>CM045920.1:9278753-10478753 GCA_025169955.1 Salix arbutifolia
GGTCGTTTGTACCTCACTCTTTGATCGCAGTTGGTCTTCAACGATTATCGCGAATCAACGACATGGGGTGAAGAGATAGGGGAGTTAAGCGGGGCGGACAAAAAAGAGAAGGGGGAATAACAAAATGAGGGGTGCAACACGAGGACTTCCCAGGAGATCACCCATCCTAGTACTACTCTCGCCCAAGCACGTTTAACTGCGGAGTTCTGATGGGATCCGGTGCATTAGTGCTGGTATGATCGCACCCGTAAGCACATGCATGATGAAATGCTATAAGCGACCACCCCTGACCTGATCCCACAACAAGGAGGGGAGGGGAGGGGAGGGGAGGCCGCTCGTCGTCGAATTTTTACAGGAGTTTCCTGAGGGTTTTTTCCTTGTAGTGGCTATGGAATCGCTACTCCGACCGCCGGATCTTTAGAATTTCACGATGTCATCCCGGGGCCTTGGTTGAGGCAGTTTTGGTGAATTCCGGGACGAAATATCGCGTGGATTGCGTAGGAGGAGGCGTGGGTAGACTTCGGTGCGGGTGGAATAAAATCGAGGGAGGGGCGGTCGTTTGTACCTCACTATTTGATCGCAGTTGGCCTTCAACGATTATCGCGAATCAACGACATGGGGTGAAGAGAGAGGGGAGTTAAGCGGGGCGGACAAAAAAGAGAAGGGGGAATAACAAAATGAAGGGTGCAACACGAGGAATTACCAGGAGGTCACCCATCCTAGTACTACTCTCGCCCAAGCACGTTTAACTACGGAGTTCTGATGGGATCCGGTGCATTAGTGCTGGTAGGATCGCACCTGTAAGCACATGCATGATGAAATGTTATAAGCGACCACCCCTGACCTGATCCCACAACAAGGAGGGGAGGGGAGGGGAGGCCGCTCGTCGTCGAATTTTTACAGGAGTTTCCTGAGGGGTGTTTTCCTTGTAGTAGCTATGGAATCGCTACTCCGACCGCCGGATCTTTAGAATTTCACGATGTCATCCCGGGGCCTTGGTTGAGGCAGTTTTGGTGAATTCCGGGACGAAATATCGCGTGGATTGCGGAGGAGGAGGCGTGGCTAGACTTCGGTGCGGGTGGAATAAAATCGAGGGAGGGGCGGTCGTTTGTACCTCACTCTTTGATCGCAGTTGGTCTTCAACGATTATCGCGAATCAACGACATGGGTGAGAAGAGAGGGGAGTTAAGCGGGGCGGACAAAAAAGAGAAGGGGGAATAACAAAATGAGGGGTGCAACACGAGGAATTCCCAGGAGGTCACCCGTCCTAGTACTACTCTCGCCCAAGCACGTTTAACTGCGGAGTTCTGATGGGATCCGGTGCATTAGTGCTGGTATGATCGCACCCTTAAGCACATGCATGATGAAATGCTATAAGCGACCACCCCTGACCTGATCCCACAACAAGGAGGGGAGGGGAGGCCGCTCGTCGTCGAATTTTTACAGGAGTTTCCTGAGGGTGTTTTTCCTTGTAGTGGCTATGGGAATCGCTACTTCCGACCGCCGGATCTTTAGAATTTCACGATGTCATCCCGGGGCCTTGGTTGAGGCAGTTTTGGTGAATTCCGGGACGAAATATCGCGTGGATTGCGGAGGAGGAGGCGTGGCTAGACTTCGGTGCGGGTGGAATAAAATCGAGGCAGGGGCGGTCGTTTGTACCTCACTCTTTGATCGCAGTTGGTCTTCAACGATTATCGCGAATCAACGACATGGGGTGAAGAGAGAGGGGAGTTAAGCGGGGCGGACAAAAAAGAGAAGGGGGAATAACAAAATGAGGGGTGCAACACGAGGACTTCCCAGGAGGTCACCCATCCTAGTACTACTCTCGCCCAAGCACGTTTAACTGCGGAGTTCTGATGGGATCCGGTGCATTAGTGCTGGTATGATCGCACCCGTAAGCACATGCATGATGAAATGCTATAAGCGACCACGCCTGACCTGATCCCACAACAAGGAGGGGAGGGGAGGGGAGGGGAGGCCGCTCGTCGTCGAATTTTACAGGAGTTTCCTGAGGGTGTTTTCCTTGTAGTGGCTATGGAATCGCTACTCCGACCGCCGGATCTTTAGAATTTCACGATGTCATCCCGGGGCCTTGGTTGAGGCAGTTTTGGTGAATTCCGGGACGAATTATCGCGTGGATTGCGGAGGAGGAGGCGTGGCTAGACTTCGGTGCGGGTGGAATAAAATCGAGGGAGAGGCGGTCGTTTGTACCTCACTCTTTGATCGCAGTTGGTCTTCAACGATTATCGCGAATCAACGACATGGGGTGAAGAGATAGGGGAGTTAAGCGGGGCGGACAAAAAAGAGAAGGGGGAATAACAAAATGAGGGGTGCAACACGAGGACTTCCCAGGAGATCACCCATCCTAGTACTACTCTCGCCCAAGCAACGTTTAACTGCGGAGTTCTGATGGGATCCGGTGCATTAGTGCTGGTATGATCGCACCCCGTAAGCACATGCATGATGAAATGCTATAAGCGACCACCCCTGACCTGATCCCACAACAAGGAGGGGAGGGGAGGGGAGGGGAGGCCGCTCGTCGTCGAATTTTTACAGGAGTTTCCTGAGGGTTTTTTCCTTGTAGTGGCTATGGAATCGCTACTCCGACCGCCGGATCTTTAGAATTTCACGATGTCATCCCGGGGCCTTGGTTGAGGCAGTTTTGGTGAATTCCGGGACGAAATATCGCGTGGATTGCGTAGGAGGAGGCGTGGGTAGACTTCGGTGCGGGTGGAATAAAATCGAGGGAGGGGCGGTCGTTTGTACCTCACTATTTGATCGCAGTTGGCCTTCAACGATTATCGCGAATCAACGACATGGGGTGAAGAGAGAGGGGAGTTAAGCGGGGCGGACAAAAAAGAGAAGGGGGAATAACAAAATGAAGGGTGCAACACGAGGAATTACCAGGAGGTCACCCATCCTAGTACTACTCTCGCCCAAGCACGTTTAACTACGGAGTTCTGATGGGATCCGGTGCATTAGTGCTGGTAGGATCGCACCTGTAAGCACATGCATGATGAAATGTTATAAGCGACCACCCCTGACCTGATCCCACAACAAGGAGGGGAGGGGAGGGGAGGCCGCTCGTCGTCGAATTTTTACAGGAGTTTCCTGAGGGTGTTTTCCTTGTAGTAGCTATGGAATCGCTACTCCGACCGCCGGATCTTTAGAATTTCACGATGTCATCCCGGGGCCTTGGTTGAGGCAGTTTTGGTGAATTCCGGGACGAAATATCGCGTGGATTGCGGAGGAGGAGGCGTGGCTAGACTTCGGTGCGGGTGGAATAAAATCGAGGGAGGGGCGGTCGTTTGTACCTCACTCTTTGATCGCAGTTGGTCTTCAACGATTATCGCGAATCAACGACATGGGGTGAAGAGAGAGGGGAGTTAAGCGGGGCGGACAAAAAAGAGAAGGGGGAATAACAAAATGAGGGGTGCAACACGAGGACTTCCCAGGAGATCACCCATCCTAGTACTACTCTCGCCCAAGCACGTTTAACTGCGGAGTTCTGATGGGATCCGGTGCATTAGTGCTGGTATGATCGCACCCGTAAGCACATGCATGATGAAATGCTATAAGCGACCACCCCTGACCTGATCCCACAACAAGGAGGGGAGGCGAGGGGAGGGGAGGCCGCTCGTCGTCGAATTTTTACAGGAGTTTCCTGAGGGTGTTTTCCTTGTAGTGGCTATGGAATCGCTACTCCGACCGCCGGATCTTTAGAATTTCACGATGTCATCCCGGGGCCTTGGTTGAGGCAGTTTTGGTGAATTCCGGGACGAAATATCGCGTGGATTGCGGAGGAGGAGGCGTGGCTAGACTTCGGTGCGGGTGGAATAAAATCGAGGGAGAGGCGGTCGTTTGTACCTCACTCTTTGATCGCAGTTGGTCTTCAACGATTATCGCGAATCAACGACATGGGGTGAAGAGAGAGGGGAGTTAAGCGGGGCGGACAAAAAAAAGAAGGGGGAATCACAAAATGAGGGGTGCAACACGAGGACTTCCCAGGAGGTCACCCATCCTAGTACTACTCTCGCCCAAGCACGTTTAACTGCGGAGTTCTGATGGGATCCGGTGCATTAGTGCTGGTATGATCGCACCCGTAATCACATGCATGATGAAATGCTATAAGCGACCACCCCTGACCTGATCCCACAACAAGGAGGGGAGGGGAGGCCGCTCGTCGTCGAATTTTTACAGGAGTTTCCTGAGGGTGTTTTCCTTGTAGTGGCTATGGAATCGCTACTCCGACCGCCGGATCTTTAGAATTTCACGATGTCATCCCGGGGCCTTGGTTGAGGCAGTTTTGGTGAATTCCGGGACGAAATATCGCGTGGATTGCGGAGGAGGAGGCGTGGCTAGACTTCGGTGCGGGTGGAATAAAATCGAGGGAGCGGCGGTCGTTTGTACCTCACTCTTTGATCGCAGTTGGTCTTCAACGATTATCGCGAATCTACGACATGGGGTGAAGAGAGAGGGGAGTTAAGCGGGGCGGACAAAAAAGAGAAGGGGGAATAACAAAATGAGGGGTGCAACACGACGACTTCCCAGGAGGTCACCCATCCTAGTACTACTCTCGCCCAAGCACGTTTCACTGCGGAGTTCTGATGGGATCCGGTGCATTAGTGCTGGTATGATCGCACCCGTAAGCACATGCATGATGAAATAATATAAGCGACCACCCCTGACCTGATCCCACAACAAGGAGGGGAGGGGAGGCCGCTCGTCGTCGAATTTTTACAGGAGTTTCCTGAGGGTGTTTTCCTTGTAGTGGCTATGGAATCGCTACTCCGACCGCCGGATCTTTAGAATTTCACGATGTCATCCCGGGGCCTTGGTTGAGGCAGTTTTGGTGAATTCCGGGACGAAATATCGCGTGGATTGCGGAGGAGGAGGCGTGGCTAGACTTCGGTGCGGGTGGAATAAAATCGAGGGAGGGGCGGTCGTTTGTACCTCACTCTTTGATCGCAGTTGGTCTTCAACGATTATCGCGAATCAACGACATGGGGTGAAGAGAGAGGGGAGTTAAGCGGGGCGGACAAAAAAGAGAAGGGGGAATAACAAAATGAGGGGTGCAACACGAGGACTTCCCAGGAGATCACCCATCCTAGTACTACTCTCGCCCAAGCACGTTTAACTGCGGAGTTCTGATGGGATCCGGTGCATTAGTGCTGGTATGATCGCACCCGTAAGCACATGCATGATGAAATGCTATAAGCGACCACCCCTGACCTGATCCCACAACAAGGAGGGGAGGGGAGGGGAGGGGAGGCCGCTCGTCGTCGAATTTTTACAGGAGTTTCCTGAGGGTGTTTTCCTTGTAGTGGCTATGGAATCGCTACTCCGACCGCCGGATCTTTAGAATTTCACGATGTCATCCAGGGGCCTTGGTTGAGGCAGTTTTTGTGAATTCCGGGACGAAATATCGCGTGGATTGCGGAGGAGGAGGCGTGGCTAGACTTCGGTGCGGGTGGAATAAAATCGAGGGAGAGGCGGTCGTTTGTACCTCACTCTTTGATCGCAGTTGGTCTTCAACGATTATCGCGAATCAACGACATGGGGTGAAGAGAGAGGGGAGTTAAGCGGGGCGGACAAAAAAGAGAAGGGGGAATAACAAAATGAGGGGTGCAACACGAGGACTTCCCAGGAGGTCACCCATCCTAGTACTAGTCTCGCCCAAGCACGTTTAACTGCGGAGTTCTGATGGGATCCGGTGCATTAGTGCTGGTATGATCGCACCCGTAAGCACATGCATGATGAAATGCTATAAGCGACCACCCCTGACCTGATCCCACAACAAGGAGGGGAGGGGAGGGGAGGGGAGGGGAGGCCGCTCGTCGTCGAATTTTTACAGGAGTTTCCTGAGAGTGTTTTCCTTGTAGTGGCTATGGAATCGCTACTCCGACCGCCGGATCTTTAGAATTTCACGATGTTATCCCGGGGCCTTGGTTGAGGCAGTTTTGGTGAATTCCGGGACGAAATATCGCGTGGATTGCGGAGGAGGAGGCGTGGCTAGACTTCGGTGCGGGTGGAATAAAATCGAGGGAGGGGCGGTCGTTTGTACCTCACTCTTTGATCGCAGTTGGTCTTCAACGATTATCGCGAATCAACGACATGGGGTGAAGAGAGAGGGGAGTTAAGCGGGGCGGACAAAAAAGAGAAGGGGGAATAACAAAATGAAGGGTGCAACACGAGGAATTACCAGGAGGTCACCCATCCTAGTACTACTCTCGCCCAAGCACGTTTAACTACGAATTCTGATGGGATCCGGTGCATTAGTGCTGGTAGGATCGCACCCGTAAGCACATGCATGATGAAATGTTATAAGCGACCACCCCTGACCTGATCCCACAACAAGGAGGGGAGGGGAGGGGAGGCCTCTCGTCGTCGAATTTTTACAGGAGTTTCCTGAGGGTGTTTTCCTTGTAGTAGCTATGGAATCGCTACTCCGACCGCCGGATCTTTAGAATTTCACGATGTCATCCCGGGGCCTTGGTTGAGGCAGTTTTGGTGAATTCCGGGACGAAATATCGCGTGGATTGCGGAGGAGGAGGCGCGGCTAGACTTCGGTGCGGGTGGAATAAAATCGAGGGAGGGGCGGTCGTTTGTACCTCACTCTTTGATCGCAGTTGGTCTTCAACGATTATCGCGAATCAACGACATGGGGTGAAGAGAGAGGGGAGTTAAGCGGGGCGGACAAAAAAGAGAAGGGGGAATAACAAAATGAGGGGTGCAACACGAGGACTTCCCAGGAGGTCACCCATCCTAGTACTACTCTCGCCCAAGCACGTTTAACTGCGGAGTTCTGATGGGATCCGGTGCATTAGTGCTGGTATGATCGCACCCGTAAGCACATGCATGATGAAATGCTATAAGCGACCACCCCTGACCTGATCCCACAACAAGGAGGGGAGGGGAGGCCGCTCGTCGTCGAATTTTTACAGGAGTTTCCTGAGGGTGTTTTCCTTGTAGTGGCTGTGGAATCGCTACTCCGACCGCCGGATCTTTAGAATTTCACGATGTCATCCCGGGGCCTTGGTTGAGGCAGTTTTGGTGAATTCCGGGACGAAATATCGCGTGGATTGCGGAGGAGGAGGCGTGGCTAGACTTCGGTGCGGGTGGAATAAAATCGAGGGAGGGGCGGTCGTTTGTACCTCACTCTTTGATCGCAGTTGGTCTTCAACGATTATCGCGAATCAACGACATGGGGTGAAGAGAGAGGGGAGTTAAGCGGGGCGGACAAAAAAGAGAAGGGGGAATAACAAAATGAGGGGTGCAACACGAGGACTTCCCAGGAGATCACCCATCCTAGTACTACTCTCGCCCAAGCACATTTAACTGCGGAGTTCTGATGGGATCCGGTGCATTAGTGCTGGTATGTTCGCACCCGTAAGCACATGCATGATGAAATGCTATAAGCGACCACCCCTGACCTGATCCCACAACAAGGAGGGGAGGGGAGGGGAGGGGAGGCCGCTCGTCGTCGAATTTTTACAGGAGTTTCCTGAGGGTGTTTTCCTTGTAGTGGCTATGGAATCGCTACTCCGACCGCCGGATCTTTAGAATTTCACGATGTCATCCCGGGGCCTTGGTTGAGGCAGTTTTGGTGAATTCCGGGACGAATTATCGTGTGGATTGCGGAGGAGGAGGCGTGGCTAGACTTCGGTGCGGGTGGAATAAAATCGAGGGAGAGGCGGTCGTTTGTACCTCACTCTTTGATCGCAGTTGGTCTTCAACGATTATCGCGAATCAACGACATGGGGTGAAGAGAGAGGGGAGTTAAGCGGGGCGGACAAAAAAGAGAAGGGGGAATAACAAAATGAGGGGTGCAACACGAGGACTTCCCAGGAGGTCACCCATCCTAGTGATACTCTCGCCCAAGCACGTTTAACTGCGGAGTTCTGATGGGATCCGGTGCATTAGTGTTGGTATGATCGCACCCGTAAGCACATGCATGATAAAATGCTATAAGCGACCACCCCTGACCTGATCCCACAACAAGGAGGGGAGGGGAGGGGAGGGGAGGGGAGGGGAGGCCGCTCGTCGTCGAATTTTTACAGGAGTTTCCTGAGGGTGCTTTCCTTGTAGTGGCTATGGAATCGCTACTCCGACCGCCGGATCTTTAGAATTTCACGATGTCATCCCGGGGGCTTGGTTGAGGCAGTTTTGGTGAATTCCGGGACGAAATATCGCGTGGATTGCGGAGGAGGAGGCGTGGCTAGACTTCGGTGCGGGTGGAATAAAATCGAGGGAGGGGCGGTCGTTTGTACCTCACTCTTTGATCGCAGTTGGTCTTCAACGATTATCGCGAATCAACGACATGGGGTGAAGAGAGAGGGGAGTTAAGCGGGGCGGACAAAAAAGAGAAGGGGGAATAACAAAATGAGGGGTGCAACACGAGGACTTCCCAGGAGGTCACCCATCCTAGTACAACTCTCGCCCAAGCACGTTTAACTTCGGAGTTCTGATGGGATCCCGTGCATTAGTGCTGGTATGATCGCACCCGTAAGCACATGCAGGATGAAATGCTATAAGCGACCACCCCTGACCTGATCCCACAACAAGGAGGGGAGGGGAGGGGAGGGGAGGGGAGGGGAGGCCGCTCGTCGTCGAATTTTTACAGGAGTTTCCTAAGGGTGTTTTCCTTGTAGTAGCTATGGAATCGCTACTCCGACCGCCGGATCTTTAGAATTTCACGATGTCATCCAGGGGCCTTGGTTAAGGCAGTTTTGGTGAATTCCGGGACGAAATATCGCGTGGATTGCGGAGGAGGAGGCGTGGCTAGACTTCGGTGCGGGTGGAATAAAATCGAGGGAGGGGCGGTCGTTTGTACCTCACTCTTTGATCGCAGTTGGTCTTCAACGATTATCGCGAATCAACGACATGGGGTGAAGAGAGAGGGGAGTTAAGCGGGGCGGACAAAAAAGAGAAGGGGGAATAACAAAATGAGGGGTGCAACACGAGGACTTCCCAGGAGGTCACCCATCCTAGTACTACTCTCGCCCAAGCACGTTTAACTGCGGAATTCTGATGGGATCAGGTGCATTAGTGCTGGTATGATCGCACCCGTAAGCAAATGCATGATGAAATGCTATAAGCGACTACCCCTGACCTGATCCCACAACAAGGAGGGGAGGGGAGGGGAGGGGAGGCCGCTCGTCGTCGAATTTTTACAGGAGTTTCCTGAGGGTGTTTTCCTTGTAGTAGCTATGGAATCGCTACTCCAACCGCCGGATCTTTAGAATTTCACGATGTCATCCCGGGGCCTTGGTTGAGGCAGTTTTGCTGAATTCCGGGATGAAATATCGCGTGGATTGCGGAGGAGGAGGCGTGGCTAGACTTCGGTGCGGGTGGAATAAAATCGAGGGAGGGGCGGTCGTTTGTACCTCACTCTTTGATCGCAGTTGGCCTTCAACGATTATCGCGAATCAACGACATGGGGTGAAGAGAGAGGGGAGTTAAGCGGGGCGGACAAAAAAGAGAAGGGGGAATAACAAAATGAGGGGTGCAACACGAGGACTTCCCAGGTGGTCACCCATCCTAGTACTACTCTCGCCCAAGCACGTTTAACTGCGGAGTTCTGATGGGATCTGGTGCATTAGTGCTGGTATGATCGCACCAGTAAGCACATGCATGATGAAATGCTATAAGCGACCACCCCTGACCTGATCCCACAACAAGGAGGGGAGGGGAGGCCGCTCGTCGTCGAATTTTTACAGGAGTTTCCTGAGGGTGTTTTCCTTGTAGTCGCTATGGAATCGCTACTCCGACCGCCGGATCTTTAGAATTTCACGATGTCATCCCGGGGCGTTGGTTGAGGCAGTTTGGGTGAATTCCGGGACGAAATATCGCGTGGCTTGCGGAGGAGGATGCGTGGCTAGACTTCGGTGCGGGTGGAATAAAATCGAGGGAGGGGCGGTCGTTTGTACCTCACTCTTTGATCGCAGTTGGTCTTCAACGATTATCGCGAATCAACGACATGGGGTGAAGAGAGAGGGGAGTTAAGCGGGGTGGACAAAAAAGAGAAGGGGGAATAACAAAATGAGGGGTGCAACACGAGGACTTCCCAGGAGGTCACCCATCCTAGTAATACTTTCGCCCAAGCACGTTTAACTGCGGAGTTCTGATGGGATCCGGTGCATTAGTGCTGGTATGATCGCACCCGTAAGCACATGCATGATGAAATGCTATAAGCGACCACCCCTGACCTGATCCCACAACAAGGAGGGGAGGGGAGGGGAGGCCGCTCGTCGTCGAATTTTTACAAGAGTTTCCTGAGGGTGTTTTCCTTGTAGTAGCTATGGAATCGCTACTCCGACCGCCGGATCTTTAGAATTTCACGATGTCATTCCGGGGCCTTGGTTGAGGCAGTTTTTGTGAATTCTGGGACGAAATATCGCGTGGATTGCGGAGGAGGAGGCGTGGCTAGACTTCGGTGCGGGTGGAATAAAATCGAGGGAGGGGCGGTCGTTTGTACCTCACTCTTTGATCGCAGTTGGTCTTAAACCATTATCGCGAATCAACGACATGGGGTGAAGAGAGAGGGGAGTTAAGCGGGGCGGACATAAAAGAGAAGGGGGAATAACAAAATGGGGGGTGCAACACGAGAACTTCCCAGGAGGTCACCCATCCTAGTAATTTATCTAAGATGTTCCTTTAACATTAATCATACATAATTTGTAACAAGAAAAACATAATCAATCTTGATCTTAGCTTACCCTCTCAAAGGTTTCTACCCAAGAAATTTCCTCTAAATTGTTGTTATTCCAACCAATTAAATTTTATCTTATCATCTTTGCAAAGAACATATTTTCCCAAAAAAAAATTATGAACCCTAATTTCCTCAATGATTGGGGATTCGCTTTCTACCCTTTAACCTCATCTCAAAGTATATTATTGAGGGTTTATAGATACTTTAACTTATTTCTTGAACTCAAATAAACTTTTCATGAATAAATTCTTTGGTCAAGTCTTATATTCCTTTCTATATTTAAATATTTCTTTGAGTTCTTGTTTCTTTGTATTATGTTTTGGATTTATGGCTTATATAAACTTTCAATTTGCAATTCTCTCTTTTTTATTTTCTCTTAATTTTCTTGCTTTAAAGTGTTTTTCTCTATGAAATTATGGTTATAGAAGAATTATCCCTCTTCCCTTTTATATTCAGAACAATAGCTCTTCACCCTTTAAAAGAGATAATTACTTTTCTATTTTTTCTTTTCATTTTGTTTAGGATAATTGGAGTTCATTTTACTCCTCTACTAAATTCTTGGTTTCACATTTAACCATATTCTCTCTTTTTTCTACTCCCTTCAAGAAAAATATATTTATTTTATAGTATTTTTTATAATAAAACTTAGGGTTTTATATGTGATTTTTTTAACAAGTTAATTTCTATAAATAAGAAAATGATAGAAAAAAATAGGGACGAGAGGCATACCTCTCATGTTACAAAGCAAAAGGAAGACAAAAAAAACAAACAAAGGAAATTACAATGATCCCATAAAATAGTTCGGCTTAATAATGAAAAGAACTAATTGACTGGAATGTGTAATATTCTTGAAAAGTCAACCACGATGGTTAATAATAACAACAACATGTGATAGTGTAGCAAAGGCAGGTCGTTATGTTTCCAAAAGACCCCAAATGTCTTTGATACCAGCGGGATAGTTCATTTGTGGTTCAAGTAAAACATATAAGTACAAATAAGTTTTAAAATGTCTTCACTGAGGGAGTGAGGTGATTAGTAATAATTGTTGAATATCTTGTTGTTCCTTTCATACCATAGGAAATATACGGTGGTGAAAAGAAGTATACGGACTAACAAGTAAGTGATCCCAAGTCTTCTATGGTATCTAGAATAGGCACAAAGAAGTTGGTATTAAAGGAGAGAAAGTTGGTACATTGTAGAATGTTGACAGTGTTCCATATTGTGCTACTTTAAGAGCACTAAGAGAACAAGTGATAATAAGTTTTCATTTTGAATCCCACGGAGCATGCATATTTTGTTTGATACCATAATAAGTAGTGCGAGTTCATAAGTCTTAAATCTTGAAGCAACTCTCATATAGAGTCTATGGTGAATTGTCTTAAATAATGTCCTTTATGGACTTAGTTATCTTCCATATGAGGTCTTGGATAAAAGGGAATGGAGTCCCATATTGCTTAGAGTTATGAGTTATCACTTGGGAATCTCCAACCTTCCTTATGATAATCTCTAAAACCTTAACATTCTAGTATAATCTTATAGAGGATAGGAGCTTTTGGGAAAGTAGGTTTATGATCCTTTTCCCATTTAGTAACCAATAATCATTCCATAGATAAGTTAATGTTTCATTACCAATGCAGGATCTTTCTCCATCATCCTCCACTCTAAAGGATCTTTCACCAAGACCACAATGGATTTGATGGTATAATGATGTGATAGAATGACCTCTTATAAAGAAGGTGAGTATCATCCCAAAATGTCCATGTAGAATGTGTGGTAGTAAGTTATTATCATTTAGGTAATAGATTGAGGACCAAGTTACCTTGGCTTTTAAAAGGGTAAGATAAGCTCTTTTCCACATCAGTGAGGCTAGAATAATTTTCAATTTCCTGACAAAATATAATGGAAGAATACAAAGAGTGGACCAATATACCTACATGGAGAAAAGGACTAATTTGATGAGTTGGAATTGTTTGGCACATGTAAGGGAGGTAGAGGTCCAAAGTTTAATCCTACACAAATTTCATTCCACTAATGGCAAAAAATATGTATGAGTAAGTAAGTTACAATAAAAGGGACCCCAAGGCATGTCATAGGGAGTGCTTTTATGGTCGAACCTGAGGTAGTCCTTTATAGAATCGTATAATTCTTCATCAACTCTCGAAAGGTATAGAGGACTTTTGGCAAGGTTGATGTTGAGACCTGAGAGTCTAGCAAAGGTGTCCAAATAAGTATTCTAGATCATAATGATGGTTGTGTCTGCATGGAAAAATAACATGAGGTCATCGACAAAACAAAGATTAGTGATAAATGTTTTTGTACATATAGTGAAACTAAAAGCTAGGGTGGTAGGTGGTTTTTTGAAGAATTTGATTAAGCCCTTCTATAGCCAACACAAATAAGTATGGAGAGGGGGTGTACATCCCAGGAATAAACTTTTGTATATTAATAAACAAATAAATGGAAATGAAATAATTAATGAATAGATTTGATAAATTAGGAATAAGAAGTTTCCTAATATAAATTTCTCAGTAAAGATGTTTACAAATATTAAAATAACAACCCAGTGAGAAAAACAAATAGAGAGGATTGGATTAAACAAAGGGAGACAAATTAAATTTCATATTGAAGGATAAATTATAAAGGATAAAAATCTAGTGTGGCTCTAATTATGAAAGTGAAAATAATAGGGTTAAAAATAAGGCACATAGGTAAGTTGGGGGCCAAAGTTTAAATAAAGAGAATTTAAAGTATAAATACCCCAATTTCTTATCCCTTGTAGTCAGCAACATACATAGAGAAAGAGGGGAGGAATTTCATTTTTTTTACCAAAATTTGAGAAATAAACACCAAATTTCTCTAGCTTTATGCAAGATTGAGAATGAGGGGTAATAGACACAACATTTAGGCAAGAATTTGGCAAGAAACAAGCAAAATAAATTGAGTGGGAAAGAGATAGCACAATTGACCAAGTGAGGGAGAAAAATGAGCTAAAAGTTTTTAATTAATTAGTAAACAAGACTCATTTTATCTTTGGGTAAAAGATCACATACTCATGTTTGCAAGCTTATTTGAATTCAATTGAGAATTTGATGTTTCAGTCATAAATTTAAATTAGGATTCTTAGGTTAAATTTGGGGAAATGCATGAATATGCAACAATTGAACCAATTGATGTCTTGTATGTTGTTTGCAAGTGAAATAAAGTAAAAATATTAAAGAGAATTCAAGGGTAAAGAGGCATTGGTATCCAGGCATTGGAGGAGAGATTTAGAAGGAAGAATTATGATTTTTCTTTATGAATTGTTATAATGTGTCATTTATTATTTGAATGTGTGTGAATTAAGATGATTTTGGCATAAAAAAAGAAAGAGAGGTAACCTTTAGTTCCTCTAGGACAAATTCTAGCCAAACAATGTCGAGAAAGGGAGGAGAAGTTTTGATGTAATGTGTATGAAAAAAAAAAGATATAACTATATTTTGAAAAGGGAATTTAGTATGCTGAGTAAAATAAATTAATAGTAAGGGTAAAACATTGATTTTTCCTTGGGGACTCTCTAGCCATTAGAAAAAAAAAAGGATAAATGGTATGGATTGAATGAAGCAAATAAAATGTGAATCCAAAGTACAAAAATGCGAAAGCATGGCCTAAAATGAGAAATCATGAAAATTTACCAAAATCTCTTATGAAGATAAATTGAATGCATGTGTTTTGAAAATTGAAAACAAGTACCTTAGCTATAATATATAGCAATTGGCTTGACTTAAAGGGGATTTGATAATGTAGGGTAAACAGATAATCTCATAAAAGGACATATTTTCTTGAAATGATTTTTAATCATTTTATATATGGGTGGATTAAACTAATCTGGATTTTGGGAAGTCATAAGTAATGGGATTATCTTACATGTAATATGGGAATAATTATTCACATCATATGGCACAAATGAGGATGCTTAAGGGTTTGAAAAATTCAATCATGAAAACATGTTAAGGATAGAACTTGGGTTCTTTCCCTTCGAGAAACACATAGTATTACATCTCAACTCTTAAAATATATAAGTTGTATTCAAAACTAGAAACTTCTAATGTTAAATGTGGTTAAAGGATGAAAGATGGTTTTAAATGAAGAATGAGATAAACAAATATAAAGGGAGTAATGATTGAAAGAAAAACCTACATTTGTGATATTGTTATTGAGGAAATATAACCTAAATGAGAACTTGATGTGGTATGCCTTTGAATATAAGAGGGACCGTAAGAGTTTTACAACATCAATCGAGGAGAATGAGTAAAGTTTCGGCAACAGATAGGTGTTTCATACTATGTTTACTCTTATAAAGATGCAGGATATATTAGTGTTAAATGTATTTTTGTATTTAGTATGTATTGTAAAGTAGCAAACTAATAGAAATTATAGAAAATGTGACAAAATATAAAATTGTGTAATTATTTCAGATGACAAAAATTAATAATACGAGGAAAGTTACCCAAATTATAGAGTTGTGTAAATTATGACTAACATTCACTCAATGGATGTTAAAGATGTTAGGTTGATGGCATCAATATACAAAGATCTTAACGAAGGTTTCTGTAGTGTCAAGGCATGTAAATTATGATTACCATTCATTTAATGAATGTTCGATATAATGGATTATTGGTATCAACAACTAAAGATATTAATGGAGGTTGTTGTAGTGTTAGGACATGAGAAATTGACTAACATTTATTCAGTGGATGTTAGAGATGTTAGGTTAATGGTATCAACATGCAAAGATACTAACAGGGGTTTCCCTAGCGTCAGGTTTTGTCCATATTTGCATGTTTACCCAAACAAGCGCTTAAAAATTTCTATAACATCTAGGGACCATCTTAAAAATATTGGTAGGTTCCTCGCATGATTTTCCAGTATTTTTACCTAATATCAAATTGTATACTTATATTGTAAGAAACAAACCTAGTATTAAAAAAAACCTATTTTTTCTCCAAAATTCAAAACAAAATTCCCTTGTTTCAAAAAACACAGAAAAATAAAGAATTCTTCAAGAATTTGATTAAATATGGGATTGTAATTTCACATCGTATGAAATGGACATGATATTAAAATACTTGTTTTTAATCTAAAATCATGAGAAATCTAAAAACAAATTTAAAACAACTCCTCACTTTAAAAATACAAAACATATGTTTTGTTTTAATGCATAAATCCAAATCCTAAAGGTTTTTTATGCATATCTTCTAAAAAATAAAATTGCTTTTTATCATGTTTTAAAAATACAAATGGATATCGTAACCAGTTTATGGTTATCTATTAGGATTTGGCCAAAATACTAAAAATCCCACAAAAATTAATTTGTTTAGTTAGATTGTTATTCAAAGTGTTAGGATTCCTTCGTAGAATTTAGTACTTGGGGGTATAAAAATTAAACCCTCGCATACCATTAGATTTTCTAGTGACCATAATACTAAGTGATGACTTGTGAACACTATAATCATAACTTTATAATTAAACCCAAACAACCTTTGACTCTACAACTCTATCATTCGATGTCATGCACATCACGACAATGATGTTCAAGAATATTTAGTTGTACTTAAACATATTTTACCATTTCTTCTATCCAATTTTAATATTATTAAATAAGCATTCTTAAGTATTTTATATTTTTATATATTATTGGGCATTGATTTGTTATTTATATGTATGTTGATTATAATTAAGTGGATCAAGCACATACTTATATATATGTATCTAAATAATAAACAAAAATGGTTGTCTTTTAGGCGTTTGACACAAGTGTTATACTATGTTGACCACTTAAAAGTGGGGGATGTTATAGTTGATATTAAAGTTATGGTTATAAACCAATGGACATGTTGTGAATGTGAATTTATATGTATCATAGGATGTAGTGCACTCGTCATGAATAAGAATCAATACATCCTTCCCCTAGGAAAGATATATGAAAATTAATAATGTTGCAAAATAGAAGGAGGACTCATTGGTTGATAATGCCTCTCATGCGCCTTCGATACAGACGCAATCTATCCAGGAGTCGTCATCAAAACCAGGAGATAAACCAGCATTGATTAGGGTTGAAAATATGCATGCTCTAGTCTATTGGATTAAAAATATGAAAGAGATGATTTGTGTGCTTTTTAGAAAAAAGAAAAATGTTGATGTGGAAAGGTTAAACAATAACTTTTTATTATTAAGGGGAGCTAGATGATAAAGAACCATCTTTTGGCATGTTTAATTGAGGCTTCTTAGTTAGTCCGTATATTGGTGAGGTGAGAGGCAATCAAGTTATTCATAACCATGAAATTGTGGCATTTGTAGCTACATGCATTGATTGTTCCTTAGTCATAATGATGATGTTCTTACTAGAATAATCATTATTTCATTTTTATTATTTGTTAAAATAATGAGCTCTTATCATGCATGTCAATTTATTGATTTGATAAATAATCTGATTATAAATCATGCATTAATTTGTTGATAAATTGTTGAATTCTCAATCAATTATGTTATTTGTTCTTGATTTCTTCCTTTCAACGAGGACAACCTACAATTAGAAACCTAGTACCTCCCAAATTAAACAAAGTGTAGAGTTTTAAACTTAATTTTAAGTTAAGAAGAGTAATGTAAGACAATTAATCTAGATAAAAGCATAAAAAAGCGAGAAAAGAATAAGGAAAATTTGTAAACAAAATCAAAGAAAGAAAACAAATAATTTTGATAAAATATAAATAATGAAAATAAGTAAATAAATATTGTTTTCAGTAATTGGATGGTTTTTTTATATAATCCTACACGAACAACAATTCCTACAAATATAAAATTTGTTTGTAACAAAATAAAAGTTCAAAATATGAATCTTAATACAGTTCACAATATTTTCTAACTAATCTGTTATACTTTCTAACATAATCTACTAAAAACTTTTATTAAGAATAAGAGTTGGTTTTCTTGTCAATTACATAAACTCTTATCAATGTAGTTGATTGTTTTTTCATGTAAGATCATGACTTCTAAGATACTTCTTATTCTTTTAGGGCTTATTTGAGAATGTAGTTGAGGTTGTTTTTCTAAGTGTTTTTTGTTCAAAAATGATATTTTTTATTTTTAAAAATCTTTTTTGACATCAAGATATTAAGATGAACTAAAAACACAAAAAAAAATTAATTTAAAATAAAAAAAGATATTTTTTTTTTCAAAAATATTTTTTAAATGTAGTACCAAACAGGCACTTAGTCTATCAAGACTTCTAGTCTATTAGTCGATCATATTGTTGATAATCAATTTTAGCCTTCTTTTCTCATCTTGGTATTGAATATATATATTATTCATACTTAGCTGACACATAAATGATTGTATTTAGAAAAACTTCATGTTCATACATAAAAACTCACAGCTAATTAAATAATTTGTGTTCGGTTTGTTTGCATTTTTTTCATGTTATATTTGCTGAAATGACAACAATATTCAACATCCATCATCATCACAACTAGTAAAACTTTGAAAACTTTATTGAAGAGTATAAAAAGGTTTTATTCTTTCTAGTAACAAGACTTGGTTAAAATATACGAGGCACACACCACATTCCTAATGTCATGTCCTATTCAAGACATCTATTATAGCAATTGCTGTTGTTATCCATCATATGATATTCCATATGTTTGTAGCATCCATGTTGTCATAAAACAAACAATAAACATAAGCAACAAAATATGTCACCAAAGGAATGAATTGCAATTTGCGAACCTATTGTTTACACTTCACACAAGACGAAATGATCAGAAATTTTGCTGTAGAGTTTCAAATGATGAGACCCAGGACTTTCAGAATCGATCAAGTGTTTGGTATAATCAAGTTTGTCTCAGCAACAAAGCTTGAATATGACAAAATGGTAACTCCATATTCACAAGACAAAGGTGAATTACAAAGATTAGGGCATTTTGCTAATAAATGAAAACATACATCATGATTACAAACACCTAGTTAAGTTGCAATTTTTAGATACTGTAAGGTACAGTGATCATCTACATCCTAGTTAAATTGGCTTTGTGCATTTCTTTTGAGAATGTCCTAACAAATGACATCGACCACATTGAACCACCCTCTTTGGGCGTTTAAAGTTTTCTACACGAAGAACCTTCTTTTTTGGTCTGCCAGGTGGCCGGCGAGTTTTGGGTGGGCGTATTGTAATGTCCACCTTGGCACCTCCACCTTCTGTTCCCTCACCCAGTTCCCTCCACAGGCTCTTATCAGGAATAGGGTTGATCATCTCCGAGTATGTCTCCCGGTAACTTGCAACAGTGAAGCAAGGTTCTGCAAATAAATGAGCATTTTGCCCACAGGAAATAAGTGCTGCAGCAGCATGTGCACAAGGTAAGCCATAGAGCTGCCAACGACGACATGAACAAACACGACTCCTAATATCCACAATATTTGTTCGCTCAGTCGACACAATCTCAAACTCAACCTCATTTGCACGAAGTACTTGATAACAATGTGCATCTGCAATAGCCTCTAAAATCCGTTTCTCAGCAGATGGGACAAGAATTGAGGTCCAGCTCATGCCAATGTCACGACGATTGTTAAACCAAGATGTCAACTGATGCCGAATATGCTCTGTCATTTGAACAATTGGGAGCTCATGGCATTCAAGTGCCCAATTATACAATAACTCTGTAACCCCAAGCGTAAAATGGCCATATCGCATACCGTCAAAATATGCAACAGCCCAAAGTTGGGGAGAGAAGTGTTGAAACCAAGGTATAACATCTTGAGAGATCTCTACCATCTCAGTGATCTTGCTTTCAAATTCAGCTGCTGTGAGGGCATAAACAGCATTCCAGAAAATATTCACTAACTTGGTGTTCTTAAATGTGTCACGGAAGTTTTCACTAACAAAACGCAGACAAAATCCATGAAATGCACTGGGAAAGTGTGTTTCAACTGCCTCTACAATGCCCTTATGCCTTTCAGACAGTATGGTAAGTCTAGGCATGTTGTCAGTATTTACTCCAAGAAGCTTCCGCAACTCTGACATAAACCACATCCAGTTTTCATCATTTTCCACATCAACAGTAGCAATGGCCAGAGGAAATAATGCATCATCAGCATCAACAGCTGCAGCACAAAGTATTGTACCCAAGTATTTTCCTTTAAGATGTGCCCTGTCAAGTTCCAGAAGTGGCCTACAAGCATTTACAAAGCCATAAATGGATGCACGGTAGGATATAAAAAGTCTTTGAAAACAATTTTCTTGTCCGGTAGCAAAAACAGATGCAATGCTACCGGGGTTGGTTTTTCTTATCTGCTCACAATATGCAGGAAGAAGGCGAAACCCTTCCTCGAAAGTTCCATGAAGTGCAGCCATGCTGCGCTCCTTCCCACGCCAGGCTTGCATATAAGAAACAGCAACCCCATGCTGGTCACGGATAGCTTCTAGTATTTCCTTTGGTTTGTATTGTGGATTGTCTCGAATGCGTGCTTCTACTGACCTAGCAACCCAACCTACCGATGCTTGCTGATGGTGAAGGTTGTGAACTCCTTCACAAGTATGCTCTCCATGTAAGGTTCTAATTGAAAAGGTTGGAACTCCAGGACATTTTGCAACATGGACACGCCATGGGCAGCCTTCTTTAGAGCACTTGGCTATAAACCGGCTTCGATCTGATTTCACTATCCGAAGATCAAAATGCAGCGCTATAGCAATATCTTTCAACGTTCTTCTACAAGTTTCAACATTAGGAAACTCTTGTCCAATGGCCAAAGTGTGTTCTGACAATGCAAGAGGAGCATCGGGTACAGTTAAAGCAAGGTCTGCCATGAATCCACCAAAATGATGCGAAACAACTTTACTGGCTTGATAGGCTTCCCCCTTCGCTAACATGCAAACTAACCAGTTTCAAACTTGTATTCTTCAAATTCAGCTAGCACAGAAAACCACCAACAAAATATGGATGCAACAATAGAAGGACAAGAATAAGGAAATAAAAAAGAAGGTAACTCATGAAATCAAAACAGAACACATAAACATATGCCAACTTCCAAACAAATAACTATATCAGAAATTTAATAAAAATTGAATGGAAAGGAAAGGAAAGGAACAGGTTAATACAGTAGAGCATTAGAGGTCAATTACAATTTTTTCTAACGTTTATTTGAAATAAGGGGTGGTAAATTCATTCATTGTGACACATATGGGGTGGTTGATATGCTCGGTATCAGTCGATACACACGTGTGTGTGTGTGCGTACAGATGTAAATAAATAACTTATTTCTGCAGTGAATAAAAAACCACCTACAATCATCATGTCCTGCCAGTGATTTGAAAGGAAAACATTATCAACCACACACATGGCCCATGTATCCAAGGGAAAGAAATGGTTTAATTAAAGAGAACATTGTCAGTATCAAAACCCAACAATCATCTAATGATATAGATGAAACTCCAGAAATGTTCAGCCTTTTTTAACCATTCTCTGTTTCTCAATTTCTCTCCCAAGTTTGTGTGTCAGACTCAAATAAAGTTTTCTCAAAGGAGCTTAAATTAGTAACACAGTCAACCAATTTCACCAGCACAATCCACCAATAATAAGCAAATTGAAACAGTAATATTTCCATGTGATAACAAACGGGTACAAGACGAAAACTTGGCATGCTTTGACTGGTCTCAAAGTATAATAGTTCTCCTGAAAGGAACAAAAGAAACTTCGCAGAGCAAGGGATGGGAAATGTAGCTAAATATTCACGTCCCTAAGACATACAAAAAATAGTCGAATTCAATTTTGGGAATTATGGAAAATATTTGTTTTGTTCGAAAACATTCATGTAAAAGTGGATGGAAAAGTTTCAGAACAAACCCATATCTTCGAAAGTTTTCAGCCGTGTGTGTGCAAAAAGAAATGATCAAACAGGAAAAAATCATAAAACCAGTTCATACAATAAAAACATAGCTAATGGTTCCTTTACCTTATTTCAAACCTCCCCACTTTAGTGTCACATTGCAATCCATTTTTTAGAACCAACTGAGTCTAAATTCCCTAGCACTATATATCGCATTAGAGAAATGATGTAAAACCAGATCACGGGAACAGACATTGACAGCATATAAATAATAAACAAAGAAAAGACAGACTAACCTACCATGGGTTTCTACTGCGGTAAGCAGGCAGAGGAGAGATTAAATCCCAATAATTTATCAGCTACCGGCATCCGTCCATGGCCCTTGAATTAAGGATATCTTTCTCAACTCTCAGAGACTCTCTCTCAACTGGGACTTGGACAGAAACCTAGAAAAACACAACACCCAATCTTCCTCACCTCTCAACTCTCGACAAAAGCTGTTTGAACGCACGGTCCTGCTTATGAATTCCTTCCCTTCATCCATACCACACTCCCACGTTTTCGGGCCGAGAAATGATAATATGGACCTGGGCTATATTTTGTTTAAGGGGTCCTACCCAAAACCTCGAGTAGTGTGCAAGGAACACTCGGGCACCTCCACTCCATTTTAATTCAAAAATAAAATATGATAATTATACATTTTGATATAATAAAACATATATTATTATAATAACAGCAACATTAAAGCTTTAATATCTAAAAATATTATTATTATCACTAACAAATCAATAAAATTTATTAAACAACCCCAAGGGAAAAAAAGCTCAAAAACAATGACAAAATAAGAAGCACGAAAAAAAATACAATTATTATTATTATTATTATTATTATTATTATTAATGCATTAATAATGAAAAAAATTAAATCAAAGAATAAAAAAAGCCTAAAAACTTTAATAAAAGAGTAAACAAAAAAATAAAATAAAAATTATTAGCTGAAAAAAATATCATTTGACGTGAAAATAAACAAAAACTAATAAAAAAACTAAACGAAAGAACAATGGAAAAAAAATAAAAAATATAAATTTTCAAATAATTATAAACACAAATTAAAATTGAAGAATATTTTTTTTCAAAAACAAATTGATATAATGAAACAAATCAATACATCATATTATAACAATAACAACATCGAAGTCTTAACATCTAAAATTATCTCTAATATTACTGCTAAAATAATAAAAAATATTAAATTACCTTGAGAAAAAAAACTCAAAACAATTAACAAAAGAGTAAGTAAGAACAAAAACTATTATTATTATTATTAGTAGTAGTAGTAGTAGTAGTAGTAGTAGTATTGCGTTAATAATGAAAAAAAAACAAAATTAAATCAAAGATTAAAAAAAGCCTAAAAAATTTAACAAAAGAGCAAACAAAAAAATAAAAAAAATGATAAAATAAAAAAAATATTAGCTAAAAAAAATCATTTGACTTTAAAATAATAATAAACAAACTAAAAGAAAGAACAATAAGAAAAAAATAGAAATATTAATTTTCAAATTATCACAAACACAAACTAAAATTTTAAAACTAAATCTTTTACAAAAAATACCACCTCAATAAATAAATAAATAAAATAATAAAAATTAAAAACTTAAGCTAAGAGCACACATATACAAACGTGGACAAAAATAGGAACTACTTAGAAATAGGAAAAAAATAAAAGAATTAAAATAAAAACTTAAAAGTATAAGGGCCAAAATGAAAGCCAAATATATTATCAATTTCAATTAAAGGGAAAAATTGAAAAAATCAAAACCTTTGTACCGATTATATTAAAAGATTTAAAACCAATCTAGAAATTAAAAGAATGAGGATTGAATTGAAACCTAAATATATAATCAATTTCAATCGAAGGACCCAATTAAAATAAATCTAAAATTATATAACAGAATTCAGGACCATGTAAAACAATTAAAAGTTTAGGGACTGAAATGAAATAACCATAAAACTAGGGGTTTGCCTTGTACTTTAGCATGCAGGAGAGAGAAAAGGAAAAAACAACCTTTAACCGGCCACCATTGCTAAACTGGTCGCCGTGGTACACGACGCACCCCATCATAAGGAAGAGGCCACAACGGCGCATCGGGAGAAACATTGGATGGGCATTTTAAAACTCCATAAGCCGTAGCACGGCTACTCGAAGCGGAAGTGAACCCGATTATCGTCGGACGCGTGTGGAACACGCCTGCATAGTATTCGGAAGATGATAATAAAAAAAATATGGTCAATTACCGAAACACCCTTATAGACAAATCTTCAATTTTGTCTTATTGGGGGGTAGATTAGTATTTAGTCATTTTCAAAAAATAGAAAATTTCTGAGGCACCCCTCCCAGCTATAATTGTTTTTTGTCTTATTAGGGAGCATATTAGTATTTAGCCATTTTCAAAAAATATAAAATGTTTGTTGAGTCCCTCCCGATTACACCCATTTTTTGTCTTTTTCGAGGGACGGAAAAGTAATTTCACTATGCAAATAAGTATAAAAAATGAATAAATCGGTGAATCGAATGACCCGAAAACCGAACCAACTCAAAAACACACTATTACAATCCATAGTATTTACACTCACATGCTATAGTGTTTTCCCGATCTCTTTTAGTTTATTTTTTAATTCATATATTTGTTGAGTTAAAACAAAAATAATGCATTCTAAGTTTAAATAATGTTATTTTCTATTTAAATAATATATTTTTATTTAATTTTGTCATTAAATTTTTTAATTTTTTAATTTTTCTATTTTCAAATTATTAAAAAGTATAGTTCCACTAAAATTAATATTAAGAATCTAAAGCTAGATTTTCAGTCAATATACAATAATTAATACTTAGGAGATATAGGGTGTTTGATATTATGTTTCATAAGAGTTTTTGAAAAAAAATGATTTTTTTATTTTTATTTTTTGCTTTAAATTAATTTTTGGTGGTTTTAGATCATTTTAATGTGTTAATGTCAAAAATATTTTTTTAAAAAATAATTATTTTGATGCATTTCTAAATGAAAAACACTTTAAAAAACAAACACACTCCTAAATAGATATATAAAGGACACATATATATGCATCACAGGAATTTCTAAGTTTCTTATTGAATCACAAAATATCATAATTATTTTATAAGAAGTTTAAACAATATTTCCTAATATTTAAAAAATAAAATTACATATTCTTAATTCATAAATAAAAAGTGGCATCATTTTCTTCCATTTACGTAGTTATTGTAATTTAAAAAAAATAAAGAAATTAGTTGGAACTTTAAAGAAAATTTACTTTCAATAGAATAAAGACTAATAACATATAAATATGATTGTAAATAATACGGTAATAGTGTTTTAAGCTTATCTTGATTTCTAGCATTTAGTAGATATCTACAATTTACTACTCTTGAAAAAACTTGTGAGAAAATGAAAATTGACAAGTCATTAAAAGTAAAAAATTAATATATATGTTATAATATTATAAAATTTAAATGTGAACTCATGCTACAATTATATTGCTGGGACTTTCCATGGTTACTAAAATTCCTTGTAGTTCATTCAAGTTTATAAAATGATAAAATAATCTTCATGATATAAGAAACACTAATAGTCATCAAGTAATAATATAAATTACCTTATTATTAATGTTTTTTATATTTATAAGCTCTTTTATTTGGAGAAGTGCTCTTTCCAATAATTTGTTTTTATTAATGGCGGTGTATATATGTTGTGAATTAAAGCTTTATTCAAGTCTTACTAACTTATAGTGTCATAATATTAGCAAATCAATGATAGTGATGAATCTTTTATTCTAATATATTTTATTTAGATTTTATGTAATTGAGAAAGTTTTTGGTTAAAGGATTTTTATTAATTTTAGTAGAGTTTGGCAAAAATAAATATGAATCCTTTCATTTAGAGGAATTAAAGGTTACAAAAAAAAAATAGCTTCAAAATATAATTTGATGAATTTCAAAGTGACTCAATTACTTTCAAATTCACTACCAAAATTAATTGTTCTATCGACCAAAATATCCGTTGGTATTATCATATACTTTTCATCGGTAATTTTTTTCCTGAAAACCACACAAATAAAAATCTTTTATCGGTAAAATTATCATTGGTAATTTATTTTTAATCTCTAATTTCCTTGGAATTGAATTTACTAACAAAACACCAAAGGTAATTTCATCAATATTTTATGTCGATGATATCATCGGTATATACCATTAGTGATTTCATTGTTAACATTGTGTTGATGATTTCATCGGTATTTGCTGTCATATATTTTGTCAGTGATGTTAATGTTAATATTCTGCTAGTGATTCCACCGATATCATTCTCTTGGTATAGTCATCAGTAATAGTACTATCATAACCCAGTTTTTGGGTTATTCCCCAAAACTACCCGAAAATAACAAAAAAATAAATAAATTGGGTTGATGTCGGTAGGAAAATCAAGGTGAAATTTTGGATGTTTTCGAGAGCTCGATCGTACCCAAAAATGAAGGAAATCACAGATTCAAGGCTAAAGTAATTTATTATCGGATAAATCTGCGTAAAAACTAAGTCGAAAGATATAATTATATTTTTATGGGTCAGTTTGATTTAATCGTTGGTCAATTTAAAAGTGTAATTATGTTTGAGAATTAATTTAGGGTCCAATCGAAGGATTTAATTAAGTGCAGTGACTTAATTATACTTTAAATTGGTCAAATTAATTTTATTAAGGGCTTAGTCAATGAGAAATCAAGTTGTTGAATTTAATTCGGGCTCAATTGATGAGAATGGAATTTTCGGAGACCTATTTGAACTTTTTCAAACCAATTATGTGAAATCAAGGACCAAATTGAGCAAATTGAGAGTTTAATCGATTGAGGGTTAAATCACGAAAATCAGAAATCAAGGATCAAAATAAAAAAGGTGCACGAAGTCAAGGCTGATATTGAAATTCTGATAGGGGTATTGCATAAAATCAAGTTTAAAGCCATTTGGGGGTATATTTAGAACAATTATAAATTTAAGGACCAAATCGTACTTTTACCCTCCCAAAATCAAATTTGCAGGTTCTGCACTGTTCTGACACATGAACAGTGCAGGAACGGCTCTGCAACGACTCTCTGCAGCAGGGCACGACGCTGCAGTCCTCAGCCTTCTGCAAATTCAGATGCAGCCACTACCCACAAATTGCATGTGCTCTACCCCTATAAAGCAGCATGCAGAGGAAGAGAGGAGGAAAAAAAACGGGGGAGAACCAGGGAGAAGAACATAGCATTTTGAAAATTCAACAAAGACGAAGACAGATAAAAATTTATAGAACAAAATCATACAAACACAACGACCGTAACCCATCTCCTTCCCCAGCTTCGGCGTCACTCTCTCTCTCTCCCCTTCGTCTCGCTCAACCAGTTACAACTCTCTCTCACTCTAAAAAACAAACTAGCGGCCACCGCTCTCTCACTCTCACTCTCGTTTTAGCAACCCGGCCACCCACTCCGACCACCTCGCACCACCCCTTCATCACCAGCATCTCCACCTCAACCCCGGCGACCTAATCACCGTCTCAGGCAAACGCAACAGAGGCAACACTAGCTGCTTGCAGTTGCACCGATCATCTTCCGACGCTTACTCCAGCAACCACAGGCCACCATTTTCGACACCACCACGACAGGAAGAACCACCTTGACGTACTCTACACAATGATATTAACAGGAACACCGTTCGTCACACTCCAAAAACACCACATTCACTGTTCACATTCTACTTCATGCACGGAGGAGTGAATTAATTCACTCCCCGTGCCACCCATGCCACTGTTCTGCATTATGCAGAACAGTGGGCTGGCTAGGGACGAGGCCCACCCAGGAAAATAGGTGGGCCGTTAGGCCCAACCAGGGGTTGGCAGTCCAGCCCCAAATGATGGGCCTCTCGGCCTATGAGGGCTGGACTGTCAGCCTAAAGATTTTATTTTATTGTATTTTAAAAATGGCAAAAATATAAAAATACAAAACTTTCAAAAACATAAAAAGTTTGTTTTCGTGCATACGGCCGGATTCTAAAGTTTTCCCATCATATTTTTCGTAAAAAAAATATGTTGCATCTTTCTCATATTTTAAAATGAAAATTGGATATCGTAACCAGTTTATGATTATCCATTGGAATTTGGCCAAACTGTTCTGCATTATGCAGAAAAGTGTGCTGGCTGGGCTGGGGACGAGGCCCACCCAGGAAAATGGGGGGGGGGGTGTTAGGACCACCCAGGGGTTGGCAGTCCAGCCCCAAATGATGGGCCTATCGGCCCATCAGGGCTGGACAGTCAGCCCAAAGATTTTATTTTATTTTAAAAATGGCAAAAATATAAAAATACAAAAATTTCAAAAACATAAAAAAGTTTGTTTTCGTGCATACGGCCGGATTCCAAAATTTTTCCCATCATATTTTTTGTAAAAAAAATATGTTGCATCTTTCTCATATTTTGAAACGAAAATTGGATATCGTAACTAGTTTATGATTATCCATTGGAATTTGAGCAAACTGTTCTGCATTATGCAGAACAGTGGGCTGGCTGGGCCGGGGACGAGGCCCACCCAGGAAAATGGGGGGCCGTTAGGCCCTACCAGGGGCTGGCGGTCCAGCTCCAAATGACGGGCCTCTCGGCCCATCAGGGCTGGACAGTCAGCTCAAAGAATTTATTTTATTTTATTTTAAAAATTGGCAAAAATATAAAAATACAAAAAATTCAAAAACATAAAAAAGTTTGTTTTCGTGCATACGGCCGGATTCCAAAGTTTTTCCTATCATATTTTTTGTAAAAAAAAATATGCTGCATCTTTCTCATATTTTGAAACGAAAATTGGATATCATAACCAGTTTATGATTATCCATTGGAATTTGGCCAAACTGTTCTGCGTTATGCAGAAAAGTGGGCTCGCTGGGCTGGGGACGGGGCCCACCCAGAAAAATGGGTGGGCCTTTAGGCCCAACCAGGTGCTAGCACTCCAGCTCCAAATGATGGGCCTCTAGGCCCATCAGGGCTGGACTAGCAGCGCAAAGATTTTATTTTATTTTAAAAAATAACAAAAATATAAAAATACAAAATTTCAGAAACATAAAAAAGTTTGTTTTCTTGCATATGGCCGGATTCCACAGTTTTCCCCATCAGATTTTTCATAAAAAAAATAAGCTGCATCTTTCTCATATTTTGAAACGAAAATTGGATATCGTAACGAGTTTATGATTATCCATTGGAATTTGGTCAAACTGTTCTGCATTATGCAGAACAGTGGGCTAGCTGGGTTGGGGACGAGGCCCACCCAGAAAAATGGGTGGGACATTAGGCCCAACCAGGGGCTGGTAGTCCAGCTCCAAATGATGGGACTCTCGGCCCATCAGGGCTGGAGAGTCATCCCAAAGATTTTATTTTATTTTAAAAAATGGAAAAAATAAAAAATAAAAAATTCCAAAAACATAAAAAAGTTTGTTTTCGTGTATATGGCCGAATTCCAAAGTCTTTCACATCATATTTTTTGTAAAAAAAATATGTTGCATCTTCTTATATTTTGGAACAAAAATTAGATATCGTAACCAGTTTATGATTATCCATTGGAATTTGGCCAAACTATTCTGAATTATGCAGAACAGTGGGCTGGCTGGGCCGGGGACGAGGCCCCCCCAGGGGCTGGCGGTCCAGCCCCAAATGATGGGCCTCTCTGCCCATCAGGGGTGGACAGTCAGCTCAAAGATTTTATTTTATTTTAAAAAATGGAAAACATATAAAAATACAAAAAAATACAAAAATATAAAAAAGTTTGTTTTCGTGCATACGGCCGAATTCCAAAGTTTTTCCCATCATATTTTTCGTAAAAAAAATATGCTGCATCTTTCTCATATTTTGAAACAAAAATTGGATATTGTAACCAGTTTATTATTATCCATTGGAATTTGGCCAAACTGTTTTGCATTATGCAGAACTGTGGGCTGGCTGGGCCGGGGATGAGGCCCACCCAGGAAAATGGGCGGGTTGTTAGGCCTAACCAGGGGTTGGCAGTCTAGCCCCAAATGATGGGCCTATCGGCCCATCAGGGCTGGACAGTCAGCCCAAAGATTTTATTTTATTTTATTTTAAAAAATGGAAAAATATAAAAATACAAAAATTTCAAAAACATAGAAAAGTTTATTTTCGTGCATACGGTCGGATTCCAAAGTTTTTCCCATCATATTTTTCGTAAAAAAAATATGTTGTATCTTTCTCATATTTTGAAACGAAAATTGGATATCGTAACTAGTTTATGATTATCCATTGGAATTTGGCAAAAAATTCAAAAATAATTTAACAATTTTTTTTAACTATCGGGGTGTAAATTTACATTGTAAAGTACACCCGTAGATAAAATAAAGATTTTACTACGGTGTAAAATTACTTTGTATAATACATCTGTAGATAAAAAAAGAGTTTTAACTACGATGTAAAATTACATTGTAAAGTACATCCGTAGATTAGAAAAAAGGTTTCTAACTGCGGTGTAAAATTACATTGTAAAGTACACGCGCAAAAAAAAAAGTTTTTTTTTTGAAAATGCAGTGTAAATTGTTTTAACTTAGAAGAACAATCAAGCAACAATGCAGCTTATCTTTGGTAGGGTGCACTGGGGGTGATGCGTCTTCCCCTTGCTCAACAAGTCCCCTTACCCAAGGCTCTCGCAGACCAATAGGTTTCCTAGTAACCGTAATACTAGGTGGTGACTCCTGATAATTATAGTCGTAATTTTTATGACTATAACACCCCTTTCATTTCCACCGCGCGCTGTTGTCTCTCCCAATCCCTGGGGATGGCGGTGTGCGAAGCGTGAAAAAAACGTTGTCGCGACAACTGACACAAAGTTCTGTTTCAAATTTTGAAAAAAACTAGAATCTCTGAAAGACCAGTTTAGGTTTCCTAGTAACCATAATACTAGGTGGCGACTCCCTTTTTCACGAAAATAAAGATAATCCCCCCGACACATGATATTCCCCCGCACACGGGGAGGGTCGTCGCGACGCCGCGCTTATTTTTTGGGGTGCGACAAATAACATAAAAATCATTAGTTAATAATCAAAAAACAAAAGAAAAATTAATTAACTTAAAGATATCAATTAATAATTTTATTAACATGAGAGAATTTAATTAAAAATAATACAATAATCCAACACCAAAACCATTAATAATAAAAACAAATATGTAAAAACAATGCAATAACTTCAATACCATTACAAAAAAATGCAAAAACAAAAAACAAAAACCACACAACAAAAGAGAAGAAGAAAAGAAACCTTACCTTATATTCGTTATAAGTGAAGTTGAGAGGATAAAAAGGAACAAATAACAAGTAAAAATTAGAAAACAAAATGTTAATTACCAAACATAAAAAGAAAAAAAGAAAAGAAAGATGAAGATAAAAAGAGGATGGAAGACATACCTAGTACAAATTATGGAGGATAAAAGATTAAACAAGGAGAGAAGCAAAGATATAAAGAGGGTTGCGTGTGTTAGAGAAAGAAGGAGAAAGATGATGGAGAAGATGATGAAATGCTTGTGTGTATTGGTTGTGGTCTTTTAAACTATATTTATCAACAAAATCATCGATGAACAATAGAACATTAATATTTTTAATTATTCTATCAGTGATTCCGTTGATGATTGCTACCCAATTTTTGACTCTTTATTTTTTATGTTTCGAAAATATATTTAAAAATAGATCTTGGTTCAAGGGCAAAATTGAACAAATAGAGAGTTTAATGGTCGATTGAGGGTTAAATCGCGAAAATCAGGAACCAAGGACCAAAATAAGGAGATCGCGCAAAGCTAAGGTTGAGATTGAATTTTTGATGGGGCAATTGCATAAAATCAAGTTTAAATCCAATTGGGTGCAATTAGAGATTTTTTAAAAGGACCAAATCAATTTTTTTTCCTTCCTAAAAAATTTTGAAATCTGCATTTTTAAAAGCATGCACTGTTCCGGCGTGCATTGCATTGAAAATCAGGCGCGCCTAATCACAGCAAAACAGATCATTCTTCTTCCTAATCAATCGTGATTTTCTGCCTGATTTATCTCCATCAAAATCTTCTTCCTGATTCTCCTCCTGTCTTCCTGATTCTCCTCTGATTGCTATCAATTTGCTTAGCTATTTCGATACTTTCCTCAACACTGCATTTAAACGTTATGGTGAACGTTTGGGTCTTCTCTGCTATAAATAGCAGTTTACACGGTGAAGAAAGGGAGGGGAAAAAAACTGGAGAAAAGAAGGAAAATCTCACGTGAATTATTGCATTCTTCTTTTCCCTCGCGTCTGTTCTCCTTCACTCTCCCTCTCTGCTTTCATTTTCCATTTTTTCTCTTCTCTCTCTCTAAAATATACAGACCCGAAGCGCTTTCTCTCTCTCCCTCTCGGCCAGCCAACAACCATCACCGTCGACCAGCCCCAACACCACCTAGGCACCCCTTTCGTCTCCTCCATCAACCCCAGTAGCTTATCCACCTTCTCTGGTGAAGAAAACAGAGCAGCCCCGACGACAGCCATACAGACCCGTCACTTCCGACGCCCATTCTGGCCACCATAGACCACCATCTCTGACACCACCACGACTAAAAGAACCACCTCGGAGTCCTCTACCCAAAGGTGTTAACAGGTAAGCCTTTCATCACACTCGAAAATTTGGTGCATCACTGTTCATCTTCTCTGTTTTTGCATGCGGGGAGTGAATTGATTTATTCCCCACCGGGTCGGGTCGGGCCGGGTTTGGTGCCCGGCTCAATCGTTGAAGGGTCTGGGCTTTGGCCCGTTGAGGCCGGAAGCCCGGCCTAGAAGAGAGGCGAGACTCGACCCTTTTTGGCTCGCGAGCCCAGACCAGTTAATCTGGGCCGCGAGCCCAGGAAGCAAAGCCTGGCCGGGAGCCCAGGTCCTGTGCAGGCTGGCAGCCCATTACCGAGACAGGCCGGGTTGGCAGCCCAGCCCGAGAGAGACCGGGCTGACAGCCCAGACCCCAAACTGTGGGCTGGCAGTCCAGCACGCCAGGAAATAAATAAAAATAAATAAAATAATAGAAAAATATATATATAAATATAAAAATATATATTTTTTAGGAAAATATTTAGAACAAAAAAATGTGTTATTTTCTTGCATACGACCAATACACTAGCATATTTTAAAAATTCTTTTTTGTTTTTAAAAAATATATTACCTTGGAATTTTAAGTAAAAAATGTATTTTAGCATGGATTTCGCAAAGAAAAATCATTTCTTGCATTTTTGGATTTTACAACATGTTTGTAAAACCCAAAGGGTATTGGCCAATATTTCAAAAAATATAAAATCTTATTTTTGGGAAATTTATTATTCACTGTCGGTATTTGGATAAATAAATCCTAAAGGGGTTAATATCCAAAATATTCGGAGGGAATGATATGCTATTATTCACTGTTGGTATTTGGGTAAATAAATCCTAAGGGGTTAATATCCAAAATATTCTGCGGGAATGATATGCTATTATTCACTGTCGGTATTTGGATAAATAAATCCTAAAGGGGTTAATATCCAAAATATTCGACGGGAATAATATGCTTTTATTCATTGTCGGTGTTTGGATAAATAAATCCTAAGGGGTTAATATCCAAAATATTTGGCGGAATAATATCCCATTTGCCATTTATTTAACATATGTTTTGAAAGATCAAAACCATAGCAAATCATAAACGAGCCAACGTCAAGCAGCTTACCTTAGGTAGGGCGTACTAGGGGTGCTAAAACCTTCCCTTTACGCAACCAGTCCCTTACCCTAGAATCTCTAAAAGACCAGTTTAGGTTTCCTAGTAACCATAATACTAGGTGGCGACTCCCTTTTTCACGAAAATAAAGATAATCCCCCCGACACATGATATTCCCCTGCACACGGGGAGGGTCGTCGCGACGCCGCGCTCATTTTTTGGGGTGCAACAAATAACATAAAAATCATTAGTTAATAATCAAAAAACAAAAGAAAAATTAATTAACTTAAAGATATCAATTAATAATTTTATTAACATGAGAGAATTTAATTAAAAATAATACAATAATCCAACACCAAAACCATTAATAATAAAAACAAATATGTAAAAACAATGCAATAACTTCAATACCATTACAAAAAAATGCAAAAACAAAAAACAAAAACCACACAACAAAAGAGAAGAAAAGAAACCTTACCTTATATTCGTTATAAGTGAAGTTGAGAGGATAAAAAGGAACAAATAACAAGTAAAAATTAGAAAACAAAATGTTAATTACCAAACATAAAAAGAAAAAAAGAAAAGAAAGATGAAGATAAAAAGAGGATGGAAGACATACCTAGTACAAATTATGGAGGATAAAAGATTAAACAAGGAGAGAAGCAAAGATATAAAGAGGGTTGCGTGTGTTAGAGAAAGAAGGAGAAAGATGATGGAGAAGATGATGAAATGCTTGTGTGTATTGGTTGTGGTCTTTTAAACTATATTTATCAACAAAATCATCGATGAACAATAGAACATTAATAGTTTTAATTATTCTATCAGTGATTCTGTTGATGATGTAAATTAAAATTTTCCACTTTTACTAGAAAAAACCCTCCAAATATTATCAATGACATATCATTCTATTAGGAATACTGTTGGTAAAAATTACAAAATACCGACAAAATTATTTTTTTGGTAATACCGTATGTGATGTGTTAAATGAACTAGTGTTATGAAGAAAAGGAACAATTCTCGTGTCTACTAGAAAATACCAATGGAATTACTCCATTGACAATACCGTCTGTAATGTTTCCAATAAATAGTTACATGGAAAAAGGAACAATTTTACTATATACTGGAAAATACCGACGAAAATGTTCGTCAATAAAACTATGTGTAATGTTTCTAATGATTTTGAACAGTTTTATTTTGCAAGATTTTACATATATTCTCTATATATTAATCCTGCAAATACTTAACATAGCTGCACACACAACCCAACAACATCTATAATAATGTTGGACAATATATTTCTTTATCATTGAATAATAATTGAAATTAATTAATCAGAATTGTATTCTTCGTCTATCGATTCATCCTCATCACTATCTCCAATGTTGATTTCATTGCTATCATCATCATCATTGAATTGTGTATGTCTAGAGCAATAAAAATATTCTCAGCGATGCAAAATTTTGAATTCTCTTCAATCTCATTAGTCGGAGTAATTCGATATGGATCAATTAACTCGCCAAATTGATAGACATCATCTCCCTTTATGAAGTCATTGTTGTCATCCCGAATAACCTCGACACGACCCCTGTGTTTGGTTTTCACTATGGATAACCGATAAACTTTTTAACGATCCTTTCTAAAGAAAAGATTGTATGTGTAAAAAACTTCAGGCATTCCTTAACAAAAACAAAGACATCGTCGACGTTGTGGAGTTTACCCTTTGAAATAATTTTGACCAAACCATGATGGGGATGTACTCTGACTTCTATGTGAGTTATATTATACCAATAGCATTTGAATAAAAATATTCTATTATGCTTGCTAAGATATTGCAATTCAATGACATCTTTAAAACTTCCCATAATAGTCAACTTCAATCTCCTTGGAAGTAGATCTCTTAATATAAACCTCGTTGTTATATGTTCTTCTACCATGTCTATATTCTTCAGAATAAAACACGTGTCTTTTGATGAAATATATGTTGTAGCACTTAACCTTTCGTTCATGAACCAACTTAGTAAAGACAAGGTATCACTTGCATTTTTTTCTAGTTTATAAACCTAGTACATGAAGTACACTCATGAACAATTAAGATATGTTTCTTTATTTCTGATAATTCAATGTGATTTTTGCAACCATCCCATAATGGTTCTCACATTTTATTAAAAGATTAAAAAAATTTAGTTGTTTCTGCATTAGATTTTTCATCTATAATTGGACATTCACCTGCACCACTTTGATTCATTCTCATTGCATCTATAACCATATTCCTATAAGGATTATTATCGGTATCTACAACTCCATACATGTTACTAGAACTAGAAGTTGACCTAATTATCCTTTCTACCTTGATCTCTTGAGGAACAAATTCTTCTTTGTGTGCATATCAACACAAATATTCCTCCATGAACTCTTTTTATAAAAGATGCATCATGACAACATTTGGATTGATATAAAAAATTTACACCCTCTACATGCACATGTAATATCGTCTCCAATTATGTCTCTCGGATTAAATATTGCGTAGTTAATAAAACCCTAAACCTCATTGCAATAATCCATCACACACAACCCTTGGGTTGATTCATGATATCCATGAACAATCCTCCATTACTTAAATCAGTCATGTATACAATAATCATGTATTAATCTAAAACAAACCCTAACATATACACATCATAAATCCATACAATAAATTTATATAATAAAAAAACTATTAAACAAAAAACAAACACCCAAACAAAATCAATATATTTTAAAAGTATGCAAAAAATAATCATATTAAATAAAATTCCAAAGAAATATGGTAAATTTGCTTACTTAAAGTGGACAATCCTAAGAAAATCAAATCAGAACACATATGCTCATAACTTAGCATTGAGGTTGCTAAATTTATTGTGAGAGATTGAACTGTGTTGAAATTGGGGGGGAGGGTGGTTGGGGGTTGCTGCGTAAAAAAATAGAAGGAATAAGGAGAAAAGGGGGAGGGGGAAGGGCCGATGATTAGGTCATAAATTAAAAAAATATCAATAGATTTAACAACATAATATATCCGTTGATAAAAATATCATGTCATCATACTTTATAGGTTTTCTAATCTCATTGTAATTTTGTCCTATAAATTCATTGGGTTTTACCAACAAAATTACTAACGGAATATATTCATTGGTAACTTTTTCAGTAATTTTGTAAGAAAAAATGTTACGTCATCATACTTCATAAGTTTTCGAATTCCACTATAATTCCACCCACAAATCCCTCAGTGTTTACTACCGACATTATGTCAGTAAATGTGTCTACAAAATACTAACAAAAATACCCGCTAGTAAATACTGAAAAAAATAGCAATGAAAACTTGTTGTCAATAATGTTCATAACCAAATACCAACAAAAACATTTTATCGCTGTATCTGTATAAATTAACTAATTTTTTGGTAGTGATTCAATATTCTTTTTTTTTGTTTTAAATAATACTGTTAAGGTTTTGATAATCAAAATAAAATATTAATAACATATTATATTGGTTTTGGATTATTTAAGTTTATTTTATGTTATTTAAAGTTTTATGTAATATTTAAATAGGCCTATGGTAAAAAATGAATAAGCCTATTTTTTAAGAATTATTATTGGCATATATAATAAAAGTTTATTGTGTTGGTATATTTTTTATTTAAAATATAAGGTAAAGAAAAATATTAATATTGAAATAAATGATAATATTAATATCATTTTAAAGGTATAATAGGCTACAATATCTCTTTTTTATATGTAATTGTGGATTTAATTTTATCAACTATCTAGGAGCTCATCCGTGAGAACATTTTTAAACATAGTATTTTGAGGTTCGTTTTCACTTTTTTGTGACAAAATGTTTTATGGTCTTAATTTTAATTTTTTTTTTACTAATGATGTAAAATAATAGTCTCGAGACATTTTATGGCATTAGTTTTTACAATATTTTATTTATTTTCTAACCACTTTGATTTTTATAAATTTATATTACAAGGTTACACATGTTATCATCTTCATTTCTTAATTTGAAGTACAAGTATTAAAACAATTTATCTCAATGAGGTTTCTCATGATTAAATTTGCAAGAATTTAGGGAACAAAACTAGTTTATCCTTTTGATTTTTTTTTGAAGAAGGATATATTGTGTGTCTTAACTTATGAACATTGATTCCATTATTAGTTTTGCATCCTAACACTATTGTAATTAATAAATTTATCAATGGAAATATACGTTGATATTTGAAATCATTATCTGTCGACAATTATCGTACCAACATCCTCATGGATGAAAATCATTTATCGATAAAACTCTGGTCAATAGATTTTGTTCTGTTGGTGATTTCATTGGTATTGAATATATCAATGGCTTTGTTGACAAATAAAGCGTGCAAAGAAAAATTTATCCGCTCAATTATGTTGGTATATGCATTGGTATATTAAACGTATTACCGGCAGAAACTCCATTGATGATGCTATCGGTAACATTCTGTCAGGAATTCTGTTGGTAGCAGTGGCATTTCAAGTTTTTTTTCCAACTCTTTGGAAAATATTAACAAAAATATTTGTCACTAATATTTTTATAATTTTTTTAAAATATACATACTGAAAAAAATAAAATATTTTTTGAATTAAAATATTTTTTTTACATTCAAATACAATAAATCTAAATAGAAGCGACACTAAAGGAGGAGGAGGCTGGTCAAAGACTGTGGGGATAACGAGGAGAAGCATACGGATCACCCCAATGTGATTGTATATACATAAGCATTCGACGCAGTGTAGACTTCTCAGCACGAAGTTCGATTATCTCTTCACATATTTTCTTAGCTAAAGCTTCTAGGAACTCCGGAGTTTAAGTAAATGAAACTAATTTAGACGAGGTTCCACTAACTGAAATACACGAGTCGTTCATAAATTCTTGGTTGTAATGTTAAAGAGTTTGTAAATCCTTTTTCTATTGGCCCCACTGAACGATCCTATCTCCAACCACACATCTAGATCATCCATGGATTTCCCCTTCAAACGACTATTATTTTTCTCTTGGAAAGAAAAAAAAATTCAATGAAATAATAAATTAAAAAAAAAGATTGGTGAAAACCAATATACCATAAATTGATGAGCGTGACTATCCATGAATTATTGTTGTGCATTTTTTTGGTGGTCACTACTTCGCCACATATGTCTCAATAAAAAGCCTTATTAGGAATATATCGTGTCAAAGAGTTGTAGCTTGTAAGAAAAAATGTTGTTAGTTAAAAATATCAATTAAAAAAATATATAAAAAATTGATGTAATCAAAAAACAATTTTATCATCCGTTTTGCATGTGAAATGAATGGCATGGAGTCGTCACTATGCGTGATAAATGAACCTAAAAAACATTGATTCTAGTTCAGCACACAGAATACGAGCCTTATATGAAACGCTCAGACATTACGTGCTCAATATAATCCTTCCATATAGCCTCTAAGATGTATGGTGATATGAATTTCTTCCAGACTGCCACGTTGTTCCAATTTGAAAGCTCACTAACTCCCATATATATTTTCTATTCCTTGTACCAAAAATCACACAACCTACATGGTGCAAATGAATTATTTGTTAGTGAATAAAAAATAAAATTGTGATATTTGAAGGGAAAAAAATAGTTGACGTGGGGAAGGTTGTGCATGATTGCTAGAGGTGGTGGAAAGGTGAGGCTTAGAAATTCAAAAATAATGATTTTTTGCCAATTTTGAGCTCTAATTTTCTTTTTTCTCTGAGTATGAAATTGACTCTTATTTATAGGTGGTAGAAAAAAACAATCTTATCTTTATTAGGGGTAAAGTTTAAGCTCTTGATTGAATCTGAAAGCATCTCAACAGTTGGCTCAAAGTTGGTGGATCATGGATTGCCATATTTAACAACTCAGATTGCCTGAGTTGGTCATTATAGAGAGGCGTGACGACAACTGTGGTGTCAATAAGACGAAATGGACTATATTGTGGTGTAAGAGAATCTCATGTCATCATTTTGGTGTATGATTTGTCAAATTTGGTGAAGGATAAAGCATCAAATGCATCTATAAAGTAAGTTACTAACTATCATTTCAAAAAAAAATGTAGAAGATAGGAATAGTAATGAGACAACGCGTCTTTTTGATTTTATTTATTTTTATTTTTCAAAAGTTCAATTTTCTTTTTTAAACTTTGATTTATTTAAACTACACCCGTAATTAACCCAACCCCTTCATTCTTTTACAATTTTGTCCTTAACAAATTTCAATAATACCCCCAAATTTACATGTCTTTTTTGTTTTGATCTTTAACTCTTGATTTATGAATTTTAACCCCTAACTGACAATTAAAATTTTAATTTTATTTAATTTCAATCACTAAAATTTTGATTTTTTTAATAAAAAAAAGTATATTGAAAAAAATTAACATAATATAAAAATCAAAATATATTTCGAGTTAAATTAAATTTTTTACATTCAAAATTCAAATACAATAAATCTAAATAGAAGTGACACTAAAGGAGGAGGAGGAAAAGGTTGGTTGAGACCATTAGACTAAAGAGATGGAGCATATGGATCACCCCAATGTGATTGTATATGCATAAGTATTCAACGTAGTTCAATTGTCTTAGCACGAAGTTCGACTATCTCATCACATATTTTCTCAACTAAAGCTGCTTGGAACTCCGGAGTTTGCGTAAATGAAATTGATTTAGACGAGGTTCCAACAATTGAAATACTACGAGTTGTTCATAAATTCTTGGTTGTAATGTTATAGAGTCTATAAACCTTTTTCTATTGGGTCTACTAGACGATCCTGCCTCTAATCACACATATGATTCATCCTCGGGTTCCCCTTTCAACCGACTATTATATGTTTCTTGGAAAGAAAAAAATTAGAAAAAAATTGCAATAAAATAATACCTTAAAAAAATAAATTGATGAAAACCAATGTATCGCAAAATGTTGAGCGTGATTGTTGCACCTTTTTTTGGAAGTCGCTACTCCGCATACATGTCTCAATAAAAAGCTTCATCAATATTAGATCATGTCAAAGAGTTGTAGCTTGCAAGAAAAAGAAAAAATGTTGTTAGTTAAAAAGATGATTAAAAAAATGATGTGATAAAAAAACAATTTTATCATTCGCTTCGCATGCGATACAAACGATATAGAGTTGTTAGTGTGCATGTTAAATGAACCTAGAAAAAATTGCTTATGGTTCTATAGATTGGAAAACGAGCGTCATATGAAACACTTGGACATCACGTGCTAAATATAATCCTTCCATATAGCCACTTGAGATTTATAGTGATTTGAATTCCTTCTATACTACTATGTTGTTCCAATTTGAAAGTTCTTTAACTCACATATATTTTTTAGTTTTTTTTTTTGTTCTTTGTATTAGAAATCACACAACCTACATGGTTAATATAAATTATTTATTATTAAATAAAAAAATAAAATTATGGTATTTAAAAAAAGGTTGACGTGGGGAAGGTTGTGGTTGATTTAAGGAAGGCAGTGCATGGTTGCCAAAGGTGGTGGAAAGGTGGGGTTGGGAAGTTGGGAAATAATGATTGTTTGCTAGTTTTGAGCTTTGATTTCCCTTTTCCTCTGAGCATTGAATGGCCCCCTATTTTTAGATGATGGAAAAGAGCAATACTTCTTTATTAAGGTAAAATTCCAGGTATTGATTTAATCTAAAAACAAAGTAGGTCCATATACTGTCTTTTTAGGAAAAAGAAGCAATGAACAATAATTTTTGTTTGGTCCTTTTTTTAAAAAAAAGAGTTAAATTTGGTCCTTTAACCTTTGATTTCTTTTTACTGCACCCTTATTAAACTTAACCTTTTAATTTCTTACAATTTTATCCCTAATGAACTTCAATGGTAGCCCCAAATTTACATTTTTTTTTTCATTTTGGTAACTGACCTTGAATTTATGCAACTTAACCCCTAATTGACCATTAAACTTTCATTTTCTTTAATATCACCCCTTGTTTTCGGTCAATTAGGTTCCTGTATTTTGAAGTCTTTTATATATTTGTCCTTGCTTGAGAATCTCTTCAATTTAGCCCTTAATTCATCCCAAAACTTTGATTTTCTTGCGATTTTGCCCATAATTTCAATTACTTGACTTGTTATTAATCAAATATGGTCTTCTAAAATTTCAAACTTCCCAATTGAGCCCAAATTAGCTCCCGTACATCATTTTCGTTGCACTTAATTAAATTCTTCAATTGGATTGAAATTAATTCTTAAAAATAATTAAAATTTAATTTGACCCATGATTAAATCAAATTGAACTATATAAAAACTAATGATGGTTTTGGATTTAATTTTTCTGCAAATTTGTCTAATAATCATTTATTTTAGCCTTGAATTTATTTTGTTTTTTTAGTTTTGGGCAGAATAGAGTTCAATCAATCTCTCAAATCCTGATAAAATTTGTAGAATAACTCATAAATAAGTTATGATATCGATAAGAATCGGTCGAGATTTGATATGAGAGATACAACACTCCTGTATGTGGCGATCTAAGATAAATAACTAAAATAAAAATGTAAAACCTTATGCTATAACACAGCTATCCTAAAAATAAAATAAAAAAATATAGCAACGAAACGTTCAATTTCAATCCAAAATATCCATAAAACAATACAACCTAATGCCAAAAAGGAGAGAATTTGAAACAAAAACATGCACGTATTAAAAGATGACAACAAATGACAATACACACCAACATAATTTGAAAAGAGAAAAATAAATAAATCAGAGAAAATGGACAATCAACTTTTTTCTGATCAAACATTTGATGAAAGAAATCCTTGGAAAACAGGTATCAATGGGCAAAAAAGAGATGAAAACAAAAACATATGTGGTCTTCCTAATCTAGAGTTATCGAATCCAAGCATCTCTAGAGCGATAAAAAAAGAGTTGGAGAAGATGAGGAAAACATAAGATCATGCAATGAACAATGATGAAAACTTAGTCACTGTTTTGGAGCATGGTTAATTTTATTTTATAAAATGATTTTTTGTTTAGAAAAATATTAGAATAATATTTTTTTTAAATAAAATATTTTTGACATCAGTACATCAAATGATATAAAACACTAAATATTTTTAATTTAAAATAAAAATAAAAAAATTTAATTTTTTCAAAAACGTTTTTGAAACGCAATGATAAATAGGACCTTAGAAATTACATATAAAATCAAGTAATAAAATGACAACAAAGAAAGGAAGAAAAAAGCATAGGAGACATTAGCATTAAGAATATGATTTGAATATGTTTGTGGTTGTTTTTTTTATTTAAAAATGTATTAAAAAGATATTTTTTATTTTTAAAAATTGTTTTTGACACCATCACATCAAAATAATCTAAAAACACTATTTTTTATTTAGATAAAAAAAACCTTTTTTTGAAAACCCCTTTTTTGAGTGTCCATCTATCTTAGTTTTTGTATTTAATTAACACTACATTTCAAAAATATTTTTGAAAAAGATTATTTAAAAAAAAATTGTTTTAAATTAAATTTTTTTATTTTTGATGTATTTTAAAAAGCAATTATTTTATCCTAAAAGTTAGAGGAGATCATGGTTGCATTGTTTATTCACACTCAATGTACTGTGGATTGTAACAGTGCAGCTCATAATCTTTATTAACTTTCTTTTGCAGCAGCTGCCACAACTCCTGTGAACGCAAATGATCAAAATGTTGATTGTCAAATGTTGTCCGAGTAGTATGTCACTATTTATGCCACCTATTTACCATTGACAGGGTTTAAAGCCTGCTTAGCACACAATAATTCTTTTGGGATGGCAGTGTACATTACATGCTACACTGTGGATCATATGTTGCAGTTGTTGGAATCAATGATTTGCAGCGGAAAATCATCATTTGTGTTCTAATTAATTAGCATCGATAAGAATTGAGACCTACCCAACATACTGGTCATGGCTGCACTATTCATCAACACTCAGTGCATCGATAAAAAATAAGACGTAGCCAAAAGCACAGGTCAACCAAAGCTGGTTTAAAACTAAAAAAAGAGATTGAATTGCAAAATAAAAAAATATTAATCTCATCAAAGCTTACATTTTGTAGAAGTAAGTGGTCATAGAAGCCGGCCATATGGGGCATTTTTTTTAATTTATAAAAAAATAGCACTGTAATCTTCACGATAATCCTTCAAAATATCTGATTGACCATGTAATTAATTAATGACGAGCTACTTAAATCATTTTCAGCCAGCAAGTGGATGCAAAATACTATGGGTGTGGGGGCATTTGCAAACTACTTTTAGAATGCTCTCATAGGTTTTGACTTCTCGCGAATTAGAGAAATGGAGGAGATGTCCAATGGCCAAGAACCTCCAAATAATAATAATAAATGTGACTTTGTAAATAGTATTTATGTATTTGTATTGGTAGCACCATTCAAAAATAAATAAATAAATATTGCTCAAAAATAAAAACTAACATTCCAAGAGTAAATTTTTTATATTAATAATAAATAATATTAATAATTTTGCAATGAATATGTATATTTATATCTGAAATTCAATAAATTTAAAATAAATATTTAAGTTTTTTATTCATGAATAAAAGTATACACACACGTGGATGCCATTACCATCCCTGTAAATGACTGAATGAGGTTTTATGGATGGCTTTTATATTAATTTGTTAAAAAAGTATAATAAAAGGACCAAAATAAAATTTTCAAAACAATTCAAGGAAACAAATCTACAATAGCAAAAAAACTCATGATGTGAGAAAGGTGCATATGTCAATCTCTAAAGGCATCAATGACACCCTCTTATATAATAATATGAAAACAACAAAAATATAAAATATATGGTTATTATTAAGAAACACAAATGACATAAAAGCATTTAAATACAAAACAAAAAGTTCAGTATAACATTAACTTATCGATTCTCTAACAAGTTATTTCAAGAAAACAAATCATTTAAATTTTACATTTTCATAAACCCATTTCTACTTTGTATTAAAATATAATTAACTATTATATTAAACAAAAGTTGAAAGAGGACAGGGTTCTCAACAGTAATGAACAGTGTTTTACACTGTTCATTTAGACTCAAAGGCATTGTGGATTGGAATGGTGAAATTACTATTTTGCCCCTCAGTTTACTGCGTTTTAGCTTTTGATCCAAGAGTACTTTTGATTTTTTGTCTTCCTATGCACAGTGAAATAACCATAATATCCATGAATAAGATAAAAATACACAATTACCACCGGGGACATTAAGGTTATTGCACATATTTTTTTAAATGGCTAAATACGACAATACTCCCTAATAAGACAAAAATAAATAGTAAAACTGGGGTCAATAAGGTAACTGTATTTTTTTTAATGACCAAATACGTATATACTCACATATAAGACAAAATATAAGAGTTGGCTACAGGGGTGTGCCAGTAATTTACCATTTTTCAATATATATTCTGTCGCGTTACTGTTGGCGCGTCGCCGGACGCGCAGTCCATTTCCGCGCTCAAACAGGTTTCAGACGACACGTGTGGTGGTTTCCAGCATTCAAAAATACCCTACTGGCATCTAGAATTATTCTCCGCCATGTTCTCTTCCTCATAGGGCGGTGCGTGGGGATCTAAAATGTGGTTGTTGAAGTCCCCCCCCCCCCCCATCTCTCTCCTGTATGCTAAAATACCTATCAACCCTCGCTATTTATTGACTTTTCATTGTAGTCAGTGATTTTTAGCTTGTTATCTATGGTTCTTATTCATATTACATAAGTTTTGATTTGTTTCAAGTTGGTCCTTCAATTGCAATTGATTATGTATTGTAGTTTCATTTCAGTCCCCAATCTTTTAATTTCCTGATTGGCTGAAATCCTTAAAATTTTCGATATCAGAGTTTTAATTTGTTTCAATTATATCCTGCAATTCAAATTGATTATATATTTTAGTTTCATTATATGTGAGACTAATTATATATTATAATATATATTTAATATTAGAGTCTTAATATATATATATATATATATATTAAAATAAATGACCTAGGATTTTTTGGGGAAAAAAATTAATATCACTATTTTGAAATACTTTTAATATAATCATATGAAAAATAAATCTTATAAAATAAAAAATTAATTTAATTTCTTTTTCTAACAATAATTATGGTGTCATCGATAGTATGAGCTATAATAATTAGAATATGAATTATTTATAATAATATTTGTAATGACAACTATAATAATTGTGATAATTTAACAATCATGGTAATAACAATGACAATAATAATCGAAATAATTCATTAGTTGTTATTTTTCTTAGAGGTTGACTTTTGCAGTTTTTTATATATGATATTTATATCTAACATTACATAAACAAAAAATATATGGAGTCACACATAGAAGAAACAGCTCAAAAAATTGGAGTAAATTATCTACAATAAAAAAATATATGAGTCAATTTCCCTTCACTTCACCGTAGTCAATAAAAAAAAAAATTGGAGTAAATTATCTAAAATGCAAAAAAATATTAATGGTCTTAAAATTTTTTTTAATGCTATATATTTGAGCAAAGTAATCAGCCTAGAAAACTTTCGTTTCTTACTATAGCAAAAATATTTACAATAATAATAATAATAATTACTGTATATTAGGTCTTTATATATTCATTTTATAATGGAAAATGCATTTAAAATAATGATGACGATTATTTTTAAGGATTTTTATCTTAAAAATAATTATATATTTTGATATTTTTTTAATATGAACAGAATTTATATAAAAAAAATGAATTAAGTTTTTTTTTAAATTCTCAAATTAATTTAATCTTAGTATTATGAATACTTCAAATATAATAATATGAAAAGCAAATCTTAGAAGAAAACAATTTGAATTTCTTTTTATAACGTTAATGATAGTGGCAACGATAATATTGTCAGTAATGATTGAAATATTAATTATTTACAATAACTGTTCCAAAAATAGTTATAATAATTGTGATAACTTAACAATCATGATACTAATCAATATAATTCATTAATCGATGTTGTTTTTATGAAAAATAGACTCTAAAACTTTTTTGTGTACGATATTTTATTTCTAATATTACATGAATAAAAAATATACAAAGCTACACATAGACAAAACAAGTGAAAAAATTTGGTCAAATTATCTACAAATAAAAAATATATGAGTTAATTCCCCTGTGGTTCGCCGCAAACAAAACTAAATTTTATAACATGTCAAAAAATACTAATGGTTCTTGATTTTTTTAATAACGCTATACATTAGAGAGAAATAACCAATCTACAAGACTTTCAATTATTTAGTTTTTTTTAATATATTCATTTTATTATAGATAATGCATTTAAACTAATTAGAAAGATTATTTTAAAGGTTTTTTCTCTTAAAAATAATTATATATTCTAATATTTGTTTAATATTAACGCCTTAAAAAATATCATAAATAACTAACATCTGAAGATTAAGTATGCATGCATAAGAGAAAGTTTTATTTTCATTTCACGCCACCAAAAGTGAACTTATTCTATTTTTTAACCATCTACTTACAAAGAAAAATTCTACTAAACATTAAAAGTCAAAACTAAGAGTATAGATACATAAATACAAACAAATTATTTAGAGTTATACCAAAATTACTAAAAAAATAAATGGATCAAAAATAAATAAAGAAATAAAATAATTAATTATTTTTTCCTTGGAACACTTTTAATTGTTTCAATTCAATCATTCGGTTAAAATTATTTACATATTTTGTTTTCATTTCGGCCTGTATACTTTTAATTCTTTATTTTAATTCCTTTATTTTATAGATATAGTTCTAAATAGCCCCTATTTTTGTCCATGTTTATATATATACGCTCTTAATTTTGTTTTTAGTTCTAATTATTTCCTCTTTTGTTTAGGTTTTATGTCTTAGAAAAATTTATTTCTTGAATTTTAGGTTGTATTTGTTAAAAAATTACTTTTACAACTTTTTTATATATAATATTTTAGATCTAATTTTAAGTAAAAAGAGAGAGGCAACACGTAAACAAAATGGGTAGATATATTTGCCCAAGTTATCTACAATTAAAAAAAATATAAACCACTTCCTTTTTATTTTGATTACAATGTTCCTTTTAAGTGGAAAAAACTCATTTCTAACAAATTTTATCTATTATAATTTTATTAATTAAATATTAAAATAACTAATTACAGCACATAAAAAATCAATCAGTTTCCTACATAGGAAAAAACCTTGCACAATGCGTGGGCAAGTTACCTTGTAGAATAACTAAAAGAGATTGTGGATTCAAACAGTAATGAACAGTGATTTTCATTGTTTATCTAGACTCAAAGGCACTGTGGATTGAAATAATAAATATAATTCTAGGATAAGATTTAACCTTCAAGATATTATGAAGCGTCTATAACTCACTGGAGAGAGCGTCTGCTTCTAAGCTGAAAGTCATAGGTTCGATCCCTGGCAAGGGACCTTCTACTTTTGTTTTTTTGTTTGTGTGTTGCATAATTCTTTCTCAAACTATCGTATTATTAATTTCAAGTTATTTATTATTATTATTGAATATATAAAAATGGTGGGGAAAGCACTGTAGCTCTCACGTGTAGCTACAGTAGCTCTCATATGAAGCTACAATGCTTTCCCTTTACACTTTTTTTGTTTTATTTTTTTCACTTATATATTTTTTTTATAGTCGAGGTGTCTGGACCAGTTTACGCACACCACAATTAATCCCCGAATCTATTTTTTTATATTTTCTTTCTTTTTTTCCCAATTATACATTTTTTTGTCTTTTTATAACCGGGGTTTTCAGGTCAGCTTACGCACACCACGACTAATTCTTGAACCCACTTTTTTTTAACATTTTTTTCTGTTTTTCCCCATTTATACATTTTTTATGTTTTTTTATATAATCAAGATGTCTGTGCCAACTCACGTGCACCAGGACTAATCCTTAGAAACACTTTTTTTTCCTGTTTTTTTTTTCACTTATACCTTTTTTTTTTGTTTTTTTTATAACCAAGATATCTGGACTAGTTTACATGCACTCCAACTAATCCCTAGACCCATTTTTGTTTTTACATTTTTTCCCCCACTTATATATATTTTTTGACAATCGGGTTGTTAGGGCCAACTTATGCGGACCATGACTAATCTCTGGATCCACTTTTTTTTTTACATTTATTTTTCCACTTATACATTTTTTTTTGTTTTTTTATAGCCGGGATGTCCGGGCCAGCTTACACGTCCCACGACTAATCTCGGGACCCACTTCTTTTAACATTTTTTTTTGTTTTTTTGATAACCGGGATGTTTTAGCCACCTTACACGTTCCACGACTAATCCCCTGACCAACTTTTTTTTTTGAAATGGTATGGGGAAAGCACTGTAACTCTCCTCACATAACATTGTGGATTGCTACAGTGCTCTCCCGCAGATGCATTTTTTTTAACTTATATTTTTTTTTGGATAACCAGGGTGTCTAGACCAGTTTACGCGACCACGACTAATTCCTGACCCATTTTTTTTTTTACATTTTTACCTCACTTATAGTTTTTTTTTGTTATTTTAGATAATCGGGGTGTCCAGGCCAGCTTGCGCGGATCACGACTAATCCCAGGACCCATTTGGTTTTAGATTTGTTTTCCCACTTATACATTTGTTTTTGTTTTTTTATAACCGGGGTGTCCAGGCTAGTTTATGCACACCGCGACTAATCCCTTTATTAGAAATTTGTTACCATGGATACTCTTGTTAAAAAAAAAGACCAAAAAAGAAACCCGGTTAAAAAAAAAACTGACTTGGACACCTCGATTATAAAAAAATTAAAACAAATGTGAAAATAGGTCCCCATTTATTAAAAGAACAAAAAAAAGGAAGTCGGTCATAAAAAAATTGCAAGGGAAAACACCTTTTTAAACAATAATGAGAAAAAAATTAGGTGCGCGTAAAGTAACCCGGACACCCTGGTTGTAGTGTTTTGAATTTTTTAATAAGGAAAATACATGAATGCCTTTAGTGGCTTAGAATTAGGTTAAGGGTGTTGTAGTAATTGTATAAGTTTGTAAATATAAATAGAAAAGGAAAGAGAAAGAAGTAGATTTGGAAGAAAAAAAAAAGAAAAGGGAAATAGATCTGAAATTTGAGAGAGAAATGGGAAGAGAGAAAGAAAGAAGAAGAAAACGAGAAAAGAGGGAAAGAGAAGAGGAGGAGAAAAGAAGATGGAGACATAAGTTGTTAAGGTAATGTGTATGTTTTAATATGTATAAATGTGGTTATTAGTTACGATTTTTGCTTGTGTTGATTGTTAGGGTTTGAGGATTTTATTTGGGTTTGAAAGATGAATTTAGGGAGATGTTAAGGGTTGAATATGTTGGGTAATGGTTAATAGGTTTGATTGTAGATGATTTTGAAGTTATTTGATGTGTTTGGTGTAAGAAAATTGTTGATAAATGGTGAAATAATATTGAGAAATTTCGAAAATCCCTTGCTGGAATTCTGGGCTGAGGTTGAAGATGATGAAAATTCATTTTGGTCCTTTTTGTGAAAATTACAGTTTGGCCCCTGAACTTTGGAAAATTACAGTTTGGTCCCTGGAGTGAAATTAGAGATTCTGGACAGAATTGAGGTTGAATTAGGGGCAAAATTTCAGTATAGTTATGAATTTATGAGGAGTTCAATTAGTCACTCAATTTGATAGAAAATACAATTTGACCCCAAAAATATAAGAAAAAAATTACAGAATGGTCCCTAGATGAAATATTAGTTTTTCAGATTGGTTTGGTGGATAATTGAGGCTTGTTTGATGAATTATTGTCAAATTATACGAATTGTGTATTTTGAATTAGATTCCGGAAGAAACCCTTGTTTTAGGTTTTTGTGAAAAATGGATAGTTTGATTCAAAAACACATAGGATTATGAGTTGAACTTTTAAATATGTTATTAAAGGTACTTTACTTCTTTTGAGTTATTTTTGAGTATATCTTCTTTTATATATTCAGATAATCCCGATATTCAACCTGCGGGACGTCAGTAGGGTTTCGCCAACATTCTGCTTTTGAACCTTGTTTGCTTTTGAGTCAGGTGAGTGGATAATATTTAATATGCATGAGAAATATTATAAATATTTGATTTGCTAGTATTTGGATTATGCTTCTTGATAATATATACGTTCATTACTATTCTTGTTACGATAAAGCATAATCAATTGTTGAATATACGTTCTTGATATAAGTCAATATCTGTTTGTGAATTGATAGCTCCTCATTTGATTGATGTCATGAGTTGAGCCTTGAGATATGAATATGTCTGTTTGATTATGATATATATATACCTACGGTATGCCAGTCAGAATACCCACGCTAACAGGGAAATGTTAGTCTTTGTGCACATCGTATCTGAAATCCTAGTTGGTCGGGGGAGTCACCAACTTGTGTGGACTGATCACCCACAGTACGAAGCCTCATGCTCATTGCATTTTGATTTTCTGACGAGCTTTACCTATTAAATTCTTGTTATGACCTATTTGAGAAACTTCTTGTAAGAACTTCGAGCCGATTCAATAATATACTTCTCTTTGTTGTATTATGTCGTATGTGTATATTAGATGTTTTCTACTCACTGAGTTGTTGAACTCACCCCCTCATTATTTATCATTTTCAGGCTTGTAGCTTGCTAGCAGGTCATTTTTGTTGCGCTCTTAGAACCTGCTATTTTGGTTGTAGTCGACACTTTTTGTTCATATGTCTAGTTAGTGCTCCACAATTATAATTGTATATAATCAACTCTTGTATGAAGACAATCGAATTATGTTATAAAGTTTACTTTGTTATTTCCGCTGCGTTGAACTTTGAATATGAATGATAAGTTTGTGTGTAAGTTTGGGTTAACATAGGTGTGGAACCTTGGAGGGGGACCATGCCTATGTGTCGGTCACGGATCCGGGAATCGGGTCGTGACACTGGTCATGGAAAAAAAATGTGTAAGTGGGAAAACAAACAGGGAAGAAAAATGTTAAAAAAAAAGAGTGGATCTGGAGATTAGTCGTGATGTGCATAAGCTGCCACAGATATCTCGGTTAAAAAAAACACAAATAAAAAGTCTGGTTAAAAGAAAAAACATAAAACACCTTTTCAAACAGTGAAAATTACTGTTAAAAAAAAAGGAAGCCGAGTTATAAAAAAAAGGTGCAAGGGGAAAGTATCTTTTTATACAATAATTAGAAGAAAAATCATGGTGCACGTAAACTAACCCGGACACCCCGGTCATGAAAACAATATATAAGTGAAAAAAAACAGGAAAAAATATATAAAAAAGGATCTAAACATTAGTCATAGTGCACGTAAGCTGACACGGATACCATGTTTAAAAAAAAAGAAAGAGAAGTCTGAAAAAAAGAGAGGAAAGGACCTTTTCAAACAGTAATGAACAGTGAAATCACCGTTCATTGTTGTTTTAAAAATATTTGCAGCTGGAGAGATTCGAACTCTCACTCCTGTGATTTTGCACCCACACTTAATCACTCGGCTAAATGATTTTGTTGTTCATCCTAGCATTAAAATAATATTTATCTTAGTATATAGTGTTTACTATTCCAATCCACAGTGTATATGAGTCTGGGTTAACAGTGCAATGAACAATGAAAAATACTCATTTTGTTTTACCTTATAGCGAGCGAACTTGCCCGCGCGTTGCGTTGGGTTCTATTTATGTGGAAAATTGATTGATTTTATGTGTGTTATAATTGGTTATTTTAATATTTAATTAGTAAAATTATTGTATCGAACTTGTTGATGGTTGTATTTATTTTAACGGCAACGAATGATTTAACTGGGTGATAGCAAAATTGCAACCGCTAAAATCTATCAAAGATGAATTATGTCTAGTTGATTGCTATTGTGTGTCGATTTATTTAATTCATAGATTGCAAAACTACAATTGATTGATTGTTTGGTGTGTCTTAATTGTTTTGATAATTATATAATCGGATGATGAAAAAAATATAATCGATGAAATCAATTAGAGATGATTTTTTTTTTTGTAGTCAAGTAGATATTTGTTGGTGGTTGGGTGTGTCGTAATTGTTCGACTTATTATTCTTTTTTTCTTTTTATTTATTCTTCAAGTCAAATAATTTTTTAAAATCTAATAATATTTTTTTTATTTTTTAATTTCTTTTTTTTAAATGTTATTAGGTGTTAAAATTTCTAATTATTATAGATAAGGCATTCAAAATAATGATCATAATTATTCGTCAATTGTTTCCTTATAAATATGATAGACTAATTATATATTTTGCTATTTATTTCATATTAGTGCTTTAAAAATAATGATAATAATTATTTTTAATTTTTTCTCTGATAAATATGTTAGATTAATTATATATTTTGTTATTTATTTCATATTAGCGCCTTAAAATATATATATTCATCACTTTTTGGAATTGCGATCTCCTTTAGGTATTCTATAATAGTCATGGTACGTATAAGCTGATCCGGACACCTTGATTATACAAAAAAAATGTATAAGGAGAAAAAAATAGGAAAAAATGTTAAAAAAAAATGAGTCCAAGGATTATTCGTGTCGCAATAAGTTGGCTCGGAAAAAAAAAAATACTTGGGAAGAAAAAATTGTGGTGCGCGTAAGCTGACCCGGGCACCTCGGTTATAAAAAACAAAAAAAAATGTATAAGTGGCAAAAAAATACAAGGAAAAGAATGTAAAAAAAAAGTGGATTCAGAGATTAGTCGTAGTGCGTGTAAGTTGGCCCCTACACCTCAGTTATTATTATTATTTTTTTTTTTTAAAAAAAAACAACAACCAGTTATTAAAAAAAAACCCGTCCGAATCGAAAGATTAATTGGACAACTCTTGAGAAATAAAAGAGCAAACTAAATTGAAATATTAAAGAAATATTAAAATAATAATTAATATTATATTAGAAGAACTGTGTTATATAACTTCATTCAAAGAAACTTTCTTTGAATCAAATCACTATGGAAATTGCTACGGACTAAAAAACAAAACCCAGTTTTTAGAAAAAAAAAACCAAAATCAGCTTTGTTGGCCGAGCGGTTCGAACTCCTGCGTGCTAAATTTTCCAACGCGTTAAGAACCACTCGGCCACAGCCACTCCTTTGTCATTTCTACCATAAAAATTAAAAAAAAGGCCTATGTCCAAAAAAAAAGAGTTCATGCACGCGCGAAGCACCGGATCAAATGTCCAGTTCACAGTGATTTGTGTGTGCGTGAACAGTGGCTAGCTACAGTAAACAATCCATTTTGTTTTAGCTTATAGTGTAATTGTAATGTAATTGTAATATCTAGAAAAAAAAAGTTGACATTGAACCCAAAAAGATTGAAAATATTAAAAAACTATTTCATATAATATTAAAGAATTAATGGGTTTCTAGGGTTTACTAGTTCATGCTAAGAGAATAGTGTAAATTGAAGAAGTATTTGGTAGCTACAAGGACACGTCTTCGAGTTTTTTGTTTTTGTTGTATCCTTGTATGTGTGCGGGGGTTGGCACCTGGCATGGCATGGTGGTAGGTAGTCAGTCCCCTCAAATGGAGTAAAGGGAGAGAACAAAAGAAGAGACTTTGTCTTTACTTCGCTTTCTGTGTATTAATTAGAGCATATCCAAACTCTTGAAACCAAGCACTAGCTTTACTCCTTCTCTTTCTTGTTCTTTTCCTTTTCTTTTTCCCTTCAGATTTGTTACTGGTGTAAAAGAGAAATATGGCGTCTGATCCTGAACAGCCCACGCTCTCCTCCCTCGGAAAGGTTTCCCTTATTTTTAACTGCCCATCTTATTTCTTTTTTGATGGCGTTTTTATATATTAGTCGTTGAGTTTTCGGTTGCTGAAAGAAATTGAACTGGACGATTCCTTAAAACAACCATTTCTTTCTTGACGGGGAAACCAAACTGAATAAATTGTTTTGTTAGCTGATAAAGTTGTTTGTGAATTGCTGAAAAGGGCTTGTTTTGGTGATCAGGTGGGGAAGTCCTCGGGAGAGATTGGTGGTGTGAATTGCAATTCAGATTGGGAAACCAAACTGAATAAATTGTTTTGTTAGCTGATAAAGTTGTTTGTGAATTGCTGAAAAGGGCTTGTTTTGGTGATCAGGTGGGGAAGTCCTCGGGAGAGATTGGTGGTGTAGAAGAGCCTCTTCTTAATGGGGGGACTCACACTTTAGAGAATTATTCTATTGCTTCTGCAATCTTCCCGTGAGCTTTCTATTTCATTTCAATTGCGAAGTGTTTTTCCTTTTCTTTTCATTGGTTTATTAAATCATTGTTGTAAGCTATTTGCTTGCTTCCTATCATATATTGTCACGATTGTTAGCTCCATACTCTTAAAAACCATGATGCTATGTAGTATTTGATGACTGGTTGCCCGTGTTTGTTTCCCAGTTGCTATAGTGAAACACGAAATGCAACAAAGTCTGCCAAGTGTATAAACTCTGATTGTGGAATTCAGAGTATTTTGTTTTTCCTTCTATCCTGTTGAATTAACTAGGATCAATAGTTTTGTTTTGAATATGAAATGTCTTGGTGCTGAACTTCTAGTGCTTTTGAGGCTGTCTCCTTAGCTGATATTCTGTGACATTGGGATGCTTTTGAATGATGTATTGTTTCTTCTGTCAAAATAAAAAGTGTTCTGGATTCAAATAAGCCAACGTTTTGATTCCGGAGTTCTTTGTTTGGTACAGAATTGTTAAGATTGAAAGATGCTAAATCTTGTCAATTTAATTGAATATAATGATGATGGGGGAGAGTAGCATTTTAAAATTTCCTAGTTAATTGACACTTGAAAGGATTCCTCTGATACAGACCTTTGGTATCACAATTTTACCTCTTTGGAGGTGATTTTGAGTCAGGTTATTAACATGCCTTCAAAAATATGTCGAGGCTTGTAGTTTCTTAACAATACCTTTAAAAACTTCTTCAAGATAAATAACAGTTTCTAAAACATATTTTTCTACCACTTGTTACTTTATGAGATAAAAGGGTTGTCTATCTCAGTCAGTGATTTTAATCTGTTGTGGAAGGGCTAGGAAGATGGAACTTTGGCTTAGATGCTGAGTTGTAGGGACAGAATTGGATTTTGTTAACATAGTTGTATGGCTGAGAATTTAAAGATGACAGGAAGGAGAAAATATTGCTTTTGGATATGGTGAGACAGTGAAGAAAAAGAGGAAGAAACTATATGCAGTGAAGGGAAAGGAAGGGGAGGCCTGGTGGTACTTAGACCTAAACACTCAACTTCAATTTATTAAAAAAAATACTAATCCCAAGAGTGCATGTCATTTGTTTATTTTTCTAGAAATAATCCTTGGAACATAGTTTTCCTCTTTAACATGCTAAAACTAAGAATTTGAAAGTAATGAATATCAGCTACACTTTTAACATACATGCCACTGAAACAAGGGAAGAAGAGATAATGGTGATTGAACTTATGATATCATTATGCTGTTTTCATTTGTTTTTGACCAGCAAAGAGAGAAGTAATCATATCAATATTGACTTTAAACACTTTCTATAATCACCTTGAGTTCTGTCACTAGTACTGAATAAGTTGTGGCTAACAAATTACGTGGTCATTATTTCATTAACATTTTTCTACCCTGTTAGTACTTAAGGAGTGTCTTATTTTTCTCAGATTTCTATTTCCGGCTCTTGGAGGACTATTGTATGGTTATGATATTGGTTCTACATCTTGTGCTACAATATCAATAAAGGTGTGCGTTTCCATGAGATTATGACCTATTGAAAGATATTTGTTTGGTGCTCATCCATTTCTTCTTCTTCTAGTGTACACTGACTTGTTCCTAAATGCATTCAATAAAAAGTACGGTCCAATGGCCCAACAGATCTATCATTAAGACTTTCTAGATTGAAGTGTTGCGATAGTGATTGGAAACATACAATAAGCCTCATCACACATCTCACCATGTCTAGTAGCAAAAGAGCAAGAGGGATTAAAACATTTCAAACTTTTTCTTTGATTGTTCAATATATTAGAAATAACGACCCTTTGTTGTCCTCACTTTCTAACCTGTTAATTCCATTTCTTGTCCTGCAGTCAGCCACGTCAAGTGGTATTTCATGGTACAACTTGAATTCTGTGGACATCGGGCTCATTGTGAGTTTTTATTGACTTTTATTCATTTATCATTCTTCATAGTTGCGACCTTTTGCTGTACCCCTCCCCCCCATGCACACACTTGCGTGCACTGGCTTCCTACCCCTCAATCCCTACCAAATCCTGAATTGATCAAATTTCTGTTTTAGTTTTTTAGAACAATTACTTCTGTTATAAGACCTGGCCATTTGTTCTTGCAGACCAGTGGATCACTTTATGGAGCTTTGATCGGCTCTGTCTTGGCTTTCAATATTGCTGACTTTCTAGGTTAATTGTTTTCCATTTTTAATTGACAAATATGAGATCAATGGTAATATCCTTTTCTTTTTGAAATTGAAATAGATTAATTTAACTTGAAGGGAGAAGAAGAGAGTTGATTCTGGCTGCTTTCTTATATCTTGTTGGAGCGCTTGTGACAGCCCTAGCCCCTGCTTTTGCTGTCATGGTGATTGGACGGTTTGTATTTGGTATTGGAATTGGATTGGTAAAACACACAATGCTCTTCTCTTTTACATTAAACATTACCTACTGAAATATTATGCACGCTATCAATGCTTATAATTAAAAACAAGAGTCTATTGCAAACTTAACCTGGATTTGTTTGTTTAGTCATGTATCTTTAGTAGAACTTTAATCTTTGGTTTCTCTTTTTTTAGGCAATGCATGCAGCTCCAATGTACATTGCTGAGACAGCTCCAAGTCATATACGTGGTCAACTAATCTCTCTGAAAGAGTTCTTCATCGTACTTGGCATGGTGGTAAGCTCTTCACATTGCTTTTAATGACATGGAATATTTTCTAGGTCTTGCATTCTTTGGTGCCAACAATTGCTGTTCCAAGAAACTCTGTGTGAGCTTCTATATACTTGTTTAAAAGATCAAAATGGTAAAGAACTAAAGTTTTGTGCAGGGAGGTTATGGAATTGGTAGTCTATTAGTTGATACTGTAGCTGGTTGGCGCTATATGTATGTAGCCAGTACACCATTGGCAGTAATCATGGGAATTGGAATGTGGTGGCTACCTGCATCACCTAGATGGCTGCTATTACGTGCCATACAAGGAAAAGGAAGCATGCAGGAGTTAAGAGAAACTGCAATATGTTGCTTATGCCGGCTCAGGGGTCAAGCTATTGGTGACACTGCTCCTGTGAAAGTAGATGAGATTCTTGATGAACTCGCTGTTGTTGGTGAAGAAAAAGAAGTTACACTAACAGAAGTTTTCCGAGGAAAATGCTTGAAAGCCCTCACTATTGGTGCAGGGCTAGTTTTGTTCCAACAAGTATTTCTTCTACTGAAATGATATCATATAATATTCCAAATCTATTTCATTTTTGCTTATACAGAATGTATGTTCATGACAGATCACTGGGCAACCAAGTGTGCTGTATTATGCTGCATCAATTCTTCAGGTACTCCTTTGATTATGTAGTATACTATAGGAGTATTGACACCGCTTTATCTTTCACTTGGTCTTTAACTTTTGTACTGATTTCCTAACCCAATATAATTTGATAGAGTGCAGGATTTTCATTGGCGTCTGATGCAACACGGGTCTCAATACTTCTTGGTTTATTTAAGGTACATTCTTTCAATATATGAAGTGAAAGTATATATAACAAGTGCAACTTACCAAGTATCAAATATCAGAAATTAGTAAAAAATTTCATGCTTGAGATAGAATTATAATTCTTTTTGGATGACATAAATAATTGCTTTTTAAATCATGGGTACAGTGACAGTGGTGCTTGTGGTCATGGCATCATGAGCCATTTTGGATGTTCCATAGCAGTCGTGGACACCGTAGGCATGGATTGTTAACATGTTTTATCAAGTTGTTTCCACTGTACAGATTTTTAAATAATTTTAATAGAAGGAAATTCTAATGCTCTAAATGAATTAATTCCTTTGTTTTACATGCTTCTGAACTTTTATCTATTTAGTTTAATTACATGCTGAGCTACAACATTCTAAAAAACTTAAGCCAAAAAAATGACGATTGCAATTGAAACTGTTCCAGTATAAAAGCATTTAAATAAAAATCAAAGAATATTCTACTAAAATCTTAAACCAAAATACTTAAAACTTTCAGGTCCAATGAATGTTATGACTCTGACTGTTTCATAGCAGTTGCAATGACAACATAACAGACATTACAGATGTGATTCTGAGATTCTGTTCTGTTATTTATTCTACTTTTTTACTTGATGACCCTTTTTAACTGTATGTAAAGGAGGCTTCTAGTGAGTCAACTCTTTGGAACAAAATTTTCAACAATATCATAAGTGCTCCCACTCTTTGCTTGGTTCCATAAGGTTGCATTTATGGAGAACACAACTTTTCTGCTATGAGAGAGTTAAAAGAGTGGTGGCATTAATTTTGTTCCATGTTTTTTGTGGTCACTTTTTTTCAAGAGGGCAGATAAATTGTTGGAAAGCTTCACATTACATAATATCCTGTTCATCATTACTTGTACCTTGCAGAATTATATTGTCACTATTCACCCTTTTAACAAACTAATCATTCAAATTTGGTAGATTCTCCTTTTGAATTGATGCCATGCTGTCATTATTTTGATATTAGGATGAGCTTTTATTGCGTGTGTATTCTTCCAAGTGATGTGTACGCATGTTTTCTGTTCTAAAGTTAGTCAATTTCTTTTTCCGGGAATTTTCTGAGATGGGATTTTCTTTTTGTAGTTAATCATGACAGGAATAGCTGTTCTCGTTGTTGATAGACTTGGAAGACGACCTCTACTACTCGGTGGTGTTTCTGGAATGGTAAATAAAGTCTCACATGTTTTTTTTTTCTTATTCCATAGCTGCACCTGTGAGACTGCAAAAGCTGCTTGTTTGATGAAACTTGAGATTTTGGGTGTTGGGGGACTTACTGTTAAGAAAAAAATTCAGGCTTTTGTAACTGTGCTGAAGTACATGCTATATTTCCGTGACAGGTTATATCTTTATTCCTCCTGGGATCATATTACATTTTTCTGGATGATGTACCAGTTGTGGCTGTTGCTGCTCTGCTGTTGTATGTTGGATGTTATCAGGTAATCAAGCAATAAGAGAATTTCATCCCATAATACTCTGCTTTCTTATGTCTGTAATTTAAATTATTGGTTTGAGCAAGTCCATACCCATTGGGTTAGTATGAGAATCATGAATACAATTGTGGGAAATAACTGTTTCTTTATAGAAATATAAACCCCAATAAAGAACCAAGAGATGGAGGAGACTTAGATAAAGGAAGCCAACCTCTCAAACCAAGTTTGTTTGATTAGTTAATTATAAAGCCTATTTATTGTCCTCCATTGTCTAACTTGGGTGATCTGTATACGCCCAAAGTCATTACAAAGATCAGAAACCAAATCCTAATATAATTAACTTCAAAGAATAATTTGAAAGGGGTAATTTTGAGGAGGAAAGTAGAATTAGGTTCCTGGTAGAAGCTATTTCCACTATTTAATCAGAGAGAATAGAATTCCAATAAACCACTTGAAATCTTGAGGTACAAATACAAAACCAAATAATCAGATGTTCATCCATGACTTCTTGCTACATTCTTCATCTCATCTTTTTACATAACAGATGTTCATACCATTCCGAGTAGAGTTTTTGATATAGAAATGTCAGGAAACAATTGGTTTCATTTACATCCTGCAAATGTCTAGGTAGGAGCATTATGCATTTTGTCCTTGTTCATTTTATACAGTTTCAATGCTTTATAGATGCCTTTGGAACATCATTCATAGTATAAACTAACTATTAGTGTACATTGATCATATCAATTCGGTCACGTGTCAGACTTTCTTGGTTAAGACAGCTTTAGTTTCTGGTAGAGAATGGAAAGAATTTGCCATGTTTTAGTGATTTTCTGCATGTTGCACCAAAAAAAAGAAAGTAATTTCGGTAATTAATTTTAGCAATTTGTTTTAAGTTTAGAACACTTGGTTTTTTCTACTTTCTTTTTCCTTGGCTTATGAATTTTTGTTTCAAATATGTTAACTTATATTGTGCCTCATAATATTGTTTTTCACAGTTATCCTTCGGTCCTATTGGTTGGCTGATGATTTCAGAGATTTTCCCCCTACGCCTAAGAGGGCGGGGGCTCGGTATAGCAGTGCTTGTGAATTTTGGTGCAAATGCAATTGTGACATTTGCATTTTCCCCATTGAAGGTACACAATTTCAAAACCTATTAATGTTCCCAAAAATATTCCACTTTAAATTACTGTAAATGGCATTTTGGATACAGAGTGTTGTCATAAAGTACAAAAACATTATCAAAGAAAGAAATGAAAATATGTTGTTGGTGCCTGTTTCTGGCAAACTTGCTATTACTAAATTCAATTTGTCAGCTGCAATGGCAAATTTATAAATAGTTTTATTGATTTTCCTGTGGATCTGTTATCTTATGCGGGGCGGGGGTCGCATTTCTCTACTAGCATGTGCTACACAAACATAGATATTTTTTTAAGTCCCCATGTTGTTAGTGCTTTTCTTTAATTTTGGACAGTAAATAATTCACAACTAAACATAAAAGCAGTGACTCTTTAAAACTTTTTGTGAGATTTTTGAGAGAGACTGATTTTTATTATTATTCACATGCATGATACATCCTTCTATATATATACAAGGCAGTAGCTTATAAACAGGAAATAACTTCACTAGGAAAGCATCAAAATCTTTCCTAAACTAGGAAAGATTAATCTAGCATATAATGCCAGATTTCCCTTACTAATATTTACTAAGAATATCTTAGTAAATCCCTGACTTTGAGCCTGATTTCAACACTTTTGATTGAGTAATAAACCCTTATTCGTTTACTTTTCTAATACAAATTCTAATCTAGCTATAAGAGTCTCTATCCATGTATTTAAAATTTAAAGCTAAATGTTTACATTTGATGCTTAGGTTCTACTCGTACAAAAAATAATTTGTATAAACTGACATTCTATTCCACATCTGATCTGTTTTTTCCTTTCTAAGAAGGCACGGTGATTACTCTAGTCAATGAAAATAACTAGGGGAGAATTCATTAAAATATTTGTATATGTGATACGCAATACCATAAGATAATTAGTCTGTTATTTAACAAATTAGTATTATTATTTTCATTTTCTAAAATTTCTTTCTGGAGATCATATAAAGGATTTGATTTCTTACAATGTTAAAGAAAATGTGATAAAAATGTTAAAAAATATTTAGATTTATAAAATTAATTCAATGTTCCTTTTAACAGAAATGGTTTGAATATCCTTCTTGCTATTTACTTTCTCAATATATAGGGCAGAATACCTCATACATTAATTACAATATCTTCTATATATGCTAAGCTATATCTTTGCTTTAATTGCCTACTCTAATTGAGTATATTTGCCAATCTCCCATTATCTGCAGCATGCTTTCCTTTCTTAACTTATCTTACTGTCATCTTACTGTCATCCCCCCTCAAATTGATGCTGGTGTGTCCAGCAGCATCAATTTGTCAACTAGAAATTGATGTCTCTGTCGAGTAAGTGTCTTGGTAAAGATATCAGCAACTTGAAGGTTGCTGGTTACATGAGGTAGAGAGATCAATTTGTCTTCAAAGGCATCTCGAATGAAGTGACAGTCCACTTCAATATGCTTAGTTCTTTCATGAAAAATAGGATTAGCAGCAAGATGTATGGCACTTGTATTGTCCCCATAAAGAGGAGTAGGTGTAGTTTGTGGAAAACCAAGCTCTGAAAGAAGCCCATGTAGCCAAACTACTTCTGAGCAGGCTTGAGACATAGCCCTGTATTCAGCCTCAGTGGATGACTTCGAAACCCTATCCTGTTTCTTGCTTTTCCATGAAATAAGTGCTGGCCCAAGGAACATACACCATCCAGTAGTTGATCTTCTAGTGTCTGAACAACCAGCATAATCAGCATCACAGTAGGCATGTAGATCAGGAGAAGTACCAGTAGGATAGCATAACCCTCTTTGTAAAGTGCCATTCACATACCGAATGATCCTTTTAACAACCACCAAGTGAAGGTGTCTAGGAGAATCCATAAACTGACTCACCTGTTGAACTACATAAGAAATATCAGGCCTAGTATTTGTTAGATAGATCAGACTCCCCACAAGTGTTCTAAACACTGTCGGATCAGGTAGTAGTTCTCCCTCATCCTTTCGAAGCTTGACATTGATTTCCATTGGAGTATCCATCGGTGGTAAATCCTTGAGTCCAGCTGCAGCCACCAAATCCATGGCATATTTGTGTTGTGATAAAAATAATCCATGTGTACCAGCCTGAATTTCCAGACCAAGAAAATAGGCTAGATTACCAAGGTCCTTCATGTGAAAGGACTGTTGTAAGTGTTGCTTTAGGTGCTGTATTAGGCTTAAATCAGTGCCAGTGATGATTATATCATCAACATAGACTAGGACAAACACAACACCAATGGTAGTAGCACGCAGGAATAAGGAGGCATCATACTTGCTTTTTATAAACTCAAAATCAATAAGAGTAGAAGCAAATTTGGCATACCAGGCACGAGGGGCTTGTTTAAGTCCATACAAGGACTTTCGTAACTTACACACAGCAGTAGTAGGCCTAGAAAACAGACCAGCAGGAGGTCGCATGTAGATATCTTCAGCTAGATCCCCATGAAGAAAGGCATTCTTCACATCCAATTGGTGTAAACACCATTGTTGTGAGGCTGCAATGGCCAGAATAGTTCGTATTGTTGTCATTTTGACCACTGGTGCAAAGGTCTCTTCATAGTTAATACCATATTGTTGGTGATTCCCAAGAGCTACCAACCTAGCCTTATGTCTGTCCAAGCTGCCATCAGCTCTAACCTTCACTGAATATACCCATCGACAACCCAAAGGTGTAACACCTGCAGGGCACTCAACAATATCCCAGGTGTGATTAGTGTCCAGGGCATGAAGTTCCTCCTTCATAGCTTGTTGCCAACAAGATTCTTTAACTGCCTGTGAATAGCTGGTAGGTACTGAAGTAGCATGCAATGAAGCAGAGAGAGCTGAATGAGAATCTTGAGTCTTAGAGGGGTCAAACCCATACCTGTCAGGAGGAACAGAAACTCGAGTAGATCTCCTTATAGAAGGCATTACAATAGGTAAGTCATTTACCTCACAGACTGTAGGATGCCTGGGATCTGACGCCAGGACAGTAGCAGAAGGGGGCTGCACATGTGGTTGTCTACGTCTATATACAAGCAATGGCTTTGAAGATACATGTGGTAGGTTATCAATGTTTGAAGACACAGATTTATCAATAGCAGCAGAGTGTAGAGTTTCATCTTCACTACTTGTGTTAAGATTAGGGAATGAAGGTAGCAAGGCAAGTGTGTTGGATGATGTTGAGGAAAACATAGGAAAGAAACACTGATTTTCAAGAAAGACAACATTTCTAGAAATATGAATGCGATTGGTATGAGGATCAAAGCATAGATAACCTTTTTGATTGACACTATATCCTAGAAATGCACATTTCATGGACTGGGCAGTAAGTTTGTTTCTGTAAGGTGGAGGTAGATGCATGAAACATACACACTCAAAGGTGTGTAGATTCTTATATGTGGGCTGACATTGATGAAGTCTAAAATATGGAGAGTCTAGACCTAATTTTTGTGAAGGAAGTCTATTGATTAAGTATGTGGCAGTAGCAAGGGCTTCTGCCCAGAACTTTGGTGGTACTGAAGTATCAATAAGTAGGGTTCTCACAACATCTAAGAGGTGTCGATTCTTACGTTCTGCTACTCCATTTTGTTGTGGAGTATAGGGACATGATCTATGATTAATGATACCTCTGTTTTGTAAGAATGACTGGAATTCATTTGACATATATTCTCCTCCAGAGTCTGATCTAAGAATTTTGACAGTGGTCTGAAATTGAGTGTGGATCAGTTCTAGAAAGAGTTTGAACATAGCAAATACTTCTGATTTCTTTCTTAGGAAGTAAACCCATGTATATCTACTGTAATCATCTATAAAAGTTACAAAATATTTGTAACCTGCATGAGATAAAACTGGACTTATTCCCCATACATCACTATGTATAACATCAAATGGTTTTACTGCCCTACTGCCATCAGAAGGAAAGGGTAATCTTTTACTTTTGCCAAGCTTGCAAGTAATACAATCAAAAAACAGATTAGAAGAGGAAAACATCTTATTCTTTATTAGACCAGATTTCAAAAGATGTGACAAAACTATATGATTTGGATGCCCAAGACGTCTATGCCACATTTCTTTTGATACTTTTGGAATAGTACAGAGAAGAGAAACAAAAGGAAAGGAAACTAAGCTGCGTGGAACAGCAGATTGTAAGAGAAATAGACGTTCATGCTTAGGCCCCTTCGCTATCAGTTGTCCTGTCATTTGATCCTGCACAATACAACCCTGTTTAGAAAAATGAACCTTACAATCATTGTCTACAAGTTGCCCCACAGAGGCCAGGTTAACAGCCAGTTTTGGAGAGACAAAAACATCCTTTAGAGGAGGTTTATCACCAATAGCCACAATAGGAAGAATACTCCCATTAGCTGTTTGAATCTTTGAAGTTCCACAGTATTTTCTAAGATTTTTTAGACCTTTCAAAGAGTTTGTCATATGATTAGAAGCACCAGAGTCTAATATCCAAGAAGAAAGTGCAGAGGCATCATTACCTTGTAGGCCAAGTGTGATGAATGCACTTACAATCATTTCTTGCACCATTTCTCTTGTTAAGGCTGTCTCTGTAGAAGACACATTACTGGTGACAACATTTGCAGTGTTGGCTGTGTGCTGATTCTTATTGAATCTTGAAGGTGGTCGAATGGGACACTCCTTAATAATGTGTCCAGGCTGCTTGCAATAATTGCAGACTTTGTTTGGACAGTGGGGTGCAATGTGTCCATACCTCTTGCAACTGTAACATTGAATCTTCTTCATCTCAGATCCTCTTCCCCTGCTATAAGCAGCATAAGCCACAGGAGCAGCTCTTGTTTGTTCCATGGTGTTCTGAGTATGAAGACGTTGTTCTTCACGCAAGAGTTCTCCAAAACAAGCATCTAGAGATGGAACCGGATCTCTATTCACTAGAGAGGCACAAACAGATTCAAATTCAGGCCTCAATTTCATCAGAAATTGATCTCTTTGGCTGACTTTATGAACCTGTTGAACTGCTAGAATCCCTTCTCCCGATATCTTGGCTGTAACTAGATCAGAATAGTCATTCCATAGTGTTAGGAATCCAGCATAATACTCCTGGATTGATAGATCTCCCTGAGTGTAGTTTCCAATGCTCAATTCAAGCTGAAATCTTCGAGCATTGTTATCTTGGTTATAAACTTGTGCAAGATGATTCCACATAGCCTTTGCTGACCTATGAGGTCTCAAAGACATGATTAATTGAGATTCCATAGAACTTAGAATCCAGGACATGATTTGTGCATCCTTTGCTGCCCATACAGCCTTTGCACTAGCTGATTTTTCAGCATCCTTCTCACTGGCTGATTCTTCAGCATCTAAGGTTTCCTTCTCACTGTCATCTACATGACTCCATAACACCTTTCCCTTGAGAAAAATCTCCATTTGAAATGCCCAGGCAGCATAATTTTTGCCAGTAAATCTGACACAAATATTATCTACCTTCTCCATCAAGCTAAGACTCTTAAACTCTAGAGTTTCTAAGAGGGTTTCTAAGAAATCTGGGAATTCTATGAAAGAGGCTCTGATACCATAACAGAAATGGTTTGAATATCCTTCTTGCTATTTACTTTCTCAATATATAGGGCAGAATACCTCATACATTAATTACAATATCTTCTATATATGCTAAGCTATATCTTTGCTTTAATTGCCTACTCTAATTGAGTATATTTGCCAATCTCCCATTATCTGCAGCATGCTTTCCTTTCTTAACTTATCTTACTGTCACCTTTGACAACTTTGAATAATACACATGCGTATAAAGATCAGATGCACATGAGTCTTTTAAAAAATACCTTGTAGTGGTACAAGTGTCAGTACATAGGATATGTACGCTTAAATAAGAGTAAAACAGACATTAAAAGAAATCAGAGACTTGTATCTATGAATGCAAGATGTTGAAACCCCAAAAGGATCCAGAAACCAGTAACTACAGAAGAAGAGTTGACATGATTATCTACTTGATCATGTTTATTGATTTTTCAAACCATTAAGGGCCAGGTGTTTCTTTTTCTAACGTTTAAATTAGGGTTCAAAGTATCTTTTTCCATCGCCACTTTTGACTTCCAGAAGTGTTTGGAATTGGATAATCAATACAGAATTAGAAAACCATTTTTTATCTAATATAATATATAAAACTATTAGTGAAGCAGATGATGAAATGTGGAAAAACATACATATTAACATAATATACATTGACCAAAACCAATAATATTTTTGAAATTTTGAAGTGGTAAAGGTTCACTGCAAATTGTGTCTGTAGTGACTGTTTTCTTTGGCTCCACAGCTTGTTTATTGGATTTCAATTTTGCAATTCGTAGTCAGAAAAGATTTCTAGGAAAATGCTTATAGCTGTAATTAGGCCTGAACATAGATGGTTAGCAATGTGAGACTACACAGACAAGAAAATAGTGAATGTACTGGAAGTCCGTCAGATATGAAGAAGATACTTCCTCTTAATGGTCTTGGGATATACAGAGAAGGCTGAAAACAAGGCTGAAAACACTAACAGATGGAGTGATTTGGTGCAAAATAATGTATTCAAGGGGTTTGAAAAGGGCACAAAGTATTAGGTCTTAGCTATGAGATATGACATGATTCACACAAGTAGAATGGCCTTCAATGGAGATTTTTATTGATGCGATTTTCTATCTAGCAGCTTTGAAAGGCTTACATGATTATTAATCGAACATTTTTTTCTTTTTGAAATGGATGTTGGGAAGGCATTGTTTTCAAAATATGTACTACATGTCTCCATCATTTATTGTATTTGCCTCCCACATTTGGTTTCTGTTTGGTTCCTTGATATAGATAGACTTTGGTTTCACTATGTTGTTTCTTTAGGCGTGCATAATTTATGTTAAAGAAGGTTTCATTGCATGGTTTCTGAATCTTGTCTAGTTGCTTACAGTCATGGTTCTAGTTACGAGGTCACCTTTTCTAATAAAACGTTGAAATCTTCTTCTGTTTTATTCGATGAACGAGTGGCTGAAACGTGAATTCCTTCAGCTGCACTTTCAGAAGTTACATTTATACAACATTTAGTGTAGCGAAGGGTGGTATAGCGAGGCGCCTAAAGTTTTCAAGTCTCCACCCTTGTTACAATATTCTGATATCCCTGACTCCAAGCTCTAGATGCGCACATGTTTTGACTTCCAGTCCGCTGCGGGTCTTGATTGTCAATGACAATTTATCTTCCCCCTTGACACTCTTAGTTACCATCAAAATCATTGTACTCCCGTAAACTGCCTGCTTTGTTATTTATTGAGACTACCGGCATGTCTTTCGAGCGTCTCCGTGGACGTATAAATGAATGTTAACGATCTTGTAAATCTGGTTGCAGGAATGGCTGGGAGCTGGGATATTGTTCTATGTATTTGGAGCAATAGCTGTGCTTTCTCTGCTTTTTATATTCTTCATTGTACCAGAGACCAAAGGGCTCACACTCGAGGAAATAGAGGCCAAATGTTTATAGATTTCGAGGTGGTGGATCACTGCAAGCTAGGGTGTCTGCAGGAAAATGGGATGCCGTTGTATACTCTACTCTGTCCACGCTGTATTATTTGCAACCCAATAAATAGCTTACATATATAGAGTATGAAACGATCTTACAGTGGCAAAAATCAACAGATGACTATCAAATCAAGGTAAGCTTAATCCTTTATTATAATCACATGCTATTTGTTTGAATAATATATAGTTTCTGATGATATATATAATTAAAGGCTCCTTATTCCATCTCACAATTTTTATTTTGTATTCCAACAACCCTCCTCTCCTAATAAAGCAATAACACAATTATGTTTTGTTTTTTAGCAATAAGGTAATTATGTTGTCTAATCATAATAAGAAGATAATTATAATGCCTTATGGTTAGTTTAGCAAGAAAAATGGGAACTTATATGTATAGCTAATGCTATTACCCCTTTGTGGAACACTCACAAGGCTTCTTTTTGCTATTCATGTAGCAGCCTTATTAACAAATATAAGAACTAACAAGCCAAAATTAAATCCAAAAAAAATCACAAGTCCTTTAGTTTTAAAAGTTTATAACAGATAATAAAATGATATAAAAATATAATTAAAGTGTAATAATTATTACTACCCTGCATATATACATGTACAGGACTTCTGAACCATCAGAAATGAAGGGGGAGTCACCATTTAGTGCTTGTAGAAGACCAACACAAATCTAAAAAGATAATAGAGGGGAAAAAAGGATTTGATTATGCTTAAAAAATATAAAATAATAATTTTTACTTGAATTATAATAAATTTTTCAACAACTAAAGGAAACCTTGAGATTGGTTGACATGGTAATTTCTACTCATTTTAAACTTATAAAAAAGCACAATATATATTTTAATCTAAAGCTTATAATATAGTCTTTTATATGGTTAAATAAAAATAATTAATAACAAATATATTGTGAGAAATTCCTTTCAGATTTCGACTGAAAAAAATCCATAAATTATTCCACCACATTAGTACACATTTTGCATGAAATGTGATAGATGCTGCCCATAGACTTTAAAAACACTTATGAGGTGTTTGGTATGGAAATTCTTAATGTCTTAAGAGAATATGACTGCTAGTGATATTTGTATATGATTGATAATGACATTTTTTAATAATATAATTTTATTGTGTATGGCTCATCATTTTCTCCTTGCAATTTGAAATATCTAATTTTTTAATGACATAACTATATATTGAAATGAATTCAGCAATAAATTCAACTTTATAAAATTATAATTATCGAACAAAATAATAAATCTATAAACAAATTACATAATATATTAGTTTTTTGGATGCACGACCATCGAAATACATATTATTATTTAAATTTATATCTACTAAATACACTCGTAACTTAAAATATTTATATAATTATTAGTAAAAATAAAGATACAAGTGTTTTATCTGTTCATTGAACTTATAGGATGTTCAATAAATCTAAAAATTAATGGAATTACGTGTAAACTAGCCGGACACCCTAATTATATATATATAAAAGCTGCCATTAAAGTAGAGATTTGTACGGCAACACCCCATTTCTTGGGCAATGGCTGATGTTGTAATTTTATTGAAAGAAGGGACGGTTTTCTAAAAGGGTTGTAGAAAGACTTGGGTGTCCCCCTGCTTAGTTGACCGTCATTTTCATTGACCAAGTCAAAGTCCTCTTCTACGACCCTGTGCTTGTAGTTTGGAAGGAAACAGCAAAATAACGAATTAGGAGAAAAATCTAGCCAATTAGATTTCAGGAACCACTCAGTAAGCCAATTAGATTTATCGGATACATGTCGATATTCCTAGACCATCAGATGGGATAATGATTCCATTTCGAGGTTACTTGCACACGTGTTGTATTGGTTTTTTTTTTATATATATAAAAATCTTATTGATTTTTTACGTGTTGTAATTGATTATCTTAATATTTAATTAGTAAAATTGTAATAAATAAAATCAGTTAGAAATTGTTTTTTTTATTCGCCTAAAAGAAACATTGTAATCGAAACGCATGAGAAGTGATTCATATATTTTTTCACTGTAGATAACGTGGGCAAATTTGTCTACCTATTTTGTTTATGTGTTGCCTCATATTTTTTTTGTTTATGTAATATTGAATCTGAAATATTATACATAAAATATTGTAAGAGTAATTTTTTAACCAAAACAACCTAAAATCTAAGAATTAATTTTTTATAGGAAATACAACCTAAACAAAAAAGAAAATAATTAGAATTAAAAACCAAAATTAAGAGCATATATATATAAACATGGATAAAAATAGGGACTATTTAGAAATATATCTAAAGAGTAAAGGAATTAAAATAAATAATTCAAAGTATATGGGTCGAAATGAAAATAAAATATGTGAATAATTTTAACCGCAGGATTAAATTAAAAAAATTAAAAGTGTTGCAAGGAAAAAATAAATAATTCTTCTTTTATTTCTTGATTTAGTTTCGATCCATTTATTTTTTTAGTAATTTGGGTTTAATTCTAAATTATTTGTTTGTATACTCTTAGTTTTATTGGAATTTATCGTCTACGTGTGACTCTGTACATTTTTTGTTTATGTGATATTATATATGAAATATCATATATAAAAAACCTGCAAAAGTCAATCATTAAGCAAAATAACATCAACTGATGAATGATTTTAATTATTATTGTCATTGTTATTATCGTTATTGTTAAATTTTCACAATTATTGTAGCTGTCAATATAAATATTATTATAAATAATTAATATTCTAATTATTATTGTTCATACTATCAATTACACCATACTTATTTTTATAAAAAGAAATTAAATTATTTTTCTATTTTATAAGATTTATTCCTCATATTATTATATTAAAAGTATTCTAGAACACTGATATTATTATTTTTTTCAAAAAAACCTAGGTCATTTATATATATATATATATTAAAGCGCTAATATTAAATAAATATCAAAATATATAATTAGTCTCACATATTTATAAGAAAAAAAACTTACAAATAGTCATTATCATTATTTTGAATGCCTTATCTACAATAATTAGAAATTTTGATACCTAACAATATTTAAAAAAAGCAATTAAAAAACCAAATAAATGAAAACAAAAATAAATATTATTAGATTTAAAAAAAATATTTGACTTGAAGAATAAATAAATAAAATAAAAATAATAATTATCAATTTTCAAAGGATCACCAACACAAATTAAAATTTAAATATCACATAAAAAAAGCTTAATAAGAGTGGAAATAATAAAAATTAAAAACAAAAACTAAGAGCATGTACATATAAACATAGACAAAAATAGGAAACATTTAAGAAATATATATATAAAAATCAAAGAATTAAATTAAAATCCAAAATTAAAAGTATAAAGGCCAAAATGGAAAACACATATATAATAAATTTTATTTAAAGGACAAAATTGAAATAAATCAATACCAAAAAAATTAAAGAATTTAACACAAAACCGGAAATTAAAATACTGATGACCAAAATGAAACTAAAATATATAATCAATTTGACTTGAAGGATATAGTTGAAACAAATTAAAACTCTGATACCAAAAATATTAAGGATTTCAAACCAATTGGGAAATTAAAAGAGTGAGGACCGAAATGAAACTACAATATATAATCAATTTCAATTGAAGGACCAAATTGAAATAAATCAAAACCTATATAATAGAAATAAGGACCATACAAAACAATCAAAAGATCAGGGACTACAATGAAAACCCAATAAACAACGGGGGATGATAGGTATTTTTGCACGTAGGAGAGAGAAAAGGGAGGAAAAAACTTCAACCGACCACCGACACGTCTTTGGCCACCTTGAAATCCCACGTGCAGTACCAGGAGAAAGAGAACATGGCAGAGAATAATTTTAGACGCTGGTTGGGCATTTTAGAACATCAGAAACCATCGCACATGCCGTTTGAAATCTGCATGAGTGCAGAAACGAATGGTGCATTCGACGACGCACACACTGTACCGTGTCAAAATATATAATAAAAAATGATAAATTACCGACACGCCTCTGCAACCAACTCTTGGATTTTGTCTTATATGGGGGTATATATGTATTTGGCCATTTTAAAATAAAAGTGTAGTTACCTTACTGACCTCGGAGTTTACTATGCAACTTTATCTTAATAGAGAGTAGTTTCGTATTTAGCCATTTAAAAAAAGTGCAATAACCTTAATGCCCCCGGGAGTTCCTGTGCTGTTTTGCCTTATTCATGGGTATTATGGTTATTTCATTATGCACAAGAAGACAAATAATAAAAAATACCCTTGGACCCAAGGCTAAAAACGTAGTATACGGAGGGGCAAAATAATAATTTCACTATTCCAATCCACAATGCCTCTGAGTCTAAATGAACAGTGCAAATCACTGTTCCTTACAAGTCGAAGTGAACTACAAAAGAGCAACAACCCAAGAAAAACAAACTTTAATAAATTTGATTTAAATTCAAAATGAACTTGAGGACTATGGGTCACGACCAAAAAAGTAATTTTGACATCATTAGACTTATTTTGCCAAATATGTTTTTTTCTAAATCAATAAGAATTCTAATCTATTAAGGAGGTTTAATAGGAAGGGGAATTATGCTTTATTATGGACACTAGTGATGGCGCAAATTAAGATTATTAGGGCAAGAAAACTTCATAAGCTATTTGTTAAAGAGTAATTTCGGCATGAAGGGATTTAAAATCAAAACAATTATTTCTCTTGTATTTTTTTTAGGTATTAGTTTTGGTACCATATGATAAATATTTTACAATATTTATTTTTATTATTTTCATGTAATTTAGCTAGTTTTGAACCCAATTTAAAATTAGGTCAAATGAGCTCATTAAGTTATGTAAGAGGTTTATTTTCAAGAGTATAAATATTCTTTTGTAAGATTTACTTTTTAGATTTGAGAACATACTCAATCCTGTATATTGAAGCAAAGAGAATAAGGACATTTCTTGTTTGATTATTGAATGAACTACACTCTTCAAAGAATTGACCAATCTTTGTTGTGATTTTATACTTCTAGTGCTTGTATCTAGATGAAGATATTGTGTGAGGCTGGTTATTATAGTCTTAGTGCATTGGAGCAAGTCATCTATTGTGTCAAACTCAATTATCAATTTCAAAGCATGAATTAGAACGATCATGATTCATGAAAGCAATAAAAATCATTGCCAAAAGTCTTAGCTTCTTGATTAATTGCCCAAAGTTTCAAATTCTTGTTTATATAAAAAAACTCTTATTCCTGTGTTTCTTTTGTCAAACACATACTTAATAATTATGTGTTTTTGGTTTTCTTGATTATTTCATCTATTCAACATTCTTAAAAAAAGAGAAGGAACTCCATTAAATTTGTTTAAGTTTGCTGAGAGTCTATAAGAAATAAAAAATCAAAAGTTTTGAAATTCTTATGGTTGGTTGAATATACATCAATAAATTTTAATCATTGGGCAAACTGGTTAAACCTAAAATCTTGAATCTTTATTCATTCTTGATTATTTGTTTTCTTTAGTTTTCTTGATTATCTTGATTTACTCTTTAATTTTTAGCTGGTGTTAATTGTTTCTTATTTTTCTATTCGTTTTATATAATCATCATTATATTTGCACAAATTTATATTTCTATTCAAAATTTTATCTTCATAGTTTTGTTTTGTTAGTTTTATAATTTTATGATTCCTGAGTCTTTCATAATTATATTATAAGATCATTATAAAAATTTATTTATAAGTGTTAGTTTTGTTAAGAAAAACTTTTGTAGAAAAAGCTGTAGTGAGTATATTAGAGTTAAAAGTTATAGTGAAACATGAGAGGATGAATATTGTTTTTTAATTTTATTTAATGGTTTCTTATAGTTTATAAAAAAAAAACCCTACTAAAAGTGTTACCCAAAAGAAGGGTAAAAAGCCTGAAAAATATGACTAGTTGAACACTAAATTGCAACAATACATAGATATGGTGTTTAAGGAAATTTGGAGTAAATTTGAGAAAGGAAAGACTAGAGTTGATAAGGGAATAATAAGCTTTAGTAAAAAACAAAGATTAGTTAAAGTGGGATCAAATCAAGTTATACCACCTCCTGATAAAATTATTGTTGAAAACTCTAATGATAATGTTGAGCATGATGAGTTTTTCCATGATAGTGGGTTTCATATACATAGAAATTGTCTTAATGAGGTTCAACCAAGAAGAGAGAGTAATCAATAGAGGGTGAAATTTGATAGCAAGGGTAGTTTGATGACAATAGTTATATGGATAAGAATTTATGTAGTATTAAGATGAAAATTCTAGTATTTAAGGGAAAAGTAGATCCATTAGCGTTTTTTGGAATGAGAGAGATGGATATGATTTTTTTATATCCATATGTATTATGAAGAAAAGAAGATTAAATTATTTGTCGTGGAGTTTATTGATTATATCATGGTTTTGTGGGATAAATTAGTGAAAGATAGGAGGAGAAATGACAAAAGACCTATAAGTACATGAGATGAGTTGAAATAAATTATGAAAAAGAGATATGTTCCTAATTACTACTCTAGGGAATTATTTAATAAATTGTAGACTATTATACAAGGTCATAAAAGTGTTGAGTACTATTAGAAGGATTTAGAAGTTGCTATGATTAGAGGTAACTTAGTTGACGATGAAGAAGTTACGATGTCTAAGTTCTTGAATGGGTTAAGTAGATATAAGTAATATAGTGGAGCTACAACTTTATATGCATCTAGATGAGTTTTAGCTAAAAAAGTGGAAAAACATATGAAAAGGAAGACTAATGCATGTCAAGGCGGTTTTGTGGGTTCTTTTTTAGGTTTAAAGTCAAATTATAAGAGACATTGTAGTTTTATAGAAAATAGTTGAACATTACATTTAAAAAACAAGTTTTGGCTAAGGAAGGTAAGGTCGAAACTAAACCCTAACCGTAATGCAAATATGATATTAGATGTTTTATTTGTCAGGGTTTGGGATACTATGCATCAGAATATCCAAATAAAAGATTTATAGTTGTAAAAGGTGATGTGTTGGTTGAATTTTCAAGTGAGAAGTATGATTGTGATGACATGTCATGTCACCAATAAATGATCACCACTAAAAGATGTTAGTGACTTAGAGTTTGTTGTAAAAGCTTTTGTAGTCAGAAGGTCATTAAATGTTCAATTTAAAGAAGATGTGGAGTATTATAGTTCAAAATGAGGTATGTATTGTGATAATTATTAATGGTAGTTGTATGAATATTGCTAGTATTATCATGGTTAAAAAGTTGATTTTGAATTTTTTAAGCATAGAAGACCTTATTAGCTTAAATGATTGAATGGTAGTGGCGTATTTAAGGTAAATATACAAGTGTTAATTCCTTTTTCAATAGGTAGGTATAAGGATGATGTGTTATGTGATGTTAATTCAATGTATGCTATTCACTTGTTGTTAGAAAGACCTTGGAAATTAGATAGAAAAGCCAAGCATGATGAATTTAAGAACATGTTTTCTATGGAAAGAGATGCAAAAACATATACACTTGTGCCTTAAACACTAAAGCAAATATATGAAGAACAATTAAAGTTGAAGCTAAAAGAAACTTTTGAAAACATGCATATATAAAAACATGATGTGATTGTGAGGAAGAGTAAAAATAGAATAAGCCATGAGTTAGAAAACTAAAGTGGTAAAGTTTCAGCCACTAAGAAAAAGCAAGCATGATGAATTTAAAAACATGTATTCTATGGAAAGAGATGGAAAAATCCTATACACTTTAACACTTGAGCAAATATATGAAGATCAATTAAAGTTGAAGCTAATTTATTTTTTGAAAGCATTCAAACTTAAAACTATAATGAGATTGTGAGGAAGAGAAAAAATAGAACGAGCCATGAGTTAGAAAACTGAAGTGGTAAAGTTTCAACCATGAAGAAAAAGGAAGAATGTTTTGGCCAAAATAAGAGGAAAAAGGTAGAGAACAATTACGGAGAGAAAATAAGTGGAAAGAGTAAAGAAAAGGTGAGAAAAGAAGAGAGTAAGAAATATATTAGGAAACACCTTAATTTCTCTACAAAGTTTGATGATATTATACATTGTTTTTTTTCTTGTATATAAAGAGACAGCCTTAAATTTTGATGACTTGAAATCTTATGTTTCTAGTGTTGTTAAGTCTCTTTTGTAGGAATTCAATGATATCTTTCTAGATAAGACCAGTAAAATCAAAACTGACTCGTGCAAAATTAGTAAACTCAATCTGATTTTACAAGTTTACTAAATTTATAATATGAACCAAGTCCAAATTTGACCTTAAAATATTTGCTGACTAGTTCTATGAGATCGAACATATCTCTCAAACCATACATTGGATCTAGTTGTATTTTTACAAGAAAATGCTAGACATGTAAACATATATTGCAGTAAATATTTAGGTCAAATGGAGTTAGTTAACATATTATTTCAAAGGATCAAAGTTACATATGGAACTTTTCTACCATTCAAGTTAGGATGGAAAATAAACATATCATGCTTTCCAACAATATAAAAATCTAGTAATTCATCTAGAAGAGAGAGAACAATGAATTAAATTTCAGGACTCAAATCTACCAAGCAAATGCAAAAATTGAAAATTCGGGCTTCATGGAGTTTTAACATGAAGACTTTGTTTTTTTTTTTTAATTTTGAATAATTATTTTTAACTTGGGCTTGTTTTGACACATTAGACATTGTTCAAGGGTTTATTTCATTATTGAATTTACATAAATTAATTATTAGTTTAAGCTCTTTAGCTTGTAACACAAAAGGGGTCATTAGGATTTGCTGTAATAGTAACTGTTGTACTTCAAAAGAGGGTCTCGTTGACGTTGAGGAGTCATCACCTAGTTGTCAGGGTCACTATAAAAAACCAGATGACTAGTCTAATCAGAGATTCAAAGGTAGGAGACTAGTTGTGTAAAGGAAAGATATTAGCACTACTAGTACGTTGTACCTAAGGTAAGCTGCATTGTGTATTTTGATTTGATTAAGATCATTTTGACGGGTGATATTTATTCATGTTAATAATTTTGACTTCTGAAATTTTAGTGTGGGCTCATGAACCCAAATAAATTGTTAGGAAAAAGATTCTAGTAGATACCCTAAAAGGGATCATCTATCTTGAAAAGCGAATGAATTTCCCGCAATTCATGAATCGTAAAAATATTCTTAAAAATCGATCACCACTCATAACAATTATAAGAATTTTTTGGTCATTTCACGATATTTAAATATTAACCTGCTTGTAGGTCCAACATTTATTATCTGAATTTACACAATTAATTCTCGTGAATAAGTTCATGATTTATTTAAATATCGGCCAAACTCTTGAAAAATTAATAAACAGGTTATTGAATCTTAAAGCTCGTGCAAACACGTATTTTTTGGTTTTCATATGAATATTAAACGATGTTTACTTTTGTATTTTTTTAGGAAACTATGACTGTATGCAATTAAAACACTTTTTTTGTATTAAATTTCTATCTTTTTTTCTAACAAAACAAAAATAAAAAATCATAAAAAAATACAACACACACATATTCTCTTTTTATTATCATCTTTTACAGAACTGAAAATTAAACATGTTTACATACCAAAAATCTAACAACAATTTAAATACATATATTTATACTTAAAATTATAACAATGTCTAAAAAATCCCTTTATATAGCCGATAAGGAGGCCGATGATGACTGTATAGCCGATGGTTGGGAGGCAGATGGGAAAAAGAGGAAGGGGAGCTAGTGGTGAAAGAGGGGTTGTAGTAGGAAGAAGAGAGAAAGAGATAGGGTGTTTTATAGGGTTTTTTTTTTTGTATGGGGAAGTCTGGGTAAAAAAAACTGGTTTTGGTCCCCAAAATTTCTTTTTATTTTTTATTTTTCTCCCCTTACCTCAACACATGTGTGGGCATGCATATATACTAAAAATTATATTTTTTGATCCCTTGTTTTCTTGTCTTTTCAATTTTGATCCACCTATCAAGATATTTTTGAGTTTTTATTTTTTTCAAAACAGTAAAATATAGGGGTAAAAAACTGGGTAGTAACAATAACAACCAAGTTGTCACAAAGTTCTTGTGTATCTCTTATATGTGATTCCTATTGTATTGAAAAGTTTTGTTATGAAATATTTTATTTCTCTATATTATTAATTTCTTGATTCATATTATGTATTTTTTTATTTTTATTTTATTTAGATCACTCATTGATTATAGTATTATGGACTATCTTTATCAAGTTTTAATATAATTAAGCTTATAAATACTTAATTAGTTAAAAAAACATGTTTGAAAACCTTGCTTGGTGTCAACTATTTTGTCCAATCGATAAAAAGAACTCCACAAGCAGCGCTCTATGCAAGCAAAGGGCTTTCAAAGGCACCGAAGATAAATAACATTTCACATGATAAGAACACAAACTAAATACAAATTCTTTCTGCATAATTCTAATTTTACGTTTCCCAATAGAATCTAAGAAGAGGAATTTAAGTTACCGTTCCTCGCTAAAAGGGCGAAAAAGAAAGCAAGAAATCAACATATATCTTACAATATTCTAGCAATCCAGCAGCTTACACCTGCAACCCTAAAGGAGACGTGTCCAAGGTTTTGGCGTCGATTCGGCCACAATCCTCATCCAGTGCTTGTAGGGTTTCCTTCTTGTAAATATATCTGCTTGATGCCCACAAGAAGACACCTAAATTAAGGGTGGATATGACTAGAAGGAACCCGTAGTAATAATCCAAGTGAGAGTCATTCAAGTTGTTTCCGATCCAACTCTTGCCGCCGCCGGTCCCTGTGATCTTGTCAACCATTGTTACTAGAAAGCTGTTGAGGAAGTTGCCGACGCCGATCCCACTGGTGAAGAATGTGGTTCCCAGGCTTTGCATGTCTTCCGGTGATTGATCGTAGAAAAATTCCAGCAATCCGATAGCATTGAAAACATCAGCGATCCCCAGTAGAACATACTGAGGCAGCAGCCAGAATATACTCATAGGGACGATCTCCTTGGGCCCGGAAACGTGGTGCACTCGTATGACATGCATTCTTCGAACCTCTACAGCGTAAGCAATTGCAATGGCAGTAACTTGAATCACGAACCCGATGCCTAGCCTCTGAAGCAACGTGATTCCCCTAGGGTTTCCAGTTTTCTTACGCATTAATGGCACGAAGAAACGGTCATACATTGGCACGGAGAGAAGCATTGAAAATGTCACAAAGCTACCAAGTGAAGCTGCTGGGATTTGGAAACTCGGGCCTAAGTTTCGGTCCAGGGTTGTCCCTTGTTTGACAAATAAAGTGTTGATCTGTGCCCATATAGTGCTAGGAATTAATGTCACGAGCCATATCAGCACCATTCCAAAAACGAGCTTCACTCCCTCCACCTGCGTCACTGTGCATGGTGATGATGGGTTCGAGGTATCTGCGTTACTGTTGCCATCTTTAATCGCAGCTTTGTCCAAGTACCTGAGAACACAGTTTTTTTTATGTATATTTTACTCTATTTAGTTCACAAAAACAGACACAAACACTTGATGACAAAACAAATGTATAACTGTGGATAGGTTTGGTTGGAAATAGCCTCCACAGGCTCCATTCAAGTCAAAATTAATAACCAAACAGATGTTCTAGTCTTGAAACAATTTCTCGGGTCTCAATTGCGCGACGACTCTAAGTCATTGCTCGTGGATTTGCTTTAGAGATGGGCTGCATGCTTTCTAATGCAATGTACTAGAGGATTCCACCATTGTGTTACACATAATATTTTGGTTGGACGGTAAGCAGTGGTGGGACATGGGGGCGCACCACTGCGATGTACGTGACATAATTTCCTGTATCATAAACAACTTGACGACGATGGTGACCATTCATAAAGATGAAAAAAAAGGAATACTGTGAACTATGCACATGGAGAGAATTTATTACAACGAATGGCTACCAGAGCAAGAGGACGCCCTCCTTTTGCCTTTGGCACAGCAGATTTCCTAGTTATGCACATGAATTTGGGGGGTCCTCTCTCCACCGCTCTTGCAACTGCATCAAAAAGGCTTTTTTTTTTTCTGTACTACGAAGTGGAACCTCGAAATGAAAACATCTTGGATTAAGGAACTGCACTAGTGTCATTTTATTTACTGCTCTATGTCTGTAACCGGCTACTAAGTTTGATCATGCCTAACTCAATGTGTATTTTTACGGTCAGCAAACCTCATTTCTGGAAAGAGTATTTTGTTCGCCAGAGCGAGTAAAACCCTGATCGTCCTAGGTAATTATAAGGATGCACGTCCTGATTTAAACTTGAGATCTGCTACGCAGATTTGCCATCACGACACGCTACTTGGGACTAATATTGGTTAATACATACATCAGAAAAGCATGCATCTATGGACACAATATACCAGTATAGTTTATCTACTGTATAGCTCACCTCAGCACTGGTGTGTGGTGGACCTGTCGTTTTCCTGTTTGAATGTAATATTGCTGTTCAAACTCCTGAAGCTCTGAGGGACTGTTTGGGAGCTGAAGTTTCCTGTTGTTAAAGGCAGCAATGAGGACTTGAAATAGCTCCCTTGCAGGGCTCTTACTCTTTCTAACTTTATGCCTGTAAATTGGTGTCCCTAAATAGAATATAAATAGGGATAATAAAAGACCAACTGCCGGGATACCGTACCCTAAACCCCATCCCAAGTTCTCTTGAATGTAAACCAGGCAGAGAGTGGCAAACAGAGCTCCCAGAAAAGAGCTAAACATCCACCAGTTAAAGAATGAGACCTTGAGCTTCTTCTCGAGCGGGTTGAAATCGTCGAACTGGTCGGCACCGAATGTTGATATGTTGGGTTTCGTCCCTCCTGCCCCTATTGCTACGATGTAGAGAGCAGAGTAGAACAACGCAATTTGCAAAGGGGAGGCCTTGCCGCAGACTCCATTTGTGCATGTTGGTTTCATGAACTTGAAAGAAACTGCCATTGTTAGAAGTATCATTCCCTGCATTTGAACTTGCAAGTGATCAGTTCGTTACTTGACAACATACAACTTGCCAGAGCAGTCTAGCCCGAGTTGGGATTTAATGAAAAGAGGTGTTTTTTTTTTTTTTTTTAAATAATCTTTCATCTGCAATTGTTATATAGTTAACTACTGTTTTTATTGAAGAAGACAAAAACTTGAGTCATTATAATCAGTTTGAACAGAAATTTCAATAATTAATCGTTTCATAACTTGGTCATGATCAGAGCAAATTCATGAACGGGATAGCTACTGCTTTTTGTGGGACTAATTTAAATCACACTTGTGGAGGACAAAAATGCAGCTCGGTGTTCATGATATAAGCCAATAAATCGAACTAGCAATTCCTTGACCCCACAAGCAAAAATCACGAACCCAATTGGCCTCCGGAAGTAGGTGAGGCCAAAATATTTATGGTCCCAGCAAATGTTCAACTGTGTTTGAAAATTATAGTTTATGAATATAAAGTGAAGCACAAGAGATATTCAGCTTGAAAATCCAGCCAAATTGCTTCCGGAATAATTAGACTTTATAGTGAAAGACAATGATTAAAGGTTGCTTAGTGGAGACACCAATCAATTAATTAATTTACCATGGCATAGATAAGAGATGACACAGTGAACGTCCAGTATCGTCCCAGGTAAGTATCTGCTATGTAGGCACCGAGTATTGGCGTGATCCACACCGCTCCCGACCAGTTATTCACATTCCTCACCGAAGCAACCGTCTCTTCGTGAAGCTGGGTAGTCAAGTAGTTCACCAAATTCGAAGCTACTCCATAGAAAGCCATCCTTTCAAATGCTTCGTAGCCTGCCAGTCAAATAATTAATACGAGACCAAACTGTACGTGTGTTGAGTTTTCGAGCAAGTTACATGAACACACAGGTAAAGAACATATGTAGATGACGAACAGCTACCACAGAAACTGGTAAGGAAAAAAGAGTAAAAGCTTGTGAATACAGCAATCAGCTAGGTAATATATTTGGTTTTCCTCGTGATCTCTATGTACTAGGTTGTAATTAGTGACAGATTCCATTCATTTTGCAAAACCTGTCGGCTGCACAGAAGTTAAAGTGGGCAGACAACTTTGAACGTTACCTAGCTATTAAGCAAGAAGTGTTTCCATGAAGATACGTTGCAAGAAACTTACCAACCAGAAAAGCACACGCTTTCCATTTCCCAGTTTTGGAGGCCTGGACAGGACGCCCCCGAAGATCTACAGTGCCATCTCGGGTGTAACACTTGGTATCCATCAAAGATACTCTACCGACCGATCGGAGGCTGATAGGAGTGAGAGCAAAAAATATATCGTAAGAGAAAGAATGTTCAGGGTTAGTAGAGTTTGTAACACTTTATATAGGCCAAATTGGCCAATCACTCGCGCGCATAATATACCCTCACATTGCTGTTAATGTTCTATTTGAACAGTGCCGACCCGAAAATGCCCCAGACCCTATTTCCGAGAAAAAACAAATTCGGAGCACTTAGCCATAAAAATAGCAGGCATCTTTCTTCTCAATCACATAAAATTCGGGGGCTATTATCCCGAAAACGTCCGGTCGAAATATGATTTTCAAATTAAGTTCCGAATTAGTGGATGCTGCCGAAGGGAGTGGCGATGCCATTTGCACAAAGGAAGAGACTCGAAGCTTTTGATAGGATTATATGGTTTCAGACTCGAAGTGGGTTGGGGGCATTTTTGAGTTAGCATGGCTGCGTACGGATATGATGCGTAAGTCCATCCAATGAGTGCTAGTAGTTTGTTTTTTGAAAATTCTACACTGGTTGTGCGTTTACAGGTTATAAATGTTGAGTTGTGCCGACCATTCAAACAATTATTTTCATCTAATTAAAAAAAAACCATGTCAGCTGTAAAAATATTCCAATCAAATTGCTACTTTGTTTTTTAATGTCATTAATGGAAGCAAGAAATGAGGTTTCCCTAAAAAAAAATCATCTCATGATTAATGAAATTTCCAACTCTACAATGTTGAGCGGTGGAAGATGATGCCATTATTTTTCTTTTTGCAAAGTCTCCAAATAGTGAGCTGTGCCTAAAGATTATAGGACAATATTAAATGCATCTTTTGCTGTATACAGGTTCTCTAACTCACCTAAAAGTGTCATTTTCTACTTTCAAAAAACATATTCTTTCTCTTGGGTTAAGTCCTTTTTTATGACATTAATTGTTAGAAAAGAACTCTAAAACCTTATAAATCTCCATCAAACTTGTAAAAACCTTGATGGAGATTAGAAGATAAAAAAAAATCTTTGGGAAACCATGCCAAATTCTACTTAAATTAGAACATAACATTTAATGGGCTATCAAGAGCTTCAACATGAAGATGGATGGAAGTGGCGATCATAGGAAGTTTCAACTAAAAAGGTTGAAGAAAATTCATAATGATGCTTCTCAGAAAGAAAAGATTTACAACAAAAAGATAAAGAAATTTTATGACAAAATAATCTCTAAGAAAGAGTTTAAGTTTGATCAAAATATCCTTCCATACCACTCACAAATTTGTTTGTTTTTGAGGTAAATTAAATTCTTTTTGGATTGGACCTATTGTTGGTACTGATGTTTTTCCTCATGGTGCGTAGAAATTTAAAGTTAAATAACTTTAAAAATATTCATAGACTTGAGCCTTTCTTTGAAGGATTCCAAGTAGAGAATGTGAGAAAAATTGACCATAAGATTCTGCTTTATACTAATTAAATAATGAGGCATTGAGTCGAGCCAATAATAATAAACAAAGGCGTTGTTGTTTGGGAGGCAACCTAAATAAGATTTTGTTCTAATTTTCTTCTTCTTTTACCATTTATATTTTGTTTATTTTTATCTTTTCTTTGCATTTCACCTTACATTGGGGGTAATGTAGATATCAAATTTGGGTCAGGGGTTTAGGTTGTGTTTTAATTCTATTTTGATTGTTTTTTTTGCTTTGTTTTTTTCTTGTAGTCTTCAATAATTTTTTGTTGTGTATGATATGAACAAGATTGAATTAAGCTTGAAAAAATCATAACATGATTGAATAAGTAATTTTTCAACTTAGAATTAGTTCATGTAGTTATTTTTCTTAAGGATGGCAATGACTAAATTTTGTAGACTATTTTAAGCCTTTAGACTAACTTATCTATATCAATCCCATTATTTTATTTCATGTGAGATATTATTATTCTATGGATTTGGTTCTCTAGAGCTTGCCTTGATTCTCTTCTAGATCAAATTGACACATGATAACAAGAACATGATTAAAGACCTCTTTGTTATTAGCAACATAAGCTAAATAGCCAACCTTGTTCTTATTTTCTCCCTTTGTTGAAGTCTCTAAAGTTTATTTCATTTAATTTAAACTCATGCTATATACTTTAAATCTAAAAAAAATACCTTCACTTAAGCTGTAAAGCTAGTAGAGTATTGTTCATTATTGAAAGTGTCCACATTGGTGATACGGATATGTCTATAGAACATGTTTTCATTCTCAATTCATGAGTTATGTTGTTGATGTATAGAAAAAAAAAGAAAGGAAAAAAATGATGTAGAAAATTGCTTTTAATGTTATAAATTGTCCATGTTCATGATTTCTTCTAAAAATCCAAGAAAGGGGTTTGTTCACACATGATATCCATAAAAGGTGGAAGGAACAAAAGTTTTGTTTTAATGATCTTTTCATTCTTAGTTGTTTTTCTTAAAATTATTTTTGGTATACTCAACCTCCCCATTTTATTCACACAACACAAAATTTGGTTAGATGCTCTTTATGGGAATGCTTTTTTCCCGCACTATTACATATATTTTTAAGAGTGTAGGTTTTGTTTTGGTAGTTTGCGATATCACACCAATATTTTTTCACCATTGACCATTTGAAGGAGAAAAAACACTCTAGTATTCTCACTTCTCCAAAAGAATTTATCAAATCATCTATTGTCATTGAATGCTGCAAATTATCCCAGGGTAATCTGTTTGAGTGCATCCTTTCAGTATTTATCAAAATACACTCATGTGATAATATTTTTCTTGTATCATAACCATATTTCAAAAAGTAAACTAGACATTTATCCATTATGATGTTCCCTAAGTATAGCATTATTCTCAACTAATTTTGGAATTCATCAAGTAATCTACTATCATATAATGTATTTGAACAACCGTACCCTTAATTGATATAGATTACTCCTTATAGGGCATATAACATTGCTCCTAGGTTGCTTAACTTTTCAAAGACAACTTATAAGAACTGTTAATCTTTTTCAAGAACTTTGCCAACTCGGTCAATAATTTTTTTGTTTAAAAATCATTTTCTTATTTTAGAATTAGCTTGTAAAATTCAAATATTGTATGCATTCTAGTCTTATTACTGTAAATAAATCAATAGATTCAATTTTTAAAGTTTTTATTTGATTGTAACCCAACATATGTCATTCAACATGTTGATAATTGATAGGATAAAAGTTGAAAAAAAAGTCATGTTATCCATTGCTCAAATAAAAATCCTTAAATTTTGAATCTTGTGTCTTTAAAGTAGAAATTTATCTGATTTAAGCTTAAATATTTTTTATTTTCTTACAATTCATAAGGGATTTAATCTTTAATAAAATGATAAATGGATCTTTAATTCAAGTAAGATTAAAATTGGCGAATATATATGATGAAGTGACCTTTTGCTTTTTTAAGTTTTAAAGACAGACTCTAGAAGTACTTGAGGTTTTCTTAAGAAACAATTATTCTGAGCTCTTGCACTTATTTTATCAACATGAATGATAATGATTAATTATTTTTGTTATGTCATGATTCTTATGAAAAATTTCTTTGTATTTTGGGGATAATATTTGTTGATTTAAATTGCTTGCTTCCATGATTCGAAAAAAGGTTTTTAAATGCATATAATGTAGGCCATGGCTTTTAGCTATGAAAGAAAGGTATTTGTAGCCTCTAAAAGTGTTTCAAAGTTCTAAAAACTTAGGATCACTATCATTAGTTCATTTTTGTTTTGTTGTGTTTCTTTGATTCTCCTTTTATGATTGCTTTGAAGAGCATCATTTTTTTTTACCTTGGCTTGGTATTTTTTTTTCTTTTCATTGAGTCATGCCCCTCTAAAGTTTTTGATTTTTTTGGGTACTTTGACTTGTTCACAACTTTTATTCCGCCTTTGATCTTTGAAATTTTATGTGATCCCCAATGTAAGGTGTGGTCTTAGTTTGTATCAGCTTTTGGTCTTTGAAATTTTCATTCTCTCCCAATGTAAGGTTTGATCCTAGTCATAAGTTTTACAAAGAAGAATTTATTCAAGGTTAAAATGGGATCACAAGGGATATATATATATATATATATATATATATATATATGAATTTTCATCATTTCATCATTTTCAAGTGCAAGCGGTTAAAGCCAATAAATTTTCTTTTCATTTAATATAAATTTATGAATCAATGACTATCAAATCCAACTATATACAATTATGCATACAAATAAAATATGGCTTAAGAGACATGTGATATGAGTTTTTTCATTTTTCATGTCTTGGTTAAAATTCTATGCTCACCTCAAAATGAAAATTTCTTGAAGTATTCATTTTCCATCTTACAAAACATGTCTAAAAATTGTTTTAAACAAACATCAAATTATTTCTAAAATAAAAAAAAACAATTCAATTTTCAAAAATATTTTGGCAATTATTTTTTACAAAACTGATTTAGTTACAAATCTTTTAATAAATCCATGAATTCAAAATAGAAGGGTCAATAAGTTTTTGAAAAAGGTTGCCTCTTAGTGTTTTGTATGGCTTATGTTGGAGATAGATTGTTTTTACTAATCATGGACAACAAATAAATGTCAAGTATTTCATAACATCATCTCTTGATTTAAAAAAAAAACAAAAGATAAGGGAAATGTATATTTCATATAAAATATATGATGTGAACCCAATACATAAGGAAAACATACTAACAATAAGAGAAAAATAGAAAAGTTCTATAACAAAAATAGTAATAATACAACCCTTTTATTAAGTCAGCTTTCTCAACAACACTAGTGTCTTCTCAACATTCAATAGTTTTTTTTTCCATTTTCTTTATATGTTAGGAATGGTACAAAATGAGAAACATGCATGGAGTAGTCCAGTACCTAACTGCACCATGCTAGTGTTTCTAGTTTTGAAGTTGAAAAACATTACACTAGAAAAACATCTTTTTATAACTACAATGTTGGTATTGTGAAATGCCAAAGGGCTCATTCAAGGTCTTGTTCCTATTGTTGTACTCATGTTTACCATATACCTTATGGGTCATTCTTTTCTATTGCATCTTTTCATGATCCATAACTTCAGAAAGTTGTGTTTCTCATCCATACATGTTATGGAAAGTTTCCTTTCATATTTAATAATCATGATCTCTATATGTTTATCACATCCATAAAATAATAAGGAAATTTTAAAAAATTAATAGCCTTTTGTGTTCACATCAAAATAAATGTCTCTTTTCCAAGTAAGCAAGTGAAGTAAACCATTTATGAGCACTGATTTGCTAAGATGTTATGATCATATAAATTAATTATTCTAGCTTAAACAAATAAGATAGTATAGATCAAGCAAAGAGTTGATCCCACAAGAAAGGTATAGTTTAGGTATTTATGCTAAATGGTTCAATGTTGGGGTATCTAAGGTTGAATATGCTATGCTAGGGTAAATAACTTAAAGTAATCAAACTAACTTAAATAAACTAAAACCTTAGTAAGAGAAAAACCTTAGTCTCAAGTAAACGAAAAACAAAACTGATCATGGAAATCATATATCAATTTATATTCTAAATATTTATCTTTCTTTAACAATATTGAATTAACTCATCTAAAGTGTAACTAACCTTAAGCATTAGACAACCATAATGTCCACACTAATAATTTAATTTAATAGTAGCGTTAAAATCTAGGTAGATTGATAAATCTAAACAACATAATTGTCCATTGTCCATTGTCTATGTTTAATGTAATTGACTATTTTTCCTAAAATAATTAATGTATAAGAGTTATCTCCAAAGTAGACAATTTATATTTAAGCACTATAATAACTATAAAGAAGGAAACAAGTTTTACATAAAATCTTGAGCTTTGACTTTGGAATTATTAAAGTTAATGTGCCTAAATAAAAACCTTTGCCATACAAAGAAATAATTTTCATGTGAATTTGGATGCTTGGAAAGTAAAATAGATTTGTTTATTCACAAAACCTATATACTGGAAAAAATTATAGTCTATCTTAGAAACATCATCTCTCTCTCATATGAGATCTTTCTCTACTTAAATATGGTAGGTTGATAGTTCCATGAGTTCAGAATCCAACCAAATTAACTTTGTATCAAATGGACATCTCTAACTTAATATATTCAAGTCGGTATGACCAAATGTCAAAATTCACAAGATGCATGGTTTGTCTTTGAGGGTTAAGATTTCCATGCTTTTTCTTTGTTTATTTTTCTTTCCATATATTTATAAAAAGGTATGGATGTTTGTATTATAATATCACTATAATCACTTCATTTCGATCCTTAAGACTCAAGTTATGCATAAAACATTGATTAGAGGTTAAATATGCCTTAAAACATGATCTAAATTTTATCTCCTAATCACTCATTTTGAATCTTACATTTAAAAGAACCTTAAAAACCTTAAAAACATAAAATAAAAATTATCAAGGTATTTTACATATAAATCATGGGTAAAATATCAAGTAAATATGGGTCAAACTATTGAAATATATGCTTGCACCAAGTACCCTATATTTAGCTCTTGCCCGTTGATGCAACCATATTATCCGATAACTTGCACCAAGTATTGAAAAAAATATCAAGGTATTTTACATATCAAATATGGTAAGATATCAAGTAAATATGGGTAAGCCTATGGAATAATATGTTTGCACCAAACACCTTATATTTAACTCTTGCCCGTTGATGGAACCATATTATTAGATAACTTCACCCGTATTCAACTAGTATTTTGCCTAGGTTTTAAATATAAAATGCCTTGTTACTCTTTGTTTTGTGTTTTGAAGGCACATTTGGATGAAAAATGTAAAAAGAAGTAAATTAGAGGTAATTAACAGATTTGACCGTCAATCAATATTTTGTGCAGAGCGTAAGCTTTAAAGGTCAAAAAGAAATGATTCTAGAGGTATTAAAAATCTAACATCCATACCTTTTCAGGAATGTAAGGCAAGAAAATAAAATAAGAAAGAACATGAAAATCACAGTCTTTCAAGTCAAATCTCGCAATCTGCCAGTATTGACCTTTGACCATTCTAACATGAATAGATGGAGCTATAAAAGTCCGATTGATTAAAACTTAATTGTGTTGTATTCCTGAATCAAAGACCTATCAATGACATGACTTTTCTCTATTCTCAAGGTTCTATTAGAACTTGGAATGCCTTGAAGAAGATTTCCTTGAAAAGTATTTCCTAGCATCTCTCATTGCCAACATAAGTAAAGAAATATGTGAGATTTGACAATATCATGGAGAGATACTCTCCAAATATTGGGAAAGATTTGGGTAACATTGCATTCAATGATTTTATCATTAAATACCCAATCAACTGCTCATTCAATATTTCTATGAAGGATTGATGTTTACTGACCGTAGTATCATTAATGCAAGTGAAGGGGAATTGGTAGATAAAACACCCGAGGTTACAAGCTAATTGTTCTCAAACATGGCAGCCAACTTACAGTTTGGCACCCATAGAGACTTTTCAAGCAAACGAGTAAATAAGGTCAGTATTTATAACCTTGATAAAAAATTTAATGATATTCTCTTTTGCATTCTCTAGCTATGAAAATGTACAATAGGTGAAAGTATGTAGTATATGCTCCTTACAATGACATGCTTCGGATATGTTCCCAACAATGCAAGAAGATTACATTAAACAAGTTATTGCAATTGATGGAGCATTCAATAGACAACTGAATGTAAATATGATTCCTTTTCCAGCACGTATAATCCTGGATGGAGAGATCATCCTAACTTATATTATGGGAACCCGCCTCAACAAGGTAATCAAGGCGACGGTTCCATCCCTATAAATTTCAACCCCAACAAAATTATCAAGCAAGAAAACCCCCTTGTATTCACAAACCTCTTGTATCTATGATGATCTTCATGAGATGATGAGAACTTTGTCTTCTAACACTATGACCTTGCAATAAAATATTATGTGTTTTCAACAAGAAACATGGATCTTATGCGATTTAGGTGCATCCATTAATGTTATGTCTAAACATGTTTATGATTCTCTTTGTCTAGAGCCTTTTAATAAAACTAGCATTCTAATACAACTTATAGATTATAGCTTTGTTTACTCACTTTGTGTGATAGAAGATATCCTAGTCAATGTTGATAGTTTAATTATTCCATGTGACTTTTATATTCTTGATATGGAACATGAATCTTGTGATTCATCAAACAACAATTCTATATTGTTTGGGAGACTAGTCTTGAAAAATGTCAAACAAAGATTGATTATGGTAAGGATACTTTGTCTATATTTTATTTATATAATTCCTTGATATTGTTTTTTAATGTTTTGAAGGAACTTTTGAATGAAAGATGCAAAAATGAGTAAATTGGAGGTAAGTGGCAGATTTGACCGTTAATCACTGTTTTGTGTAGAGCATGAGGTCTAAAGATCGAAATGAAGTGATTCTAGTGACATTAAAAAGATGACATCCGTACCTTTATATAAATATAAGGAGATAAAATAAAATATAGAAGAGCATGGAAATCATAGCCTTCAAAGTCAAATCTCATAATTTGCTAATGTTGACCTTTGGCCATTCCAACTTGAATAATTGGAGATATAGAAGTCCAATTGATGCAAACTCATTTTTTTTGGACTTTGTACTCAAAAATTTATCAGTGCTCCATATTTAATCCCATAAAAATTTCATATTATGGATATATGACTTTTTTAAATAGAACAACTTAATTTTGCCAGCAAACAGTTTTTGTGAAGAAACGAGTCCAAATTACATTCCAAAGCATCTAAGATGACATCCATGTTTTTATTTTATAAATTTAGCTCTTCTAAGTCAAATCTTGAAGATTTCATGAAAGGGTACTTCTCTTGTTTAGGAAAATAGTTATTGAAGTACTTAAATGTAAACTGTCAATTAAGGGAGAACTATTTTGTAAAATAGGGATTAGGGTTTCTTATCATATAAAAATAAAATAAAAGAAAAGACTACTAGAAGAGAGAAAAAACATCTCTTCTCCTCCATAAACCCGAAATCATGTTTTTTTTTTATTTGTTCAACAAACATGCAAGGCTAAACTCTTTTTCTTAGTTGTAAGGACATAAAAACCTTCAGATTTCAAGAATTGTGAGATCTATTTTACCTTTTCTTTTCAGTGTATATGATGAATATGCTTATTTTTCCTATGATTGTTTATTTTAATTGCTAAAGTGGATTCTCAGTTATTATTGTAAACAATCTATTGCTAAGTTTGATATCAAAACCGAAGTTGTGGTATATGAACTTATGAAGCAACTAAGTTTAATAATTACGGCGGATCTACGCTATTAATTTTTGGAAGAACATTCAATCAAACCAAACATAAATTATGGATAATTATGTTTTCTTGGTTAATCAACTTATCTAGTTCTTAAGGTTGCCATTGAAGTAAATTACTAGTACAAACACTGTGGTTGTTTTATGATTAGAGTAAGTTATATGGCGGATCCTAAAACTAACCAATGTTAAGAAGAGATAAATATTCAAAATATAAATTGTTGTTTCGTTTCCATGACCAATTCTGATTTATGTAAGTGGATGTTTACTTGCAACTAAGGTTTGGTTTCTTGATAAATTTCAGTTTTATATAATTTTTGCTTGATAGTTTTATATTTTCCTTTGCTTTAGCCTAGACAACTTCCACCCCCCCTAAATTCCATATCATATAGCATAAAAATCTGACTTGAACCTTCCTTGTGGGATGAACCCCTTACTTGCTCTGTACTATTTTATGTGTTGTGTTTAAGCTAGTGTAATTAATTTGTGCGACAATGACAACACAACACTCATCCTTAAGAAAACAGAGATAAAATAAAAATTAAGAAAGTATTATATAATAATATTAATAAATAAATAAATATGACTAATCTCTTAAGGAATTCCAAGAGTACATGTATTATAAACAAGAACTCAATTAAGAAGGATAAAAACATAAATTTTCATGAATTATGTACATGCAACTTCAAGATTAATCATTGGGATTTAAATGAAATATATGTCATGCTAAAGTGATTGGTTCTCTCATTAATATACACTCCAGCACTCACATGTTAGGACTTATGTGTTTAAATCTCTCAAATTCAGTCAATAAATATGTTTTACCATAAGCTTGCTCTTCATTCTCATCTCTATTATTAAAATACTATAATCAATACATGAACTAAATGGTCTTATGTTTTTACTATAATAGGTTTTAAGGTGAGATAAAAAAAGGAAAAGAAAGGTTAAATCAAAGGAAACAGGTCTTCCATAAAAAAAAATGAATTTTGAAATAAGATATCTTATCAAAGCACATAAATTCACCATCTTTAAGCATCAATACTTCTTTTGATTTCAAGCTCCATCAATATAAAACTTTTCGAACATAATGGAAAAAATTTTCTTGAAAAAATTTTCTTGAAAAAATTTTGAATGATCTATCTTTGCAAACTTTACCCATTCTTTTCATTTTTTTCAAATAATTTCCAACTATAATCTCATGAAATATCGACAAGTATATAGTATACTAACTTTGGCTACGATTAAAGGAAAACATATAAAATTTAAGGCTGATAAGATTGGTAAAGTAAAGAAAAAAATAAACACGCTCAAAAGGGCTCAATAATGATAATATGCTTTGAGTTGACTTTTTGGCTCAAGTGGTTAAAATTCCTAGCTCATTTATCAGTTTCATGCACACATATAACATGAATGTAATCTCCACAAGATATGAAGCAAGTTTTAGAGATATATATGATTAAAATCTATAACCAAATAATATAATGCTTAAGGCTCAAAAGCTTTATTGGTACAATACTATTAAGCCAACATGATATATTTTCAAATTCAATTCCTAAACTAATTAAACTTTAAAAATTACATGCCCTTCCATTAACTTGATTTATATTTTCATCTATCTCAACTAACTCTCATTTATAATTCTCATATTATCATACATCATTGGAAGTTCAATAAATAAAACTTAATACTTAAGGTTGGAAAACAATTTTATTTTGTAAAAAAATATTTGTGCCTTTTTCTAATTCTAATGAAAACACTTAGAAACAACAAAGAAAATAAAGATTCTCCCTAAATACCCCTATACTTAAACATAACATAATCCTCAATGTTGAAATAAAAGAGAATAACAAACATAAAATTAAATGTAAAAATATAAAAGATAAAGGGAAAAAGAAAGAAAATTTGAATTTTTTTGCTAGGTTACCTCCTAGTCAACACTTTTGTTTTATGTCACTGGCTCAACACATCCCATGCTCATGCCTTATAGATTGGTTAAGCTAACTCCATTGAAGTAGTGAGTTTTGTCATCCATCCTTCATAAAATAAATTTAATTGATGCCCATTGACCTTGAACACTTTGTTTCTAAACTTGTAATCTTAATTACATTATAAAAAAAAAACATTAGAAATACCAAAGGGTCAAATCCAATAAAAGAACAACTTTCTAGAAAAAAAAGTTTAAAATAAGAATGATAAAGAAGGACCTTGTCTCTAACATGAAACTCATTTTTTGTAACCATTCTTTTATGAAGATTCTTGGTCTTCTCTTTAAAAATCCTTGCATTCTTATAGGCATCATTCCATATCTCTTCTAACTCTTGTAATTGTAAGCTCCTTACAATTTAAGTAGCATTATAATTAAAGTTGCATTGCTTAATGGTCCAAAAAATCTTTGTGTTTAAGATCCACTAGTAGATGACATGTTTTCTTGTAAACCATCCTATAAGGTGACATTCTTGTAGGCGATTTATAAGTAATCCGATAAGCCCAAATTGTATCACCAAGTTGCACACTCAGATCTTATTAGTTAGGATGTATTGCCTTTTCTAAAATGGACTTGATTTCTCAATTTGAAATTTTAGCTTAGCCATTAATTTAAAGATGATAAGCCATGTAAGTCCAATAAGTTATATAGTACTTGTATAGTAATGTTTTCATTAAATGATTGCACAAATATGTGCCACTAATGAAAACTTTAGAGATTCCAGACTTGTCAAATATATGAGTCCTAATAAAATCCGAAACAAGCTTTGCTTAATTAGTGCATATGGCTTTCACCTCAATCTATTTGGAAACATAATGAACAATAAGAAATGTATATATATATTACCAAGAGAAGAAGGAAATGAACCCATAAAAAATTGCTTGTTCTTATAATTCTTATATTATTAAACATAAAAATGTCACATACAAGAATATTAGTTAATGACATTTGATTCCTATGAGTGATATTGCTTATTCTTTGACATTTTTTATATGATTTATAAAAGTGATATATATCTCTAAAAATAAAAGGTTAACATAAACCACTTTAAAGTCCCTTGTAGGTTGTTCCTTTTGCTCCAAAATAACCACGAGAAGAAAATGAATGAGAAAATATGAGAATGGAATGAGATTCATCATGTGGTACATATCTTTTAAATATTTGATATGCACAAAATTTCTACAAGTAAAGAGTTTTTTAAAAATAATATTTAGCATCAACTCATAACCTATCTTTTTAGGATTTAGACAAAGCGGAACATAATTCTTTGGTTACTAAATAGTTCACCAAATTGTCAAACCACAATTGAGTAAAGTAATGTAACACATATAACTAATTGTTGAGGAATGTCTCTCTTACTATTTTTACTTGTATTTCCTTGGTTCATAGTTGACTCAAGTGATCAACAATATGTTTTTTTGACACCTTTTAATCTTTGATTTCAAGATCAAATTCTTGTAAAATCAAGATTCACCTAATCAATCTTAGTTTGAATTCCTTTTTTTTTTCAAAAGTACCTTAAAGTGCCAATAAAAACAATAATTTTTTATACTAAGAAAATAAGACCTGAATTCTTATTAAGCAAATAACAATACAAAAAACTTCTTTTTATTTGTATGGTAATTGCACTGCACTTCGTCCAACATGCAAAAAACTTCTATGATAACATGAAAACTCTTCCCTATTCTTTGCCTAATTATAGACCCTACGATGTAGTCTTTCATATCACACATTATCTTGAAAGGTTCACCATAATTTAATGGTTACATGATAGGAACAGATTTGACACACCTCTTAAACTAATTATAGGCATCCTTATAGGCTTGATCAAACATGAAATCAATTTCCTTAGCTAATAATTTGCACAAGGATGCTATAATATTGAGAAAATCTTTGATAATTTGTCAATAGAAACTTGCATGACTAAGAAAAGAACAAATCTTCCTCATGTACGAGAGGTATATCAATGATAAAATATAATCTATTTTAGTTTTATCACCTCTAGACCATGTAAAGACACATCATGCCAAATAACCATTTCTTGATCTATCATAAATAAAAAAATTCAGTGTTTAAGATAGGGTTAATTTCATTGTATCTTTTCAAGAATAAAGATCAATGTTCTAAACACTTATCAAAATAATAACGATACATTGTGAAATGATATATGAAAACCTTAATTATTCTTTCCTCATAGTCAGAAAAAAATACTCACCATACATATATGAAAAACCGCAAGTGCATTACTTAGACCATAGGGCATTCTTCTATATGCACATATACCAAATGGACATGTAAAGGTATTTTTTTTTTATCTTAAAGTTTAATAACAATTATTGGGTGTTCCTTTTTGTTCTTTTCATGAATTGCTTGTTCATAAAGCATATGAGGGTGGTTTAATAAGTCATTTTAGGATTAAAAAAACTTTAGATATATTGCATGAACATTTCTATTGGCCAAAGATGAAAAGGAGTGGTCAACGAATCTATGAACAATGCATTGCATGTAAAAAGGCATAATGTAGAGTATAACCACATATATTGTATACACTATATCTTATAACTATTTGAATTTGGTTACATATTTTTATAGACTTTGTTTTAGGTTTACCTAGGTTAGAGAAAGGTAGAGACTCTATTTTCATTACAGTTGATTGGTTTTCTAAGATAATGCATTTCATTGCTTCTCATAAGACTAATGATGTATCTCATATTGCAGATTTGTTTTTTAGATTATATGTTTGCATGACATTACTAGGAGTATAGTTTTGAATACAGATGATAAAGTTTTTTAGCTATTTTTTGTACAAGTTTATGGAGAGAGTTGAGAACTAAACTCATATTTTTGACAACTTATCATCATCAAACAAATAGATAAATCGAGGTAGTGACTAAAACTTTATCATAACTTTTGCGTGTTTTTATTCAAAGGAATTTACACAGTTAGGAAAAATGTTAACCTTTTGTTAAGTTTTTTTTATAATATAATTGTACATTCGACCACTAAATTTTATCTATTCGAAATTTTTTATGGGTTTAATATACTAACTCTCATGGACCTAATTCTTTTGCTTTTGGAAAAATAGGCAAGTTTAGATGGTTAAAAGAAGATAAAGATGGTGAGGCAAATCCATGAGCGAGATTGACTTTAAAAAGAAAAAACTAACAAGTTGCATGCTTATAAAGCAAAAAAGGCTTAAAAGGTTATTTTGTAACCCGATGATTCTGTTTGGGTGAACATCTGTAAGGAACAATTTTTTAATCATACGTAAGTATAATGTCAGTTCTACCTACAGGGAGGTGTTTTAGAGAGGATGATGACAATGCTTATAAAATTGATCTTCTTGGTAAATAAGATGTTAGTTCTACCTTTAATGTTGTTGATCATACTTCCTATAAATAAGCATTGAATAAAGTCAATTGGGCAAAAATTGAAAGAGTTAAGGAATTAATTAAACTTTTAATGGGTTTTATGGATTCAATAAATGACTTATTCAAGATAAATCGTGTTTGGAGGTCAAATTCAAATTAGTTTGCAAAGATTTAAAAATTATGGACAAAATTGAAACTTAAAAATGCAAAATTGATGCAATCATGGGTTTAAAGATTCAATGTTCATTGATGGTCAAATTGAAAAGTCTCAAAACCAATGACTAAAAAGAACAATTTAAAGGATTGAAACTAAATCAAATTAGATGTTAATTTGAAATAAATTAAAAATTTAAAGGTTGACATGGATCAAAAAGCATAATTCAAAAACCAATGACAAATTTGTAAAAGACACTTCAAATAAAGGATTTGAATCAAGACTTATAGCGATGCAATTGCAAAAAATGAGAAGTTTCAGGAAAAAAATGAGGGTGTGTATGTTGAAATTAAAAGAACATTGACTAGATTGAAGTTTATTAAATTTTCAATAAAAACTCTATTATAGGTTAAAATGGGACACATGTCACTTGACTTAATAAAGAGAATAAGTGACACATCGTTTAGTTCCTATTTATTATCTTCTTCATTAGAAAAAGGCTAATTGAGATGCCACTTTCAAGTGAATAAATATTACATCTTCCACAACTTTAGGGTATCTAACCACCATCACTCAATTGAGAAACATATCCTCAACAAGAATTAGCTACTTCTATCAAATGTTTACATCTTATTTTCTTTGACTATATGGACAACATTTTGTCTCGAGTCAACCTTTCAATAATATGAGCTTGACAAATTCAGGATGATTGGGGACTTATCTTCCATTCCATGAATGTGGAGTTATAGAACTCTAAATAATATGAGGTTTATTCCTAATAGCATATATGTATACCCTCTACATGATTCAAGTCTGTTTATGACATGTTTATGTCATATTCGTCATGATAATCTCATCAAAATAGCTCTAAATAATCTATCTTCTTTAAAGAAAAAAACCATCATGATTGTTTAAACCTCATGTATGCCTTATCGGGATAGTTTTAAGCTCACAATATGATAAAGTAAAACAGAATACACCTTCTAGGTGTTTAGTTCAATAAGTATTATCATTATAACAAAATTCATTTTAGGTGATATTGTTGATTGTTGTTTATTTTATGTTGTTTTGTGGCTTTCTTGTTTTGTTTGAGTTAGAAGCATGATGTTTTTCTTTTTAAATAGAAGGAATAATCAATGGAACAATGTTTACACCTAAGGAGATGCATTTTTGGCTTGCTGTAAATAATAAGATTTATTTCTTTTTGTTTCTAATGGTTCAAAAAAGTTGTGTTTGCAATGTATAAACTATTTTTGCAATGCTTAAGTCCTTTTTTTTGGTTTTATGCTACATTTTTCAAGTTTTTAGCTTTTTGGGCATTTATGGGTTTACATGAATAATCAGGGTTTTTGTTCTTGATTGTTTTTTAGCCAAAATTCAGATTTCCTAATAATCTGATATTTTTACCTCCCTTGTGAGCTTCAATTGAATCTTAGGCCATGTTTGTTTCACGAAAACTGAATTCTAGGAATTCAGTTTCCGTGTTTTCCAATGTTTGGCAAACATTGGAAAAGTTGGTCAAAGGAAAGTGTTTTCCTTAAGTTTCCGGGTCAAAGTTAAATTTCAGGAAAGTGTTTTCCTTTCCTTATCAAAAGGAAAACACTTTCCGGAATTGATAAAACACAAAAATCACCTCAGCCTTCTCTGTCACCTCAAACGAAAACAAGGTCTCTTCCTCAGCCCTCTCTCTCACCTCAAACGAACTTCCTCAGCCCTCTCTCTCACCTCAATCGTAAACCCTTCTATTCCTCAGCCCTCTCTCTCAACTCAATCGAAAACCCTTCTCTTCCTCAGCCCTCTCTGTCAACTCAATTAACTCTTCCTCGGAATCATCTGCGTCAGTCCTCAGCTCGTCAGAGTTAGACGCATCTTCCTCAATCCTCACCTCAGCAACGCAGTCACTCCTCAGGTCAGTGACAAAAGGTGTCCATTTTTCAACTGATATTTTCATGTAAGATGAATATATTTTGCCTCTTTCTCTATGATTTGAAATTTGTTTGATGCCTGGTTCTGGAGGACTATAGCATTGATTTTAGTTGATGTTTCACTACCTTGAGTTTCTAATCTAATTAAGGTTTTGGTGGTCATAACTAGTTTTTTGTTTAATGCTCGGCATAATTAACAAATGCTTTTCCCCTCCTCCCTGAAATGGCCCTTTCTGTAAATTTGGACCAAACATGACCTGGGTGTTTTTGTTGGATTGGTGATTTAATCCTCCTGATCAGACTGGCTGAATTGTTCTTGAAAATTTGACAGCAAAATAATCATGTTGGGAGTTATAGATTTGTTGTTGTTGTCTCGCATGATTTAAGCTTAGAAGTGATGAAATTCTGAATCTTTGAATGATACACTTTAGGGCAGAATCGTTGTTGTGATCAATTGTTGAGAGATTGGGGAAGAGGATTCAATTCAATTTGCTGGGGAAGAGGGTTTTGTCCTTCATTTTTCAATCTGTAACAGAAAAATTTGACAATCATTTACATGCTTACACATGAACTGAGATTTGTATATCCATTCAAGCATGTTTGTTGGGCACCATGTTATTGTATATATATGCTTGAAGTTGAGTTTTATTTTGAGGATGTCACCAGTTCAACAAAATAGATATGTACAACATTGATTGTTAAATTGTTATAACAAATTAAAATAACTAAGACCTTATGGATTGAATACTTTTTTGGAACTAGCAAAAACTATGTCTGATTTACTTTTTCTTCAATAATTATAATGCTAATACAAAAAAGAAAGAAAGCAGGATTTGCTAAAGTCTAATGTTGAAATACAAAGCAAATTAGACTTTGTTGTTTTCAAATAATAGAGGTAAATTGAAATATTTTACCCTTCAATAATTCCTATTATAATAATATAGTTCAAACAAATGCTATTTATTTATAACAATCGTCACACAATATACTCTGTTAATTATAGAAATAACAAGAAAAAGACTTCAATTGCCTCCAACAAAGGAAAAAGACAATTTTTGAGCTACAATTTTTGAAAAATTAAAATTGAAAAGTGATGAATACATTAACAAACACCTGTTCTCCATTAAAGTTTAGAGCCTCATAGTTGAAGCTACCATAATTGAACAATTAACACTAAAAAGTGATGAATCAATTAACTAACATTTCTTTCCATTAATGTTCAAGGCGAGACATTAGCTCCATCCCATATAAAGAGCATTCAAAGGCCTTTAGAAGCTTCAAAGGACATGTGCAAAGCTTTTCACCAGTAGAAAAAAAGTAAAATGGAATAATTTCTTCAAACAAAGTCAACAAAACCCGATAAAAAGTCTTAAGAAGATTTGCCACCATCAAATAAGGTACAATAATAATATTAGTAAATAAATAAAACCTGCAGAAAAATATCGGTGAAAAAAGATGAAAGCACCTTGATAGATTATGGAGGACAGTCAAATCTATTGTCTAAACACTTTAGGGTGTCTTGTTTTACCTTTCAATGATACACCTTTTCTGGGTACCTAATTAGAGATTCATATAGTCAGAGATGGCATGTTCACTTTGCTTATTTGTTCAGCACTTTGGAAAATGCTAGATGCTAATGGCCTATCGTTTGTTGTGTTGCCGCATATGAGGTGATTTTCGAAACTTATGTTTATTTAATTATTCGATAATGACATTATTTTTAAGAATTAAAATGATTGATCTTATTGATCATTGTGAACTTATGAATTGTATATTGTCAGCGTCTTTGAACATAAATTATTGTATTGATTGTGTAAGTGTTTGATATGCTTTTCTTAATATTTATTTCCCTACATTTTTAGGTTTTGTTATCAGAAAACTACACTTTCATGTTATGGATAGTAAAATAATTAATGCAGTATGCATGGGAGCAGCTGTAACTGTGATAGCTACAGGGGTATGTATTATTGAAGAAGAAAGAAATAGAATTTATATACCAAGAGAACCACGTATAAATGCAATTGCTCAATGAGAATTCTATATTGACGGCATTTTGAATCGAGGTGATCGACATTGCGTTGAACAAATTCGTATGAAACCTATTGTATTATATAGATTGTGTGATGTTCTCACAAGTCGTAACCTATTACGATCAACTCAAAATGTGTCTATTAGGGAGCAAGTAATTGTGTTCTTACAAATTGTAGGCCAAAATCAAAGATTTCAGGTTATTAGTGGTATATATTATAGGTCTGTTGAAACTATCCATCGTTACTTTAGAATTGTTTTAAAAGCAATTCTAAAGTTATACAAACACCTTATTAAAGATCCAGAGGATACAGTTCCAGCAGAGATAATGAATAATAGAAGATTCTATCCTTATTTTAAGGTATGAAAACAATACCAATATTTTTATGAATTAATTAATTACATTAAGAAGAAAAGGTTATAAATTATTTTTTCATGTTTATATAGGATTGTGTGGGAGCAATTGATGGTACCCATGTTCCTGTAAATGCTCCTGTTGAGATTCAAGGAAAGTTTCGAGGACGAAAAGAAGGAACAACACAAAATGTTTTAGCAGCTATAACTTTTGATTTGAAGTTTATATATGTTTTAGCTGGCTGGGAAGGAAGTGCCCATGATTCACGGGTTTTAGTTGATGCATTATCAAGATCTAATGGTTTTAAAATTCCAGAAGGTATATAATAAAGTATGTATTATATGCATAAACATATAAAATGTCTTACTACATAAAGATAGTAATAGGTTTGTTTTTTAAATTTGTAGGGAAATATTATCTTGGTGATGCTGGTTACGGTATTCGAAAAGGAATCATTTCTCCTTTTCGTGGAGTTCGATATCACTTGAATGAGTTTACAGAACGTGCACCAGAAAATGAAAAGGAGCTATTTAATCTTCGACACTCTTCATTGAGAACCGCGATTGAGCGAGGTTTGGTATTTTGAAGAGTCGTTTTAGAGCAATTTATGGAAAATCTTTTTGGTCTGATGAAACACAAGTAGATGTTGTGCTTGCATGTTGTATTATTCATAATCACATAATGGGGGTTGATCCTTATGACTTTCTTATGGAAGAAATATGTTCGGATAGTGAACCAATTAGACGAACAATCAACTTAAGTCAACGGGAGGAAAGGGAAGAGAATAGGGAGTGGATAACAAAAAGAGAAATGATTGCCTCAACCATGCGGAATGATTATAACACTCAAAGAAACTAGTAATTGAGTGTTAAGTATGTGTTTGTTTTTATTATGTCTTGCTTCAGTGTTTATATGAAATTTATTAAATCAAAATATTGTATGATTGTATTTTGTATAAATTTGTAATTTCTTTTTTGTAGAAATGAGTTTCACACAGAATGAAAAATGCAAGGGCAAGCATTTCACATGGTCTAAGCCTATGTCTCACATGTTGCTTGAGATATTAGCTGAGGAGGCACTTAAAGGAAACAAACCTTGTTCCACCTTTAAAGCAGAATCTTTTGTTAAGGTGGCTACAGAAATCAGTCAAAAGTTCAATGTGCAATGCGAGCCTAAACATGTGGAAAATCATCTCAAGACTGTGAAAAAAGAATGGGGAATAATAACCAAGCTTAAAAATAAAAATGGTTTTGGCTGGGATGATTGTTTGAAGATGATTACAGTTTCGAAAGATGTATATGATGAAGAAGTAAAGGTATGATAAATATTATACTCTTTGTAATTTTTATATTTACTTTTGTTTCTAAAATGTTATACAATGAACTCAAAAAATTGCATATTCTATACTTTATGAACAGGCACATCCCAATCATGACAAGTATCTCAACAAAAAACTTGATTTGTATGAGATAATGACAATTGTTGTTGGAAAAGACATGGCAACCGGAAATTATGCCAAATCATATGCTGATGTCAACTTGGAAGAGAACACTGAAGAGCAATCAATTTCAATTGAAAATGAAGGGGAATATGAAGAAACTTCACAGGGAAAAGGGACATCTTCCTTTAGTACACAAAAGAGGCAACATAGAAAGAGAAACTGCATGTATGAAGATGATGGTGTTGAAAAATTGTCTAAACAGATTGGAGATGTAGCATTGGCAATTCAAAGTCTCAGCAAAAATCAACTTGATGTAAATGCGTTGTATTCGGAAGTGATGAAAGTTGAAGGCTTTGATGAGATAACTCTTGGGGATGCATTTGATCATTTGGTCCAAAATGAAATGTTGGCAAAAGCATTTATGGCAAAAAATGCTAATTTGAGGAAAATTTGGGTTCAAAACTTTGTCACCCAACACTACTACAGGCATGCTGGCTAAGATGATTTCCATATGTTCAAAATTTGGGTTCAGACTATGTTTGTTATTTGACAAGCATGTTTACTTGTGTAATTCGGTCTAGCATATTTATATTTGAAATTTGAACTAATTTGTATGTCAATGACATCGAAACGTAATATTTATGCATGACTATGTTTGATGTTTTGTTTTAATATTTATTTCTTGATGTTTATTTGATATATATTAAAGGGATAATTGCCTTTACCCATAAAAAAATATTTATCCAAAATACCCATCAAAATATTTTTGTATCTATTTATCTTTTAAAAAATACTTCATACCAAAAAAAAAAACACCCAAATATATAACTCTTAACATAAACTAATTTGGCTTTCTTAATATGAAAAAAAAAATTATTTTAATCTTTTAAAATTGAATAAGTTTTACTTACAAAATATTTCACAATCTTATTTCTCTATATATAATATGACATATATTGATATATTTTATAAAATAAGCTATGTATGAATATAGGATATAATGAAAAAATCCATCATCATACTTTTTAGATTTCAATTTTTTATTTTAAGTGATTAAATATTTTATATATATTAGATAAACTTGAAAAAAAAAATTTATTAATAAATTATTTTCCAGTTCATTTTCCATAACACAAACAAATACCGGAAAGTGTTTTCCAGTTCATTTTTCATAACACTGTCAAACATCGGAATTCACTTTCCAAAAGAAAACCACTTTCCGGCAAACAAACGGAGCCTTAAACCTGAGTTTGAGAGTTGTTTTACACTTTTTCTTCTATTTATAATAAGTTATGGATCAATCAATTCTAAGAACTCTTGAATGTCCAAGCTATATGATTGTGTATTAGTATTTATGGGTTGTTGTTGCGTTTAATTTGTTGAAAATAAATGGTTATTGTTGTTCACTACATGATTGTGTATTAGTATTTCATTTCACATCCTTCTATGCTTTTGTTTTCACATGATTTTCCTATATTTTCACCTCAATTTTTGGGTTTTGTTGTTGAGTTCTTAATGCTCTTGGTTGGTTTCAAACAAAAAATTCATTTGATCTTTATTTTTTCATTTTTAATTGCACTTTGTTTTTAGGCATGGACCAGGTTAGAAATCCAAACCCACGTGGCTAGGTAGAGCCCATTCTAGGAATAAAGCATTTTTCGGTTAAGCAAAATTTATAAAGGAAAAAAAACATTTTTTTGTTCCTTAAGACATGTTTGTCAAATTCTGTATAGTTTTCCTACTCATTTTTTTCTAGTTTTGACAAACAAAACCTTATGTTTTCTATTTATTTTTTCATTTTTTCATGGGACCATTTTGCAACTTTATTTTGTCTCCCACTAGTTTTACCTTATTATATTTAATATTTAAGACTTTGAGCTATAGGGAGGTGTTTTACAATATTAAAGAAACCATTTTTTTATATTATAATTAAAAAAAACAAAAATAAATTATTTATTAAACAATTTAATATTTTAATTTCCATATGGACAAGTCTCTCAAATAAAAATTGTATTTTCATAAAATAAAAATAAAAAATGCATGTCATGATTTAATATTTTTATAAATACTAAAAAATGAAGAAAAACATTTTTGTTCACATATTTTCATGCATTTTTATATTTAATAACAAGTGTATTAAATCCATGAGAACATGGTTTATATTTCAAAAATACCATAAAATTATTTTCTTATCAAGGATTATGAATTTTGACATAAGATGTATTCCTGATATTGAATGGCTAAGCTTGACCAATAAATAAACCATCAATTAGAAAAACACAACATTGTCATAGTAATAAGATAAATAAACAATGTAACTTATTTTAGATAGGAAGTACTAGGTCTAATTAGTCCTCCCTATACATAACCAATACTCTTATCCAAACATTGAAAACCAATTAGGGTTTTAATGACCAAAATATACTAAGTGACAACTCCAAGACTTTTTTAAATTCTATAGTACAAGAGTTCTTTTTTCTTTCCACCCACATCCGAGGATCCTAATTTGGAAGAAAGATCGTCATGACACCGCGCATATGAGAAAGAACGATGACTCGATTAGGGATTTTCTCTTGGATTAAGCTTTTTTATTTTTTTTTGTTTAGGTTTTTAATTAGTTGGATTATGTATTTATTTCACAAATGTTATTGCATATATGTTTTAATTTTTATACATATTATCCATGGATTGTATAAGTAATTGTTTCATACAACACATGGTTTAATTTTTTAGATCACTTACAAACTTCAAGGATAGGTCAAGAATTATTGGTCTACCTTTAACTACTAGTTGGATTATGTCAAGGAACCATCTTACCTAAAAATTTAAGTTATAGTTTAAGTTGGATTAGGTGAGGTCCTATAATATGATTTATATTATTCTCTAACACACTGTATCAAGTGAAAGCCCTTTGGCTTGAAACTTTCACAAACCAATATTATCTTGTGCTTGATTGTTCATCAAATAAAATGAGGGTAGTGAGATTTGAACTCGTGACCGTTAGGTCAACAAGGCTCTGATACTATGTTAAGGAATCATCTCATCTAAAAGTTTAAGCTATTAGATAAGGCCTCAAAATATGATTTATATTATTCTCTAACAGAGTTGAGAATCATGAAACAACTAACCAAAATATGAGTGCTTTCTTGGTAATGATGGGCATTCATTCCAAAACAATTCATCCTTAAGTTTTTCTCTGTCTTCATCCTATCTTATAAAAATATTCTAAATTTGGCTATTATTTTGAAATTTTGGTTTGTTGTTGCTTAAGTTCTTATATCTTTGTATCCCGAAAATATTTTTGGATTTATTTAAAAAAAAATAAAAAAATAAAAAAAATGCATTTTTTACAAAACAATTTTTGGAATTTAAAATTAGATATAATCCTCTACAGTTTGCAATTATTTTATATAGCCCCTTACTATGGTTAAGGCCTAAAGTCCTACCAAGAAACTGCCCCTCTTAGCTTTCGAATCAGATTAAATAAGCAGTGTTGATCCCGTTTGGGATGTTCCCGTTCTGAAAAACTCAGCCACCATCTCATAAATTTCCTCTCCAATTAAAATCGTGTTTTCTGGTAGAACCAAAATTATAGCCATCAGGTCCAAACTGCATTTTTCACCAAGTCAGAAGCCGAGTCGGTGCCTAAACGTTTGAAATTGCAGCTGCAAATACATGGTCTGTTACAAGTGAATTCTAAGAAGAGATAAGAGTACTAGCTTCTTACCTCATTTTTCAGGTCTCAAAATATCATGGCCATTCATACATTTTAGAGATGAGTTCCTTCTACCTCTAGTAAACACAACGAGATGGAGAAACCTATTATTACGATGTCCCAGCTTGCTCCAGTTGCCTTTTGACTACATTGGGATTCTAATTTCTTTATCAGGTTCTCCTACTCTGCTTGCTGATCTCGAAATTAGAATTGCCATATGTGCATGATGGTGGAGTTCTTAGGGTTCTAATGTGTACGTCTAATTTTTATGTAAATTCCCGAAATTAGAATTCTAATTTCAACTCCTCTCCAAATCCTTACAAGGTTCTCCTGCTATGAAAAGGTCTTGTATGTGGAGACAATGGATTAAAAAATAAACAAATTCTGTGATCCATCAAGAAGCCTCAGTGCAAAATTCGCTATCTCAGCTGCCTCCTAATCTTTATTCAATGAATAAGAAATTTACATCCACCAAGCTTCTTTTTATCTGCTTATAACCCGTAACTTCTGTATGATGCTCGGGATTCTTTCGAACTTTCATAAAATCATACGTGGGTCCTTCTGAATTAACCACCTCAGATGAGTCCTAGCATCTCTGGATCGATGAATATTTGTGGCCATCTATTTCCTGCTTCTTTCCGTTTACGGCTTCTTATCAGTTTTTCTCTCTACCGCTGTCTCCTTCGATTCCTTACGTAGTCATTTGTTAAATTTTTCGACATTCACCATCAATTTGTGGGAATCCAACCACAGGATTTCAGAAAAACTGCAACATCACAGCGTGGAATTATGCAGGCAAAACCAAAACGACGACCACATCTAGTCTTTTTCTTGGCAACAAAAACATCAGCAATGCGGCCATGTCTTACAGAAACCATCTTCAATGACATGGAGCTGAAATAATAATGAAAACTCTCAAATATAGAGTTAGAGATTATGGGTGGGGCAATTTCAATGGGTAAAGTAGGTTCAAGGGAGGATTTGTTGTGTTTTGGTTAGTGTTAGGGTTAGGGTTAGGGTTTTTGGTGGTTGGGTTCTTCGATGGAAAGGTAGGGTTTCTCTATATAGCTTTTTAATAGTTCTACGCTTATTTTATTTTAGGATTGATTTTCAGTTTTATATTTAGATTTAGATTAAAGGTTATTACTATGAATTAATTATTACATATATTGTTCGGTTGGTATTGAATTGTTTCTTTCAGTAAAAAATAAAAAAGAAACAAACACCGGTGCTTTAAAACTAATATTATAGCACAAACCAAACTAAAATAACTTATTAGATAAACCGTATAAAACTTTAATATTTTTATATTTTAGGGTTAATAGAGATTATTAGTTAATGTATACTCTCTATACTTACGTAGCTAGAAAGAACAGAGAGTTACAAAGTGATGTAGTTTTGTAGAAAGAAGTTTACAATGAGATAATATGACTTTTAACCCATGGATTCATATTAATTATATTTATTTAGTGTCCGTTAGACATTATGTTTTCAAGTAATTCTTTTTTGCTATAAATTAAGTTTTTTTGTTGTTTTCAAATAATTTTGATGTGCTAATATGAAAATTGATTTTTAAAAATATTATTTTAATATATTCCTGAAGAAAAAACACTTTAAAATAGCAACTTCAACCACATTTCTAAATAGACCTTTAGTCCTTACTTAATCATGTTTGTGTGCTGAATGTTTAAGGTAGATCTACCTTCTTAGGACAAATGTGTTTTGAATTAGGTTGTAATAATACTTTTCTTATTGATTTGAATGATGGTACTTTGAAATATATATCATCTTTATAATTTGATATTTAAATTGTTTTCAAATTTGTTTTGACAAAATCAAATATTTCATTAACTTATTGAGACTTCAAACAAATCTAACATTAAATAAATAAAATAATCAAAACCGCGTACATGTATCCAATGTATAAAAGTATTTGATCTAATTGTGGATTGTTTTCATCAATCTATAAACCAAATGTTAGAGATAGTAGAACTCGTTAGGTTCAAGCTCTAAAAGGATTCCTTATGCCTTATTCCTATTGATAAACATCTTGTTCCATAATTTTATTAAAAATAACTTCAAGTCTTCATTTAAAGTAATAAACCTATCGATTCGTAGTTGACCGTAATGTCCACTACAACAACAAATTTAGATAAATTCTTTAAACACCTATGAAAAATAATAATAATTCATTCAATATTTTTAGTTATTTTCCTTAAATATGCATGCATACACCCTTTAAAGTTGGAATAAATTCAATAACAAGAACAAGATGCATACAAATATATTCAAACATGGTGACAACTTGAAGTAACAAAGTCAACTAGCAAATGCTTTGCAAAATTTCTAATTATTAAAGTGATTGTATGCAAATATAATTTTCAACATAGCAATTTACTTATGCTAATTTGGTATTTTGAACTTGATAAGAGTAATCTAAACATTATAAGATTAATCTAGAACAAGATAGTAAAACAAATCTTAAAAATAAATGAATTCATCATTAGTCATGCATAAAGTTAACACACTAAAAATTCATAGTTTTATTTTTGAAAATAATGTTTGATATATTCTACCTCTATAATAGGTTTTGAATTTTTAAATAGGCCAAAAAATTGATCTTAACAACAAAGAAAAATTAGAATCCCTATATAAAAAAAATATTAACTCAAATAACAATAAAACGAAAAACATAAAGAATTTTTTTTTTTAACTCAAATAACATCTTTAAGGTCTAACTCAAGGGTTTCATAAAGGAGGGTTGATGCATTGAGAATCAGTTAGTAAGATTTGAACCTATATCCAATGATTGGAATGAAATTTATCACCTATTATTGATAAGTTATTGGTATAACATGACCAAGACTCTTTTTGGGCTTAATTGCTCTATAAATATATTTATTAGGCTTTTTTCATGATTTATTGGTGGCAAATCCTCATATAGTTATGATAGATCCCCATTTGACTACACAAAACCTCAACTTTTTTTCTAAGCTAGCTATATAAATTAGCCAAAAGAAATAAGGAGTGATATGATACATATTGTTATTATGATGTGATAAAAACAAACACGTAACAAAGAAATAATTGACTTTATTTATATTTTATAGCTTAGCTAACTCAAAATATTTTTATCATGGTTCACTGTTACATATTTATTTTTGGCCAATAGGAATAGCTTCTCATTATGGATAATTGTATAATGTACATTGCATTCTAGCATTACAAAACTAAATTTAAATAATTAAAGAGGGAAAGGGAGCAACACTTACCTGAAACTTCTAACTCATGTCTTCTTCTATAGTTTTGTTTTCTACACACTTGAATGCTATAAATTTAATTCGTTGTTTGACCATCACAAACATATAAATTTATGAATATTCAATTTCTCCCAATAAAAAATTCAAATCTAGAAGTCTCCATACTTTCATGATTTCCATAAACATATCAATTATTAATTAATGTTCACACCACCAAATTCATTTCCATATTCCAACTAATTAATATGTCATGTGTAGTTACAGTTGCTTTTGAAAATGTCTTTAGTTTAAAAATATATCAAAATGATGTTTTTTTATTTTAAAAAATTATTTTTGATATCAGCACATGAAAATGATTTTAAAATACAAAAAATTAATTTCAAGTTAAAAATAAAATAAAAAATTGTTATTTTTTTTCAAAAGTGTTTTTGAAATACAGTGTCAAACACTAAATCCTCACTAAGAATTTTTTCATTTTTTTAAATTTCAATATAATGCCCAACACATCATAAAATACATCAAACATGTTTTTCAAATCCTTCATCTTCAAAATTACTTGTATTCGACCATATTATCAAAACTATTCTAAATATTTTCAACATTCTTTAAATCACCAAATCTCACACATTCTAATCAAATTTCACAAAGATCTCAATAATGCCTAAATAAAGCCATCACTATAACAAATACATTATTTCTAAAATATTTAATAAAATATCAAATTTCAACACAATTCTATCAATCTCTCACATTTACATCATTTTATTAAGCTCACATTCCCACAATATCATTAGAGCATAATTATTAACACAAACAAATCAAAGAAACATGACCAATTTCCCAATAAATTACTAAAACTAACCATTTAACCAATTCTAATAAAACTCATAATTTTTTCATAACTCTTTTAATCTATTTTTCAAACATATTAACAATTTCATATATAATTTGAGCCATTCTCAATCAAGATATTAACAAAGAAATACAACAATACTGAGTAGATTCTTTCTCTTTAAAAATGTCATTATCCAATCAATTCAGTTCATATGCCAATTGTTTCTAAATTGCACACTCAAATTCCATTTACACACATAATTTCACATGGTCTTATTCAATACCTTTTACAGCATAAAAAAACATTGAAACAACATAGATCAACCACCATTTAGTTCATTTCAAAAATTTCTCAAAATCCTACAACTAAGTATTTGACAAATTTAAACAATATTCATATTTTTTTCATAACTTCCTCAATCTATTTTCAAGCATATTTCTTTCAATTATAAATCTAGTACATGATCTAATTTAGAAATCTCTCAGACAAAGATCTTCTCCAGCATATATCACAACATGTCAATTTCTATTAATCTAGAATTGTACTTCAATTAGCATTAAAAAGCCTTCACATTAATCCAGGAATATTCAATTTCACAAAACCACAAAACCTTACACACCCATAATTTTTCTCTACACACAAATTCAACATTTCTTTTACAATCATATATCATAACATGTCCATTAAATTCAATTACCAATACACTTAGTCCATAATTCTAATTGATTCAATTACTTATTTACACATCAAAGTTTCAAAAATTCATACCATACACTTCCCAAACACCATTCTAAGGCCTTCACATTAATCAATAACCATTCAATATTACAAAAACACACAAAATTCAATTCTATAATATTCCCACAAACACACGTACCATATGTAATTCACATATTCACCTAAAAATCTTTCGTAAACATAATAATTTGATTTCATTATTTTGCTCCGAGTTTGCCACATGATCAATAATGTTTGGTTGTTTCTTTGTTGTACAACCTAGACTTTTAAGTGATATATGAAGTTATACTTAGTGAACCACTCTTTCAGAAATAAAAAACTTTCTTAGCCATGATGTTTTCTCTAGTTGGATAGTGCACCCTAATTTAAGATATTTTTGCACCATTTCTCATTTATTTTAATGGTGAAGTGGCACTTAATTATTGTATCTTTCTAAAGGAGTTCATAAAATCATTTGTTATCAATGATTGTTGCAAATTTCCCTCAATTGATTCATTCATGTAATAATATTTTTCAAGTATCATAGTCATTTTCGCACCATTGCCCTCTCACTTTGATAGAGAAGCGACACTTTATTATTTTTAATTTCTAAGGAGTTCATAAAATCATATATTGCTAATGACCATTGCCAATTTCCCTTAAGTGATGCATTCATGTGATAAAATTCTTCAAGTATCATAACCATTCTTCAAAGAGTAAACTATATTTTTAAACATTAAGATCCCCCCTAAGTGTTGTATAACTATTAATCGTTGATGGAGTTTGTCAAATCATACACTTTCCTTGAGTAACATTATCCTTAACTGATCTAGTTAGGCTCATTCTTATCCTTATCATTAAGAAGAATTTGTCATCACCAGATGCTATTCATAGCTTTGATGGATTTTCTAGAATCATCATTTGATTATCTACTTCTTTCCCCCCAACTTATCTAGATATTGTATGTTATCCCTATCAAGATCCACTACATTGCTCTCTAATTACATAACCTTTCAAGGATGACTTATAAAAAGTATCAATATCCTTTACATCAAGGACTTCGCAAACTTGGTCAAATCATACATTTTTCAAAGTATTATTGAAGTTTAAACTTTTTTGGTCAAACACCCAAAACACACCATTCAACAATAAGAGGTTTTTTCTTAATGATTAACCAGGTATAGGTTGAGAAATAAATATTGGCTTAAAGCTAGAGTTACCCTTCAAATCCTATATATAGATTATTATCATACAAGTTTGGTGTATATCTTTACATAATTTTTCCATTGTATGCATTAATAATATGACATATTTTATGGTGAACATTAAGTTAAATTCTTATATGAAAATAATAGTATGCCTAGTTTGTAATATAAATGAAGAATAACTAGGATGGACACAATACACATATATATCAATTGGAAGAGAGGCTGTGGTTAGGTTGCACTTTTTAAGATTTAAAAAATAAATGGATGATATTAGATTTTAATCTTTAGACTCTTATTTATAATTAAATATGTGTGAAAATTATCATGATGTAAATGTTCAACTGTGTATGATGAGTTTATAAATATTCCAAACATAGATAAGAAATGTTACTATGGAAGCATAGAGCAACAGACAACCTTTATTTAAGTCTACAAAATGTTTTACATACATAAAAGGAAACTTGAATCTAATGTCGTACAACAACCTAACTATTAGTTTGACCGATATGAGGAGGTCTTGCAACAATAATTTATTGAGTCTATATTGTTACATAATTAGTCTTCTAAAACATGCATGAAAAAAAACACTTATCCTTTTATCCAATCTATAAACAATTTCATGAGTGAAAATCATTGATTTCATAATAATATCTCATTAAGATAGTCATACTCAATATGAGTAATACATTACTCTTAATTTCAAGTCAATATGTATACTTTGATTAACATAGTTATCACATATCTCATAACACCCTATCATTACCTTTGACTTATCAAAAGTAACTCAATTTACCAAGGTTCTAAAATAACTTGGACAACAATAAAACAATGACTTTTGTTTTTGCAAAGACTACCAAAACACATTTGGTCTTTGAGAAATCCACAACAATGCTTTTTTTTTTATTTTTACATTTGGTCTTAATGGAAATGACGAATCATATTTGTTTCCAAACAACTTTTGAAATGATCACAACATTGTATTTCACCATAACTAAAGCAACCTAATCACATTGATTTCTTAACAATTTTGGAAATAATCACAGCATTGGCTCTTCCCTAATAAAATTTTTGAAATTTTAGAAATAATCAAAATATTTTATTTTGCCTTAACAAAAGTAACCCAATCACATTGGTTTTCAAATAGTTTTAGAAACAATCACAACATTGTATTTTTGTATAATAAAACTAACCCGTTCACATTGGTTTTTGAACAATTTCAGAAATAGTCATGGCGTTCACTTTAACATAAATGACCTAGTCATATTGGTTTTTGAACAGTTTTGGAAATAATGACAACATTGGCTTTTTCCCTAATAAAAAAAACCTAATCACATTTGTTTCCCAACAATTTTTGAAATAATCAAAACATTTTCTTTTTCCATAACAAAAGTAGCCCAATTACATTGGTTTCCAAATAGTTATAAAAACAATCACAACATTGGATTTTCGATAATAAAACTAACCCAGTCATATTGGTTTTTGAACAATTTCAGAAACAATTATAATATTAGCTTTCACCTTATCAAAAACAACTCTATTGCATTTCCATTTCACATCACCTTTTCAATTCATCTAAATTCATTTCACATAAATATTTATAGCTACAACAACAAAAATAAGTTGACATCGCAAAAAAAATAGAGAAAACTTTACTTACCTACTCCTCTAGTCAAGTGAGCTCTTTAACTAAAGAATGTACCCCCGGTGTCCCCCTTGAACCATATAAATACTTTTTGTTAGTACATTATTTATGAATCCACATACTCATCTTTTGTACAAAAACCTTTTCTTTTAATTTCATACTTAGTGGGTGTGTGTTTTTGTAATGCAAACTGAGATTGCAAAAAAGCTCTCTCACTCATTATTTGGTTACATTTGAAAAGCAAAAATTTGACAAGGGTCCCATACAAAAAAATGAGGGGAACACTAGTGTAAGAAAAGCAGCTATTAGTTGCTTTTCAATTTTTGCATGCAGCAGGGGGGTTCTGGAGAGAGACAGGGTGGAATAATATATGATATATGGTTAGGGTTCTGGAGAGATACAGGGTGGAATAATATATGATATATGGTTAGGGTTCTAGAGGGGGGGAGTGGAATAATATATGATATATGCTTTATTGATTATTTTATTTTCTTAATATTAAAATAATCTAAAAACTTAATTAAAATATAAATAAATATATTAGAAGGAGATCACAATATAACTTTTTCCTCGCAATCCTAATATTGTTTTAGATGATATTTTTTATTAGATGTTGTTCCTCGATCAAATAGTCAGGGATCACAGAGACCTTCACATACGGATTTAGTTCACGATAGAATTACAAGTAGTTTGATGAAAGAATAACAAGTGTCTAATTTACTTGAATTATTAATTACATTTTATTATTATGATTATTAAATATATAATGTTTAAAAAACTATATATATATATATTTCACATGTTGACAGCAATATGAAAAACTTGGTAACTAAACTCATGAAACTGTTTTTCATTAATCTCAAACTCAACCATAGTTTTAACCAAACACTTCAATTTTAGTTATGAACCGCAGCTAAAAGTGCTTTTCATGAAATTGTTTTTTTAAAACCCCAACCACAAAAGCAATCGCAATAACTAACACACCCTTATACTCACTATGTTTAACAGTTCATAACAGAACACTAGAACAATGTTTCGTGTTTTACTCTTTACTAGATTTGTCAAACTCAATTTTAAACGAAGTTTATTTCTTTAGCACGATAAGACATCAATACACCATTTTGGTATTGTTTACACACCAAAACTCATCAAAATATAGTGGCATGTAAATCTACAGTTTAATATTGTTTTATCAATATTTGGAGTTCTATAACTCTAAATGGGGTAAGGTTTGTTTTATGATCTATCTAGCATTACTAACCATATTTTCTATGAAGACACCCTCTAAAAACTTTCTTATTTGATAATCATAATTCCAATTTAATTCTAAAAATAAATTATGTCAAGTAGCTTCCACCTTGACTTGTCTGCAAGTTTTTGACTATTTTTAGAGTTTTATATCTCTAATTTAGGAAAATTCAATTGGTTTAAAAGCTAACACCCTTATATATAAAAAATTTAATGAATGATAATATCCCAAATTTTGTCCTTAACTAGTCCAATTTATGGTCACAAATTTGCTAGTAACATTGTCTAGATTTCCAACTTATAAGTTCTATGCACAACCAAAATCTACAACGCATTTATTTCACTAATTTTTTGTAATCTCATACAAAACATGTCATTTTGTAGCAATAATCATTCCTAAAGTTTCAACATTCATACATAAATTCATAAGAGTATGTATTATAGGAATTTCCTTAGATGTTTAGATTTCAACATATAACAATATCTTAAATGATCATAAACACTTGTTTTTTTAACGTCCATACACAAAATTAAATTGAAGAAGTTTCCCTTTTTTTTCTTGTTTGGCTGAAGGTTTTAAGGCCTTGGAACCCATCTTTTTCTTGAACTGTTTTTGTTAGCTCTATCATGTCTCATTCACTCCTATTACATAAATCTAGTGATGATAGTTTCTTCCTAGTTGTCTTAATTTCCATTTCCCACAAAATTCCTTCAAGAACCCTAATTTAATAACTCTAAATTTATGTATAAAACTTATCTAAAAGTACTAGAAATTGATCTAAAACAATGTTAGTTTCTTCCTAGTTGTGTGTTTTCTTTCTAGAAATTGTACATGCAATTTCTCTTTATCCCAAGCTGTCACACAATCCTTTGTTCCACTTCAAAAAGAAAGTTTGATCTTATCTTAGATCGATATCCAGTAGTAGTATAGTGTAAGGTAGGGTTGGGTATAACAGGACTTGAACCTGCGACCATTAGGTTAAAAGCCCAATGCTCTACCAACTGAGCTATACACCCTAAAAAAGATGTAGGGGGACGGATTGGTGCGGAAAAGAGGGCGGCCCCTCTTCTTCTCATCATAAGGGGCGTCGGGAACTCTCGTAAGGATAGCCGGAATCCACCACTAGCCTTCCCGCCCTATCTATAGTCTACAAGACGTCGAATCAGGAGATTCTTTGCAAGCCTTTTCCCCTATAGAGGATCTCCCTTTTCGAAATGCTGAAAGTTCACTTCACCCAACTCTATACCGAGCTCTTTCTTCCCTGTTTCAGGATCGCGTTGGCGTGACGCTAATCTACTGATATTCGAGTGCTTGAGTTTCACTCATGTAGAGATAACGAAGGGAAAAGGGCATTTGAGAGAGAGCCCAACCCAAGGGAAGGGGCAAAGAAGACTTGACACATTCAGTTCCCTTTCAACCGGCCGTATGCTAACATGCCATAATGCCAAAATCCGCTATAGAAAAAAATGGGTTGAGTGCTAGACCGGTCCGAGAACTGATGCGAACTACCTAATGGATCGAACGTCGAACTCCGGGTGAATGGATCGCCCCGGCGGGTTGTTTCTGATGACTATTTGGGATTTTCCAAAAAGAAGAGGAACCGACTGAAGGGACTTGACTTATCCAAACCGAACGATAGCGGCTTAAAGCTAAGCCTAGAGCAGCGTCGCTGCTTGATCGGCGGTGAGGAGCATCTCCAATATGGGGCAAATTACCTGGGATGCCTGTGCCCATAAGAAATCGCGGAGCCATCCATTAATCCTCGGGGAGCCCTGATCAAAGGTGATGAGCTAAAGGTGCTATGAGTAGAGGAGCTTGACTAGAGCATCTCATTGACCTCGCCTCGAGAATACCTATTAAGAGTGAGAAAAGCCCAAAAGAATCGATCGCGTTTGAAGATGCCCGCAGGACGAAGTCAATAGACGGTAAAGGTTTGTTTCGTCGATAGCATTTTATGATGTGGGATGCGTAGTAGCTGTTGTCACAGTAGGGGTCCTAAGGCGGGAATAGTCCTAAAGTAGCCATAGCGTTGACTTTACTGTGATTCGACTCCGAAGGAGATTGATCGTATAAGAGGAGCCAACTGGAGCTTCTAACTAGGATGAATGCACTAACTATGGATATGATGCCAGAAATAGACCGATTTTATAAAAATAAAAAAACTCACACACAACAGGTTGGAAAGGCCTGAAGGGTGGCCTAAAAGCTTTGGAACGGCTTTCGTGCGACTCACCATTATTAGGCTTTCTTTGTCTTCGCATGGGAGAACTGGCCGAGATGAGGGTCAGCGCCCGTACTAGCCCTTGACTAAGCGAAAGCGCTAATGGATGGTAATTTCTTAGTTCTTACTTAGCCCCGCCGAAACGCTTTCATTGAGAGAGCTCATACTAAAAAAAAGGTAAACCAAGAGTTCATTATCTAATGCACTCTCTTGATCCAATGCTCAATCTTTCGCTCAAATGGCCTCAAGCTGTTCCAGTTAAGTTCTTGGTCTTCTAGTTTTGAATCTACTTTCTTTTTCCCTTGAACCGGGATCTTTTGGCTCAACTTTATCCCAGTTTTGCTGAGGGAGCAACCCCATTTTTCACTTTGAATTGGTCAAAATTTTCGGAATTTCTTACTTTTCGTGGAGGATTAGACTCATTAAAGGATATCATCATCAATCTCTGCGACCCTTTGTGCTATAATCTCATTTTTTCGGGCCAAGGCTGCCTTCCGCCAATTGTTCTTCCACATGATACACTTTTTTGTTATTGGGAGAACCCCAGTACTCTCTTTCGGATCCAGGAAACGGCTCTCAGAGATCTTTTTTCCTTTTGGAAGATACAGGAGCGAAACAATCAATATAATTAATAAAAATTAATAAATAATTTAATATTTAATAAATAGTTAATACATATCTCTAAGGTATATAAGTTTGTGTGACAAATTAGAAATAGTTAGCCCGATTGCCTACCAATTTATACTTCCTCTATAAATATAAAGGTTACACGATGTATTCCATGTATAAATATTGCACAAGGGAGGATCTTTCACACATCATACCATCAATGCTAATTGAGATTTGAGAAGATTCAACTATTGAAATGAAGATAATAAATATCCTTGATCAAAGATTAAATGAATTAAGAAATAAAAGGGTACCTTTGGTAAAGGTATCATGGGGCAATTAGAATTGAAGAAAAAATAGGGAACGAGAGTAACATATAGGTTTGAATTAAATTTCAAGGATGGATTTTTTGTTAATAAGAAAAAATGTAAAACCTAGGGTATTTAAATTAAATATAAATGCATAATATATATTAGTAAGATAAATGTCCAACAATGATTTAAATTGTCAGATCAATTTGGCAACTATTCTCCTAAGATTAATGTGGTGTATTTAAAAAAAAAGAAGAGAATTTTGGTTTTTCCTTCTTTCCTTTCACCATGAGAGGCAAGAAAGTGAAGTTATGGAGTTAAAAGAGATGATACTGAGAGAAAGAGAGAGAGAAAATCTCATGAAATTTTTTGAAAGATCAAAGAGAGAAAAGTTTGAACTAGAGAGAGAAAATGGGTATTGAATATAATTGAGATTTGAATTATATTCAATGCATGTTGGTATGTTGTTCTTAAGTTATAAATTCATAGTCGATTATTTTTTGGCTTGACATTTAGAAATCCCTAAATCTTAAGGAAGTTAGGGTTTAAATTAAAGTTGGCCTTGTGCAAATTTATTGAGTATCTTGTGTTTATTGATGATGATATTAAGTTTAAGGCGTGATATTGAAAATTAACAAATGTGTTAGATAATGAGAAATTGACTAAGTGGTCGGCCATAGAGGAGAAGAATTTTAGGAAATTGAAATATGATATTATAGAAAATGATGGAAGGATAAAGTAATGGAAGGTGAGAAAGAGTGTCTTATGTGTGTAAATCATTAGATTGAGTGTGAGTGTTATTATAATACCCCATATTTAATTGGAACAAACAGTCATATTATTGCTCAATCCATGAAAAAAAATAAGGGTCATTTCTCTTTTCTATATAAATTGGTCTTTACCAAGCTTTTGGTAGAGTTTCCCCTACATTTGGATACACCAAGTTATCGACACAAGTCTTCACCCATCAATTCTGTTTTCTCAATTTCATAACCCAGCCCAAATATCTTTGATCATGCAACAGACATTGATAAATCACATCATTTAGATTCCCATGATTTTTCATCAACACATTTAATTAACTTTAAGTTATTAAACAATAAAAAGATTTTATAATGAATAGTTTATTAATTTATTCATATATTCATACATTTACACTCCCACAGAATCTATATAACTTTATATATATCTTCTATATTACCTAAGTAATTTTATTTGCATAAATTGCACCACATTAATTCCAAGCAATATCTTGTCTAATCTTTCACAACATTTAATTTAGTATTATACATCTAAAAATCAATAAAATACTAGATTAATTACATTACATTACATTAATTTCATTTGGAAATGACTAACCCGTACAATATATTCTCATATGCATTACAAGTATTTACATGTACACTAAACGTCTATTCTATTATAATATTTACATATATATAATCAAAAAACTATTACATTACATTATCTTAATTTATAACTATGAAGTCTTTTATATTACATTACATTAACTTAATCTATCTTTATGGAATCTACCACTTCACCTCTTCTTACTATGGTCTAGTATGTGAAGGTACTGTAAAACAAACATAAAGGCTATAAAAATTAATTATCTATTTACTATATTAGTATTTTTTTTTTCTATTTTTAATTTAACATCACAACACATAATCAATTCTTTACTTGAAAGATTCAACTTTTTACCATTAGTCCACTTATCCCTATATGGATATTCAAGAAAAAAACAACAATTCATATCCTCGCGTACAATTCGATAACCCATCATATTTATCAATAAATTCAGTAACCCCTCAAGATTACCAATAAATCTAGCAATCCCCTCAATTGCTAAAAATCTGGTAACCTTTATTCATATTAATCCCGTATAATTAAAATGTTTATTAGTAAAATGTTTTTGATTCCCTTCCTTTTTCTCTTATGGTTTCCTTATAGGAATTAGTAAGATTTTGTTTTTAATTCAACCTTATTTTACTAGATATCAATTTATCTATTTCAATGGCACCCTTTTAATTTTATTTACATTTAATTCTATTCATTACTTGATTTTCATAAAAAAAAACTACTTTACATATACAAACATGTGTATATTAACTACTTTAACCTTCTCCTAAATTTCTTACCCAAACTAGGTTTTAAAGTCCTACATCATTCCATAATGTTTTTTTTGTTAATTTCTTCCATAACTTCACTAGTTTCACAACTAATTGTCATCGACTAATCAAACATAAAGCTAATCCTTAAAAGCCCTAAACTTATCCATAACAATCATAACATTCCTAATTATTATTGAAGAAATTCACCTAAAATTCACTTCACTCTTACATCAGCTAAAATAAAATAAACACATTACCAAATAAGTGATCTCAATCCTTTAAGGTGCTCCAAGTAAACTTTTAGAACTCCCTTTCTTTCTTGACTGAAATCTTGTCTTCTCCTCTACACTTTCCCTTACTTGTTTTCACTTAATTTTAATGATTTATCTCATAATCTTCCAATTGACCAAGTTTTAACTCTACTTCCTACTCACTCCTAAGCTTCCACCAAAGTTTCTTAAAGCTTTCCCCTAGAAGTCTCTCCTCTCTTCCATTTACAAATGGCCAACTATATACCCCAACTATATAATTTGATTAATTGCCTTTATATCCCACCTTAATACCTTTCACATTTATGTGTTTTTTTATATTTCAAAATCCATTTTTTTATAACCCTGATATAATCCTTATAGTTTATTTTCTCTCATTTATTAGTAGTCCCCTATGGTAAATATTCACACTAATCCATCTAAGTAATTTTTTTCTCATGAATTCTGTATGTGTTTTTAAGTGTTGGCAAAAGGGTTATAGTTATAACTCATAAGTGGAACAAAGTACGATTGAAATTTTAGGAAAAGTATGTCATGAAAAGGGTTGAAATTAAAGTGTTCATATTAGGTAAGTATTATAAAAGAATGATTATATGTATTTATGAACAAAAATATTATGTGTTAGACTTTATTGAAATGTTAATATGAAATGTATATAAATAAGATTTAAAATTGTAATTGTATGCTATGATTAAAGGAAGCATTATTGGTTCATCTAATACAAATGTATTACATTAAATGTTAGGAGAGACATCTGGAGTTGGGACTTCAACAAAAAGAGCTCATGCACTAGGAGAGACAAGTAGGTGTTTATGACTTTAAACTAGACAATTTTATTGTTAAATTGATTGCTTTAGATTGTTAAATAGTGAAAAGTTAAAGAATTGAAACAAAATGGATACGGAACCATGTATTGTAAGAAAATGATTGGTGTATAGTAAATATAAAGGAAATTATTGTGTTGTGAATATGTTGAATAAAGGAAACTCCTTGAGTAACTAAAGGCTAGACAATTAACTTAATCACTATGAAGTCAAAGATTAAGTGTATGGAAAAGATAACTTAGTTAATGTGTATCTAGTAGCTAAGGGTTTGACAATTAATTTAATTATTGTAAAGTTAGAGATTAAGGGTGTAGAAAAATTAACTTAGTCGTGGTGTATTGGGTAACTAAAGGTAGACAATTAACTTAATTGTTGTGAAGTTGAAGATTAAGGGAATGGAAAAGATAACTTAGTTGACATGTACTGAGTTACTCAAGGCTAGACAATTTACTTAATCATCGTGAAGTCAAAGATTAAAGGTATGGAAAAAATAACTTATTAGTCATGTGGGTAACTCAAGACTAGACAATTTACTTAATCGTCATAAAGTCAAAGATTAAAGATATGGAAAAAATAACTTGGTAGTCATGTATTAGGTAACTAAGGGCTAGATAATTAACTTAATCATTGTGAAGTTAGAGATTAAACATATGGAAAAGATAACATTTTTGTTATGTATTGGATAACTAAGGGCTAAACAATTAACTTAATCATTTTGGAATCGAAGAATAAAGGCATGAAATGGATAACTCTGTTGACACGCGTTTGGTAACTAAGGGTTTGATCAATGAATTGATTGTCTAAAGGGTAAAAAATTAAAGGCAAGAAAAAGAGAACTTATTCCCTATTTGTTTGGAAACTACGGATAAGATAAGTTAACTAAATCATTCAAGAAATTAAGAATCTAGTGATTTGAGGTATGAAGATTCATTTAATCATCCTCAAAATTAGAAAGTTAGAAATAAAGAAGTATGCAAGTGACAAGTAAAAGTTAAAATTGTACTTATAAGTGGTGATGATCAAGTGTAACTTTGAGTATAAGGATGATTCTTCATGTCAAATCAATTTGAAAATAAATTATATTATCGGCAAGTGCCTTTTTAAAAATATTAAGGCTTTAGAATGAATGTCAAACTTATATATCTTAAGGGGGAGGAAGTGATAAAGAACATGATTATTGGCATGCTTTGGAAAGATATTTTATAAATATACGTGATTGTTCTAAATGAGGAAAAATATAATTATATATTATTATATTGAAGTATTAATACATGTTAAGTTTATAGTTAAATATGTTATTATACCAAAGGCTTATTTTTTGTTTTGTTACTGGTCCCTCTTATTTTGTTGGGCCATATTGACCACTACTTTATATTGTTAATTAATATATATTGAATAAATAATGATTTAGCTATGAAACTCTATTTTTTTGTATTTTGAATTTAATCTTTGTATTCTCCTCTTGGATTGTAATTATTATATTATTTTAAATAAATAATGTGAATAGTAAATATTAATTATTATCGTCAAGTATTGTTGAAATATAACTCACATTTGGAATGAGTGGTGGTGAAAATAAATTTTATGAAAAGATGGAAATAAAAAGATTGTTATTTTGGACATATTTGAGACTCCTGAATTGATTAGGCATAGATAATTGGCTAAGTACAGGTATATAATATAATCTTGATAACTTTGTACTAATAAAACATAGAAAAATCTGCTAAAAGATTGTAGAAATAAGTAAATTGTTTTGGGTTTTCCAATTTAAAAAAAAAACATTTAGGGGCTTATATTAAATGGGAATTAGAAACGGAAGATGTCAAAACACATAATAGAATCATAAGAGATTAAACTAGGATGGTTAATCAAGCATGACTTAATTGTAAATAAGTTTAAAACTTAAGTAATATAATGTAATTTAATTAGGAGAGTACAATTGTAGACCTAAAAAAATTAAGCAAAGACTTGATTGCATGAAATTCTAAAACCACAAATATATTTCATATTTTTCAATGGTAAAGTAATATTTCCCCATTAATATGGTTATCATATTTGCTCTATAAATAGAATGTTATTCCTCATGATTTGTATTTGTAAAAAAGGTCTAAAAGATTTATAATATAATAGTTTGAGTAGATTACTATTAAAGATTAAGAAATTCAATGGGTTTGGTTTGTGACAACCCAACCTTAGAAGAATTGATCAAACCTCATAACATTTATTTTTTTAAGGTAATCTTTGTTTGGACCCTAACCCTAAATGATCTTTGATTCTCTAACAAGATCTTTACACCTCTTAAATTTTTTTAAAATATTGTTTTTATCATGTATATGTCTTAGTAAACCTAAGGCCATGTTCCTACTAAAATATTATGAGAAACCACTTATGTCTAAAATTATTACTATAATCTTTTCTAATGATGGAGCCTCTTTAGAGCTTTAAATGTTTTTTGTAGAAATACAAATAGAACTCCAAGTCATCATATAAGTGGAAAAAAAAATTCCACCATCTAGTAAAAAAGTAAGTGCCCTCTAATTCTCTTGTCCTAGAATGAAGTTGATGAAGAGGGAAACAAAATTCAAAAGAGCTTAGAAGTAGAGCTTATATCAATAGCCAAACATCTTCTTATTAATCTAATATTTGATGTTGTTGTGGATCCTAAAAAAGATGAAATCCCCATTTCATAAGTGGCTTTAGAATATAATATTATGAATAATCATATGCTTTTTTTGGGACAAGAGGTTATGCTGCTTGACTAACATTCCATAGTGACTCCACCTAACTAATGTGTAAACTCTTATTATTGTCTATCGAAACTTTTAATTTTTGTGGTTTTAGTGCTAACATTAACTTTTCTTATTTATAGTAAAAAAAACTTTGAATGATGTGTTTTCTTAATTTTTTGCTCCATCACCAATTGTCTTCTCCTCTCTTTAGACTAAAAGTCAGGGTTCAAGTTATGGATCTATTTTAAAATTTTAGTATTTAGATGTGATGTTAGGACATCAAATTTATGAGTGTCATAAACCATAAAATCACCCGAGTAAAAAAATGGTGGTAAAAAAACCGAATAAGAAAGTGAGTGATCATATTTATGATTATTCAAATGGTAATAATCAGGTTTTGTAAGGTGATAATGGTCCTAACTTTATCATCCAAAACAACTTGATTGCTTTAAATGGTCATTTAGATAAAGATTGGCTACGTACTAGTCTATTTCAACTTGTACCGTAAAATATAAGGTATAAATTTTGATCATTGACAATGGTAGTTATAAGAATATGGTTTCAACCAAAGAAATAGAGAAGTTATAGCTTGAGATAGAAAAAAATACCTAATCCCTACAAATTGAAGTGGCCTAATAGAGATAGCAAGGTGTGTATAGATGAACATTGCCTTGTTTCATTTTTTATAGGTAATAACTGTTTGGATAATGTTTGTTGTGATGTTGATGCAACCATATTATTTGATGGTTTCATCCATATTTAACTAGTATTTTGTCTATTTTTTATAGATAAAATATCTTGATATTCTTTGTTTAATGTTTTGAGCCACTTTTGGATGAAAGACACAAAAAAGAGTAAATTGGAGGTAATTGACAGATTTAATTGTCAGCCAATGTTTTGTGCAGAACATGAGCTTTATAAGTTGAAATGAAGTGATTCTAGTGGCATTAAAAATCTAAAATCCATATCTTTTTGGAAATATAAGGCAAGAAAATAAAATAAGGAAGATCACGGAAATCGCTACCTTTAAAGTCAAATCTTGCAATCTGCCAATATTGACATTTGACCATTTCACCTTGAATAGCTGGATCTACAAAAGTACTATAGACGCGAACTAAATTTGGTTATTTTCCTAACTCAAAGACCTATCAATGCTCCACATTTCAGCCCACAATGATGTCATATAATGGAGATGTAATTTTGCAATGATGGCAACTGAATTTTGTTAGTAAACAAGTTTCGTGAAGAAACGATTCCAAATTCCATTCTGAAGCATCTAAGCTGACATCCAGGTTTTTATTTCATAAATTTAGCTCTTTTAAGTCAAAGCATGAAGATTTCATGCACTGCTATTTCTATTTTTGAGGAAAATAGTTATTGAAGTACTTAAATATAAACTATCAACCTAAGGGAGGACTATTTTGTAAAATAGGGATTAGGGTTTCCTAGGCTATAAAAAGAAATAGAGAAAGGAAATAATAAGGAGGGAGGCGACAAGGAGATAAAAAACACCCTTTCTCTTCCATAAACCCCAAAAAATATTGTTTTCTTCTTTCGTTTTGATTAGTTGTTTAACAAACATGCAAGACTAAACTTTTTTTTATTGGTTGCAAGGACAGAGAAACCTTCTGATTTTATGAACTATGAGATCTATTTTAATTTTTCTTTTCAGTTTATATGATGAATATGTTTGTTATCCTATACTTACTTTTCCTATGATTGTTTATTTTAATTGTTAGAGTGAACTCTAATTTATTATTGTAGACAATTTGATAAGTTCATATCAAAATAAAAGTTGTGGTTTATGAACTTGTGAAGCAATTGAGTTTAATAATTGTGGTGGATCTACGTTATAATCTTATAGAGAACATTCAATCAAATCAAACATAGATTGCAGACTGTTATATTTTCTTCATTAATCAACTTATCTAGTTTTTAAGGCTACCATTAAATTAAATTACTAGTTCGTATACTATGGTTGTTTGATGATTAGGGTAAGTTATATGGTGGATTCGTTAACTAACCAATGTTACGAAGAGATAAATATTAAGAATATAAATTAATTTTTTGTTTTCATGATCAGTTCTGACTTCTAAAGGTTGATGTATACTTGCGACCAAAGTTTATTTTCTTGATAAATTTTGATTTTATTTTATTTTTGCTTGTATTTTTTTTTTTTTGCTTTAGCCTAAACAACTTCCACCCCCTCCCCAAATTGCATATCTTATTGTATAAAAATATGACTTAAACCTTCGTTGTGGGACCAATACCTTGCTTACTCTATACTATCATATGTGCTGTGCTTTAAGCGAGGGTAATTATTTGTGCGATTGCGACATCATAATAGATCTGGTGTTAATAAATGCATGTCATCTTTTATTAGGTAAACCATTGCAATATGATAGGAATATTATGAATGATGGGCAATGTAATACGTATACCATTGATATAAAAAGGAAGCATATATAATGGTGCTTAAAAGAAGGGAAAATTGTTGAGAGTTAATGTAAAAATATATTATTATTGTAATTTGTAGAGAAGGAAGAGAAGTAAAAAAAAAATATTATAGAGAATAAAGAGAATATTATAAAAGGAATAATATGGAACAAACCATTGATTGTTGATAATTGTTTTGTAAGGTATTATAGTGTTTTGGCTTGATTTTTTGTCTACTTTAAATAAATCAGACAGTTGTACAATTTGGCATGTTAAAGGTAAATAGGCCATAAGAGAATTGCTTTTAATAGTAAAAAATAACAATATAGGCAAATGGATGGGAAAAAACTCATAGACAAGCTTTTTCCAACTAGAGGAGATTGATGTAAGAGGTTTTTTCTAATGCATAGTTTAGATGATGCTTAATGGTTCAATATATATATACATTGAATTGTGTTTGACTGTTGCATGAATTGATATCAATAACTTAGGAGCTTTCGATATAAAGAAGACTCGGCCAAAATTTTTATAAAATTTCAAAGAAATTGATATCTCACATAAAAAAATCCTAAATTGTTTGTAACATGATAAAGAATAGTGAATGTATGAGATGAAATTTCAATCGTGTTACATTTGATTATGTTTTCTTATGATTTTAAGGCTCACTCAAGGGTTCTTTGGTAATTTTAAAAATATAATATAATTAAAAAAATTATTGACATGACAACACACGTGCTAGCACATGCGAGGCTACCTTATTGCTAGACATCATTTCACGGTGACATCTAGATTGACACATTGTCCTTTTTATGTTTAAGGGGTACATGCACACGGTGATAATATGGTTGGGCTCTAGTAACTTTTTATTTCTTTTCTTTTCTCTTCTACTCTATAAATTCATATCAACCATTCCAAAAATTGATTGTTTCCAATTTATATTTATATTAATTTTGACTCTGATTCTTTTAATTGCAATTTATTTTGTTTTTAATACTTTTTGAAGTTAAGTTTTTATTTATTTATTTATTTTAATGCTTATGTATTTTTTTCATCTATTGTTTTTATCCAATTTCTTCCTCATTCTTCTGTCTGTTCTTTTTTTGTTTTATTTTTTTATTTTTTTATTTTTTTCCTGATCATTTTATTTTTTTCTCCAATTTTTATTTTCATTCTTTTTATTGCTATTTTCTTATCCTTTTCTTGAATTTTTTCCCAATTTTTTCTTTTGATATTTTATTTTATTTTATGTTTTTATCCAATTTTAGTCCCAATTTTTTCAATTACCATGCTTTTCCTTTCTTAATCTATTTTATTTTTAAATTTTGTCCATAATTATTGTTTTCAATTAGTTTTTAAACTAAATTTGGTCTTTATTTTTTTATTGTTATTTTTTTAATTTTTTTAAATTTTGATTTAATATTTTACTTTATGATTTTTTACGTGTTCTCCTTTCAATATAGTCCTGACATTATATCCGGGACTTTATTTAAGTTTCGTTTTCTTTGGGTTTTTTATTATTTCTTTAAATTAACTCCTTCTGATTTTGAATTCTTATCCTTGTATAAATATTTTATATATTAAATGTTTTTATGTTAATTCGTGGTACATATATAGCCCACGTAAGCACTATAAACTGAAAACTTATTACCAACCAAATAAAAGGCGTGGCCTTTGTCCCTGTAGCTGCTCTCACAATTCACTGTGGATTGTGGCAGTGCAGGGACAAAAATGGCCTCGGGCGCGCGGGGAGAAGGGGCTGGCAGGCGGGGACAAAATCGGTTTTTCCTTTTAATTTTCTATTTTTTTTTTAAAATATTCATTGGTGAACAGTGTATTGACTATTTTGTCCCCGATAATAAGACAAAATCAGGCTTCCGGCTGAGGGGCACCGGCGTCATTGCGCGCGGCCGGACCGGCCCGGTCCGGTCCGGTCCGCCGCAACTTCAGAATTTTTTATTATTTTCTGAAATGGCTAAATACGGTTTTAGCCCCTAATAAGACAAAAACACTTCATTGGGTGCAGGGTTAGAATGGTAATTGTCCCTATTTTTTTAATTTTTTATTCCGTGTCTGGGAGGGCGTGCGGCGCACGCGCCAACCGGTTTTGTGCCTCACGCCCTCTTCAAGCGGCGCGTGCGTGCTCCTCCTGTGTCCGGAGAGTGTCTACCGGCGACCAGAACGATGCGCCGCCTCCTGTTCTTCCTCCCGCGGTGGTGCGTGTCGCCACCAGATGTCCTTGGGCGCGGCGGAGGCCGGTTAAAGGCGCCGGCCAGGTTTCTCTCTCTCCTGCACGTCAATGTGCAGGAGAGTCCCCCATATTTGTTAACCTTTCACTTCGGTCCCTCGACTTTTAATTTGGTTTTTGGTCCTCATTTCTGTTATATAAGTTTTTATTTAGTTCAATTGGGTCCTCCGATTTCAATGAATTGAATGTCAAAGTTTCACTTCGGGCCTTCGACTTTCAATTTTCGGATTGGCTGTATATAACTCAATGAATTCGGTACAAAAGTTTCGATTTTTGCAATTTTGTCCTCTGAGTGCAATTGAGAATAAATGTAATTTGCATTTCAGCCCTTTGACTTTTAATTTTTTAATTTAAGCCCTTGATATTTGATTTTCATTTAAGTCCTTATGCTTTTTTTTTAAATATGTCTAGAATAATCACTACCTTTGTCCATATATATAAGTGTATTTAACACAATAATAATAATAATAATAATAATAATAATAATAATAATAATAACAGTAATAATAATAATAATAATAATCATATAAGTGTATTTAACACAATAATAATAATAATAATAATAATAATAATAATAATAATCATGATTTAATTATTTTACATTCTTACTCTTTTTTTTTCTCTCCCGATAATTTGATAATGTGTTTTTTTTTGCCAGTAATAGCCATTATAATTTTTTTATTTTTATTTTTATCTTTTGTTAAAGTTGCTAGGATATTTTTAATCTTTCATTTATTTTTGTTTCTTTCATTATTAACATAATAATATTATAATAATAGTGATTATTATTAATATTATAATAATAGTGATTATGTATTCTATTATTATAATAATAGTGATTATTTATTCTGTCATAATAAGAATAAGAATTTTTAATTGGTTTTTCTTGCTTCCTGTTTTGTTCATGCTTTTCATTTTTTTCCCTCGGTATAATTTAATAATTTTTTTTTATTCTAGCGGCAATAATAATTTTAGATGTTAAGACTCTGATATTGCTATTGTTATAATATTTTAAATTAATATTGCTTCCTTTTTCTTTTTTTTTGTTTTTTTGCTCTTTCTATTAATTGATTTTAATAATTTTATTATCTGCACAATAATGATTTCAATCATTTTTTTTTCTTATTCAAATATTTTGCTCTTTTTTCTAATGTTAGTGCGCGCTCTTTTATGATCGTTTATGACGCAATACCTATATTCTAAAAGATGTAATCTATGCTTACGTGACAAGCTCGACTCAAAAATTTAAATATTTTATCTTTTAATCTATAATTTTTATTTACTTATATCATATAAATATATCATTGTAGATTTAATTGTGTTAAATTATATACAAAAAAACTACCCGCGGCAACGCGCGGGCAATTATCTAGTATTTTATATTGCACGTAAGCACTATGTGGAAACTTTACGCAAAGGGCGACGACGCGTGGTAATTTTGATAGAGATATCATTTCACATCGAAGGACGTTAGATGAAGGTGAAACTAACGGCTCAATATGTTTTTGAAAATAGAGCACAAGAACACCAAAAACAATGGACCGACAGTATTTTGTAGGTGTACAAAAATAGAAGCGGGATACACTATGGAAAGCAAAGACAATGGTTCTCTTAGCAACAACGAGACAACAAAAAGCTGAAATGAGAAAATAAAATAAAATATTAATTTGATTATTTTAGTTAAATTATATTTTATCAGTTTATTATGTTATTCTTGTATCTATCAAGTCAATCGAGTCATATCGATTCAATTCTCATTTTTTTACTTGTATTTAAAATTTAAATTGCACAATTCAAATTAGTTTATCTTTGTATATAAACTAAATCTTTTTTGTAAAATTATTATTTTTCAAATCACATTTTATTTCAATTGAAAAAACAAAACGCTAATCAAATAGGAAGTGATAATTTTGGTTCAATATCATCGCAAAATACAAGATAAAGATAAAAATTCTTATCTCTCATATATAAAGTATCAAACTTACACTTAAAAGGAAAATAGATATATGGTCATAAAAACCATGATCACCTATAATTAATTATAATACAATAATAAATATTAAAATTATACTACAGCTAAAACATCTCACGACCCGATCCACTATTCACTCTCACACAAAACACTATTCACGATTACTGTTATGCTCAATTTTCGAGTCGGTTCGGTCGGTTTGCTTTGTTTTGTCTTTTTCCACGGTGTATTAACGAAATTGTCCCTCGAAAAAGACAAAAACATGCACCTGGGTTGAGGGGTTCCACGGTAATGGTACATTTTCGATCCGGTCCGGTCCAGTTTGGCTGACCGGTTTATTTATTTTTAAATATATCTTTGCACAGTGAAATAAAACTTTCGTCCCTCGAAAACGACAAAAACAAGGTCTGCCCTGGAGGGGTGTCTCGGTAATTTACCAGTTTTTTATTCTTTTTCGTGGTTATTTACTGTTGGCGCGTTGCCAGACACGCCGTCCGTTTTCGCCCTCACGTGTCTTCCGGGCGGCACGTGCGGCGTATTCCAACGTCCAAAAATACTCAACCGGCATCTAGAATAATTTTCATACATGTTCTCTTCCACATGGTGCGACGCGTGTTAGTCAAAGCTGGTCAGAGACGTGTCAATGGTCGTTCAAAATTTCCCCATCCTTTTCTCTTTCCTGCCTGTGCATACTGACGTCAGCGCAATTGTTTTTTGTCATATTTCATTTCAGTCCCTGAACTTTTAATTTGGTTTTTTTGGTCCTTAGTGCTATTATATTGGTTTTGATTTGTTTCAATTTCATCCTTCAATTGAAATTGATTATATATTGTAGTTTCGTTTAGGTCCTCATTCTTTGAATTTTCGGATAGGTCTAGAATCCTTAATATTTTTGGTATCAAAGTTTTGATTTATTCTAATTTTATCCTTCCATGCAAATTTATTATAAATTCTTAATATTTTTAGTATCGAAGTTTGATTCTTTTCAATTTTATCCTTCCATGCAAATTAATTATAGATTTAAGTTTCATTTTCGTCCTAATTCTTTTAATTTCCAGTTTTGTTTTAAATTATTTAATTTTATCAGTATCAATGTTTGGATTTATTTTAATTTTGTCCTTCAAATTACATTTATTACATATGTTTTTGTTTTTTTTATCCCTTATACTTTTAATCTTGGATTTTCTTTTAGTACCTTTATTTTTTTATACATATTTCTTACATAGTTCCTATTTATGTCCATGTTTATATGTACATGCTCTTAGTATTTGTTATCAATTTTTCGTTATTTCCAATGTTATGAAGTTTTTTTATTTAATGTTCAAATTTTAATATGTGCTGGTGATCATTTGAGAATTAATAATTATTATAATTTCTCTTTTTTCCCTAGGTCAAATAATTTCTTAAAATCTAATAATATTTTTTTTATTTTGTCATTATTTTAATTGCTTTTTTTTTAATATTGTTAGGTTTTGGATTTTCTAATTATTATAGATAAGACATTCAAAAAATCATAATGATTATTTGTTAGTTTTGTTTTCTGTTAAATATATCAGACTAATTATATTTTTTTTATATTTATTTAATATTAGCCCCTTAATATATATATATATATATAGGTTTTTTGGGAGAAAAAAATTACTATCATTGCTCTAAAATAATTTTAAAGTAATAATATGAGTAATAAATCTTATAAAATATAAAATTATTTAATATTTTTTCTGACAATAATTATGGTCTCACCAATTATTATTATTTCCACTGTTGTTAATTTTTTTAATATTTACATTTTAATTTGTGTTGATGATCATTTTAAAATTGATATTTATTATTTTTTGTCTTTGTTGTTTTTTAGATTCTTTTTATTTATCTTTCAAGTCAATTTTTAAAAAAAGTACCTATATTTATTTTTATTTTGTCATTTATTTAGGTTTTTTTTTCTTATAAATATGTGAGACTAATTATATATTTTTATATTTATTTAATATTAGCACCTGAAAATATATATAGATAGATAGAAAAAACATGACCTAGGATTTTTGAAAGAACAAAAAAAATAATATAAGTGCTCTTAAATATTTTTAATATAATAACATGAGGAATAAATCTTATAAAATAATACAAAAAAAATTGCGTTTTAATTCTAATTTTGTCCTCTTTTGTTTAAGTTTATTTCTTATAAAAATTTCATTGTTGGATTTTAGATTGTTTATGTAAAAAAAGCAAAAAATTGTTTCATATTTTAGATCTAATATTATTGGGGAAAAAATGCAACTTACAAACAAATTGGGTAGAAAAATTTACCCAAGTTATCTACAATTAAAAAATATACGGACCACTTTCTCTGCGTTTCGATTACACTGTTCCTTTTAAGCGGGAAAAAAAATCATTTCTAGCAGATTTGATCTATTAAAATTTCATTAATTAACTAATAAAATAACTAATTACAACACATAAAAAATCAATTAATTTTCTACATAAAAAAAGTAGAGCGCAGCGCGCGGGCAAATCATCTCGTAGTTACCTATAATCTATACAAGATTATAATAGTAAATAAAAAAACTAAATATAATCTAATATTACCTAACGAGAATGTTTTATTAAAATACCTTTATATCTATATTATCATGAGTAGAAGTTGTGGCTACACCTTTTGTTTACACAACAACCCACTCAAAAACAACACCCTGCCAATCAAAATTAAATCCATTATATAAAAGTCATTTTCTATATTGAACAATTATTTTTACATATAAAGGTAGTTTCTTCGATAGGCATTCAATATTAAAAAAAATTAGTAACAAATATCATGATGATGTTATTTAGAATTAATAATTTATTATCAAGATGAATTTTGTGTTCTTTAGGGCTACCTGAAGTAAGCACTTTGTTTTGCACACGTATTTGCGGTAATATGTATATATATATAATCATATAAACAAATTAGTGGAAATATTGTTTATGTGACAATACACCATATTATTATTTTTTATTCGTATCTATCTTCAAATTTTTTTTAATTTAATTCTTATTAAGGAATCATCACACCTAAAAGTTTAAGTTGTTAAGTAAGTTTTTAGATATATGATTTATATTATTTTCTAACACATCCCCTCAAGTGAAACCCTTTCATCCTGAAACTTGTATAGGTCTATACTAACTTGTATTTGGTTTTTCATTAAATAGAATGAGGGTGGTAAGATTCAAACTCGTGACCGCTGGATCAACAAGACTCTGATACTATATTAAAGAACCATCTCACCTAAAAACATAAACTATTAGTTGAGACTCCAGAATATAATTTATGTTATTCTCTAAAATTCTTTCATGTGAAGTTGATTTAAATTTAGGTTTGATGTTTTGTTTCTATTACTTTTATGTGTGGCTCTTCTAATATTAAAAAAAAAATGATGTTGAGTTAATGATAGAATTGATAAAATACAATTCAATTTTATTTATTCAAACTAATTAAAACTTAAAAACTAATTTTAAATTAAGACAAATAATCAGCCTTTTCTTCTTCTAAGAAATATATATTTTTTCAATTTCTCAACTTAAATATTGATTTGAATCAATAAACTTATTGTTATTTATTGGCACACATAATTTTATTTCCATTTTTCTTGGTTGAGAAGAAAAAAAGCATCCCACCGCATAGAATGAGGAATCAAAAATAGGAATGTCCATAGAAATATAGGTTTGTCTGACTGTACTCTTCTCTTCATGAGCTAAAAGAACAAACATTAATGCGCCATTTTCCAGGGGAACTACTCTTCAGAGAGCAGCAGTCCATTGCTTTATGCTGTCCATTTTTTTATTGCAAATAATGATGGTCTTTTGGAAGATTTCAATACCGCCATTAATGGATTCTACATCATGCTGAATCTTTTGAATATCAAGAACAGCAATTTGAATGTGAAATAGGGTTTGGAGTAGCACGTAATCGAGGGCAAATGGCATCAGCCAAAGAGTGAAGCCCAAACCCTAGCCTAGCCGTAGGTATGCGGGGGTGCCCTCTTCGTTGTGCTGCAAGAGAAAGGGACTGAAAACAATTAAGTTGTCTAATTTGCCATACGAGTGTGAGACAAGCTTTTGACTGTAATCATCACCAGCCCCACCAATAGAGGTTGCGGCAAGGCTTTCTATTTTGTTATTTTCTGGATCTATGATGGAGATTGGTTTTAAAAAATATATTTTATTTATAAATATATTAAAATGATATTTTATAAATGAATAAAATTAATTTTAAAAATTAATTTAAAATATCGATAACGTGTCGGTGTACAAAGGGGGGCCGGATTATTATTAAAAGAACTTGGTTCCTAGCGATTGGTATCTGAATCACATGGACAAGTTTAAGAGATTCTTGCAAGTAGGCTATTGATTAGTTGTCTTGCTCGCTCCTGTGCTGTTGAATTCGAGATTTTGGCTAGCACATACAGAAAGGGATCGACATGGTGTGAAGCTCATCTTTCTTATATGTAGACCCTACCTACAAAAACTATGGTTGAGAATGTCGTTCAAAACTAATCACGGCTCTTCCTTTAGCCTATCAATTTATTTCGTGGTTGACTAAACTTTCTCATGTGACTCGGATCACATCAACGGGGAGAGAGGCCAAATGTATCCTCGTCATGATGATTCTTCAAAGATTAAATAAATATGATTTAGAAGTCATCAGATATTAACTCGAGAGTTTGTAGTTATTTGATGGAATTTTCAAAACATTCTTTTATCTTTTAAACTATATGATATGTTACTTATTTGATAAAAACTCTTATAATAATATCTGTAGTCATAGCCTTATTAAAACCGAACATCCACATAAGTTGTCAATAATTGAGATTCTCTTTTTTCATGAGTAAATTCCATCATATGGAAAACACATTTTATGAGATCAGGTGAGCGAATAAAATCTCGGTTTTCACAGGTTTTTACAAGGGATGCATGTCCTAACTCGAACTTGAAATTTACTGTGCAGATCACAAGTTTTATATCATCACGTCACGTTTTGAGAACATAATTGAGATTCTCACTTTCAAGGTATGTTGATACCAAGGATTTTACATAGATACTTGTTAGAGAACAAATTTATTTGACCTGTTTGTTTTTATATGACCTTATCTAGAATTACTTTTAATTTTATGATAGTTTATCTTCTTTATCTCTATTATATATATAGTATTTATTTATTTATATTTGTATGTAGGAAGAAACAAATTCATGAAATCATTAGCTTTGAAGTGAAAATTCAGCATTCATTCCTGGAATTCTAGCATCGATAGGGTTTGTGGATATCTAAGATAAGATTTGTCGCTTCTAGTAATATTAATGGTCACTCATTTGATGGGATGACTATGTACACATAATGGGAATTGATTTTACAAGGTTCTCAAATCATAGAATAGTGACATCCCAAGTTCTAGAATTGCATGGTAAACATAATTGGAAGATGTTTTAGGTAATCTTGATTGATTCTTTCTAGAAACTTTGGATGCCATTAAGTGCTTATTTTTATATCACCTTATCAACAATTACTTTTAATTTCATGATAGTTTATCTTCATTATCTCTATTTTATACAATATTTATTTATTTATTTATATTTATATGTAGGAAGATACAAATTCATGGAATCATTAGCTTTAAAGTGAAAATTCAACATTCATTCCTAGAATTCTAGCTAAACATTATCTCTAATGGGATTAAGGGTTATGATATTGAAGAAAGCCGTTTAAAAGACAATTAAATAAAAAAGCAATTACCTTGAAGAGGTCTGGTTGACTTGAGTATAACAAAGAAGGAGGGAAATTAAATTTTGTATTGTAAGAATAAGGAGATTTCTTTATCAAAAATCTGAGAAACGTTTCTTTATAAATTAGGTATACCTTTCGCTACATGTATCCAAGTTAAATACTTTTTATGTTGGGAAAACTCTAAAAAGTAAATCTATAATTTTTATGTGTATAGATTTCTCAAAATAAGTCTATCTCATAAAGAAAATAGAATTTAAAGATTTTTGGACTAAAGAAATAGAGGAGAAACCATGACTACAGCTAATAAAAGGTAGTTCTTTTACAATGAAAAGAGAGATAAACGAGAACCATAAAGAACCAAACTCTGTAGTGGAGTCCTTTAATTGATTCCAAGTAAAGGAGTTTTATTCCTATAATTAATTTTCCCATGATGTATTTCAATAAGAACATGGCTTATTTAAAATTCATTATGAATTAAGGTGTATTTTGATGTAGTTTAGTTTTGATTACATAATTTTTCTAAAATAAACGATGTTCTTATTGGATTACATCAAAAGAATAAGAAGAACACAAATTATTTTGTCTTGAAGCGATTGAAGAAGCATTTCACTACGATGACTGATTTCTACTGGTTCTCTGTTTCTCTTTTTCTTGTTTATCATTTTCTTTTCAACGATAAAAAAATTCTCTTTTATTTGCTCTGGTCGTGGTCTCTTATTTCCTCTTTTTTACTAGGTTAAAAACTTTCTTTTATTTCTTTTAACTCTATAGGCTTGGTTTTCAAATCACTCTCTGCCAAGGTTGTTAATACCATTTCGTTTTTTCTATTGGTACGGAACGTTTCAGTTTCGGAGTATTTCAGCGTGTTTTTCGGGGTTGTACTGTTCATCATATATAATTAATTAATTATATATATGAAAAAACTTAAAAGGAAAAAATTAAATATAATTTTTATTTTTTATAAATCAAAGTTGACAACAATTTTATTTTTTTATAGTATATATTTTTTTAATTTTATTGTTTTGATTTTAGTTTATATATATATATATATATATAAAGTATAAACATACAATTTGTCCAGCGGACAAATCGTTGGACAAATAAAACACACACACACGGTTCATTTGTGTCCATGGGTGGATGGTTCGGTTTGTCACTTTGTTAAGCACTTTGTCATCCAAAACAATCCCACTTCGGATAAATAAGAGACGAGACAAAGTGATGTGTATATAAATATAAAGCAGGAAACAACATTGTAAATTACTTACCTAGACAAGGTCAGTGAAATTAAAGTGTTTATATATAATTAATTAATTATATATATATAAAAAAATTAAAATATTAATTTAATAAACATAATTCAAATTCAAGATAATTTAATATATATATATATTGATATTGTAATTTATATATATAATAAAATATTGTATTGTTTATGTATATATATATAATTAAATATATTAATTCAATAAAATTTATTTCAAATACAAAATTAAAATTATTTAGAAATATGCAATTTAATCTAAAAAAAGACATCATAAATTGATAAAATGATATTTCTGAACAAAATTATGAACATATATAATATTACGAGAATTTCATCATCAATCTTGCAAGGTCATTACATTCTCTGATTGCTTCAAAATTTTAATATAATATATATAAATATGTCAAGAGACTACTCGTAAAATTTCATCTCAATCTAACGGTCGGATTAAAAAATATGATTGATATTATAAAATTATTTATTATTTTTAAAAAACACTATATGGCCGAAACGTTTCCGGAACATTTCGACCGGTATTTGGCCGAAAAATCCGGAACGAGCCGGAATTTAAACCGAGATAAAAACGACACCATTTTGTCTCATTTTTTTAACTGGTACGAAACGTTTCGGCCGAAACAAAACGGTATTGACAACTATGCTCTCTAATGATGTAGAACAAATTTTTTTTCTAAGGATCAATAGGTCTTTTTTAGGATTTTAATGTAAAAATAAGGTGAGGGCTACAAATAAAGGATATAATTCAAGCAAAGTTGAGAACTAGCTTTTTAACATAAATGGAGAATACTCAATTCTAACACATGTATAACTTCTCCATCCTTTTAATCATTAAAAATATGTTTGTTTATCTACTTCCAACATTAGTAAACAGGAAGAATCTTTCTGTTATTAGTTTTATCATCCTTTGTTTCACTATTTTCATCCTTACATCTTTTTTTCTTTCTATTCAAAAGAAGCATCGTGTAATATCATAACTTTTTTTTGGCCCTTTTTTTAATAAAATTATAAATAAAATAACTTCCCAAACACATTGTTGACTATTCACACTCTTAAACTATGAATTTGATAAACTTACATCTAGACTTTATATCTCTCACACCTTACATATTCTTCTAAAAATAAAATTTTGTAAACTTAACTCTCTTAAGAATTAAAAAAAAAAACTAGTGTTTAAGATCAAATAGGATAGGGAATATGATATTAAAACAAAATTATATGGCCAAATATAATGCAACAAAGCTCAAAAGGGTGACTAAGGATTAAAATAATATATAGGTAAGCTAAAAAGGATCAATTGATTCAAAGAATGCCTTAATCATTTCCCAAGTAATATTTTGTATAGGGTTTCACCCTAAGTTTCATCAAACAAGTTATAGATTTTGTTGAGATGATACAATTCACATAGAATTTCTCTAAGTACACAATACAATTGACAATAATGATAAGCATGAATACAAAAAAAATCTCAACATAAGGAACATCAAGTCAAGGATTAACAAATAAAATCATGATTTTTGTTTTCTAAAACTTATAATTAATTTGAACTATACTCTTATCATAGGCTTTTTAATCAACAAACAAATTCTTTTTTTTAGAAAAATATTTTATTTATTTATTTTTCATCATCATCATAAACTAACAATAACTCCCTTCCTCTAAATTTAATTGACATATTATCCTTAATGAGAAAGAAGAGGGAAAAAAACTAAATTGAGAAAGAGTAATAAGTATTCCCCTAATTTTTAATTACATGTTGTCCTTGAAATTGCAACCATGTAACACTTTGGCGAGCCCCAAAACTTACACAAATCTATAAAATAGCAAAGAGATATAATTAAAAAGGATAGTAAAAATAAAAACTTGGGTTGCCTCCCTAGAAGCCTTTTATTAAAAGGTTTTAGCTATATTTCCCTTATTTTTCATTATCTAGCATCTAATAATTTCATCACTCCAGCCTACACCACTTCATGAATAGTGAGTTTAACAACAATTATGGTTGGGTAGTTGGTTAGGTACTTCCATTAAAATCATATTCATATTTGTTATAGTCCAAGAATAGTCGACTAAAAATAAAAGGGGTTTTATGGCCCTTTTTCCAAGTCAAGAACAAGAAAGTTAGTTAGAAATTAACTTATCAAGCTTTACAAACACATCTTTTATAATTCTTGTAGTAGGTTTTGGCTCACTAAGACTAATGCTCTGCCTGAGAATGCCTTTTTCCACTATATAGAGAGATTCATAAGTGGGCGTCCATTTACTATGGTCTTCACTAGGTAGTGGTGGATTTTTTCTTAACATACGATCCCTTTTCTTAAACTCCCTTGGTCAGACTTTTTTGTCATACGCTTTAGCCATCCTTCTTTAGTACAACTAGTGATGGAAGATTGTAGTCAATCTCCTCTCATTGATCATATTTAGTTGTTTATATCATATTTCAATATCAGGTGATCTCTAATTCCAATGACATTATTGCCTCTATCCTGTAAACTTGTGAATAAGGTTTAGTCCTAGTTGATGTCTCTATTGTCATTTGATATGAATGAAGAGCTTAAGGAAGCTTTTCATGCCAATCTTTATAGGTAACCATTATATTTTGGATAATCTTCTTTATGTTCTTATTAGCAATTTCAACAATGTCATTTATCTTTGGTCTATACAGGGATGAATTACAATGCTTGATTTTCCACCTAGCATAAAATTCTACAATCATGTTCCAATTAAAATTCTGGGCATTATTGGTCATTATCCTTTCAAGTAAACTATACTTACAAGTTAGGTCTCTCTCCATGAATCACTTGACCACCTACTAAGTCAAATAGGCATAAAAGCATGCCTCTACCCATTTCATGAAGTAATCAATTTCTATAAGGATAAACCAATGTCTATTTCTAGCTTTTGTATTAAATGGTCTGATCACATATATTCCTCATATTGCTCAAGGCCATGGCGATACCATTAATTTTATCACTATACACCTAACATTTATCATATTTTCAGACAAATTTTATGCAATCTTTCTCCATAGTTATCCAAAAATACCCGACTCTTTGTATTTGCTTTTCCATCATATGTCCATTCACATGGGGGTGCAAATTCATCTATGTACTTCTCATAAGGCTTTTGACTCATTCACACATCTTAGCAAAGTTACTTCAAATGAATTTTTATACAAGATCTTCCTTTCTATATAATACTCCAACGCCATCATTCTCAATGTTTTCTTATCCGTACTTTGTGCTCCTGAAAGGTATTTTTAATATTGAATGAAGCTCTTTATATATGTATATCAGGGGTTACCCTATATTTCCTCTTCTACTTAACAACAATAAGCAAGAGAGCTCTTGATTTCAATGCATTTAGGTTGCACTCTAATACCATAATCAATTATAGACATAGAAGCCAACGTCATCAAAGCATTGAAAAACTGATTCTTAACCCTTTCTAATTGAGTGAACTTTATCTCATCAAAATCTTTAACTAGTTTGGAGATATATTCTTGGTATGGTCTCAACTTTTTATCTCTCGTCTATCATTCACCTTTTACCTTCCAAATTATCAATATTAAGTCTCATATACTTCTAATTTTTTATCTTCATCTCCAATGCAACTTCCAATTCGTAAATACAACCGTCATACTCAATAGTATTATTTATGTAATTAAACTACAACTTGATTGCAATCGAATAGTGTTTTCCTTATAGGGAAATTATTACAACACTAGGCCTATTACTAGACTCATTTACCAAAATACATGGTCCATCATTCACTTTCTTCTTCTTTTTCTGCTACTAGCACATCTTCATTAGGAAAGTAAAAGTTTGATGGTTCACAATAATTATGTCGTTGGTGCTGGTGAGGTGCAACTGCTGATGTTGTGCTGTATAAAAAGAAGAAACACAATTGTTGCTGCCGTCATTAGAGGCGAAGAGGAAAGGGCAGCTGCCATTGCTATGGCTAAAAGGAAAGAAGTGTAGGTGCTGCTAGAGGGAAAGAAGAAATTGCTGCTAGAGGATAAGAAGTTGCCAATGTTGGGAAAAAAAGGGTTTTTGTAGGTGCTGTAGACGATGAGGAGAGGAAAGTTGGAACTATTGGCTGTCATTGTCACTAGAGGTCAAGAAGACGGGGTTGCTGTCGACGATGAGGAGAGGGGGAATAAAAATTGGTGGTGTCGAGGGGTTCACAGTTTCTCCTCCTCTTTATTTCTCTTTTTTGTCTTGTCTTCGTTACTTTGTTTGGTCTTTTTTTGTATGTCTCCCTATGTTCTGTGTTTTATTTTGTTCCTTTCCCCTTATGTTTTTCTCCCCTTGTATTGTTTGCTTGCAGGTATTTATAGGAAGAAGAATGACCTTTCAAATGATCCTTGCGTGCAGACATAGGTGACCTCTTCAACTTCTATGATGACGAAGACGATGAGGTGCATTATTACAATGCAGAATACATTGTATTGGTTGTCTGTAAATTCTACAGCATGACACAAGTACAATTTGGTCCCTCCATTTATAATTATTCTAATTGCGCTCTTAATTGACTTTAAACTTTTAATTTTATGCAATTTTATCACTGCCAAAATTCAATAGCACCTTCAAATTTACATGTCTTTTTACTATGGCCCCTAGTCTTTGATTTATATAATTTGATCATCAATTGACCATAACCTTTCAATTGTCTTCGACTTTGCCCCTGTTTTCATCCAATTGACTTAGAAAAAAATCAATTTGTTCTCTGAAAATTCTAATCTTCTCAATTAAACCCGAATTAGGCTTCCAAACTTGATTTTTCATCAATTAAGCCCTTTCAAGTATAATTAAGTTCTTGCACTTAATTAAATCATTCAATTGGACCCTAAATTAATTCCTAAACATATACTTTAAATTGGCCCACGATTAAATCAAATTGGTGTATAAAAGTATAATTATGTCTTTCAACTTAATTTTTAAGCAGATTTTTCCAACAATAATTTATTTTAACCTTGAATCTGCATTTTCCTTCATCTTTTGGCATACTAGAGGTACGATCAGGCTCTAGAATCCGTCCAAAATTTCCGACTTGATTTTTCCACCAACTTCAACCCCTTTTTATTTTATTATTGTTATTTTTATTTTATTCTGAGTAGATTTTAGAGAATAACCCATAAATGAGTTATGATAACTTTTATGGCTAGTGGCAACACTATCACTTTCAATAAAATGTAGAATTCTCCCATATATCTTGGTAAATTTCATCTCATCTTCTAATCATTTGGTAAGTTGGACTAATCCAGTGACATCATTTATTACATATCTTATATCCCTAAGCAGTGGTATCATATTCACATTCAATATCAGGCAATCTCCCTCAATAAACTACAGTGATTCAAATTCAAGCTCATATTCAACATCTGTGATCTCACGATTAGCAGTTATATGTCCCTCACAAATCCTGCAATAAAACATGTTACATGTTTAAGCTTTCCATATTGAGATTTACATAGGGAAAACCCTAATAGGTGAGTTTTAGTCATTAAGTGTATTGGATAGGTTACTATATAGTCTTAAAACGGTCCTTTGCATGTTAGTAATTGTCCTTGAAGGGTTGATATAAGGCTCACCTGAAATGTAAAGACAGAGAACCTAAGTAATATGAGATCGACATATCAACCACTAAAGAGTAAATAATCAAATGAGAGTTGGATAGTTTCACGAGTCTTACCTAGGCTAAAGTAATTGGGACCACTACTTCTCCATTTAACTTAAAGATGATATTATATGCATTTAAATGTAATGGATAGTGTGTAAAGACATAAATTTCTATCCAATATATACATGACAACATAAAAAAATGGATGTTAAAGTTGCAAGGAAGATAACCAAATAAGCATAATATAACAAACATTGGAGTTTAACAAACAATGGTCAATGCTTAGTCCAAAGGTCCCTAATGAAGTTGTCATTCTGTCACACCTGACATCATGATGTTCATACAAAAATTGAAGTAAGGAACAAATTTTTGATATCTTGTTTTTAGAGAGAGAAATTTTGGTTTGAGAAGACACCATCTAGTATTATGGTCACTAAGAACCCTAACTAGTCAACAAAATTTTTATGGTACGAGATTGATTATGCAAAAGGAAAGATATTACCATTAATCATCCTACCTCAGATAACTTTCTAGTTTGCCTTACATTGGTGAAGGTTTGTTGTTTTATAGTGTCAATAGTCTGCCTATAATAATCATAACTCTAGTATTAATGGATATTCAACTACAAATACTTCCAACTTTGATGTTGGTAAATATTATGTGAATAAAATGAACGATATTTCTTACTTTGAAGTTCGTAAATATTCAATCAAATTACTTCCAACTTTAGCATTGCTAAGTATTATATAAAGAAAGGTATGCGCCAGTGAATATCTCGCTAAAGATTATTTCTCATTCTTATGCTAATACTTTTAATTTTCATGTTAGTGAATATTAAATATATTCTCAATTATGACATTGACGAATACAAATATTTATGACTTTGGTGTTGTAGATAATAAAAAAATAGAAATTATTTTTCTTGTTGGAGTTTCTAGGAAATATATTTTTTATTGTTCAAAGTGGTGGCTTGTTGTAGGTCCATTGACTTCAAATATGGATGAAAATGTTTTAGATTTAAAAGGTAAGGTTGATAAAAAAATTATTCTAAACTTAAGTAAATCAACCTAGTGATCCTTTTAATTTAGTCAAGTATTGCGACATCGCGGTCGCATAAATTAATTACCCTAGCTTAAAACACAACACATAAGATTATATAGAGCAAGGGGTCGATCCCACGAGGAAGGTTCAAGTCAAATTTTTATGTTATATGATATGCAATTTGGGAGGGTTTAGAAGTTGTCAAGGCTAAAGCATAAGAAATAGAAAACTATTAAGTGAAAATTAAATAAAACTAAAATTTATCAAGAAAATAAACTTTGGTCGTAAGTATACATTCACCTACAGAAATCAGAACTAGTCATGCAAATGAAACATCGATTTATATTCTAAATATTTATCTCTTATTAACATTGGTTATCTAACGGATCCACCATATAACTTACCTTAACCATCAAACAACCACAGTGTCCACACTAGAAATTTAATTCAATAGCAGCCTTAAGAACTAGATAAGTTGACTAATCAAGAAAACATAATTGTTAGCAGTCTATGTTTGATTTGATTAATAACATAGATCCACCACAATTATTAAACTAAGTTGCTCACAAGTTCATATACCACAACTTCGGTTTTAATATGAACTTAGCAATAAATCGTCTACAATAATAACTTAGAGTCCGAAGATTTTTGTGTCCTTGCAATTAAAATAATAGAATCATAACAAAATAAGCATAGAAGAACAAACATATTCATCATATAAAATGAAAAAGAAAAGGTAAAATAGATCTCATAGTTCTTGAAATCTGAAGGTTTCTATGTCCTTGCAACAAAGAAAAAGAGTTTAGGCTTGCATGTTTGTCGAACAACGAATAAAAAAGAAAGAAGAAAACATGAATTCGGCTTTGTGGAGGTGAAGGGGTGTTTTTTTTTATCTCTTCTAGTCATCATCTCTTTTTTTCCTCTTTCTTTTTATATGCTACGAAACACTAGTCCCTATTTTACAACATAGTCCTTCCTCAAGTTGACAGTTTACATTTAAGTACTTCAATAACTATTTTTCAAAAAAAAAAATCTTTGCATGAAATCTTCAAGCTTTGACATGGAGGAGCTAAATTCCTGAAATAAAAACTTGGATGTCACATGCAAGATATTTGTTTTTATTTTTTCATGGAGATGCTTTAAAAAAAAAACCTAAAAGTTGTAAACTATTTTGACTTTTTTATGAAAATTCTAGGAAAAATCAAGTAATGATCGAAACACACAATGAAAAATATATTTTGGGATTTGTTTTAAACATGGTCATGTAAAGTTAAAGCTTTTAAATAGTATAGACACTTTGTACAAAAAATTTACCGATTTCTCCATTAACCTTGCCTATAAAAAAAATAGTTTATTAAGATAAAATTTCAATCAACACAATGTGAAAAGATAAAATAAAAAAAAGGAACTAAAAGAAAAAATTCTCAAAGGAAAATGATTCACAATTCACATCACATTATACTAAAATCAACACACCAATTAGATTTTGTTTCTTCTCTTAACTATGTTAAAATCTGAAATGAATGAACCAACTCATTAATAAGCAAGCACACCCCAAAAATAATGTATCTAATAGCTTATTTTCACTGTGAGTGCTTTTACTGTAGATTGTAATGGTGGTTTTGTGTTGGTTGGGTTCGGTTTATGGGGTCGGTTGGGTTTATGGGTGTTTGGGTTATAGTTTGTTTTTTGGTTTGTTTCCTGTGGTGGCTGTTGTGCCACGTGTCCCGGTTGTTTTGATTTCTGTTGTGCTTTTCATCTCATGCCTTGCTTTTTCTTTTTCCTTTTATCTTTTTTACATCTTTTGCCTGCAGTCTTTGGTTGTTCTGCCATTTTTATTTTTTTTTGCATCTTTTGCTTCTGTTCTTTGGTCCTTTTGCTACACCAAGGGGAGGCATCAGTGAGGTTTATTTCATCTTTTGTTATCGGTTTTTGTACCTTGAGCTGCACTGGGAGAAGGGTGAACAAGGTTTTTTGCTATCGGTGACCTTTTGCTATGTGTCCGCTTAACATTGTGTCGGCTGATTTTTTTGCTTTTTTCAACCTAATCAGTTGAGGAGTGGTCTGATTTGTTTCTTGCCTCTTTGGGTGGTAGGGTTTTGCTTTGGCATCACTGGATGATGGGCGAGGGGGCTAATTTATTTGTTAGGTCTCTTGGTGGTGGGTCGGTTTGTTTGGTATCACTAAAGTATGGGTTATATGGTTGTTCATCTCGATTTTATTGGTGTGTTGCTTGGGTGTGTTTGCAGTGGAGGGTTTCTTTGGATGGGAGAGTTTATTTGTGTTTTGACTCAATCGTTGGGTGACAAACAATCCTTTTTCTCATGCTAGAAAATAAACGACAAGCCGATTTGCCATTTGGTTGTCTTTAAGATTTTTTTCTTTGGTGTGTTAAGGCGTGTTCTAACTGCAGTTAAGTTGTTTGGTATTTCTATTTCTCATGCTTTTTCTATTGTAAATGGAGAGGCTTTTATTTTTTTCTCCTCGCTTTTATGGGTAATCGTTGATGATCTTTACAAAGAGACATGCCATTTTCTTTCAAGTTGCGACAATGTGCGTGTACTCCTAATTTGTTTTCCTTGAATTAATTATATAGGTTCACACAACTTATTTTAGTCTTTTGTTTTTAGAAGAAATAATAGTTTTCTTTATTAATTTCTTCCAACCTGTAGATACATAGTGAGATGAATAGTAGTCGGCGAAGACCACAACCATGAATGTTTGTTTAGTTTTTCTTGACAAGGAAAATTAGATTTATTGATTGATTGAATCATTTTATTGCACCTTTGTTTTAATTTTGCAAGAATATATATTAGGTGTTTGTTTGTTTGTTTTGAGATGAATTTTTAAGATTGTTAACATGTTTGTGTTGCGCAGCTTTACTAGGCAGTATAATGTGTATGCTGCTGTTTGGAGATTTGTTTTTTGATGAACGTATTTTTTTCCTCATTTCATTCATCTTATATAAATGGTGTTTGGTTGCTTGCATAATTAGTTTGTTGTGTTCAAAATGGATTTTCAATTTTGTTACAGGTGTTCACTTTTCTACATGTATTGGGGTTATCAACAATATAGATTCATGTTTGGATATTGTTGGAAAAAGTGTGTTTGCTTTTTTGAAGATAAAGCAATTTAGATTTATTGGTCGAGTGGTTTATTTGTTGTAGCTTTCTTTTTGTTTTTTGTTAAATATAATTTTTCAATGTTTTGCGCATTCAGTGGAAATGTCGATGAAAGCAATAACTTTTTTTTTAAAATAAAGTGTGCATGGAAGAACAACGTTTTTTCTCATGCTAGAAAATAACTGGCGTAGCGATTTACCATTTGCTTTTCTTTGAGATTTTTTTGCTTTGGGTTGTTAAAGCCTGTTCTAATTGGGATTGAACTATTTGTTGTTGCTGGTTTTTTCATGTTTTATGTTTTTTTGCTTTGTCGATGGAAAGGCTTACATTTTTTTCTTCTTGTTTCTTTTTATAGTGATCGTTAATGATCTTTGCAGAGAAGCATGACATTTTCTTTCAAGTTGTGACAATCTTACATATGATCAAGTTGATTATCAACGAAAAAGAAAACATATGTTGTTTCTTTTAAATTGTGTCCCTTTTTCCCATCTTTGTTTTTCCATTGCATTAAATGTTTAGATTCTTATATCTTCTTCTAACTGTTACTGCTTTTTTAGAAGTCTCTCTTCATTATATCAATTTTGGTGAGAGGAAATTTGTTTGTTGGCAATATAAAGCTTTTTTTTGGGTTCAAGAACATCTTGCACATTCATCTAAGACAAACCTAGCTTTCTCACTTTGTTGTCTTGGTGGTATAGTTTCATTGCCACATGCACATTCAACCCCAGAACTTCTTGACTATCTTCTTAATCCATCAAATGTCTCTAAATCAAAAAAGTTTTGAGATAATATCCAAGTGTACAACTCTATGTTTGCTTTCAATCAATGGGAGCAAAGCTTGACCACTTTATTAATGAAGGGCATGGTCATATGTCTTTAAGATTAATGGACACATCAATGGACATTGTCATCATTTGATGGGTTCTCTTTTGCCAACTAAAGGTGATGCACCGAAATTTGCACAGTTGTATGTCTATGACACAGTACATGAAATTAGCTACCAAATGGGCACATTCACAACAGATAGCGATTCATCTTCTTTGGATGCAACTATTGTTGGTGATTTAATGCAAATGCTAGATGATATTAATGAATTGGTCAAAGGTTTTAGATATGCTAAGTAAAGGCTCTCGGATGATTGCTTGTCAAATTATAAATTATGACTGATTGGTAAAAGAGATAATGACTCGCAGCAATATGATGATCCATCATCAAGTGATTTGGTTGTTTGATTGTTGAAGATATTGTTAATTTCCACTATGAACGTGATATTATCATCGAGCAATGTTGTGGCCCTCTTCAAAGAATTTATAAGCTACACCTAAAAGTCATGGCCTTGGAATATCCATTGCTTTTTCCTTATGGTGATGATGGGTATCGATGTAACATAATGTTTGCTGATTAAGATCACCAGCCGCGAAGAAAACATTCACGAGTCCCTATGAGAGCATATTATGCTTATCTTTTTGGTTGATGCTTTTGTCAATGTAAAGGAGGATCGACTTGATTACATAAGGGCTAATCAAAGTAATCTAAGATTAGAAATCTATAAAGGCATACATGAAACAATACTTAGGGGAGATGTTTAGGGTAATGTTGTTGGGAAAATTATCGTTCCCTCTTCCTTAACTAGTAGCCCACGTTATATGATAAATAATTATCAGGATGCAATGGCTATTTGCAAAGCATACGGTAACCCAGATCTTTTTATTACATTTACATACAATACATATTGGCCAGAGATTCAAAGAGATATTAGATAAAATAGACCTTTTAAGCAAGAATACAAGCCTAACATTGTTACAAGAGTCTTCTGAGCAAAAGTAATTGATATGATTGCCTATATAAAATTAGGCAAACCATTTGGCACGACAATCACAAGTGTTTATAGCTTTTTTATTCTTCTTTTCTATTATTAGATTATTATACATTGAATACCATTTTCATACTTTTTTTAAGTTTCTTCATTCAAAAAAATGTTTGTGTAGTTGAGTTTCAAAAAAGAGGACTTCCGCAAACCCACCTTCTCATTTGGCTAGATGTAAAATTTAAATGTCAAAGTGCAGAAGATGTTGATTCTATTGTTTCAGCAGAAATTCCTACCAAAAATGTCGATCCCATTTGTTATGATATTGTATCCAAATTTATGATCCATGGGCCATGTGGTTTGCCAAATCAGAAATCTAAGTGCATGAATAAGGGGAAGTGCTCCAAATCTTTTCCGAAGAAATTTAGAATAGCAATGATTTTTTATGACAATGGTTCTGTTTACTACAAGCATCATCAACAACAAGATAATTTTGTGCTTAAAGATGGAATACAGCTACACAACAATTATGTTGTTCCATATAATAAAGGGTTGTTATTAAGATACAATGTGCACATCAATGTTGAGATATGTTGTCAGTCAATGTTTATAAAATATCTTTTCAGATATGTTAGCAAAGGATCAGATAGGTGTTGAATGGTTGTCCAAAAAAAGAATGAAGATGAAATAAAAGCCTATCTTAATTGTCGTTTTGTATGCCCATATGAAACTGTTTGGCGACTTTTTCAATTTTCTATTCATTCAAGAAATCCTCTAGTTGAGCGTTTATAGGTTCATTTGCCATCACGACATAACATTGTCTACTTAGGAAATGAATCATTGCTAAATGTAATAAAAAGACTTGGGGTTCACAAAACAATGCTTATAGAATGGTTTGAATGCAATAAAAATGATTTAGTTGCATGAAACCTGTATTATATGGATTTTGCAAACAAATTTGTTTGAGATTCCACGCAGAAACAATGGTCCACAAGAACAAAAGGTTTTAGTCTTGGTCGTCTAACATATGTTCATCCTGCAGTAGGGGAATTATATTTTCTAAGATTACTTTTAAGCCATGTTAAAAGAGAATTAAGTTTTGATTACCCAAAAAAAGTTTCAAGGGTTTTGTATCCAACATTCCAACTTGCTTGCAAAAACTTAGGGCTTTTAGGAGATGATAAAGAATGGGCAGATGCTTTAAGTGTACCAATTACAATGGCAACATCTCCACATATTAGACAATTGTTTGTTAGTGTGGTTCTTTTTTATGAAGTTAGTGACCTAAATGAATTGTTCCTTCAATTTTGGAGATCCATGCATTATGATAATATACACCATTTTAGATCAACTTTAAACATGCCAAATCTTTTAATGTCTAATGATGAGCTAAGAAACTATGTGCTTTATGAATTTTAATTGATTTTCAATTTTGCATCAACTTCTCTTGAAAAGTATAAGCTTCTGATGCCTAATGAAAGTTTGCTAGCAGAAATAAGTTGTTGAGGGAGGAGCTAAACTATGATATTGTTCATCTTAAATCTCAACATTCCACAACTTTCCATTGCTTAACCAGTGCTAGAGAAATGTCTATGAATATGTTATTACAGTTATCATGCAAAAAAAAAGCTTTGATATTTGTCCATGGACATGGAGGGAAAAAACTTTTTTATGGCATACAATAATAAAAAAGATTTGATCTGAAGGTTTGATTGTCCTTGTAGTTGCATCATCTAGAATAGCATCATTATTATTGTCGGGTGGCCTTATAGTGCACTCGAGCTTCAAAATCCCACTAATGGTTTCTAAAACATCATCATGCGAGATAAAAAAGAACACAAACCTTTCATATCTCGTAGAGATGACATATCTGGAGAAATATCTGACATCCCATTTGATGATGACTATGATACATCTTTAATCAAGATACCACCAGAACTACTTTTAAATGCAAATTCTAACCCTATTGCATCTATAGTTTCTTCAGTTTACCCTTGTATCAACAATCATTGCCTAGATTCTGTCTATTTTCAAAAGAGGGCAGTAGTCACACCTAAAAATTCTACAATTTCCATGATCAATGATTTTATCCTTGACATGTTGCCAGAAAACAAACATGTTTATTTAAGTTGCGATAGTGTTTGCACATCGTCAATTGATGCAGAAAATGTTGATTTATTGTATCGAGTTGAATTTTTAAATTAGCTTGAATATAATGGAGTTCCTTCATATAAGCTTTTGTTGCAAGTAGGGACACCAATCATGTTATTATGGAATTAATACCCATCTGCAGGTTTATGTAATGTAATAAGGCTTTTAGTGACGCAACTAGCCGAGAAAGTCATTGAAGCGCAAATAATAATTCTAATGTTGGTAGTCGTGTATTCATTCCAAGAATTACATTCCCCGTGAATGATGGAAGATGTGCATGCATAATTAAAAGAAGACAGTTTCCTATTCGTCCATGTTATGCAATGACGATAAATAAAAGTCAAGGGCAATCTTTAAAGGTTGTCAAAGTTTTTCTTTAACAACAAGTTCTTACTCATGGCCAACTTTATGTTGCTCTTTCAAGAGTTACATTGAAAAAATGACTTAAAATAATTACACTTGATGATAAAGGAAATCTTATTGATTATGCAAAGAACATTGTCTACATAGACATTATTAGCTAGGTCATAAAAGGCTGATATTATAACACTCGGAATGCTAATCAAAATCTTTTATATGGTGTATCCAGTTTAATCACTCTTTCACAGGTTCATCACTCTTTCACAAGTTCAACATCGAGTCTTAGATTTGATTTCAATTTTGAAATTACATTTAATTATGATGTGTTTGTCATTTTTTCTTTGCACATTCCATACAAGTTTGTACTCTTTTGTGTGTTGTTGTCTTTCTCTTTTCTTATTTTTTGTTATTTTATTTGTTATGGATATAATTTTTCAATCCTGTTTTTCCATTATCAACGTAACAATTTTTTATGTAGGAACATGGCTATACAAATTAAAGATATCAAAAAGTACACCTTCTATCCATTTATGCAAGCACGAGTTTGTCGTGTATGGATTTTGAAATTTGAGAAACAAGTCAGCAGTTTTAATTGTCTACTGTGATAATCAGGTGCGGTTGTTTTCTATTGTGCATTTTTCTTTCATTTGCATTAAAAGAAGAAAAGGATACCTACACATATATTTTTTCCATTTTCTTTTCAAGTATATCCAACAATCAAACAAGATATATTATTTTTTTTATTCTTCATTTTGTTCTAGCTCATCTTTCCCTTTTATTTCGGTATCAGTTTCTTTCGCAAAGCAAATATTATCATCTATTTGGACATTAATTTGCTCTTATTTTTTGTACATAACATAATCATTGTTGTTAAAAGGGTGGAGCTATCCAAGGATCATCAAAAGCAAGAGATGTTGCTCATTTTACTGATGCAGTTATTGAGGGTCTTTACTACGAAGTCAGGGATTTTTACACCTTTGAAAACAAGTCAACAAATATAGTTGTTGATAACGATGTGGTTGTCGAACTTCATTGCCTTCCGTCAAAATTAAAATCACTAATCCACTCACTCCTGTAGTGCCAAGATATTACTTCAACTTCATTGACTTTGCGCATGTTCTCTCTCTAAAAAAGGGTTCAAGAGTTCTCATAGGTTTAATTGGATCCTTTTACATTATGTGTAATTTATACATAACTTTGCTTTATTGTTATTATACATGTATGTCAATCTAAAATTAACATGTATATATTTTTTTATTAAGATGTTCTAGGAAGGTTTAAAGCTATTCAATCGCTTGAACAAGTATTGGTTCAGAGCTAAACATTGGAGAATAAAAAAGAGTTTATACCTGAAAATATAAGTTTTGCTAACAAACTCAATACAATTTTATACTACATTATTTTTTAACATGTTTTGTTGATGTTTGTTAAAGGGGTGATGAAATGCGCATAACTATATGGTGTGATCGCGCAAGCGATTTTGATGATTCAACTCTTCGAACACTCAAATCGCCAATTATGATTGCTTTTGTAGGATTTTGTGTAACAAAATATCGAGGTTTCAATATCTTATGTTGCCTAAAAACTCTACTTTTTTCCGTATGTTATTGTTTCTTAGCATATTTTTTTATTTTACTGTCTCATTTCAATGCCAACTTTTTTCAACCACTAGGTCAACCTAATTTAAATGGGACAATTGCTTCTCTTTGGTATATAAATCCTGATATACCTGAAGTGTTGCCTTACCATCATCAGTTAGTTTCTTCCTTTGCATTTTTAAATTTGTCTTGTTTTTATATTTTATTTATATTTATGGTCATCTAATTGCATATGAATTCTATTTTGAAAGCTCCGAAAAAAATTGCATGTTGAAGTGTACTAACTTCCTTCATCCTCCAACATTGTTTTGAAATTGGAGCACCAGATTATTAAAAATATAAAAATAATCAAAAAAATCTTTTGCATGAATCCATACGAGCACAAGGTCCAATTTATTTCTTCATATTGTTTTTTTATTTTGTTGCTATTTTTACTATATTTTGTGCGCCATTTAAAATGTATCAGAATTTATCCATACTATTTTTTATATGAAACATGCGCTAAATCTATTTGCCCTCCCTTATAATAGAATATCAGATTCACATATCATGCATCAATTGTTGATTTTGATATTTTTAATGGATGGTGATACTCAAGTTATCCTCATTGCAACAAAAACTAGGTGGCACTCCTAACAATCTAGTTTGCATGGATCATGATGCAATAACATCCTTGTCTGTGCCATGGTGGGTGTTTTTTGAAAAAATAAAAATTTAATGATTTAGTATTTGTTGTTTATGCACACACAAGTTTTTCTTGGTATATTAATTTTCATACATTATTTTTACAACTTATATAGGTTTCGTCTTAATTGTGTTGTCACCGATGAAATAGATGTGACAAACTTTTCATGGTTGAAAAAGTTGCAGAAAACTGTTTTGGATCATCATCACATCACTATGTGTATGATAGAGGTTTCAATGACCCCTCAATAAACACAACCAAGCTAAACAGGATATATATTTTTCAATTGCAATTTGGAACATTTTGATCAACAACAAATCGATGTGACATACTCATAACAAATGTTTTCGATGATGTTCCAATTGAACCAGCTGACATTCAGCAAGACCAACCGCCTCAAATATTAAATGTTGATGAATCCATAGATGTGTCTGTTGTATCAAGAGTTGCATGCAACACTTCATCCGACCCCTCTACACTAGCAAATACTGCTAAAAAAATCAACTCCTCAACTATACCATCAACAATTAATCCACCTGACACACAACAGGTGCAAGGTATTGCTTTGGATGGTGGAGCAAAGAGGAAACTTGACTTCAATTCTGATGATTTGCAATAGAGGTTTGCCTTTCTTATGCTCTAAGCAAATAAATCATTCTAATTAATTTTCTTTTTCTCTAAACATTTAGCTTATCCTTTTAATGAAACATACTTTCACAGTAATTCACAATCAGACAATTCATTAGAGAAGGATATTCAAGCACAAGCAGGCCAATCAACAGATGATCTTTTAGGGAAACAAAAAGCAAGTGCTTTGACCAAAAAAAGGTATTGTTCCTACCTTATATAACATGCTATAAACTATAGATGATAATGGTCAAAACAAGAAACTAATGGGACAAAATTGACTGCGTGCATTTATATAACAACAACAAGCACATATTTCTTAGCATTTCTTTTAGATTAAATCATATTTTCTTTACATTTATTCCTACAATTTGTTTTTATGTTCATGACGCTAGAAAAAAAACAAATTATAACTGTCACAAACCGTGCTAATTATATATTGATGCATTCTTTTATTAAAAGAAATGGCAAACAACACTGCTATTGTAGTTATGATTTTTGCACCCTTTTTTTTATCCCTGTTTTTTTCTTTCTTCTAATAAATGTGAAATTTTTTGTGACAAGTTTAAACAACTAACATGTTATGGTTGTTTTTCATTGGATTTCATTTCGATGCAATGTTGCAACTTTTTTTTCTACATCGATAAAACTTTACAATTTCAGTTTCTAAGTAGCAACCTATTGCTCTCACTTTTGGCAATTAATTATATAGCTAGCTTCGATGTTGTTGTTGCTGCGATAAAGTGTATTGGTGTGCTTTATTATATCAAACTTTACATGTGTAGATGTTATATTTTATTTTTGAATTAGCAAAACCTATTAATTGCTTCAAACCTAACAATTATAAAAATTCTTTACTAAGCCCGCAATGTAGTGCGTGCAATCTAACTAGGTGTACTCTAAAAGAAAAAAATTGTAACTCATAGGTTTTTGGAGACAATGACATGAATCACTCATTTATTATATCGGTGGAAATTAAATATTATATTACCTTATAAGCTAAAAGAGATCATGTTTTTGAATAATGTTTTTGCACTGTTCATCTAGACTCAGATGCATTGTGGACGGGAATAGTAAAATTACATAATAATATAACTATTATTTGTGTAGTAGAAATGAACTAAGAAGTTGTTTTAGCCAAGTGGTTAAATTTGTGCCTTGACTGAAGTTTCCCCGCGCAAGAGTTCGAATCACTTAGACAACAAGGAAAATAATTTTGGTTTTTTTCTTTTTGGTTAAATCTGTGCCTTGGCTGAAGTTTCCCAGCGCGAGAGTTCGAATCACTTATACAACAACGAAAATGATTTTGGTTTTTTTTTTAAACCGGGTTTTTTTATATAACCAAGGTGTTCGGGCCAGCTTACAAGCACCACGACTAATCTCTAGACCCACTTTTTTTCTTACATTTTTTTCCTTTTTTTTTTTCACTTTTACATTTATTTTGGTTCTTTTTTATAATCGGGGTGTCCGGGTCAGTTTACGCGTACCACGATATTTTCTTCCCAAGTATACTTTTTTATTCAGAGCCAACTTATTACGCCACAAATAATCTCCGAACTCACTTTTTTATATATTTTTTTCTGTTTTTTTCCACTTATACATTTTTTTTATAATCGTGGTGTTTAGGCCAGCTTACATGCACCACGACTATTATTATTTTATAGAATAGCTTAAAGAGATCGCAATTTCAAATAGTAATGAGCAATGATTTTCATTGTTCATTAATGTTTGAAAAGGTGAATTGAATTGTGGTTTTGGTAGGAGATAACAAGGGTATTTGGGAATGCGTTTGGAAAACGCTTTTGAAAATTTTTTATTTAAATTAAAAAAATAGTGTTTCTAAATGATTTTGATGTGCTAATGTCAAAAATATTTTTTAAAAAATTAAAAAAAATCACTATGATGCATTTCTGAACGAAAATCACTTCCAATAGCAACCTCAACCACACTCCCAAACAGGCACGACATGTGGTGAATGTGGAAGGTAAAAGGTGAATTGAACTGCTAGGTAAATTTTGTCCTTTAAATGACATTTATTATATATGTGTTTTTCATTCTGGTCCTTATACTTTTAATCTTGGATTTTATTTTAATTCCTTTATTTTATTTATATATATTTCTTAAATAGTTCATATTTTTTGTCTATGTTTATATGTACATGCTCTTAGTTTTTGTTTCGTATTTTTATTATTTCCACTATTATTAAAGTTTTTTTTATGTAATGTTTAAATTTTAATTTGTGTTGGTGATCATTTGAAAATTGATATTTATTATTTTTTCTCTTTGTTTTTTTTATTTTTTATTTTTATTTATTCTTCAAGTCAAATAATTTTTTAAAATCTAATAATATTTTTTTTTGTCATTTATTTTGTTTTTTAATTGTTTTTTGTTAATATTATCAGGTGTTGAAATTTTAATTATTATAGCTAAGGCATTCAAAATAATGATAATGATTATTTGTAATATTTTTTTTCTTATAAATATGTTAGACTAATTATATATTTTAATTTTTATTTCATATTAGTGCCTTAATACACACACACACACACACATATAAATGAATGACCTAGGGTTTTTTTTAAAAGAAAAAATAATATCAGTATTCTGAAATACTTTTAATATAATAATATGAAGAATAAATCTTATAAAATAAAAAATTATTTTATTTCTTTTTCTAAGAATAATTATGGTGTCATCGATAGTATGAACAATAATAATTAGAATATGAATTATTTACAATAATATTTATAATGATAGCTACAATAATTATGACAATTTAACAATCATGATAATAACAATGACAATAATAATCAAAATGATTCATCAATTGATGTTATTTTTTTTAGAGGTTGACTTCTACGATATTTTTATATATGATATTTCATATCTAATATCACATAAAAAAAATATATGAAGTGACACATAGACGAAACAGTTGAAAAAATTTCGGCAATTTATCTACAATGAAAAAATATACAAGCCAATTGCCTCCACTTCGCCCTAGCCATAAACAAATTTTTTAATATGCAAAAAAATGTTAATAGTCTTAGATTGTTATTATAATGCTATATATCTGAATAAAATAATCAGCCTACAAAACTTTCGGTTCTTACTATAGCAAAATTATTTAAACAATAATAATAATTATTGTATATTAGGTGTTTATATATTCATTTTATTATGCACAATGCATTTAAAATAATGATGATGATTATTTTAAAGGATTTTTCTCTTAAAAATAATTATATATTTTGATATTTTTTAATATTAACAGCTTAAAATATATATATAAAAAAATGAAGTTTTTTTATAAATTTCTCAAAATAATTTAATCTTAGTATTCTAGAATACTTTAAATATAATAATATGAAGAATAAATCTTGGAAAATAAAAAAAATGAGTTTTTTTTTATAATGATAATGATAGTGGCAATAATAATATTGTCAGTAATGATTAGAATATTAATTATTTACAATAATTTTTACAATAATAACTATAATAATTGTGATAATTTAACAATCATGATAATAACAATAAGAATAATAATAATCAAGATAATTTATTAATCAATGTTGTTTTTGTGAAAAAATAATTTCTGTAACTTTTTATGTATAATATTTTAGATCTAATATTACATAAATAAAAAATATACGAAACTGCACATAGACAAAACAGGTGAATTTTTTTGTCAAATTATCTATAAATAAAAAATATGAGTCACTTGCGTGCGCTTCGCCACAGACAAAATCAAATTTTATAACATGTTAAAAAAAATTAATGGTTCTTGAATTTTTCTCTGTTGATATCCTTCAAAATTATATTGGTTAAAAATTAACATTATTAATTGAACATGGATCCAAGATTCCACTAGTTGTGAGTTTTAGAGGTTCGTCTAAGTTCGCTTGATTTGTTAAGTTGATTTTTTTATTCTTTTTTTGTGGTTTGCCAACTATTTTTTTAATTTCACCCACGTTACTTTTTAATCAATGAATAATGTATGAAATTACAAATGCTTTTAAATTTCACCCCTTATTGGTTTTTCTTATCTTTCAAATTTTATTATCACTCTTTTAATTCCTATTTATTTTATTTCGGTTCATTTTTTAAATTGTGTTTCTTTTTTTTGCAAATTTCATTCTCTTTGGGTTTTTTTTCTATCAAATTATTCCCACTTTTTTTTTGTTTTTGTTTTGCATTTACAATTTTTATTAAAAAACAATTCACCAATTTTATCCTTAAAATTAAATTGATTGACAATGAAACTTCTTGGTTTAATTTGGGTCCAAGATTTCAATTTTGGAGATTAAATCAGATTTGAAAGGTTTGCACAAGTTTATTTGTTTGTCTGTTTTTAACATGGAGTTATTTTTATTTTTTATCCTTCTTCTTTTTCGGTTTTCTTTTGTTTTTTTTGTTTGCCTATGTTGAGTTCCCCACTATAATTTGTTTCAATTTCACCCTTTATGATTTTTTTAATTTATAAAAATTTGATCCTCATTGTATTAATTTCTATTTATTTTGTTTGAGATTAATTGTTTTTTTTTCAAATCTCATCCTCCTTGCACTTTTTTTTGTTAAATTTTATCCTTATTTTTTTCTATGTTTTTCCAATGATTTTATCCCTAAAATTTAAATTAGTTTTGAGTTATGTTTCTTCATTGAACTCGGGTCCATGATTTAATAAGTAGCAAATTTTAAAAATTAAATTAGGTTTAGGAAGTTTGCATGAGTTTAATTGTTTTTTATCCTTTTTTAAGCTAGATTTTTTTGTTTTGCTTTGTTTTTATTACGGTTTACCTTCTATTTAGTAAGCTTTGGGTTGTTTGGGACTAAAAAATTTTGTTCCTTATGTGATCATAGATCACAGGTTCGAGCCCTGTGGTTGCTAATATAATAGCCACTAGATATTTATATGCTCGTTAACTTTAGGATCCGTGGAATTAGTCGAGGTATGCGTAAGCTGACCTGGATACCCACATAAATAAAATAAAAAGAAATAAAAAACAAATTAATGAATTTTTATGGCTCCTTCCAAGTTTCTATTAAGCAGCTTGTGTTTCTCTTGTACCTGATTGCAGGCTATCACCAAATCAACTACTCAACACAGTTGTTCTTAACAATGGCTCTATCAGAGGTTTCGATGTTATTGGTGCATTTTCGGCTTGTGTGATGTGTTAGTATAGAAAGTTGGGCTGGGGAGAAGGGCCTCTCACAGTTAGCAGAGCTTCTATGCACTAGGGCTCTCTTTATAGGACATGGTGGATCTTTCAGATAATACCATTTTATTTTACTACAGCTAATTCATATTATTATTACGAGAATAATTAATATTCTTGTCTTGCCATTGTTAATTATAAAAGCAGAAACTAAAAAGGAAAACTAACTCGGCTGCTATTCCACTGGCTAAAAAGAAAATTTAGAGGCTATTCTTCAGTAAAGCTACGAATATATCAGATGAATTCTAGCATTTAAACCTTATTATAAATTTGACAGCTTCAATCTTGCAACCTTTAGGACTCGATCAATGTGTTCCAACCTTCAATCCTCATTTTCATTACCAAGTCATCTCCAGGTGCACATCATTTTGAGAGCACATACACACATTTCTAGGATTAACAGGAATGGCTGCCTGCAGTAAATATCCCATAGCAGCTCTCATTTCCTTTTGAAGGAACTGTAGTGGAGAGAAATTATTACCATCACATGAAAAAGAAAAGGAAAGAAAAAAGTGCAAGGAAATTGTGAAAGATTTCAAGATGTTTTGCAAGTCTCAGAAACTGGAGCTGCAACATAGTTTTTTTCCCACTAGAAATTGAGTGTAGGAACAAAGAATAAGAGACTCAAATGACCAGCAAAATGAAATAAATCCGTAATCTTTACACCCTGTAAACAGAAAACTAATGCTCGCCAATTGAACTCACTGCAAAGTAGAGCATGGGAAATTGCAGAGAAATCAATCCAGTTTCATTTCCTCAAACATTTTCCTGTGCAAAGAGTAAAAACAGTATTGCCTATCTCCCATTTGTACAACCCGGCATTGTCAAGCACATATTAGTAGATGCATTTACAAAAGAGCACGTGAATTAACTATTCTATCTGCACGTATAAAATCCTTGGTATGCTCTGACTTGATTGCTCATCCTATACTCTAGTTAGTATATACTTCCCCTAGGATTGAATCAGTCCAACTCATTGCTTGAATCAACCTCTGCCTCTGACAGTTCAAATGCATCGATCTCAGCAAAGTAAGCTCTCTGCTGCTCAATAAAATCTTGTGGCAGCGCATAGTTCTTCTCATCTTCATCAGACAGTGTCCTGCGTTGTTTCTGTGATAACATCGCAGGGAGATAAGAGTTGAGCCAAAGTTTTTAGCTTGAAATCAATTGGAAACAGTAGTGATGACAAAATAAATCATTCTTCAGATTTCCATATAAGCATGTAAATCAAGAAGGTCCATCAACCATGAGATGAATACTTCTTACAAGATTTCAGGTTGCAGAACTAGCAATGATTTACTTAACAATGGTGAAAACAATGCCTGAGCCAACGAGAAGAGAACAGACTGCAATGACTTCCCAACCTTTTTGTGATGCAAGATACACGACTTGGATGGACGAGTAACTCCACCTTCATTCATTTTGTCCCTACAATGAAGGCTTTTGTTAATGAAGATTTCAAAAAAGTTAAGAAAGCATGAAGTTAATAACAGAGCAATTGGTTCTCATCAATATGAAAGATCTCAAATGACAGAATATCAAAGTCAAAGGAAGACAGAGCTAAGTTATGCCATGTATTAGCATATGTTGTTTACTACTCCTTCAACATTTGCCTGAATACAAGTAAGAGAGAAGAATTCCTCTCTCGTCACTAACCCGAGTAAAAAAAAAACATTTTCAGCCTTTTCAACCCCTTTTTCCCCTCCTCTTTTTTCAGTGTTTCAAATTACTTGGAAACCTTATTGCAAAAAGACCACAGAGCTCTCGGAAACAAGCAACTAGCCTGTTTAAAAGATGTCAGTTCACATTAAATACTAAATCCCATGAAGCCACCAACTATCAACATTCTTATAAGTGAATAAATAGCAACAATTCCATCACTCATTTCATTTGAGAGGGTGTGGTGGCGCTTCCTAAAAATGAAAGTTTAGTTAGACGCTGTCAAACAAATACTACAGCACTTTGCCAGCTCTTCTAAATACAAGCCCCGCTAAATTGCTGGCTCGTTCATCATAGGAATGGTGCAATTATCTGTGGTTGTTTAGTATGACTAATATAGCAATCTCTATGTGTCTTCATCACTGTTTTTCTACTTCATGTTAATGTCTCAGTCTTGAAGGGTAAGAAAGAAATAGTGAAAGAAATTTACCAGTCGAATTCAGTGTTCGGTGCGGGAGCGAAACTTACAGGCACAGCCATTGCCTTCCCTTTACTCTTGTTCCTTTTATCTGCTGCAGATTGTCTCCGAGAGTAAACTGATTGCGGCTCAAAAATCCCATCACTAGCAACACCTAATTATCCCGTATAACAAAAACATATTCTCATTACCTCTCAGAGTTCAGTAAACAGATAAATCCAAAGAAAAAACCATCTAATTTAGCAAACGAAACACGCTCCACCATATTACAGCATCCAGAAAATGACAGAGAGAAGTGGTGAAAACCCGGGCAAACTACAATTCAATAAAACTAGAAGTAATTCCAGCAAAATAGCAACAAAAATGACAACAAGAGAGAGAGAAAACTAATAGAGACTCGTCACTATTCATAGACCCAAGTACTTAATTAAAAATGAATTGGAAAACCCAGATGCCCAGATGAAAGAAAAATTACCAGGAAGAGAAGACGATTGAGGTGGGGCGGTGGAAGAGAAAGGGAGCGGAAGGGCTGTGGATTTTGAAGCAGCAGTGTTGCGGGTGGACCCAGCATTGCTCTTGGTGTTGTGGAGTTTGCGAAGGGAAGAGGAGAGAGTAGGTGTTTTTTCAAAAGAAGAAACGTTGCTCTTAGTCGATGAAGTTCGTGTAAGGTTTGTGCGATCGGCAAGCGGCTTTCTGCTTCTTTTACTATTATTATTACTCGTAATTTCTGCTTCCATTGATTCCCAAGTTTTTCTTGCTGCAGCTTCGCGGAGAGGGGAATGGTGGTTGTTGAGAATAGAGATGGCTGATTCGTATGGCAGCCAGGGCTATTTATGCAAATTGGAGGAGAAAGGAGATGCGAAGACTCAAGAAGCTCGGCGATAGAACGGATATTTGTGCGAGCAGTGGGTTGGCTCAGATCCCTACAACACACGCGGGCTGGACTGCCTTCTTCTCATTTTCATAATGATGCCAACAAGCCGACTTAAATATTTTAGTGAAAGAAAAACTCATAAATTTTTTATATTTTATTCTTTACATGCTTATTTAAAAGTATATTTAAATTATTTGTTAAAGTATTTTTTATTTAGAAATATATTAAAAGTATATTTATTATTTTTTAAAATTATTTTTGATATTAACACATGAAAATTATTTAAAAATACTAAAAATATTTAATTTAAAAAATATATATTTTTTAAAATTATTTTTAATATGAACACATGAAAATTTTCTAAAAATATCAAAAATATTTAATTTAAAATAAAAAATAAAAATAAAATATTTTTTACAAAAATATTTTTAAAACACAATATCAAACGAAACATACATGTCAGATAAATGTTAAGATTTTCTCTTATGATTTAAATTTTTCTTTTCTTTCACCAGTTTCGTGAGAGAGAAAAAAGGAATAAAAGTTAGAAAACAATCACTAGTATTTAAATATCATTCAAGTAAATAAAATATATATACTTACACTAAATTAAGGGAAGGTATTGGTTATTTTTTTCACAATAAAATTATTAATTTAATTCTACAATAAAAACATAAGTTATCTAATAAATAAAGGTATTTTGAACATTTTATGTTTTTAAAATAGTAAAATTATTTGATTACACTAAGACAAAATTAACTTGCTCGCTCAAGTTTGTTTTTATCTTCTAGTTCAGTAATCGTTTTGTCATTTTTTTTTATTAATTACATTGGTATTTTCTTTTATTGATCGTGTCTATACCCTCGAGTTGTATTTTCTTAACTTTTTTAAAGCTTTTTTTTTTTTTTTTACCAATACAAAAAATTATTTCAGCCCTTGCCACACAAATCTAGTATTTTCTGTAAAATTAAAACAAGGGTTACATATAATCATCATAGATATTAGAGTTTTAAGAAGTTTATATATTTGAAGATAATAAAACATTGACGTCATGGAAATGCACCTCTAGGACCCCAACTCAATATAATCCGGTCTTGGCCTTTTGATCAAGGTTATCAATACTGTTTCAGTTGATGTTTTGTTTTTTTATTGATATGAAATGTTTTGGTTTTGGAGTGTTTTAGGGTTGTACTGTTTATATATAATTAATTAATTATATATATGAAAAAACTTAAAAGAAAAAAAAATTAAATATAATTTTTATTTTTATCAATCAAAGTTGACAACAATTTTTTTTATAGTATATATTTTTTTAATTTTTATTGTTTTGATTTTGGTTTATACATATACACACATACAATTTGTCCAGCGGACAAATCGCTAGACAAATAACATATATATATATATATACAGTTCATTTGTGTCCATGGGTGAATGGTTCGGTTTGTCACTTTGTTAAGCACTTTGTCATCCAAAACAACCCCACATTGTAAATAAGAGACGAGATAAAGTGATGTGTATATAAATATAAAGCAGGAAACAACATTGTAAATTACTAACCTGAACGAGGTCAGTGAAATCAAACTGTTCATATATAATTAATTGATTATATATATAAAAAAATTAAAATATTAATTTGATAAACATAATTCAAATTCAAGATAATTTAATACATATATATATATATATATTGATATTGTAATTTATATATATAATAAAATATTGTATTGTTTATGTGTGTGTATATATATATATATAATTAAATACATTAATTCAAAAAAAATTAGTTCAAATCCAAAATTAAAATTATTTAGAAATATGTAATTTAATCTATAAAAAAGACAATAAATTGATAAAATGATATTTCTGAACAAAATTATGACATGTATAATATTACAAGAATGTCATCATCAATCTTGCAAGGTCATTACATTCTCTGATTACTTTGAAATTTTAACATAGTATATATAAATATGTCAACAGACTACTCATAAAATTTTATCTCAATATAACGGTCGGATTAAAAGATATGATTGATATTATAAAATTATTTATTATTTAAAAAAACACTATTTGGCCAAAATGGAATGGCCGAAATGTTTCTGGAACGTTTTGACGGTATTTGACCGAAAAATCCAGAACATGACGGAATTTAAACCGAGATAAAAATGACATCGTTTTGTCTCATTTTTTTAATTGTTACAAAAGGTTTCTGCCGTTACGGGCGAAACGGAACGGTATTAATAACTATACTTTTGATATGTAAAAATTGGATGTCATAGAAACAAACATATATAACTAGACTCATGTATAATATTATAAAGAAGTATTATACCTAATATACTTTGTCAATAAATAAATAAATAAATACCAAACTCTGGCCAAGAATTCTTTAGTGTATTTTCCTTTTTCTTCCAAAAAAATCCATATGATCTCCCAAGCTTAAAAACATTTTTTTTTTCAAAAATAAATAAGAAATTAAATTTATTATTACAAATACAGAAGTTAAATTGGTGTTTATTTCAATTGGTGAGTTTTGGTAATTTAAGTGATCATAATGAGGTGACCAAATAGAATAAACCAAACATTGCCTAAAATAACTTTGAACATGGGTTTTGTATGAATCAATAATGATTCATAAATTATTATGATTCATTATATTGTTTGTAAGGAATGGGATATATGCTCTAAAAGCAAAAAAGTGATATGAATTAAATAACAATGTGAATCACACATGATTACACAATGAATTACGATATGGATCAAAGGTTGTCGGGAGAGAAAAAAAGATCATATGACCTATATGTGTGTTAAGAGAATAAATTATAATGTTAATACATGAAATGTATCAGTAAAGTGAAAAGGTTTATGAGATAGATTCGATGTAAAATGAAACATTATATGAAAATATTTGTATTCGATTAACCGGTTTGAAAGAAGGAAGGAATGATTTGTATAATAATGAGTTAACTTAAGTTATGAATGGATAGTCATTATGATGTCAGGATCATAATATGATCAATAATAAGATGAAAAGAAAATCTTTTATCTAAGAAAATTTATCTAAGATAGACGAGAAACACTTAATATTCAGAAGCATAATAATTACTGATTTGACGGTAATGTTAACTTCGTTTTCAAAATAAATAAATAATAAATAGAGGGGGAATAGTCCTTGTAGATTCAATTGTTCATATCTAACGCTTGCCCATTCTGCTTCTTCTAGCTTGGAGTCTATCAATACTGCTAATGATGGGATTGCAACTTCTAAAGGCATTACTGTTTCCATTGCATATACTAACGTGTACGGGATGGCTCTTGTTGATGCACCATTCATTTTTGGCCTATACACCGAGAAATTAGAATGCATGATTTTCCATTTACCGCAGAGTTCTACTGTCATCTTACCATTGAAGTTCTGGGCATTATCAATTATAATTTTCTCTTATGGACCATATCGATAGATCAAGTCTCTTTCAATAAATTTCTTCACTACTTTTTGCATCACATGAGCAAATGACCCGCCTTCTACCAATTTTTTAAAGTAGTTGATAGCCACGAGAATAAACCTATAACCATTTTTGACTTTTGGGTTGACAAATCCAATCACATCAATCCCCTACATTGCGAAGGGCCATGGAGAAGTCAGGTTAAAAAGAGGAGATGGAGGGGCATTGATTTTGTCACGGTATACCTAATACTTATGACATTTTTGGACATAGTCAATGCAATCCTTCTCTAATGTCATCCAAAATAAATCAACTCTTTGTATCTTTCTAGCCAATAATGTGTCCACTAGCATGGGTTGAGCAATATCCCTTCATGAACTTCTGGTAATGCTTCTTTGGCTTCAGCTTCATTTAAACATCTTAGTAGAGTCCCATCAGATGATTTCTTTCACAAAATCTCGTCATTAAGATGAAAATCCATTGCCAACCTCCTCAAGGTATTTTTGTTGATTTTGGATGCCCCTATGGGATATGTCTGGTTTTGAATGAAATTTTTGACTATGTACCAAGGGTATCCATCCATTTCTCTTTCAACTGAGGAATAATGAGTTGAGTTATTTCTGATATCAATGTGTATTGGCTGTACCTTTCACCCGAGGTCTATTCTAGCTATAGAAGCTAATGTGGCTAAAGCATACACGGATTGATTTCCTTCCCTTCCTAGATGTGTGAACTCTATTTCCTCAAATTCTCTAGCCACTTTAGACAGGTATTCTTGGTAAGACATTAACTTTTCTTCCTTAGTTTTCCATTCTCTTTTACTTGGTAAATAATCAGCATCGAGTCTCCATAAACATCTATCTTTCTAATGTTCAACTCCAACACAACCTTACCAAGAATACAGACTTCATACCCAGTTCTATTGTTAGAATTGCAACTTCACTAAAACTGGATATTGTTTCTTATCAAGAGATATTATCATTGCACCCGCTCCATTACCACATACATTTATAGCACCATCAAAGTACAAAATCCACCAATTTGGTTTCCCTTCCTCGACTGAGAGCACATCTTCATTAGAAAAGTCAAAGTTTGATGGCTCATAATTTTCCATGGCATGGTAAGCTAGGTGATCAACAATAACAATCCATTTCAGAGTTTTCCTTGCCATATATATTATGTCATACTCAGCTAGTAGAACCTGCCATTTGGCAATTCAGCTCGATATATAGGGCTTTTTGCAAATGTACCTCAACAAGTCTGATTTGGAAATTAATCGTGTAGTATGGTACAATATATATTGACATAACCTTTTTGTAGCCCATGCTAGTGCGCAACACAACTTCTCAATCATAGTATACCTAGACTCACATTCCGTGAACTTCTTACTTAGGTAAAAAATGGTCCTTTCCTTCCAATTTCATCGTGTTGTCTAAGCACACATCCCATTGTTGTTTCAGTTACTATGAAGTACAATATCAATGACCTTTTTGATACAGGAGGAATGAGTAGGGGTGGATTCAGCAAGTACTGCTTGATTTTCTCAAAAGCCTCTTCGCTCTTTTTGTTCCAATTCCCATTATTCTTCTTCCTTAACAAATGAAAGATTGGGTCACAAGTCGTGGTTAATTGGGATATAACCCGGGCAATGTAATTTAATCTTTCTAAGAAACCTCTTACTTCTTTCTTAGTCTTGGGAGTTGGCATAGCTTGAATATATCATTTACTTCTTAGGATCCACTTTTATCCCTATGTCACTCACCACAAATCTTATCAACTTCCCAGATTTCACACCAAATTAATACTTTGCAGGGTTTAGCCTCAACTTATATTTCCTTAACCTTTCAAATAATTTCTTCAGTATTTGGACATTATTCTCTCACTCTCTAGATTTAGCAATCATGTCATCCAAGTATACTTCAATCTCTCTTTGCATCATGTCATGAAATAGAGTCACCCTGGCCCTTTGGTAGGTGGCCCAACATTCTTTAATTCAAATTGCATGACTTTGTAGCAAAAGGTTCCCCATGGTATTACAAAGATTGTCTTTTCCTTATCTTTTTACCCCATCTTTATTTGATTGTAAACCAAAAACCCATCCATTAAGATTTTTGTATATGAATTCCCTTCAAAATAAGATTTTTGTATTTTTTTTCATATTGAACAACACCCTTTGGAATTTACAAACATGTTGTAAAATCCAAAAATGCAAGAAAATACTTTTTGTGTTTATGAAATCCATGCTAAAACACATTTTTTTAAACTTTGAATATTTAATTTTTATTTTTAAAAAAGGAAAGGAATAAACCGGGTAATCTAAATACGAGATTGATATTTTCTTTTAAAAGTAAAAATTACAAACTTTAAAATCAATATGCCAAAACAAATCATAAATTTCTTCCTTTTTAATATATGTATTTTTAAAAGAAATAGAAAAGAGAGAGAGAGAGAGGCAGATCACTTGCCCAAACTAGTGACTTGGTTGGGCAGACAAGAGGCATGTGTGAGTTGCCTCACGTATGCCTCCTTAATTACTGTTCAAGTGACCTATAACTCATTTGAACAGTAAAACAAAAGCATGCACAATGCCCATGTAATTAAAATGCAAAGTGAAGAGAAATGCATAAGAACTTACTTGGCAGCTGACAGCCAGAGATAATGATGTTGAGCTCTTGCATAAATAGTGATCGTTGCTTTTAGGGATAATGACAATTACTGGTGAAGCTTGTGGTGGATGATGTGAGAGAGTCTGGTCGAGGGAGGTGTATTGGAAGTCTTTGGCTAAGAGGGAGAGTCTGTGGGGGAGGGGGGAAAACTGGTTAGAAGAAATCCTTCCTCTGTTTTTTTCTTCTTCTATTGGTTGCCACTCTCTCATCCTCTTGCCCTCTTTTCTTTCCTTCTTTCTCACCTCTTTTCTCTCCTCTTTCTCTTTCTTTTCTCTTGTCTCTCTAGGTAAGCAGGGGAGGTATATATATAGCCTATAGATAGCTCTATGTAGGAAGGATTTAATGCATTTAATCTAGGATTTAGACCACTCCTCTAGTCCCTAGCCACTTCTCTTCACCATCACCGCTCGTCAACCATCCCTACAGATCAGCCTCTCTTAGTCAGCACTTCAACCACGACAACCTCACTGTCTCCTCCGCCAGCCTCTCCTCTTGGCAGCGCCTGTCAACACCACAAGATCTCCAGCCCGCCTGTCGAATCTGAACCCAAACCAAGTTGTCGTCCATGATAGCTCTTTTCCCTTCAGCTCTCCTCAATACCCCATGACAAAGCCATCACCGACTGACAGATTGGCCATCACAGCAGACCCCACCGTGGGCAAACAACCACCTAAAGAAGAAGATAATGCAAGGCCGATTTTGGGTTATGTTTGTTGCTGGTTGTGTTTTGTTTTTGTTTTGCAGGTCGATGTGAAGGCCACCAAAGATAAAAAAGAGAATGAAAGGGGAAGATCCACGCACCCCCGTCTTGCTGCTTCACCGGTGGCAGCGCATGAAACCACTTCCCATGATGGTGATGCGTAAGCTGAGGCACCACCAGTGTTCCTCACTGCCTCCATTTTTAACAATGTTCCCGAAGTTGTTTATTTTGTAATTTTAGACGTTGATGTATTTGTTTACTTTGTTATTGTGTTTATTTATTTCTCATAAATGTTATGTAATGTGTAAAATATAATGAAAAAAATAATAATAAAAAAGTGAATGGGTGCATGTGTTGCACTTTAAAAATATAAAAATAAACAAAAATATAAAAATTGCAATTTCAAAAAATACAACAAAAAAACAAAATTTATTATTTTCATACATATGGATGAATTCCAAAGTTTTTCCAAGCATATTTTTCAGGAAAAAACAAATATAATATCTTTCTAATGTTGTGAAACAAAAATTGGATATCGTACCAGGTTTAAAACTATTGGTTGTAATATGGCCAAAATATCAAAAATTTAACAATTATTTTGTTTGAACTATCGGGTTGTAAAATTACATTGTAAAGTACACTTGTAGATGGTAAAAAAGGGTTTTTGAAATGCAGCGGAAAAACATTTAAACTTAAAAAAGGTTAGGTTTTTAACCTCTATAAGGTAGAGACTCTCCCATGTAGAGAGATCTACTTCGAACCCTAGAATAGACCAATGAATAAAAATATAACTTTGAAAAATAAATCAAACAACAATGCATCTTACCTTAGGTATGGTGCATTGAGGTGATGTATCTTTCCCTTGCATAATAATCCCCTTACCCAAACTCTCATAGACCATTAGATTTTATAGTGACCTTAATACTAGGTGGTGATTCCTAAGAATTATATTCATAACTTTACGATTATAAACCTCCCTTTTACCGCTTGTCATCTTCTCTCCAGGGGTGGTACGGTGTGAAGTGTGATAAAACATTGTCGTGACATTTATGAGGCAGAAAAACATGATTTACAGCTCAAAAATCACGTGAGAGAATCATGGAAACTAACGGGAAATTGCTTAGAAAAAGGAAAGAATTTGCAAGTGGGGGGGTTGTTCTCAATATGACGATGAATTGTACCTATCACGGTAGGATTTTCTACTTTTACACTAGTCATTAAAGTTTGAATATCTTGAGATTTTGATATCAAAATCAGGTGATTCAAATACCCAAATTCATCTATACATGTAGGACTACAACTTTCATGAAGAACTCAAAGTGAGAAAAAAGGTTTGATGAAATGAATTTGTCCACTATGTTCTTTGTCAAAAAACTGTTTTGAAAAACCGAATTCGCGGTAGGGGCAAAATCATTTTTTAGAGAAAATTATGAGGGATTTAACCAACCTTAAACATATGGTAAAAAAGAGCATTGCTGGTTTTGTGAAAACAAACAAAATATAATCCTGCACGGTAGTCAAGCAACAAAAAAATATTGTGACGTTTTTCAACGAGACTAATTAACTTTCCCAAATTTAAATTCGTCTTTGATATCCTGATAAACCATCAGAACATTAAATTGGGTATCTAGAAATAAGACTTGCAAACTCGGGTCAAAATAATTCTCACGATAGGATCTTCTAGTTTTACACTAGACATTTAAACAAAAATATATTGAGCTTATGATATCAAAATCAGACTATTTAAAAATTAAAGTTATCTATACATATAGTACTACAACTTTCATGAAGGATCCGACGCGAGAAAAAATTTGTTTTGAAGAATAGAATTTGCCTACAATTTTCTTGGTTAAAAACCAAGAAAGACTAAGCATTCAAAGGGGAAAATCTTGAGCTTTTGATATCTAAATCAAGCTATTCAAAAATCCAAAGTCATTTATACATTCAGTAATATAACTTTCATGAAGGATCTAAAGCGAGAAAAAATCATTTTGAAGAAGATAATTTGCCCGCAATTTGCTTTGTCAAAAACCAAGTAGGACTAGACATCTTAACGTACAAGACTACAACTTTTATGAGAGATCTGTACTGAGAAAAAAATTATTTTGAAGAACAAAATCTGCTTGATCAAAAACCAAGGAGGATTAGATATTCAAACGAGAATATCTTGAGCTTCCGATATCTAAATCAAGCGATTCAAAAATCCAAAATCATCAATATGTACAATACTACAACTTTAATGAAGGATCTAACGCAAGAAAAAGAATTTTGAAGAACATAATTTGCCCATAATTGGCTTAGTCAAAAAGATCTTTTGATCTGATTCGGAAACTAATAATGTCGAGCATTCCTATTTGACTGAGAGTCTGACATAAGAACTGCGGGCTCTAGGATCCAATAAAGATTCAGATCGATTCTTGAACATGTTATGAATGATAGAATCCAAGGTAGATTCAAAGTCTAAGTTGGAGAAAAAATTGGTATTATAATAAAATTGCGACAACAACAAAATCAGTGCAAATTCTGAGGAATTTATCCAACCTTAAAGACTAGATAAAGAAAGAATGACTTTAGCATCATGAACATTCCTAATTAACATAAGAATCCTGATGACTTCATCAGTAAAGGAGGAGGATAAGAAAAACATAAGGCAACAAACACAGGGTTCGAAAAAACTTTTTTATTCTCTACTTTTTTCAATTGTCCAGTAAACATGAGCTAAACTCCTAAATTTGGTTCAAAAGGGATATACATCATTTGCAGCACGTGGAGACTATAAATGAGTGACAACAATGATGATTTAATGACAATATAATTGACGACAATCCGTTATAAAATTTCCTTGCCTCTTTCTCGTCGATTTCCAAGATTCTTGGAATTCTTGCTCAACAATGATTTCCAAGATTCTTACTCAATAACGATTCTTGGAATTCTTGCAACTATTCACTTCTCTCATTTGCATTATCACTTAGAGAATAGTGCCTTGAGGACATGACAACTCTAACATGTTGTCTCATTGTGCTCCTTTCTTGACTATAAATCTGAATCTAGATGTGAAACATTTATGGCATAAACCTTTTCCTCATCATACCACATCAATAATTCTGCTTATCACAAAAATATTCTCTCAATCAGGACAATAACAACATTACAAAAGGCCAAAAGACTTGCATGAGGTTTTTTATGTTGTCTCATTGTGCTCCTTTCTTGACTATAAATGTGAATCTGGATGGGAAACATTTATGGCACAAACCTTTTCCTAATCATACCACACCAATAATTCTGCATATCAGGAAAATATTCTCTCAATCAGCACAATAACAACATTACAAAAGGCCAAAAGACTTGCATGAGGTTTTTTTTTTATTAAAACTCCTATGTTTATTGAATGCTTTCCATTTAATTGTCTTCTGTTGTAGCCCTTCATGATCCATACTTTCATGAAATCGCTCTCCATATCAATGCAAGTTATGACGAGCTTTCTCTTGTATTCAACAAGCTCATTATCTTTGTTATCATTACTCTCATAGACTACTTGAGGAAGTGGAAATAATGCAATAATTTTTCCTTTTCACATCAAATGTAGACGTTTCTCTTCCAAATAAGCCATTGAAGTGTGTCATTCTTAAATGCTTTATTGCATGCATGATAGAGTAAAACTTATTTATTTTTTAATGTCATAAACTCCACATCATTAGGAGGGAAATTAAATGATATTTCTGGATGGGACTTTGAAGTGTTGGTAAAAAAAATGAAACCTGATATTTATTTTTGATCATGCTTTGTATAAAGAAAGCAAAAAGAATATTGGTTTTTTTTTATTATGTATAGGTTTATACATGAACTTGCTGCAGTCATTGAAAAAAAGCCTGAAATTCCTATATTCTCCATTTATGAGTGTGTTAGAAGCTCATGGATGGCATCCGAGAACATGTCATAAGATGATTTCATAGTAAAGCAATTGGAGTGAGTTTTCTTGGTATCGTCAAATGTCAACGAGTCTCGACACTTTAGAGGAAGACTAATTTGAGGGATTTTTATTTCAAAGTGTGGGCATGTATGTTTAAATGTATGTGATTTAAGGGGCGACACATGGTTGTGATTAAAAAAAAAGGGTGAGTTTGTTTAATTTATATATTTAAGCTTCAGAAAAAATTCAATGATGTATGCTCACATTACTATTATAGAAGTAGATCAGCACTGACAAGCCAAATTTATGAGAAAATAAAGGGGTTGCAAGTGTTTTTTTGTAGTAAAAGGAAGAGAAGGGGGAGGAATAAGAAGAAGACACATGAGAAATATTGTCAATTTTAACTTATTTACATCTGTTGATGAACATATTTTGTTAGAAAACCATGACATGTCAACATTTTGATGGAATTATTAGCATAATTCTTATTGATTTTTTTAGTTTTCTACTCTATCAACAATTACGAAGAAAACATTTACAAATTCTCTATAGCTATTGCCTTGAAAACTTAGCAATAAAATATTGTTGCTCATGTTTTTTTCTATTTACCAATTTTTTTATAATGTAAATATTCAAGAGGATCTCTAGAAATCCATTTTTATTAATTACTTCTCTCTGAAAATGGTTATTGTAACAGCCCCATATTTGGAATACAATTAACATGTTAAAAATCATTGATAACATAAAACTAGGTAAACTTTTTTCCTTGTATATATTAGTTTTAATGTTCATAAAAGTTGATATCATTATTCATCTATACAAATCCATTTATTTTTTTAAAATCCAATATGCAGGATCATTTCAATATTCAAGAAGATTAAAATAGACTACATCCATTCTTTCATCCTTCCCTTATTGCGTTTTACATAATTATCTCTATAAAATTATCATATAACTTAGAATAAACAAATTGTAAAATATTAATAAATTAAATTTCATATATTTCTAATTATTAAATAAAAGAGTAAGATTATATAGAATATATGGATGTTTAGTAATAGATCTAAATGCATCTGAAAAGACAGTATAGAGTTGTATCACATAATAAATATAGTCATTCTAAATTCAACATTAAGGTTTACCATAATGAATAATAACAAAACGAGTCTACTATTCAGCTCAAACTTTTAAGGATCCTATAGTAAAAAATAATTACAATATAAGAATAACTATATGTCTATTTGCTAACATTTATGAAATTTTATATCATCAAATTTCCAATAGCTTCTTAACTGATAATACCATTATTTTTTACATATATTATTCAAATTCATTATCCTAATTATATCATTTAAATCACCAATCACTTTGAGATTGTTCTCTCTTTTTTTAAATATATTTTTTTCTTTTGGATTTTTTATGTTTTTTAACTTTTATATATATATATATATATATATTGAAAGCAAGGATAAAAAATAAGTGATGACACATCAAAAATTTCAAGTTATCCTCTAATTTTTGGAAATTTTGTCCTGAATTCTGAATTTATTTCATCAATTTCATCTTTATTTTTCTATTACTATTGTTTTTATCCAATTGGGAATTGAGCTACGTTGTTTTTTCTTAATAGGGGATCTTGATCTTCTGTGTCGCGAGTTTATATAATTAACTAGGGATGACACGAGTTATGTTTTTTTGGGGTATATTTTTTTTTGCATTGATTTATTTTTCAATATTTCCTTTGTATGTTTTAAATAGTACTTCATTTTTTTATTTTCTTTGAGAATAACCTGATTTTATGGCCCAGGTGGTGGGTTGGGTTTGCTACCCTGGATTGACTCAGATTTTCTTAAAACATTTAATATGTTTTTAGTTTTGTCCTTCAAAATTGAGTTTATTTTATAATTCAATTTATTAATGTTTTCCATTTACTCTTCTATTGGGTTATTTCATTGGCATGATCCGAAAAGTGATGTTTGGCGAGCTTAACCGGGTTTGCATGTGTATTTTCTTGGTTAATTGATTTATGTTTTATTTAACCCTTTTAGATTAGGTTTGTTAGGAATTGGACTATGTAATCTCCTATTTGATTTTTTTTTTCTACTGGGTTATCCCAACCTCATGTTCCTAGTTGCACGTTTGACATGCTAATTCGATTGAACTAAGTTTTTTTTCTTTTCAATTTTAGCTTTTAACATTGAGTTTGATAAGAATTGATCTTTGTCATTTTTTTTCTTTTAACCAAGTATTGTTTTGTGAATATTATTATAATCTCCTTTTTTACTGAATTCTATTTTTTAATCATCAAATTAAATAATATCATCTCATTTGATGATTTATGACTCGTGTCACGAGTTTTTCTGATTGCATTAAAACTAGTCATTTTTTTTATTAGATTGAAAATATTTTCATAATTTTCAATCTTACTGCGTTAAAAAATTTAATATGAGAATTTGCATCCAGTAGTAAAAACAAAGCATATTATCTTCAAGGCTTTAAGGAGTGATAAGAATTTTATCTTTAAGAAATATATCTTTGTGCTTTTTAGCTTGATATCAATAATTATTCTCTTTTATTTTGACTTTTATAAAACAAAATAAGGAATTTATTACGAACTAAACCTAAAGTTTTCCTTCATAAAAAAATCAAAACAAAAATCATTACGCAAAACATCGATGCTGATTTAATACTTCAATCAAGGTTCTTGTATTTTTTTTAACATGCGAACGCCATCAAAACATCTATATTTTTTTTCTCTCCTGGCTCGTGGCTTAAAACCTCGACATGGTACAACAAATTATAAATTGAGCATGACTTCTCCTTTAAATCTTTTATATATAATAAATTAGCAAAAATTCGATGTTATTAAAATTTTTATTATATACTGTATAAAGGTAAAAAATAAAATAGAATGGAATCATCATCTTCAAAACCAGAGGAATTTTTATTAAATCAAACAATTCTTTCCACGAAATTCAGGCTTCTATGGACATAGTGATATATATATATATATATATAGATCTTTCTTAGAACATTTTGATACACTATATTGCAAGGGAAGCTAATAATAGTAATGAACTTGAATGGCAAAGCTACAACCTTGCACAAACTTGGACAAAATTCATCAATTGCTTGGTAAAATTATGAGTGGTGTTGAATTTCTCCCTGGCCCTATATAAAGGATCAACAGGGAAGATTATATAATAAGTATGTTTGTTTTCCCAAAGTAGTGAAGAAAGAAAGAAACATAGCTAACAAAAAGATGGGTCTGGAAGTTGTCTCCTCTGCAATAATATCATTCTCACTCCTGTTATTGTTAGCATCAACTGCTAAAGCCCAGTCAAATGGTGTTTTCGATGTGACTAAATATGGCGGCAAAGAAGATATAACAGAGGTATCTTCTCACAAGCTTTCATTTCATTTTTAAAACTTATTTATTTTTTCTTGGATTTTCAGCATAACACTAGAATTTGAGACCTACTGATCCATTCTAAATTTTTTCTCTTTCTTTCCCTTTTCAGGCTTTAAACAATGCTTGGAAAGATGCTTGTGCTTCAACGAACCCCAGCAAAGTTCTTATTCCAAGTGGAACATACTCGTTACGGCAAGTCACTCTAGCTGGTCCTTGCAAGGCTGCGATTGAGCTCCGAGTTGATGGCATATTGAAGGCACCGGTTAACCTAGATCAGTTCTCAGGCGGTAGTTGGGTTGATTTCAGACACGTAGATCAACTTACATTGTCGGGAAGTGGCACTTTTGATGGGCAGGGAAACGTTGCATGGAGCAAAAGTACATGTAGCAAAGATAAAAATTGTGAAGGCCTCCCAATGGTAATCTACTCACCATGATGAACCCTAATTTCCTTGTCTCGATCTGGTCACAGATTTAGTGAGAGTTTTTTAATTATATATATGTTATGGCTCTAACAAAGTTTCTTTAATCATTTGGTTTCTGTTTGCTTCAAATATGGATCAGAATATAAGGTTCGATTTCATCACCAATGGATTAGTCCGAGATATAACAACTCGAGATAGCAAGAACTTTCATGTTAATGTGTTGGGGTGCAAGAACCTCACCTTCCAGCATTTTACCGTGACTGCACCTGGGGAGAGTATAAACACCGATGGAATCCATATCGGCCAATCTACCGGGATCTACATTATCGATTCAAATATTGGCACTGGCGATGATTGTATCTCCGTTGGCGATGGCACCGAAGAACTACATGTCACAGGAGTAACATGTGGACCTGGCCATGGCATCAGTGTTGGAAGTTTAGGGAGATACCCCAATGAGAAACCTGTTTCTGGAATATTTGTCAAGAATTGCACCATCTCAAATACAGCAAATGGTGTTAGAATAAAATCATGGCCAGATTTATATGGTGGTGTCGCATCTAACATGCATTTTGAGGATATTGTCATGAACAATGTCCAAAACCCTGTAGTCATAGATCAAGAGTATTGCCCATGGAACCAATGTAGTCTAAAGGTATTGCTTTTTCTGTTACACTAAAAATATTTACACAATATTAAATTAGTGTGACAATATTTTACTACTAAAAGTCTCTTGTGGCCTTAATGTTCTTTCTATTTTTTGCAGGCTCCATCAAAAGTGAAGATCAGTGATGTTAGTTTTAAGAACATAAGGGGAACTTCCGCAACTCCGGTTGCTGTTAAGCTTGCCTGCAGTAGTGGCATCCCATGTGAGAAGGTGGAGCTTGCTGACATTAACCTTGTTTATAGCGGATCAGAAGGCCCTGCAAAATCCCAATGTTCTAATGTTAAGCCCACAATTTCTGGGATAATGAGCGCATCGGGATGTTGAAGATGGGGACTTCCATATGAAATTCTTTTGGTTTCTTCATTCATAGGCTAGATTTTAGATGGAGGAGTCCCATCTCGTAATTTTGTTTAAACAAATGAATAAAAGTTTATTATTTTAATTTTGCATTCTAGATCGCTTTATTTCTTTTACAATTTAATCATATATGTGTATTTATTTCTCAATAAATCTTCAATCTTACGTCTATAAAAAAGCAAGAAAGTATACCTTATATATATTGCAACCCTTCAAGCTTTTCCTTTATTTCGTGTGGTTCGTCCTTTGTTTTCCTTAGAAATTTCCTTTTTCTCTCTCTTTATAAAAAAATGAATAATTAAATTTGTGTAATGAATTTTTTTTATATTAAATATCATTTAACTTGGTCCGTTGCAAATAAAATAATATTCATACATATTTAAATATAGGTTTGTATGTCACATGTCACAATTGAATGGTCACAGAAATGTTATTATTTCATGGTTACTAAAATCTTTTATTTTATTTGATCCTTTTAGATTAGTTATTTTTGAGAATTGATTTAATTATTTATTTTATTTTGCTAGGCATAGAGATCTCATCATATCGAATAAAATGTTTGGTGATAGCTTAGTCAAAATAAAACTAAATATTTTGATTTAAAGCTATTTATTAGGATTGAGAGAACAAATTTGATACTAAAAACAATACAATAGACTAAAGTTAATGGGCATGTAAACATTGACAAGTATGTACAATGCATATCCTAGCAAGTGAATGAAATCATAGTGCTCTGGCGATATGTATGGCATCCTTCATTGGAAAAACATCGCATTTCACGGTGAGTTTGAAAATGGCACACCATATTCTTCCATATTGGGGTAGCGTATGCAACCGAGTTTACCACGAGTGGTTGTTTCTTTCTTCTTTCCTTCTTTTCTCTCTACATTGGAATCCTCATGACATGTTCTTTCAAATAGGGAAGCTCATGTCACTCTAAGGTTTATCATCGACGACTCTTTCTTCCTTATTTCCATATTTTCTCTCTTCTCTCATTAGGACTCATGCTGATTTTTCCAAACTCAAAGTTGTAATCTTATTTGTTTTCATTTTAAATGTCATCTTCATTTTATTGATTATTAATTTTTCTTCTAGCTTGTTATGGAAATTTTAATTTTTTTTAATAAATTCCATAATTCATGTTGCATGTGGCCATCTAGGCGAAATATGTGCGAGACGGATAAAATTGGAATCGCTGCCCAGTTTTATGGTAACTAGGTGATGCGATCCAACCATCAAAGGATCCATTGGAGGTTCCAGTTGGTCTAGTTACTAGGCTTAGGGCTAAGAAGTTCAAAGAAGCTTTCAATGGACTTCTTCAAGATACATGGGCTAAGGTAGACTTCAATAGGATTTGTAATAATAAAGACCAAGCCTTGATTAATAACATTCATGTTCAAGAAGGGCCTGTTGGTGGAACCAAGACCATTTAAAGGATTGGGAGAGGAAGACTAGATTCGGACAGTTGACCTTTGGTTACTCTTTTAGTTATAACTAGAACTACAGATCCAATTTTGATTTGATTCTGGTTGGGATGGAAACTAGACTTCAATACCTTTCCAACGGTATATGGCATGCCTTCTAATTCATTAAGACGAGAGAGAACCATCCGTTTTTAAGTTGGGTCTTTCTCCTGCCCGAGAAAATGCGGAAACAACGAACTTGTCCTATTTAATTAGTTGGGCTATCAAATTTTAATTATTTTGAGAGTTGACAATTTGTTTGGGTTTTTATACTTGTTTATGTGTTTATTTTAATTATTTTGATCTAGTTTTAGCTTGGGTTGATTATTATTTATTTTGGGTTTATGTGAGACCCATTAGGGAAACTAGGGTTTTGGTTTGGAGTATAAATACTCTTTAGGAATAGTGTTAGGGAAATTTTTTGAACAATATTTTCCAGCATTGTAGCTGTCTTTGGTTGCTTCATCTTGGTTCTTAATTGAACTTTCAATTCTTCAAAGAATTGACCATTCTTTGTTGTGAATTTATACTTCCTTTGCTCGTCTCCAGGTGTAGGCGTTGTGAACGAGTTGGTTTATAGTCTTGTTGCCTTGGAGCAAGTCTTCAATTGTGATAAGCCCATTCAATTCTCCACAAACATGGGTTAGATTGATCTTGGGGTCATGAATACCATTAAATTCCGCTAGGGTTCGTATCAGTTGGTATCAGAGCTGATCTAATCACAGGTTATATCCTTTAATTTGAGAATTTATTGTTTCTTGTTTTTCTTTGATAGATTCGGCCACCAAAAAAAAAATTGGGATCTTACTTGTTATTGCTTTGTTGAACACTTAATCATAAGTTAGTGTTCTTGCCGAAATATATACATATATAGATCAAAAAAAGAAGAAGTGCTTGATCTTGAAATCTTGATTGTTGCTACATAGAAAAAAAAAGAAGAAAAAGAAGAAAAAGAGAAAAGAAAAAAGAAAAAAAAGAAGAAAAAGAAAAAAGAAAAAAAAGAGAAGAAAAAAAATCACTTTTTTGTTGTTGTTTTGGCCGAATACATGCTTGAGAAAACCTTGATCATTGGGAATTTAGTTAGTCTTCCACTTAGTAGTCTTGTTTGTGCTCCTTGAAAATTTGGTAGTTTAGTTGATTTTTTTGAGTTGCTGGAATTTTCTTGAATTAAATCCTTAGTTCTTGATAATTCGAAATTATTTCTCTCTTTTCTAATTTTTTTTTGTTCGTGTCTTCAGATTGTCATATTATTCGTACAAATTTGCATTGCTATTCCTGAATTTGTCATCGAGTTTCGTTTTGTTAGTTTCGTAATTTCTTGCTTCTAGAGTCTATATCAAATTTATAAGTTCACTGCATAGTTGGTTGCTTTTTCTGAATTGTTGCTAAGTGATCTCAAGAACTAAAGAAAGGCAATTTGAGTGGAAAAAGGCATAGGGAGCATATTCGAGTGAAAAGCCTATAAATTTGTGTGAAACACGAGTGTGTGAGGTGATTTTGTTTTATTGCTAACGATTTTCGTGCAAGTTTCAAAAAAAAATGTCTTCTAATAGTGTGCCACAGAAGATCGGTGAAATCCAAGATGGGTTTTCGAGAATGCAACAACAGATGGAATTTATGTTTGGTGAGCTAATGAATAAGATTGAAAAATTAGAGATTAGGTCTGATGGAGGACGTAGTAAAAGGGGTAGAGAAGCTAGGAAAGAGGAGAGTGTTGCTGGAAACTCTGCAGATGAAGCTGAGGATGATCTTAACCGTAGTGGTGGGTTCCGTACACATAGGGGAGAGAGGTATGAGAATCGGCCAAGGAGGGGACATATTAGGCCACATAGGGATTTTGAGCATAGAGGGGATTTTGATGATTTGGGAGATATAGACTGAAATTTGGGTAGTATTAAGTTAAAAATCCCAGCCTTTAAGGGAAAAACTGATCCAGAAGCTTATTTAGATTGGGAAAAAAAGGTGGAGATTATTTTTGACATCCACAGGTACTCTGAAGAAAAGAAGGTTAAGTTAGCTGTAGTGGAGTTTACTGACTATACCATGGTTTGGTGGGAGAGATTGGTGGTAGAAATAAGAAGGAATAGAGAAAAACCAGTTAGCACACGAGAGGAGTTGAAAACAATAATGAAGAAGAGGTATGTTCCTAAACATTATTATCAGGAGTTGTTTAATCGTTTACAAATGATTACACAGGGTAATAAGAGTGTGGAGGAGTATCAGAAAGAATTAGAGGTGGCTATGATTAGAGCTAATGTTACTGGATATGAGGAAGTTACGATGTCTAGGTTTTTGAATGGATTGAATAGAGACATAGCTAATGTTGTGGAGTTGCAATCATATGTTGATTTGGAGGAGTTAGTACACTTAGCCATTAAGGTTGAAGGACAGTTAAAAAGGAAGGGTAATACACGATCTGGAGCTTATACGGGGTCTTCTTCGAGTTGGAAGATGAATTATAGGAGAGAGGGTAATGCATCATCGAAGCCTTTGGTGCCTTCTAAAGTTGTCGAACCTAACTCCATGAAGAAGCAGGTTTCAACCAATGATCAAAAACTTAAGGGATAAGTTCAACCGAAGCGTATTCGTGATATAAAGTGTTTCAAGTGTCAAGGATTGGGACACTATGCATCAGAATGTGCAAATCGTCGAGTTATGATTCTAAGGGATGATGGAGAGATTGTGTCCACTAGAGAGGAGTCTGATTGTGATGACATGCCCCCACTTGAGGATGCTAGTGATTTAGAGTATGTTGTTGGTGATAAAGTTTTGGTGGTTAGAAGGTCACTTAGTATTCAAACTAAGGAGGAGGATGTGGAGCAACAAAGGGAGAACATCTTCCATACTAGATGCCTAATCAACGATAAGGTATGTACTATGATCATTGATAGTGGTAGTTGTACTAATGTTGCTAGTGTTACTTTGGTTAGAAAGTTGGGATTGAATACCATAAAGCATGAGAGGCCTTATCAACTTCAAGGGTTGAATGAATGTGGTGTTGTTAGGGTGAATAGACAGGTGATGATTTCTTTTTCAGTAGGCAAATATAAGGATGAAGTGTTATGTGACGTTGTGCCTATGCATGCTACTTATCTGTTACTAGGGAGGCCTTGTCAATTTGATAGAAAAGCCAAACACGATGGGTTTAAGAACAGGTATTCATTAGAGAAGGATGCAAGGATTTATACACTTGCCCCACTATCACCAAAGCAAGTGTATGAAGATCAAATTCAATTGAAGAAGGGTTATGAAGAAGAGTAACATGTTTCGGCCAAAGTGGAGGAACAAAAAGATTTGGCCAAAATGGAAAAACAAGTTGAACAACATGGTGAGGATGTGAGGAAGAGAGAAAAGAAAGTGAGCCATGAGTTGAAAACCAAAGGGACAAAGTTTCTGCCCTTAGGACATTAGGGGAGGGTCATGGCCAAGAACAAAAAAATGAAAAGAAGGTCGAGAGTGGAGAGAAAATGAGTGGAGAGAAGAAAGAAAGGGTGAGAAAAGAAGAGTGTGTAGAAAAAGTGGGGAAACACCTTAATTTTTTTGCAAAATCTAATGATCTTAAACAAGCCTATCTTTCTAACTTGCCTATGATTTTACTTGTGTATAAGGAGGCATTCTTTAACTCAGATGAGTTAGATTCTTGTGTTCCTAGTGTTGTTAAAGTTCTTTTGCAGGAATTTGAGGATGTCTTTCCGGATGACATTCCTAGTGGTTTGCCTTCAATTAGAGGTATTGAGCACCAAATTGACTTTGTTCCAGGAGCATCTATACCAAATAGGTCGGCTTATAGGAGCAATCCTGAAGAGACTAAGGAACTTCAAACGCAAGTGGGGGAGTTGATGTCGAAAGGATATATTCGAGAGAGAATGAGTCCTTGTGCAGTTCCCGTGCTCCTTATTCCAAAAAAGGACAAAACTTGGCGAATGTGTGTGGATTGTTGAGCCATCAATAACATCACTGTAAAGTATCGACATCCCATTCCTAGATTAGATGATATGTTGGATGAATTACATGGTTCTAAATTATTTTCGAAAATTGATTTGAAAAGTGGTTATCATCAAAGTAGGATGAAAGAAGGGGATGAGTGGAAAACTGCTTTTAAAACTAAATATGGTTTGAATGAGTGGTTGGTTATGCCTTTTGGACTTACTAATGCACCTAGTACTTTTATGAGATTGATGAATCATGTGTTGCGTGCTTTTATTGGTAAGTTTGTAGTCGCTTACTTCGATGATATCTTGATTTATAGTAAGGAGATTGATGAGCATAAGTCATTTGAGACAAGTTCTTGATGTGCTTAGAAAAGAGTCCTTATATGCTAATTTGAAAAGGTGTGACTTTTGCATGGATAGGATTGTTTTTCTTAGATATGTGGTTAGTGCAAAAGGTATAGAAATGGATGAGGCTAAGGTTAAGGCTATTCAAGAATGGCCTACACCAAAATCCATAACAGACATTAGAAGTTTTCATGGTTTGGCTAGTTTTTATAGGAGATTTGTCAAAGACTTAGGTACTATAGCCTCTCCATTGACTGAAATTGTTAAGAAAACCGCGAGTTTCAAGTGGGGGGAAGAACAAGAAAATGCTTTTAGCCTGTTAAAATCAAAGTTGATTTCAACACCTTTACTATCTTTACCTGATTTTAATAAAGCTTTCGAGATTGAATGTGATGCTTCAGGAATAGGTATTGGAGCCGTTTTAATGCAAGAAAAACGACCCATCGCTTATTTTAGTGAGAAACTCAATGGTGCAACTCTTAACTATCCCACTTATGATAAGGAGTGGTATGCAGTCGTGCGGGCTTTGGAGACTTGACAACATTATCTGTGGCCCCGAGAGTTTGTCACACATACTGATCACCAATCGTTGAAACATTTGAAGGGTCAAGGTAAGTTAAGTAGGAGACATGCTAAGTGGGTTGAGTTTATTGAAACTTTTCCATATGTGATTAAATACAAGCAAGGTCAGGAAAATGTGGTCGCTGATGCCTTGTCGCGAAGGTGATGATTCGAGGTTGAATCCTTTTGAGGAGCGATGGGATGATGCGATCCAACCATCAAAGGATCCATTGGAGGTTCCAGTTGGTCCAGTTACTAGGATTAGGGCTAAGAAGTTCAAAGAAGCTTACAATGGACTTCTTCAAGATACATGGGCTAAGGATTTGTAATAATAAAGACCAAGCCATGGTTAATAATATTCATGTTCAAGAAGGGCCTGTTGGTGGAACCAAGACCATTACACAAGGATTGGGAGAAGAAGACTAGATTCGGACAGTTTGACCTTTGGTTACACTTTTAGTCATAACTGGAACTACAGATCTAATTTTTATGTGATTCTAGTTGGGATGGAAACTAGACTTCAATACCTTTCCAACGGTATATGGAACGCCTTCTAATTCATTAAGACAACAGAGAACCATCCGTTTTAAGTTGAGTCTTACTCCTGCCCGAGAAAATGCAGAAACAACGAACTTGTCCTATTTAATTAGTTGGGCTATCAAATTTTAATTATTTTGAGAGGAGACAATTTGTTTGGGTTTTTAGACTTGTTTATTTGTTTATTTTAATTAGTTTGGGCTAGTTTTAGCTTGGGTTGATTATTATTTATTTTGGGCTCATGTGAGACCCATTAGGGAAACTAGGTTTTGGCTTGGAGTATAAATACTCTTTAGGAATAATGTTAGGGAACTTTTTTGAACAATATTTTCCAGCGTTGTAGCCGTCTTTGGTTGCTTCATCTTGGTTCTTGATTGAGCTTTCAACTCTTCAAAGAATTGACCATTCTTTGTTGTGAATTTATACTTCCTTTGCTCGTCTCCAGGTGTAGGTGTTGTGATCGAGTTGGTTTGTAGTCTTGTTGCCTTGGATGAAGTCTTCCATTGTGATAAGCTCATTCAATTCTCAACAAACTTGGGTTAGATTGATCTTGGGGTCGCGAATACCATTAAATTCCGCTAGGGTTCGCATCACTAGGAGTCCTAACTAGTTTTTTTGAGGTTGTGGATAAGGGTTTATTTGTTTAATAAGAAAGATAGACGTTAATTTATACATCTACCTTTGGTACACTTCATTGTTGTGTGTTTTTAATTATAAAAAATATATTTGATTTACATTCATGCTAAGGTTCGCTAAAGCTTATATTAGTATTCTTTTTGTTATGAAATAGAAAATTGCATATTAATTGTTTCGTTTACCCATTAAGTCATTTTCTAAGATTGTATCCAATGATGGTTCATTTATCACATATTGCTTTTACACATAAATACAATTATAAAGAAAGAGAGAAAGGAAAGAATAAGAGAGGGGAGGGGAGGCTAGAATAGAGAAAATCAAATACACTCTCTCAAAAACATGAATTCAAGCATTCTTTCATATTTTGTAGTAGTTGTTCAATAGAAATGCAAGGGTAAATTATTTTTCTTTGTTGCAAAGACACAAAACCTTCGAATAAATTATCAAATTGTAATTGATTTTCTTACTATATATTGTGAATTTAAATGTATGTACAAATGTTGAAGGATTGGTATTCATGGTTTAAGATATATGTATCGAGTTGGTAAACAAGTGTGAGGAGAAATTTATAAACAAAAGAAACTTGAGTAATTTAATATGAATGATTATGTTGTTGTTTAAATTAACGAAAAAGCATAATGAGTAATTTGTAATTAAGTGTTTTTGTGTTCAATAAGTGAGAATTAAATATGAAATTGTTATTAGATTATCTTTGTATGGTACCTTAGGGGTTAGACTTGAGTTTTTAAATGGCTAAACTAGGGAGAAATGTTTGTTAAAATTGTATGCATGATAGTAGCTATTGTCGTTACAACATTTGCACGGGTTCTCAATGATGGGGTACATGGAAAATGGGGGTTTTATAGGTGGGTGACACTATGATATTGTTATTTTGAACGAAGTAAATAGCTTTTATTTAATAGGGTATGTTCTTTTTTATTTTGATTTTGTAGAACCAAGTAGATGGGTGACACTTTGATACTGCTAGCTGATGCGATATGTTATGGAACTAGTTACCTGGTAATGGAGGTAGTGTCACATATGAGCTATATTCTAGAACTAGTTATCTAAATAGAGCTAGTTTGGGTTAATGGTATGTGTTGTTTAAACTACCACAATATTAAATTTACCCTACAAAACAAAGTTTATACATAGGTTGGAAATTATGAGTTTAAAATTTATTGTCAAAATTGATCTAACGAGTTGAACAATAATGAATAAGATGTAATACTTACAAGATTCTACTATGATCAAATATAGTGAAATTATTTATATAATAGGTATGTTTTGCTCCAGATTCCACGAGTAGATTTTCCACAACACTATCTTATGATGTAAAATCAATATTATAAATTATTGATGTTAAGTAAATTGTGTTATTGTTGAGTAATGTTGACATCGAACAAGGTCTGGGATGATTGGATCTTAGTATCAGTTGGAGATATTAAAGAAGATGTCGATAACTTGGTGTAAGAAAAGTACAATATAAATTTTGCTGGAATTTTCATAAAATGAATGTTAAATTATTGTAAAAGGTCAATTATATAAAATTATATCCAAAAGGTTATGATTTTCACATAAAATGATTATAGAATAAATTGGCCGGTCATCCATTCATAAAAATAACAAATGATGGAATATAAGAGATATAAGTTTGATTGGGTTGTTGGGTCAATTGTTTGGGATTAAGTCTAGCATAAATGACAAGTTTAATGGAAACAAAAAAGAGACTTGATTATCACATGGGAGTACAAAAGTACTAGAGGATTTTGAGATAAAGAATGATTAATGGAAATTAACATGGAAATAATATAAGAGGAAATTAATGAAATGAATCTTAAATATACATCAAAAATATTTATTTTGAAGAATATTGATATAAGCTTTAAGTAGACATGAAAGGTAACTAAGTTGAAGAGTAATGGAATACATCTGAGTATACAAAATTAATATAGTTAAAAAAGCAATTGAGTGTTTTGAGAAATTCATGTTATTATTTCGATGAATTATATTATATAATTGGAAAATCAAAATAATATTGTTTGTTAGGAATGGGATAAATGCTTTGAAAGCAAAAAAGTGATATGAATTAAATAACAATGTGAATCACATGATTGCACAATGAATTACGATATGGATCAAAGGTTGTTAGGAGAGGAAAAAAAGATCATATGACCTATATGTGTTTTAAGAGAATAAATTATAATGTTAACACATGAAATGTATATGTAAAGTGAAAAGATTTATGAGATAGATTCGATGTAAAATGAAACATTATATGAAAATATTTGTATTCGATTAATCGGTTTGAAAGAAGGAAGGAATGATTTGAATAATAATGAGTTAAGTTATGAATGGATAGTCATTACGATGTCAGGATCACAATATAATCAATAATAAGATGAAAAGAAAAATTATCTAAGATACACAATAAGCATATAATATTGGGAATTTATATAAGAGTAAAAATCTTTTTATCTAAGAAAATTTCTCTAACATAAACAAGAAGCACTTATTATTGGGAAGCATCTAATGGAATAGTCATGACTGATTTGATGTTAATATTACCCTCGTTTTAAAAATAAATAAATAATAAATAAGGGGAATAGTCCTTATAGATTCAACTGTTCATATATAATAGCTGCCTATTCTACTTCTTTGCTCGGAGTCTATCAATATTGTTAATGATGGGATTTCAACTTCTAAAGGCATTACTGCCTCCATTGCATATACTAACGTGTACAGGGTGGCTCTTATTGATGTTCGGACTGCGGTGCGGTACATATTAGAGAAAATGGCAACATCTGCCAATCTTTGTTGGTGACTACGAGCTTTTGAATAATCTTATTGGCATTCTTGTTAGCAGCTTATACCGCACCATTCATTTTTGGCCTATACACCGAGGAATTAGAATGCATGATTTTCCATTTAGCGCAGAGTTCTACTGTCATCTTGCCATTGAAGTTCTGAGCATTATCAATTATAATTTTCTCTTGTGGACCATATCGATTAGTTCCATGTCTCTTTCAATAAATTTATTCACTACTTTTATGTATCACATGAGCAGCATGGGAACCCGCCCTTCTACCATTTTCGAAAGTAGTCGTAGACACAGTGAGAATTAAACCCTAATGAACATTTTGTTTATGGGTTGACAGGAACCCAGTCCATCAATCCCCTACTTTGTGTAGCAAGGGACCATTGGAGATGTCATGTTAAAAATAGAAGAGATGGGGGGGGAACTTGAATTTTGTCTCCGTTATTATACTTGATACTTTTGAAATTTCGAGGTCATAGTCATTGACTATCCTTCTCTAAAGTCATCCATAAGTAATAATCTCCTTGATTCGTGGTTCAGGGACTTATTACATAACTGCAAGGACCAGTGAAGTATCTGTGTGTAGGAGGGGTCCAGCCCGGCTTTATTTGGAAGGCCATGAAGTGAGGGAAACAAAGGAGCCAAAAGAATCCTACTACAACCTGGAAGCACGGGATTGATTGGCTGGATGGAAGAGAATAAATAAACCTTATGGGCTTTATTTAAGTTAGTTAGCTACAGCCCAAGGCTTGTTTGGGCTTAATTAAGACCTTGTTTTCAGCTAGGATCCAAGGCTTGCGTGGATTAAGTCACGGGCTTTTCAATTTAGGATTTTGGGTCAGTTTTTACTGGACCTCTTTTAAGTCCATATAATGGGTTAGTTTTTAAAAGACTATGTAAACCCATGTTAGCTAAATTTCGGCAGCCATTGATAAATTTTAAATCTGAACTTTTCAGTTTATGTGTGAGAGTGGTTCTTGCATTCTTTAGTTCTTGAACGAACTGAATCCGACTTATCGAAGATTAACTGGCTTCGTGGCGTCATTCCACTCATTCCACTAGTGCTGGTGCCTTGGGGCAGGTTTCCACTGTGTCACACTCCTATCAGACCTATTTCGGCTTTCCGGGATCAGATCTCATTCTTGGTTGTGGGTTGCGTGATCACGAGGTTCGCATCAGGTGGTATCAGAGCTAGGCTCCGAAACAAGGTCATATCATTCTGTTATTTTCGTGCTTTTCTTAGTGTCCCTTGAAGTTTTCCGGTGTTTGTGTTTGTCTCCTTGTTCTTCGTGTCAGCGTCATCAAATAAAAAAAAACAGAGAGGTTATATTTCATCGTTTTCTGTCTCTTCATTTGAGCATATTAAGGAAAGAAAAGAAAACAGAAAGAAAGAGAGATAGAGGCATTAGTTGAAAATGGAAGAATCATTGAAATCTTGCCGCAGAAAGCACTGCTCTGGGGAAACATGAGCAACCCACATCGGAATCAATTGAAAATTCATGTTCCGTCTATTGGGGTTGAGATAATATCGTATGTCAAATTTGGGCTTATTCTAATATTCATTTCTTGAGGGGGGGTTTTCGAGATTCATTTCTGCCGCAGAAACACTACCTTAGTGAACCCCATATAAAACCACCTTAGAATCCATGGAAACTCTACATTATGTGTCTTCGGGTTGATATCGCATGAGATATTAAATTGGGGCTTGTTTCGATATCGTATACTCGAGTTTTCAATTAGAGGTTCATTTCTGCCGCAGATTGATCACACAAGGGTTTGAGTACCTAGAAGTACGAGAATGACCTCTAATTTGAGTTTTGTTTTTAGTTTAGTATTAGAATACTAAATATTGATTTTGAGGTCATTCCGAAGTCGTTTGGTCTGCGTTTCAATTCTGTTACGTAAAAATTGCGTAAGAGGTTAGATTCTGCTCAACTCTCAAAACGTGATCCTTACTGTTTAGTTTTGTCCAATTCTCTGTTTTTGTTCTATTTTCAGTTATTTAGGAGTCAAGTAACTGTTTTCGCTAGTATTTGCTTCTGTTTTATTTCGTGTCTTCGTGCCGTCCACAATTCATACGGATTTGCATTGCCACTCGCGAAATCGAAATCGTAGTTTTGCTTTGCTCTGTTTTCAGTATTTCTATTGCTTCTTGAGGCTGAAAACCATAATTGGAGTGCGCTGCGAAGGCTACTGACTTTGAATTGTTGATTTTAGTTCCGAAAGAACCAAAAGAAAGCAGGTTGTGAGGTAAAAGGCGTGGCGAGCTTATTAGAGTGGAAAGCCTTGATTTCTTTGTGTGTGATACCCGCGAAGTGTGACGATATATTTTTTGCGACTAACCGAATTTTGCAGATTCAAAGGATGTCTGAAAACAACGAATCAGCAACACAAAACGCTGACGTTGCTTTCCAATTGCGAGCCTTATGTCAGCAACTCCAGTTGTTGTCTGGGATGAACATGGATCTGGAAGATGACGTGAAATGGATAAAGAAACAGAATATCGGGGCTGATCGCAGAGGAAATACAATCCGCAGGCCGTACCGCGTGCCAGATCTGATTTTGACGTGTTTGTTGATGAAAACGCGGATGTGGGTGAAGAGGACTATGACGGTGATATGGAACCTGGAAGTGACAAATCTTATTGTGAAGGCATGCCACCATTGAAGGATAGTGAGGGGGATGAGTTAGCATTACCGGTTGCGGCGTCCTTGGTTATGAGGTCTACACTCCAGGTTCAGGTCAAGGAAGATGAATCTAATCAACAAAAAGAGAATATCTTCCAGACGCGCTGTGACGTGCACAGCAAGGGGTGTGGTTTAATTATTGATAGCGGAAGCTGTGTTGATGTTTGCAGTACAACCCCTTGTTTAATTAAGCATGCGAAACCAATGGCTGAATGATGGTGGTGAAGTGAAAGTGACTAAGCAGGCTGTGGTCCCATTTTCGATTGGGAAATATGTTGATGAAGTTCTGTGCGATGTGGTGCCGCCGCAAGCAAGTCAACAGGGGAGACCATGGCAATATGATAGGAAGGCAGTTCATGATGGGGTTAGAAATCGGTATACCATTGTAAGAGATGGTAAGACCATCACTCTTGCACCCAAACAGGTGCATGGCGATCAAATAAAGCGAAAACGTGAGTATGATGAGGCAATGGGCAGGGAAAATCAAGGTGAGGATCAAGAGAAGACCATCGGATTCGGCCAGAACCCAAACCACCACAACCCATTCAGACAGTCATCCAAACGCAAACAAATCAGACCAGAACTCAAAAATACCCACACGTGGTCGAGAGTGGAGGTAAGACAAGAGGAGTGAAGAAAGTCAGGAAGAGTGATGAAAATTGCGTGGAAAAACTAAAGAAACAACGAAGTTTTTATGCTAGAGAGGGTGAGGGGTTTGATGATTTGTTCCCCGACGATACTCCAAGCGGGATTACCACCATTGCGGGGGAAAGAGCATCGGATTGATTTTGTACGTAGAGCTTCAATTCCTAACCGGCCATCCTATAGAAGGAATCCAGAGGAGATGACTGGGCTTCAAAGGCAAGTTTATGAGCTAGTAGATAAGGGATATATTCGTGAGAATATAAGCCCGTGCGCTGTACCCGTGCTACTCATGGCTACGAAGGATGGAACACGGAGGATGCGTGTTGATTGTCGAGCCATCAACAGCATAACGATTTTGATTCGAGGTCGAATCCTTTCGGGGAGAGAGGGGATGATGCGAACCGGCCCAGAAACACCAACAAGGACTTATTACATGTTCAGGGGCTTGATTCGTGGTTCAGGGACTTATTACATAACTGCAAGGACCAGTGAAGTATCTGTGTGTAGGAGGGGTCCAGCCCGGCTTTATTTGGAAGGCCATGAAGTGAGGGAAACAAAGGAGCCAAAAGAATCCTACTACAACCTGGAAGCACGGGATTGATTGGCTGGATGGAAGAGAATAAATAAACCTTATGGGCTTTATTTAAGTTAGTTAGCTACAGCCCAAGGCTTGTTTGGGCTTAATTAAGACCTTGTTTTCAGCTAGGATCCAAGGCTTGCGTGGATTAAGTCACGGGCTTTTCAATTTAGGATTTTGGGTCAGTTTTTACTGGACCTCTTTTAAGTCCATATAATGGGTTAGTTTTTAAAAGACTATGTAAACCCATGTTAGCTAAATTTCGGCAGCCATTGATAAATTTTAAATCTGAACTTTTCAGTTTATGTGTGAGAGTGGTTCTTGCATTCTTTAGTTCTTGAACGAACTGAATCCGACTTATCGAAGATTAACTGGCTTCGTGGCGTCATTCCACTAGTGCTGGTGCCTTGGGGCAGGTTTCCACTGTGTCACACTCCTACCAGACCTATTTCGGCTTTCCGGGATCAGATCTCATTCTTGGTTGTGGGTTGCGTGATCACGAGGTTCGCATCAGGTGGTATCAGAGCTAGGCTCCGAAACAAGGTCATATCATTCTGTTATTTTCGTGCTTTTCTTAGTGTCCCTTGAAGTTTTCCGGTGTTTGTGTTTGTCTCCTTGTTCTTCGTGTCAGCGTCATCTAATAAAAAAAACAGAGAGGTTATATTTCATCGTTTTCTGTCTCTTCATTTGAGCATATTAAGGAAAGAAAAGAAAACAGAAAGAAAGAGAGATAGAGGCATTAGTTGAAAATGGAAGAATCATTGAAATCTTGCCGCAGAAAGCACTGCTCTGGGGAAACATGAGCAACCCACATCGGAATCAATTGAAAATTCATGTTCCGTCTAATGGGGTTGAGATAATATCGTATGTCAAATTTGGGCTTATTCTAATATTCATTTCTTGAGGGGGGGTTTTCGAGATTCATTTCTGCCGCAGAAACACTACCTTAGTGAACCCATATAAAACCACCTTAGAATCCATGGAAACTCTACATTATGTGTCTTCGGGTTGATATCGCATGAGATATTAAATTGGGGCTTGTTTCGATATCGTATACTCGAGTTTTCAATTAGAGGTTCATTTCTGCCGCAGATTGATCACACAAGGGTTTGAGTACCTAGAAGTACGAGAATGACCTCTAATTTGAGTTTTGTTTTTAGTTTAGTATTAGAATACTAAATATTGATTTTGAGGTCATTCCGAAGTCGTTTGGTCTGCGTTTCAATTCTGTTACGTAAAAATTGCGTAAGAGGTTAGATTCTGCTCAACTCTCAAAACGTGATCCTTACTGTTTAGTTTTGTCCAATTCTCTGTTTTTGTTCTATTTTCAGTTATTTAGGAGTCAAGTAACTGTTTTCGCTAGTATTTGCTTCTGTTTTATTTCGTGTCTTCGTGCCGTCCACAATTCATACGGATTTGCATTGCCACTCGCGAAATCGAAATCGTAGTTTTGCTTTGCTCTGTTTTCAGTATTTCTATTGCTTCTTGAGGCTGAAAACCATAATTGGAGTGCGCTGCGAAGGCTACTGACTTTGAATTGTTGATTTTAGTTCCGAAAGAACCAAAAGAAAGCAGGTTGTGAGGTAAAAGGCGTGGCGAGCTTATTAGAGTGGAAAGCCTTGATTTCTTTGTGTGTGATACCCGCGAAGTGTGACGATATATTTTTTGCGACTAACCGAATTTTGCAGATTCAAAGGATGTCTGAAAACAACGAATCAGCAACACAAAACGCTGACGTTGCTTTCCAATTGCGAGCCTTATGTCAGCAACTCCAGTTGTTGTCTGGGATGAACATGGATCTGGAAGATGACGTGAAATGGATAAAGAAACAGAATATCGGGGCTGATCGCAGAGGAAATACAATCCGCAAGGCCGTACCGCGTGCCAGATCTGATTTTGACGTGTTTGTTGATGAAAACGCGGATGTGGGTGAAGAGGACTATGACGGTGATATGGAACCTGGAAGTGACAAATCTTATTGTGAAGGCATGCCACCATTGAAGGATAGTGAGGGGGATGAGTTAGCATTACCGGTTGCGGCGTCCTTGGTTATGAGGTCTACACTCCAGGTTCAGGTCAAGGAAGATGAATCTAATCAACAAAAAGAGAATATCTTCCAGACGCGCTGTGACGTGCACAGCAAGGGGTGTGGTTTAATTATTGATAGCGGAAGCTGTGTTGATGTTTGCAGTACAACCCCTTGTTTAATTAAGCATGCGAAACCAATGGCTGAATGATGGTGGTGAAGTGAAAGTGACTAAGCAGGCTGTGGTCCCATTTTCGATTGGGAAATATGTTGATGAAGTTCTGTGCGATGTGGTGCCGCCGCAAGCAAGTCAACAGGGGAGACCATGGCAATATGATAGGAAGGCAGTTCATGATGGGGTTAGAAATCGGTATACCATTGTAAGAGATGGTAAGACCATCACTCTTGCACCCAAACAGGTGCATGGCGATCAAATAAAGCGAAAACGTGAGTATGATGAGGCAATGGGCAGGGAAAATCAAGGTGAGGATCAAGAGAAGACCATCGGATTCGGCCAGAACCCAAACCACCACAACCCATTCAGACAGTCATCCAAACGCAAACAAATCAGACCAGAACTCAAAAATACCCACACGTGGTCGAGAGTGGAGGTAAGACAAGAGGAGTGAAGAAAGTCAGGAAGAGTGATGAAAATTGCGTGGAAAAACTAAAGAAACAACGAAGTTTTTATGCTAGAGAGGGTGAGGGGTTTGATGATTTGTTCCCCGACGATACTCCAAGCGGGATTACCACCATTGCGGGGGAAAGAGCATCGGATTGATTTTGTACGTAGAGCTTCAATTCCTAACCGGCCATCCTATAGAAGGAATCCAGAGGAGATGACTGGGCTTCAAAGGCAAGTTTATGAGCTAGTAGATAAGGGATATATTCGTGAGAATATAAGCCCGTGCGCTGTACCCGTGCTACTCATGGCTACGAAGGATGGAACACGGAAGATGCGTGTTGATTGTCGAGCCATCAACAGCATAACGATTTTGATTCGAGGTCGAATCCTTTCGGGGAGAGAGGGGATGATGCGAACCGGCCCAGAAACACCAACAAGGACTTATTACATGTTCAGGGGCTTGATTCGTGGTTCAGGGACTTATTACATAACTGCAAGGACCAGTGAAGTATCTGTGTGTAGGAGGGGTCCAGCCCGGCTTTATTTGGAAGGCCATGAAGTGAGGGAAACAAAGGAGCCAAAAGAATCCTACTACAACCTGGAAGCACGGGATTGATTGGCTGGATGGAAGAGAATAAATAAACCTTATGGGCTTTATTTAAGTTAGTTAGCTACAGCCCAAGGCTTGTTTGGGCTTAATTAAGACCTTGTTTTCAGCTAGGATCCAAGGCTTGCGTGGATTAAGTCACGGGCTTTTCAATTTAGGATTTTGGGTCAGTTTTTACTGGACCTCTTTTAAGTCCACATAAGAGGTCCATATAATGGGTTAGTTTTTAAAAGACTATGTAAACCCATGTTAGCTAAATTTCGGCAGCCATTGATAAATTTTAAATCTGAACTTTTCAGTTTATGTGTGAGAGTGGTTCTTGCATTCTTTAGTTCTTGAACGAACTGAATCCGACTTATCGAAGATTAACTGGCTTCGTGGCGTCATTCCACTAGTGCTGGTGCCTTGGGGCAGGTTTCCACTGTGTCACACTCCTACCAGACCTATTTCGGCTTTCCGGGATCAGATCTCATTCTTGGTTGTGGGTTGCGTGATCACGAGGTTCGCATCAGGTGGTATCAGAGCTAGGCTCCGAAACAAGGTCATATCATTCTGTTATTTTCGTGCTTTTCTTAGTGTCCCTTGAAGTTTTCCGGTGTTTGTGTTTGTCTCCTTGTTCTTCGTGTCAGCGTCATCTAATAAAAAAAAACAGAGAGGTTATATTTCATCGTTTTCTGTCTCTTCATTTGAGCATATTAAGGAAAGAAAAGAAAACAGAAAGAAAGAGAGATAGAGGCATTAGTTGAAAATGGAAGAATCATTGAAATCTTGCCGCAGAAAGCACTGCTCTGGGGAAACATGAGCAACCCACATCGGAATCAATTGAAAATTCATGTTCCGTCTATTGGGGTTGAGATAATATCGTATGTCAAATTTGGGCTTATTCTAATATTCATTTCTTGAGGGGGGGTTTTCGAGATTCATTTCTGCCGCAGAAACACTACCTTAGTGAACCCCATATAAAACCACCTTAGAATCCATGGAAACTCTACATTATGTGTCTTCGGGTTGATATCGCATGAGATATTAAATTGGGGCTTGTTTCGATATCGTATACTCGAGTTTTCAATTAGAGGTTCATTTCTGCCGCAGATTGATCACACAAGGGTTTGAGTACCTAGAAGTACGAGAATGACCTCTAATTTGAGTTTTGTTTTTAGTTTAGTATTAGAATACTAAATATTGATTTTGAGGTCATTCCGAAGTCGTTTGGTCTGCGTTTCAATTCTGTTACGTAAAAATTGCGTAAGAGGTTAGATTCTGCTCAACTCTCAAAACGTGATCCTTACTGTTTAGTTTTGTCCAATTCTCTGTTTTTGTTCTATTTTCAGTTATTTAGGAGTCAAGTAACTGTTTTCGCTAGTATTTGCTTCTGTTTTATTTCGTGTCTTCGTGCCGTCCACAATTCATACGGATTTGCATTGCCACTCGCGAAATCGAAATCGTAGTTTTGCTTTGCTCTGTTTTCAGTATTTCTATTGCTTCTTGAGGCTGAAAACCATAATTGGAGTGCGCTGCGAAGGCTACTGACTTTGAATTGTTGATTTTAGTTCCGAAAGAACCAAAAGAAAGCAGGTTGTGAGGTAAAAGGCGTGGCGAGCTTATTAGAGTGGAAAGCCTTGATTTCTTTGTGTGTGATACCCGCGAAGTGTGACGATATATTTTTTGCGACTAACCGAATTTTGCAGATTCAAAGGATGTCTGAAAACAACGAATCAGCAACACAAAACGCTGACGTTGCTTTCCAATTGCGAGCCTTATGTCAGCAACTCCAGTTGTTGTCTGGGATGAACATGGATCTGGAAGATGACGTGAAATGGATAAAGAAACAGAATATCGGGGCTGATCGCAGAGGAAATACAATCCGCAGGCCGTACCGCGTGCCAGATCTGATTTTGACGTGTTTGTTGATGAAAACGCGGATGTGGGTGAAGAGGACTATGACGGTGATATGGAACCTGGAAGTGACAAATCTTATTGTGAAGGCATGCCACCATTGAAGGATAGTGAGGGGGATGAGTTAGCATTACCGGTTGCGGCGTCCTTGGTTATGAGGTCTACACTCCAGGTTCAGGTCAAGGAAGATGAATCTAATCAACAAAAAGAGAATATCTTCCAGACGCGCTGTGACGTGCACAGCAAGGGGTGTGGTTTAATTATTGATAGCGGAAGCTGTGTTGATGTTTGCAGTACAACCCCTTGTTTAATTAAGCATGCGAAACCAATGGCTGAATGATGGTGGTGAAGTGAAAGTGACTAAGCAGGCTGTGGTCCCATTTTCGATTGGGAAATATGTTGATGAAGTTCTGTGCGATGTGGTGCCGCCGCAAGCAAGTCAACAGGGGAGACCATGGCAATATGATAGGAAGGCAGTTCATGATGGGGTTAGAAATCGGTATACCATTGTAAGAGATGGTAAGACCATCACTCTTGCACCCAAACAGGTGCATGGCGATCAAATAAAGCGAAAACGTGAGTATGATGAGGCAATGGGCAGGGAAAATCAAGGTGAGGATCAAGAGAAGACCATCGGATTCGGCCAGAACCCAAACCACCACAACCCATTCAGACAGTCATCCAAACGCAAACAAATCAGACCAGAACTCAAAAATACCCACACGTGGTCGAGAGTGGAGGTAAGACAAGAGGAGTGAAGAAAGTCAGGAAGAGTGATGAAAATTGCGTGGAAAAACTAAAGAAACAACGAAGTTTTTATGCTAGAGAGGGTGAGGGGTTTGATGATTTGTTCCCCGACGATACTCCAAGCGGGATTACCACCATTGCGGGGGAAAGAGCATCGGATTGATTTTGTACGTAGAGCTTCAATTCCTAACCGGCCATCCTATAGAAGGAATCCAGAGGAGATGACTGGGCTTCAAAGGCAAGTTTATGAGCTAGTAGATAAGGGATATATTCGTGAGAATATAAGCCCGTGCGCTGTACCCGTGCTACTCATGGCTACGAAGGATGGAACACGGAGGATGCGTGTTGATTGTCGAGCCATCAACAGCATAACGATTTTGATTCGAGGTCGAATCCTTTCGGGGAGAGAGGGGATGATGCGAACCGGCCCAGAAACACCAACAAGGACTTATTACATGTTCAGGGGCTTGATTCGTGGTTCAGGGACTTATTACATAACTGCAAGGACCAGTGAAGTATCTGTGTGTAGGAGGGGTCCAGCCCGGCTTTATTTGGAAGGCCATGAAGTGAGGGAAACAAAGGAGCCAAAAGAATCCTACTACAACCTGGAAGCACGGGATTGATTGGCTGGATGGAAGAGAATAAATAAACCTTATGGGCTTTATTTAAGTTAGTTAGCTACAGCCCAAGGCTTGTTTGGGCTTAATTAAGACCTTGTTTTCAGCTAGGATCCAAGGCTTGCGTGGATTAAGTCACGGGCTTTTCAATTTAGGATTTTGGGTCAGTTTTTACTGGACCTCTTTTAAGTCCACATAAGAGGTCCATATAATGGGTTAGTTTTTAAAAGACTATGTAAACCCATGTTAGCTAAATTTCGGCAGCCATTGATAAATTTTAAATCTGAACTTTTCAGTTTATGTGTGAGAGTGGTTCTTGCATTCTTTAGTTCTTGAACGAACTGAATCCGACTTATCGAAGATTAACTGGCTTCGTGGCGTCATTCCACTCATTCCACTAGTGCTGGTGCCTTGGGGCAGGTTTCCACTGTGTCACACTCCTATCAGACCTATTTCGGCTTTCCGGGATCAGATCTCATTCTTGGTTGTGGGTTGCGTGATCACGAGGTTCGCATCAGGTGGTATCAGAGCTAGGCTCCGAAACAACGTCATATCATTCTGTTATTTTCGTGATATGAACTTCATCAACAATTGTGATGAAACCCAATAAGAATGATGGTTTAGAACCCCGAGATCATGTAGACAAGATTGGTTGAGCCTTGACCCGTCACCTAACAAGATGAAAACCAAGACTACGAAAGATTGAAACGCCACACCTAGAAAACCTGAGAATCTCTCAACAATCAAGGTGATAAGTTTGGTTGTTTGAACGCCACAAGATTAACTTGATAAGTTCAGGAGTTCTTTTAAGAACGAAGAGGAACACAAGACCTCACAAATATGATAATTTCTGAAAACATAATCTGCTTAATCATATCGAAATTCCCCTTTTTATACTTGGAACAACCCTCCAAGAATAGGAAAAGTCATAACTAAAGCTTTAAAAGAGCTCAAACAGTAACATAAACAAGTCCCCACGTTTTTAGGCCTCTTGGACTTCTAGAGGCTATCATAAATAGCTAAATGACTAAATTCAATGTATTTAACATAACCATTTAAGACCAACTTCATTCCTCTAATTAATAACCTTGAAAGTCATCAAATTCATGCCCTTTGATGGTCAGATCATGCTGAAACGTTTTTGCGTAATTATTACCCTCTTCAATTAATTTGATGATGTGGACTAAGCCTTGATTATCATTTGATCCCATCTTAGTCTTTTTAGAATCAGCCCAAATCTCTTGGATTAGCCCATTTAGTGCTTCCTTGAAGCGTTTGGCTCTAAGTCTTGTAATTGGGCCACTTGGAAGTGACAAAGGGTCTTGTGCGAATTCAGACGCATTGCCGAGTGTATGATTAATATGTCCAGCTCCTTGGTTTGCATCATTCTCCCCCTCTTGAGAAGGATTTGTCCTCAAATCATCACCTGCATCAAATGGAGATAAATCAGAAACGTTAAAGCTTGCACTCACACCATACTCACCTGGTAAGTCAAGCTTGTAGGCATTATCATTGATGCGTTCCACTACTTGAAATGGTCCGTCACCCCTAGGCAAGAGTTTTGAACGTCGTTTTTCAGGAAAACGTTCCTTCCTTAAGTGCAACCAAACCCAATCGTCTGGTTCAAACACTACCTTCTTGCGTCCCTTGTTGGCTTGTTGGACATATTGTTTAGTCCTCCTTTCAATGTTCAGTCGTGCCTTTTCATGAATCATCTTTACAAATTCTGCCTTCGTTTTGCCATCTAAGTTCACACGTTCACTCACAGGTAAAGAAGTTAAATCCAAAGGTGACAAAGGGTTAAAGCCATAAACCATTTCAAATGGTGAAAACTTAGTTGCAGAATGTATACTTCTATTATAAGCAAACTCAACATGTGGCAAACAATCTTCCCATGTTTTTAAGTTCTTTTTAATGATAGCACGTAACAAAGAAGACAAAGTTCTATTCACTACTTCAGTTTGACCATCCGTTTGTGGATGACAAGTAGTAGAAAACAATAATTTGGTTCCTAACTTTCCCCACAAAGTCTTCCAAAAGTAACTCAAAAACTTTGCATCCCTATCAGAAACAATGGTCCTAGGCATGCCATGTAACCTAACAACTTCTTTGAAGAACAAATCAGCTATATGTGATGCATCATCAGTTTTATGACAAGCAATAAAGTGTGCCATCTTCGAAAATCTATCTACCACCACAAAAACTGAATCTCTCCCCCTCTTAGTCCTAGGTAATCCCAAAACAAAATCCATTGAAATATCAGTCCAAGGTTCACTAGGTATTGGCAAAGGGGTGTACAAACCATGGGGTTTCAACTTAGACTTGGCTTGTTTACAAGTGATGCACTTCTCACAGAATCTTTCCACATCACGTTTCATATGAGGCCAAAAAAAATGATCATGCAAAATTCCTAATGTCTTAGCTACACCAAAATGACCCATCAAACCACCACCATGAGCTTCTCCCACAAACAATTCACGCAAAGAACATATAGGCACACATAGTTTATTTTCCCGAAACAAAAATCCTTGATGCCTATAAAACTTTCCAAATGCCACTTTCTCACACGCATTGAACACATCACTAAAATCAGAGTCTTGTGCATACAAATCCTTAATGTATTCAAAGCCAAGCAATTTTGTATCTAAAATGGAAAGTAAAGCATACCTTCGGGACAATGCATCAGCTACCACATTTTCCTTACCTTGCTTGTATCTGATCACATAAGGAAATGTTTCAATGAATTCCACCCACTTGGCATGGCGTCTGTTCAACTTTTGTTGTCCTTTCAAATGCTTCAAAGACTCATGATCCGTGTGAATCACAAATTCCTTTGGCCATAGATAATGCTGCCAGTTTTCCAAAGCCCTTACCAAGGCATACATCTCCTTATCATAAATAGGGTAATTTAGGGCTGCCCCACTCAACTTTTCACTAAAATAAGCAACTGGACGACCTTCTTGCATCAAAACAGCTCCAATACCTATTCCTGAAGCATCACACTCAATTTCAAAAGTTTTAGCAAAGTTAGGTAAAACAAGCAAAGGTGCGTTAGTTAACTTTTCTTTGATCAGCTTAAATGCCTTTTCTTGTTCTTCCCCCCACTTAAACGTCATATTTTTCTTGATGACTTCAGTAAGAGGTGTGGCTAAGCTACTAAAATCACGCACAAACCGTCTATAGAAGCTAGCTAAGCCGTGGAAACTCCTCACTTGGCTGATTGTTGTAGGTGTTGGCCACTCTTTGATTGCCTTAACCTTTTCCTCGTCCACCTCAATTCCTTTGTTACTAACAACAAAACCAAGAAACACAAGTTTATCCGTGCAAAAGGTGCACTTCTTGAGATTAGCAAACAACTTTTCTTTCCTTAGAATTTCCAAGACAGATTTCAAATGCATTACATGTTCTTTCAGGTTTTTGCTATAAATTAGGATATCATCAAAATACACAACTACAAATCTGCCAATAAATGCACGCAAAACATGGTTCATCAAACGCATAAATGTGCTTGGAGCATTAGTTAAACCGAAAGGCATCACTAACCACTCATACAAACCGTATTTAGTCTTAAAAGCAGTTTTCCATTCATCACCTTCCTTCATCCTAATCTGATGATATCCACTCTTAAGATCCACTTTTGTAAAGACACAAGAACCATGCAATTCATCCAGCATATCATCTAATCTAGGAATGGGATGACGATACTTTACCGTTATGTTGTTGATGGCTCGACAGTCAACACACATCCTCCATGTTCCATCCTTCTTAGGAACTAATAGCACCGAAACTGCACAAGGACTCATGCTTTCACGCACATACCCCTTCTCTAATAATTCACCTACTTGCCTCTGAAGTTCCTTCGTATCCTCGGGATTACTCCTATAAGCAGGTCGGTTTGGAATTGACGCACCTGGTATGAAATCAATTTGATGTTCAATCCCTCGGATTGGAGGTAATCCATAAGGTACCTCTTCGGGAAGGACATCTTCAAACTCCTGCAAAAGAGAAACAATATCGCTCGGCAAAGCACCAACGAGATCGTTAGTACATAAAAGAGCCTCCTTGTACATGAGTACAATAAGGGGCTGGTGTGAAAATAATGCTCTCTTGATCTCACTTTTTTTTGCAATGTAATTGAATTTTTCCTCTCTTGCTCTTACTATGGCCGAAATCCCTTCTCTTTCTTTTTCTCTCTGATCAAATTTTTTCTCTCTTTCTTTTTTTTGAAAATCTTTTTTTTCAATTTCGGCTTTCATTTCTTTTTCTTTCTTTTGTTCACTTGATCTTTGTAACTTTAATTGGTCCTCCCTGACCTGTTCTGGATTCAATGGCAAAAGAATAATAGGTTGCTTTCTATGAGTGAAAGAATACCTATTTGTGAATCCATCATGCGTAACCCTCCGATCATACTGCCATGGTCTTCCCAATAGTAAATGGCATGCATGCATAGTAACCACATCACAAAGCACCTCATCCTCATATTTACCAATGGATAGTGCCACCAATACTTGCCTTGTCACCTTGATTTCACCACATTCATTGAGCCACTGAAGCCGATAAGGGTGAGGATGTTTCAAGGTAGTTAAGGCCAATTTCTCCACCAAATAAGTGCTGGCTACATTTGTGCAACTCCCTCCATCGATAATGACACTGCAAACTTTGTTTTTCACAAAGCACCGAGTATGAAACAAGTTCTCCCTTTGGTTACTTTCTTCCTCCTTAAGCTGCATATTGAGAACTCGCCTTGCTACCAATAAATCTCCAACCACAGCATTTTGCTCATCATCAGCATCCTCCAGAGGTGGCATGTCATTATCATCTTCCTCATTCTCCGACTCAAGCTCTCCTTGGGCGTTTATCACCATCACCCTTTTGTTTACACATTGGCTGGCTATGTGTCCCCGCCCCTGGCATTTAAAACACTTAATATCACGTGTTTTAGAACTTGAAGGTTCGGTGTTACCTAAAGCAGCAGCGGTCGTTGGTTTGGAATTCTCAAATTTTGGCTTATGTTGTAGCTGCTCATCCCTTTTCGGAGTTGTCTTCCATGGGCTGGTGTTAGCCATAGGTTGTCCCCTCCTAACCAATCCTTTTCGTTTGAGTTGTTCCTCCACCTTTATGGCTTGATGCACCATATCTGTCAACTCAACATAGTGTTGCATCTCAACTATATCCGTAATCCCACGATTTAAACCATGCAAGAACCTAGCCATGGTGGCTTCCCGGTCTTCTTCCACATTAGTAATTGATCCCACCAAACAATGGCGTAATCAGTGAATTCAATTGCAGCCAACTTAACCTTCTTTATCTCCGAGTAGTTGTGACAATCAAACACCATCTCCATTTTAGTTTCCCACTCCAAATAAACTTCAGGATCACTTTTACCTTGAAAAGATGGGATTTTAATCTTTATGTTTCCCAAATCATTATCCCTCCTAGGCCTACCCATCCTAGCTTCTCGATTCTCATTCCCACGCTGAAACCTGCCTCGGTTCACATATGGCTCATCAAAGTCCTCGGACTCTGCCTCTTCCTCAACATTACGCCACGGAGCACGCCCACCTTGCTGCCTATTGGGGATGTGTTGTTGATGTCCCCTAGGAGCTTCTGCTTCTACCCTGTCCAACCTATCATGAATAGGTTTTAATTCAGCCCTCAACATACGCCTCATCTCCCCTAACAAGGCTTGCATTTGGAGGTTAGGAACTCCAGTTTGTTGAACTTCTTCGGTTGTATCTTCTTGATTATTGGACATATTTAAAATCTGCAAAACAAGGTTAGAATCCTCATAAGCACTCCCTCACGTGTTTCACTCAAGAATTGATACACTTGCGCTCGTGTTTTCACACTAAATGGCTTTTACCCTCTTATGGTCTCCCACACTCTTGCCTTTTTCCACTCTTTTGTGTCTTCTTTAGTTCTTAATCGAACTTTCAAAAACTAAATCAAAATAATCCCACAGCAATTCAAAAAAATGAGAAATCAACCAAAACTAACCAAAAGGCCAAGAACTTCAATAAGGTGAGAAACAAGATTGAAAAGAGAAATTGTTTTTTTTTTTTGGAATAGTTAACTTTTTTTGTTGACGATGTTTTTTTTTTTCTGGACTTGAATAAGGTGAGAAACAAGATTGAAAACTAAAGTATTCTTACAAGAGGTAACAGTATACCTTTTTTTTTTTTGGACTTGAATCGTGTACCTTTTTTTTTAACGATTTTTTTTTCTACAAGAGGTAACAGTATATAAAAGAAAAAAACGAAAATGAAAGATAGTCAAACTTATCTTAGAACCAAAGCTCTGATACCAAATGATATGAACTTCATCAACAATTGTGATGAAACCCAATAAGAATGATGGTTTAGAACCCCGAGATCATGTAGACAAGATTGGTTGAGCCTTGACCCGTCACCTAACAAGATGAAAACCAAGACTACGAAAGATTGAAACGCCACACCTAGAAAACCTGAGAATCTCTCAACAATCAAGGTGATAAGTTTGGTTGTTTGAACGCCACAAGATTAACTTGATAAGTTCAGGAGTTCTTTTAAGAACGAAGAGGAACACAAGACCTCACAAATATGATAATTTCTGAAAACATAATCTGCTTAATCATATTGAAATTCCCCTTTTTATACTTGGAACAACCCTCCAAGAATAGGAAAAGTCATAACTAAAGCTTTAAAAGAGCTCAAACAGTAACATAAACAAGTCCCCACGTTTTTAGGCCTCTTGGACTTCTAGAGGCTATCATAAATAGCTAAATGACTAAATTCAATGTATTTAACATAACCATTTAAGACCAACTTCATTCCTCTAATTAATAACCTTGAAAGTCATCAAATTCATGCCCTTTGATGGTCAGATCATGCTGAAACGTTTTTGCGTAATTATTACCCTCTTCAATTGCTTTGATGATGTGGACTAAGCCTTGATTATCATTTGATCCCATCTTGGTCTTTTTAGAATCAGCCCAAATCTCTTGGATTAGCCCATTTAGTGCTTCCTTGAAGCGTTTGGCTCTAAGTCTTGCAATTGGGCCACTTGGAAGTGACAAAGGGTCTTGTGCGAATTCAGACGCATTGCCGAGTGTATGATCAATATGTCCAGCTCCTTGGTTTGCATCAGATCTCATTCTTGGTTGTGGGTTGCGTGATCACGAGGTTCACATCAGGTGGTATCAGAGCTAGGCTCCGAAACAAGGTCATATCATTCTGTTATTTTCGTGCTTTTCTTAGTGTCCCTTGAAGTTTTCCGGTGTTTGTGTTTGTCTCCTTGTTCTTCGTGTCAGCGTCATCTAATAAAAAAAAACAGAGAGGTTATATTTCATCGTTTTCTGTCTCTTCATTTGAGCATATTAAGGAAAGAAAAGAAAACAGAAAGAAAGAGAGATAGAGGCATTAGTTGAAAATGGAAGAATCATTGAAATCTTGCCGCAGAAAGCACTGCTCTGGGGAAACATGAGCAACCCACATCGGAATCAATTGAAAATTCATGTTCCGTCTATTGGGGTTGAGATAATATCGTATGTCAAATTTGGGCTTATTCTAATATTCATTTCTTGAGGGGTTTTTTTCGAGATTCATTTCTGCCGCAGAAACACTACCTTAGTGAACCCATATAAAACCACCTTAGAATCCATGGAAACTCTACATTATGTGTCTTCGGGTTGATATCGCATGAGATATTAAATTGGGGCTTGTTTCGATATCGTATACTCGAGTTTTCAATTAGAGGTTCATTTCTGCCGCAGATTGATCACACAAGGGTTTGAGTACCTAGAAGTACGAGAATGACCTCTAATTTGAGTTTTGTTTTTAGTTTAGTATTAGAATACTAAATATTGATTTTGAGGTCATTCCGAAGTCGTTTGGTCTGCGTTTCAATTCTGTTACGTAAAAATTGCGTAAGAGGTTAGATTCTGCTCAAGTCTCAAAACGTGATCCTTACTGTTTAGTTTTGTCCAATTCTCTGTTTTTGTTCTATTTTCAGTTATTTAGGAGTCAAGTAACTGTTTTCGCTAGTATTTGCTTCTGTTTTATTTCGTGTCTTCGTGCCGTCCACAATTCATACGGATTTGCATTGCCACTCGCGAAATCGAAATCGTAGTTTTGCTTTGCTCTGTTTTCAGTATTTCTATTGCTTCTTGAGGCTGAAAACCATAATTGGAGTGCGCTGCGAAGGCTACTGACTTTGAATTGTTGATTTTAGTTCCGAAAGAACCAAAAGAAAGCAGGTTGTGAGGTAAAAGGCGTGGCGAGCTTATTAGAGTGGAAAGCCTTGATTTCTTTGTGTGTGATACCCGCGAAGTGTGACGATATATTTTTTGCGACTAACCGAATTTTGCAGATTCAAAGGATGTCTGAAAACAACGAATCAGCAACACAAAACGCTGACGTTGCTTTCCAATTGCGAGCCTTATGTCAGCAACTCCAGTTGTTGTCTGGGATGAACATGGATCTGGAAGATGACGTGAAATGGATAAAGAAACAGAATATCGGGGCTGATCGCAGAGGAAATACAATCCGCAGGCCGTACCGCGTGCCAGATCTGATTTTGACGTGTTTGTTGATGAAAACGCGGATGTGGGTGAAGAGGACTATGACGGTGATATGGAACCTGGAAGTGACAAATCTTATTGTGAAGGCATGCCACCATTGAAGGATAGTGAGGGGGATGAGTTAGCATTACCGGTTGCGGCGTCCTTGGTTATGAGGTCTACACTCCAGGTTCAGGTCAAGGAAGATGAATCTAATCAACAAAAAGAGAATATCTTCCACACGCGCTGTGACGTGCACAGCAAGGGGTGTGGTTTAATTATTGATAGCGGAAGCTGTGTTGATGTTTGCAGTACAACCCCTTGTTTAATTAAGCATGCGAAACCAATGGCTGAATGATGGTGGTGAAGTGAAAGTGACTAAGCAGGCTGTGGTCCCATTTTCGATTGGGAAATATGTTGATGAAGTTCTGTGCGATGTGGTGCCGCCGCAAGCAAGTCAACAGGGGAGACCATGGCAATATGATAGGAAGGCAGTTCATGATGGGGTTAGAAATCGGTATACCATTGTAAGAGATGGTAAGACCATCACTCTTGCACCCAAACAGGTGCATGGCGATCAAATAAAGCGAAAACGTGAGTATGATGAGGCAATGGGCAGGGAAAATCAAGGTGAGGATCAAGAGAAGACCATCGGATTCGGCCAGAACCCAAACCACCGCAACCCATTCAGACAGTCATCCAAACGCAAACAAATCAGACCAGAACTCAAAAATACCCACACGTGGTCGAGAGTGGAGGTAAGACAAGAGGAGTGAAGAAAGTCAGGAAGAGTGATGAAAATTGCGTGGAAAAACTAAAGAAACAACGAGGTTTTTATGCTAGAGAGGGTGAGGGGTTTGATGATTTGTTCCCCGACGATACTCCAAGCGGGATTACCACCATTGCGGGGGAAAGAGCATCGGATTGATTTTGTACGTAGAGCTTCAATTCCTAACCGGCCATCCTATAGAAGGAATCCAGAGGAGATGACTGGGCTTCAAAGGCAAGTTTATGAGCTAGTAGATAAGGGATATATTCGTGAGAATATAAGCCCGTGCGCTGTACCCGTGCTACTCATGGCTACGAAGGATGGAACACGGAGGATGCGTGTTGATTGTCGAGCCATCAACAGCATAACGATTTTGATTCGAGGTCGAATCCTTTCGGGGAGAGAGGGGATGATGCGAACCGGCCCAGAAACACCAACAAGGACTTATTACATGTTCAGGGGCTTGATTCGTGGTTCAGGGACTTATTACATAACTGCAAGGACCAGTGAAGTATCTGTGTGTAGGAGGGGTCCAGCCCGACTTTATTTGGAAGGCCATGAAGTGAGGGAAACAAAGGAGCCAAAAGAATCCTACTACAACCTGGAAGCACGGGATTGATTGGCTGGATGGAAGAGAATAAATAAACCTTATGGGCTTTATTTAAGTTAGTTAGCTACAGCCCAAGGCTTGTTTGGGCTTAAATAAGACCTTGTTTTCAGCTAGGATCCAAGGCTTGCGTGGATTAAGTCACGGGCTTTTCAATTTAGGATTTTGGGTCAGTTTTTACTGGACCTCTTTTAAGTCCACATAAGAGGTCCATATAATGGGTTAGTTTTTAAAAGACTATGTAAACTCATGTTAGCTAAATTTCGGCAGCCATTGATAAATTTTAAATCTGAACTTTTCAGTTTATGTGTGAGAGTGGTTCTTGCATTCTTTAGTTCTTGAACGAACTGAATCCGACTTATCGAAGATTAACTGGCTTCGTGGCGTCATTCCACTCATTCCACTAGTGCTGGTGCCTTGGGGCAGGTTTCCACTGTGTCACACTCCTATCAGACCTATTTCGGCTTTCCGGGATCAGATCTCATTCTTGGTTGTGGGTTGCGTGATCACGAGGTTCGCATCAGGTGGTATCAGAGCTAGGCTCCGAAACAAGGTCATATCATTCTGTTATTTTCGTGCTTTTCTTAGTGTCCCTTGAAGTTTTCCGGTGTTTGTGTTTGTCTCCTTGTTCTTCGTGTCAGCGTCATCTAATAAAAAAAAACATAGAGGTTATATTTCATCGTTTTCTGTCTCTTCATTTGAGCATATTAAGGAAAGAAAAGAAAACTGATGCGAACCTCGTGATCACGTGGTCACGCAACCCACAACAAAGACTGAAATCTGATCCCGGAAAGCCGAAATAGGTCTGATAGGAGTGTGACACAATGGAAACCTGCCCCAAGGCACCAGCACTATTGGAATGAGTAGAATGACGCCACGAAGCCAGTTAATCTTCGATAAGTCGGATTCAGTTCGTTCAAGAACTGAAGAATGCAAGAATCTCTCTCACACATAAACTGAAAAGTTCAGAATGAAGTTTAATAAATGGCTGCCGAAATTAGGGTTACATGAGTTTAAATAGTTCTTAAAAGTAACCCTAATGGACCCCTTATGTGGACTTAAATGAGGTCCAGTCAAAACTGACCCAAAAATCCTAAATTAAAAGCCCATAACTTAATCCAAGCAAGCCTTGGATCCTAGCTGAAAACAAAATCTTAATTAAGCCCAAACAAGCCTTGGGCTGTAGCTAACAAAATTAAATAAAGCCCATGAGGCTTTTCTTTTATAGTCTTCCCTCAAGCCCATTAATCCCATGTTGTAGTAGGATTCTTTTGGCTCATTTGCTGTCCTCACTTCATGGCCCAAATAAGGTTGTATTGGACCCTTCCTGCTCATGGATAAGATGTACTAGGGTCTCCTCTTGATACTCCAATGGTCCTTGCAATTCTGACCTGGTTGAAACCTTCAAAACCAATGCATTCATTGCCTCTTTCAGTGCCTTTGTCTTAGATCGCGTCATTGGACCATTTGGGACATGTAATGGGTCCTTGGGTTGGTCCGCATCATCCCCTCTCCCCTAGAAAGGATTCGACCTCGAATCAATATCTGTGTCAAACAACGTAAGATCAGCAACATTAAAGGTAGCACTAACACTATACTCACCAGGAAGATCAATTTTGTATGCGTTGTCATTTATTCTCTCCAAAACTTGAAATGGACCATCACCACGAGGCTGTAATTTTGATTTCCTTTGGTTAGGAAATCGTTCCTTTCGCATGTGCACCCAAACCCAATCACCGGGGTGGAAGACAACCAATTTACGTCCCTTATTTGCTTTAGAAGCGTAAAGTCTGTTCTTTTTCTCTATTTGCAGTCGAACTCCTTCATGCAGTTGTCTCACCATCTTTTCCTTCTGTACACCATCTAAACTTACCCTTTCTTCACAAGGTAAAGGAATTAAGTCCATAGGAGTTAGTGGATTAAAACCATAAACAATTTCAAAAGGAGAAAAACTAGTGGTCGAATGCACAGTTCTATTATAAGCAAACTCAACAAAAGGCAAACATTCTTCCCAACTTTTCAAATTCTTTTGTATTACAACACGCAAAAGTTGAGATAATGTTCTATTCACTACCTCAGTTTGCCCATCTGTTTGAGGATGGCATGTTGTCGAAAATAAAAGTTTGGTTCCCAACTTTCCCCATAAGATCTTCCAAAAGTAGCTAATGAACTTAACATCACGATCTGACACAATACTCTTAGGAATGTCATGCAAACGTACAATCTCCGTAAAGAACAAGTCTGCGACATGAGATGCATCATCTGTTTTATGGCATGCAATGAAATGCGCCATTTTTGAAAACCTATCAACCACAACAAAAATAGAGTCTCTACCTTTCTTTGACCTAGGTAAACCTAAAACAAAGTCCATAGAGATATCTACCCAAGGTTCAGTAGGAACAGGTAATGGTGTATAGAGACCATGTGGTTGTACTTTAGATTTTGCCTTTCGACAAGCGATGCACTGTTCACAAATTCGTTGCACATCTCTTTTCGTCTTTGGCCAATAGAAATGCTCATGCAAAACATCCAAGGTTTTTGCAACCCCAAAGTGACCCATTAAACCACCCCCATGTGCTTCACGAACAAGCAATTCACGTAAAGAACTAGCAGGAACACACATTCTATTCTCTTTGAACAAATAACCATCCATCAAATAAAACTTACCAAAAGCCGAATTTCCACATGCATTATAAATCTCAATAAAGTCAGAATCGTTACCATACAATTCCTTCACGTATTCAAAGCCTAGCAATCTAGTATTCATGGTGTGTAAGAGAACATACCTGCGAGAAAGTGCATCGGCTACGATGTTCTCTTTGCCTTGCTTATACTTGATCACGTAAGGAAAAGTTTCAATGAATTCAACCCATTTTGCATGTCTTCTATTCAACTTACCTTGTCCTTTCAGATGTTTCAAGGACTCATGATCCGAATGGATTACAAACTCTTTTGGCCACAAGTAATGCTGCCATGTCTCAAGTGCTCTTACCAAGGCATAGAGTTCTTTGTCGTAAGTGGGATAGTTCAAGGTCGCTCCACTTAACTTCTCACTGAAATACGCGATAGGTCTCCGATCCTGCATCAAAACAGCTCCTATTCCCATTCCAGACGCATCACACTCTATTTCAAAGGCTTTTGTAAAGTCAGGTAAAGCCAAAACTGGTGCAGAACATAATTTGTCTTTCAAAAGAACAAAAGTCAATTCTTGTTCCTCCCCCCATTTAAACCCAACTGACTTTTTAACAACTTCATTCAAGGGTGCAGCTATTGTACTAAAATCTTTCACAAAACGCCTGTAAAAACTAGCTAACCCATGAAAACTCCTTACCTCACTTACCGATTTGGGTGTAGGCCACTCCCAGATGGCCTTAACTTTCTCCTCGTCCATCTCGATACCCTATGCAGTTACAACATAGCCAAGAAACACAATTTTCTCCATGCAGAAGGCACATTTTTTAAGATTAGCATACAATTTCTCACTACGCAACACACTAAGTACATTACGCAAATGATCAACATGCTCAGTTAAGCTCTTGCTATAGATCAGAATGTCATCAAAATACACAACCACAAACTTACCTATGAATGCACGCAACACATGATTCATTAAACGCATAAACGTACTTGGTGCATTTGTAAGTCCAAACGACATTACTAACCATTCATATAAGCCATACTTAGTCTTAAATGCAGTTTTCCACTCATCACCCTCTTTCATCCTAATCTGATGGTACCCACTTTTCAAGTCAATTTTAGAGAAAATGCAAGATCCATGTAACTCATCTAACATGTCATCAAGCCTAGGAATAGGGTGTCTATACTTTACCGTTATGTTGTTGATGGCTCGGCAATCAACACACATCCTCCATGTTCCATCCTTCTTTGGCACAAGTAGCACGGGTACGGCACAGGGGCTCATACTCTCCCGAATGTAGCCCTTTTCCATCAGCTCATCAACTTGTCTTTGAAGCTCTTTCGTCTCCTCGGGATTGCTTCTATATGCTGGTCGGTTAGGAATTGAAGCTCCGAGTACGAAATCAATCTGATGCTCTATCCCCCGTAATGGCGGTAATCCACTTGGAGTATCGTCGGGAACACATCATCAAACTCCTGCAACAACGAAATAGCAACACTAGGCACAATATGATCAAGATCATTAGTATTAAAGCAAGCCTCCTTGTACACAAGTAGAATCATTGGCTTGTTAGTGAAATATGCAGATCTGACCTCACCCTCTCTAGCATAAAAATTAGGCTGTTTCTTTAGTTTTTCCACACAATTCTCATCACTCTTCCTGACTTTCTTCTCTCCTCTTGTCTTACCTCGACTCTCGACCAGATTTGGGTCTTTTTGAGCTGTGGTCGAATGGTCTGGTTTTTTTGTGTTTGGATGAGTGTCTGATTGGGTTGTAGTGGTTTGGGTTCTGGCCGAATCTGATGGTCTTCTCTCCCCTTCGTCCTCACCTTGATCTTCACTCCCCATTGCCTCATGCTCACGTTTTAGCTTTATCTGATCATCATACACCTGTTTGGGTGTAAGAGGTACAAGAGTGATGGTTTTACCATCTTTTACAATGGTATACCTATTTTTAACCCCATCATGAATTGCCTTCCTGTCATATTGCCAAGGCCTCCCCAACAAGATGTGACTTGCTTGCATCGGTACCACATCGCACAGAACTTCATCAACATATTTCCCAATCAAAAATGGAACCACAACCTGTTTAGTCACTTTCACTTCTCCACTATCATTCAGCCATTGCAATCTATATGGTTTTGCATGTTTAATAGTACTCAAATGTAGTTTACTCATAAGTGTGGTACTGCAAACATTAACGCAACTTCCACTATCAATAATTAAACCACACACCTTGTTTTGGACGTAACAGCGTGTATGGAAGATATTCTCTCTTTGTTGATTAGATTCATCTTCCTTGACTTGAACCTGAAGTGTGCGCCCCACAACCGGTAATGCTAACTCATCCTCATCAATATCCTCCAATGGCGGCATGCCTTCGCAATCAGATCAGTCACTTTCAGATTCCATATCACCATCATCTCTAATCATCATTATTCTCTTGTTTGGACACTCCAAAGCATAATGTCCATGCCCTTGACACCTGAAACATTTAACATCACGAGTACGTTTAGGCTGAGTTTCAGATTTACCTTTGCCACCGGTAGGGACATCAACTTTAGCCGTTGTTCGTTCAGTTTTAGAAGGAACAAAGGATTTTGGCTGGACAATACCCTCTCTCTTCAGATTCGTCTTCCAAGATGATGAAGAACCCGAATTAAATCCTGGCCGAACATGTGCCTTCCTGAATTGTCTCTCCACCTTCGTAGCCATGTGAACCATGTCCTCTAGCTCCACATAGTGTTGTAGCTCCACCACATTGGCAATGTCACGATTCAACCCATTAAGAAATCTAGCCATGGTGGCTTCTCTATCCTCAACAACATTGGCCCGAATCATTGCTTTCTCCATCTCTTTGTGATATTCATCTACTGTCTTATATCCTTGATTCAGACCTTGGAGCTTCAGGTATAGGTCTCTATAATAGTGGTTTGGCACAAATCGTCTCCTCATTAACGCTTTCATCTCCCCCCAACTCTGAACGGGTCGCTCCCCATTCCTCCTCCTACTGATTACAATCTGATCCCACCAAATCATTGCATACGTTGTAAACTCAATCATCACCAATTTCACCTTTTTTTGTTCAGGACAGCTATGACAATCAAAAATCCAATCTACTTTTTTCTCCCACTCCAAATAAGCCTCGGGATCATTTTTACCTTCGAAGTTAGGAATTTTCAGTTTGATTTTGTCCCCATCCATATCTTCATAATTCCCCATGCCACGGAAATTCACATTCCTCCTAGCTCTGTTCGGTCCAGACCTGATTCCTTGGCCAACAGATGCAAAATCATAGTCATCTTCGTCCACATCTGCATTTTCATCAACATACTCTTCAAAATCAGATTTGTTATTCCGTACAGCCATACGGACCGTATTTCCTCGGCGATCAGCCCCACTATTCTGTTGCTTTATTGAATTCACCTCATCTTTCAGATCTTTGCATGTCCTAGACAACAGCTCAAGTTGCTGACCCATGGCTCGCAATTGGAACGCTACGTCAGCGTTTTGTGTGTCTGATTCGTTGTTTTCAGACATCCTTTAAATTTGCAAAATTTGGTTAGTAGCAAAAAAAAATAAAAATATATATATATATATATATATATCCTCACAACTCTCGTGTATCACACAAAAACAAATCAAGGCTTTTCACTCTAATAAGCTCACTACGCCTTTTACCTCACAACTCTCGTGTATCACACAAACAAAATCAAGGCTTTTCACTCTAATAAGCTCACTACGCCTTTTACCTCACAACTTGCATTCTTTTGGTTCTTTCGGAACTAAAATCAACAAATCAAAGTCAGTAGCATTCGCAGCGCACTCTAATTATGACTTTCAGACTCAAGAAGCAATAAAAATACTGAAAACTAAGCAAAACAAAACTACGATTACGATTTCGCGAGTAGGAATGCAAAGTACTATCCGAATAAGCCCTAATTTGACATATGATCTCATCTCAACCCCAATAGACGGAATATGAATTTTCAATTGATTCCGATGTGCTTTGCTTATGTTTCCCCAAAGTACTATTTTTTGCGGCAAGATTTCAATGATTCTGCAGATTTCAACTAATGCCTCTATCTCTCTTTCTTTTCTTTTCTTTTCTTTTCTTTTTTTTTTTGGACTTAATATACTGAAATGAAGAGACAGAAAACGATCAAATGGAACCTCTTTTTTTTTTTTGATTAGATGACGCTGACACCAAGAACAAGGAGATGAACACAAACACTGGAAACTTCAAGGAACACTAAAAAAAAAGCACGAAAATAACAGAATGATATGACCTTGTTTCGGAGCCTAGCTCTGATACCACCTGATGCGAACCTCGTGATCACGTGGTCATGCAACCCACAACAAAGACTGAAATCTGATCCCGGAAAGCCGAAATAGGTCTGATAGGAGTGTGATACAATGGAAACCTGCCCCAAGGCACCAGCACTATTGGAATGAGTAGAATGACGCCACGAAGCCAGTTAATCTTCGATAAGTCGGATTCAGTTCGTTCAAGAACTGAAGAATGCAAGAATCACTCTCACACATAAACTGAAAAGTTCAGAATTAAGTTTAATGAATGGCTGCCGAAATTAGGGTTACATGAGTTTAAATAGTTCTTAAAAGTAACCCTAATGGACCCTTTATGTGGACTTAAATGAGGTCCAGTCAAAACTGACCCAAAAATCATAAATTAAAAGCCCATAACTTAATCCAAGCAAGCCTTGGATCCTAGCTGAAAACAAAGTCTTAATTAAGCCCAAACAAGCCTTGGGCTGTAGCTAACAAAATTAAATAAAGCCCATGAGGCTTTTCTTTTATAGTCTTCCCTCAAGCCCATTAATCCCATGTTGTAGTAGGATTCTTTTGGCTCATTTGCTGTCCTCACTTCATGGCCCAAATAAGGTTGTATTGGACCCTTCCTGCACATGGATAAGATGTACTAGGGTCTCCTCTTGATACTCCAATGGTCCTTGCAATTCTGACCTGGTTGAAACCTTCAAAACCAATGCATTCATTGCCTCTTTCAGTGCCTTTGTCTTAGATCGCGTCATTGGACCATTTGGGACATGTAATGGGTCCTTGCTGTTGTTCTTGGGCTGGTCCGCATCAGTAATTTTACACCCCGATAACTAAAACAAAATAATTGTTAAATTTTTTGATATTTTGGACAAATTATAATCGATAATCATAAACTGGTTACGATATCCAATTTTCATTCAAAACATGTGAAGGATACAAAATATATTTGTTTTATGAAAAATATGCTTGGTAAAAAACCTTGAAACTCGATTGTATGGATGAAAACAACACATTTTTCTGTTAAACTATAACCTAACTCAAATAGGGTATTATTTATTTTCTTGGGAAATTATCACTACTCTAGCCCCGTTTCAATATGATCCACTAGTCATTCATCTCGTATTTCAATGGATTTTGTATTAGGTGTACAAAGTCAAAATAGGGTAGGGACTCAATTTTTTGTAGTTATAGTTAGGTTTTCAAAGATGATACATTTCATATCTTGTCATAAAATTGATGATGCAATTAATATTGCTGATTTATTCTTTAGGGAGATTGTATGAATTCATGGGGTTCCTAGAAGCATTGTTTCTAATAAAGATGTTAAGTTCTTACCTTTGTCCATATATGAAAATATTATACTAAGAAAAAAAAAAGACATACAATCCTTTCCATTCTTTTTCTTGATCATGCATATGAAGAAGTTTTAACATATTCTTCCTTTTGAACCCTAGTTGATTTTCAAAACCCTTAATGTAACATATGGCCATGAGATAATTAAATTAAAAAACCATTTAGACTTATTAACCAAAACTAATTGGACTTTAAACAAAATTATTCATAAAGATATGAGGCATTATTTACTGAAATAATATGTAATAATAATTTTGCTCTTAAATAAAACATTGAATTGGTTATAAAGGAAAATTTGATTTTTTGAATAACTTATTAATCATTATCAAATTGATTAGGGATAAAAAAAGGTTTTTAATTTTTTTCACAATAAAATGATTTAATTATCTTTAAAAGTATAAAATATAAAAATGGTGTCTAGTGGCTTATTTATCGTTTACTGTTTTAAGTACAATAAAATAACTGAATTATTCTTAATATAAAAAATGGTAAAGTTGATATCAACTGGATTTTGTATTTCCACTCTAGTTTTTTTTGTATAATCAAATTAACTGATAAATTTTTTGATAATTGAATAAATATATAATATTATTTGAAAATAGGTAACTAACACATGCAACACACATTTCAACAGGTGGGAGGCATTCATGCTCTTTGGATGGATCGTTCTCCTAGCAGCTAAACGATGTTCTTTATGATGACTTCAAAAATAGTCTGACGGTCCTGTTCCTGATGGTTAGGTTCATGTGCATGGTGGCACAATAGTTGAGAATGGGTAAACTTTTTCTCTTCTCCTATCTTTTCTCTTTCCTCTTCTTGATATTTGTATAAGTCTTTTTAAAAATTAAATGTGTCATGTGAGTTTGTATTTGTATCAATTTTGATCTTTATTTTTTTATTGACAGAAACTTACATACCATACGGAATGCGTGTGCTAAATCCGGTCTTGTACAAACCATAACATACATTAAACACCTCACTACACTAGCATAAGAGACCTTTGACATGTCTTTTACATTATTTATATTTGGGCATTGTACAATAAATAAACTAAAATGATTTGCTAAATGTGTACTTATTGATTTTATATTGTCCATGCTAAACCTTTCCAACACTTTCTCAATATAGCTATGCTTAGATAACCATAATCTCTTGGTACTTATATCTTTGTGAATATTCATCCAAAAATCTTTTTAATAGCACCTAAATGTTTCATGTCAAGTTCTCTACTTAAAAAAGTCTTCAACTTGTTGACCACACATACTTTTGAAGTAATCAACATATCATCCTCATAAAGCAACAAAAATATATGTGAAAAAATTATCATCAAGGATCTTTACATAAACACAACAATCATACTCATGTCTTTGTAGCCAATCTTGATCATGTAAGATTCAAATTGTTTGTACCATTGCCTTGAAAATTGTTTCAATCTATAAATTATTTTTTTTAATTTACAGACCAAGTGTTCCTGTCCAAGTTGACTAAACCATTATGGCTCGAACACGTAAAATTTCTCCTCCAAACCACCATAGAGAAAAGTTGTCTTAACATCTATTTGCTCCAACTACATATCAAAATGTGCTACTAATTAACACTACCTTGATGCAAATATGTTTGACTTCAAGTGAAAATATCTAATCATAGTCATCCTTTTTCCTTTGTGAGCAACCCTTTTCTACTAGACAAGCCTTATATTTCTCACCCTCTTTCTCTGATATTGCTTTTTTACTTCTTATACACCTATTTGAATTTTATAACCTATTTTCCTTGGAAGTTCATCCAATACCCATGTTTGGTTCTTATACATAGACTCTATTTATTTTTTTCATAGAACTCATTTACTTACAATTATCTTGATTGTGTATTGTCTCCAAAAAAATAGTAGGATCCATATTGTTAATAATAAGTGAATAAGAGACCAAATCTTTGTACCATACTTGATTGGTCGCCTAATAGTGCATCTTGGCCTACCTAAAGCTATATTGTCATATTGATGATCTTCTAAACCAGAATTCCTTTAATTCTTGATGGTTTCTTTCTTAATAAGTGTATCTAGTTCTACTTGCACCTAATGTTTAGTGTTGTTACAGTTTTCTAGCACTTGTTGCTTTTCTTTCTGGGTGCATTATAACATGGTTTTTTCATCAAAAATCATCTATATTGATCACCACCTTGTTTGCTTTCAAGTCCTAAAGCTTGAAACCTTCTATCACGACGATATTTTTTCACGCTCCGTGCCTTGTCATCCCTGGAGGAAGAAAATGGCAAACGGTGAAATAGGTGTATTTTATAGTCGTAAAAATTACGAATATAACTCTTGGGAGTCACCACCTAGTATTAAGGTCACTAAGAAACCTATTGATCTGTGAGAGTCTGGGTAAGGGGACTTATTGTGCAAGGGAAAGGCGCATCACCCTTAGTGCACCCTACCTAAGGCAAGCTGCGTTGTTGTTTGATTTTTTTTCCTAACTTATTTTTTATTTGTTGGTCTTTTCTAAGGTTTGACGTAGATCTCTCTTCATGAGAGAGTCTCTACCTTATTATGAGTTGAAAGACTAACCAAAAAGAATTTTACATTGTATTTTGAAAACCCTGTTTTTAACTATCTGCGAGTGTACTTTACAATGTAATTTTACACCGTGATAGCTAAAATAAAATAATTGTTAAATTATTTTGATATTTTGGCCAAATTCCAATGGGTAATCATAAATTGGTTATGATATCCAATTTTCGTTCAAAATATGTGTATGTTGCAACATATTTTTTTAAAGAAAAATATGCTTGGAAAAACCTTGGAATTCGGCTGTATACAAGAAAACAACACATTTTTTGTTTTTTATAAATGAGATTTTTTATTTTAATATTTTTTAAAATCAAATATAAAAATTTGGACTGAGCCTGGCCCAAGTAAATGGCCCGGCCCAACTCTGCTGGCCTTGGGTGAGACCCGGCCTAGCCAACTAGGCTGGACCGAGAGCAGTCCAGCCTAAGAGGTAAAACAAAAAAAAATTGGTCTCTACACTACTTATGTAGCGTGAACAGTATAATGAATTAACATTGCTCATGTACATGAACAGTAACAGGACTGATGATGATGAGAAGCTTACCTTCTACTATCGCTGAGTAGAGTAGATTGATGTGGTCCTTCTTGTGATGGTGGCGTAAGAAATGGTGGCCTGTGGTGGTCGGGAGAGACGCCGAAAGCTACTAGTTTATGCTAGAGTTTGTCCCTGCTGCTTTGCCGGGGCTTATTGCGTTGCGTTGTCGGCGCTGGAGAAGAAGAGATGGGCTATCTAGGAGATCTGTTGGCGTGGGGGAGAACCGCTAGTGCCGAGGGCAAAGTGGTGTTCACTGGGAGCTAGCTGGAGGATAGAGAGAGGGATGCTAGTGCTGGTGTCCTGGCAGAGATGGGAAAGAAGAGCCGGGGAAATGGAGGGGTGGCTATCATGTGCAAGTTTTTAGTCACGGCATTTCCGCAGTTTTCCCCACTTTGTTTGTCGTCCCTCTCGTGCTCTGTGTTTTCTTTCCAGTGTTTCCCTCCATTTTTTTTCAACATTAACGATGGTCTCCCCTACTTTGTTTTAAGTATCATTGATTGCTCCCCCTTTTTGTTGCATTATTTCCTCTTATATTTATTGGCGAAGGTAAACCTCAACGGCATGCGCATGCAGTGACTAGTTGGCTCCTACAGTGGCATGCTACAGCTATGTTCAGTGACGAGTTTCCTCCTACAATAGCATCCTACAACTGTGTTCAGTGATGAGTTGCCTCTTATAGTGGTTGCCTTTTAGCAGTATGCCTACTGCAGTGGCGTGCCTGCAACACGTTTTGGACATGGTACAATTACATTTTGGTCCTTCAATTTGTAATTGTTCTAATTGCACTCCCAATCGGCTTTAAACTTTTAAATTTGTGCAATTGTATCCCTGTCAAAATTTCAAGAGCACCCTTAACTTTGTGTGCCGTTTTTATTTTGGTCCTAGGTTTCAGATCTATGCGATTTGACCCTCACTTGACCATTAAACTCTCAATTTTCTTTAATTTGGCTTCTGACTTCGCACAATTGGCTTGGACAAATTCAATTCGATCTCTGAAAATTCCGATCTTCTCAATTTAACTCAAATCAAGCTTCCAAACTTAATTAAGCCCTTAATAAAAATAATTTGACCCATTTAAAGTATAATTAAGTCCTTACGCTTAATTAAATCCTTCAATTGGGCTCTAAATTAATCCCTAAACATAATTACACTTTAAATTGGTCGGCGATTAAATCAAACTGGCCTATGAAAATATAATTATACCTTTCGACCTAAGTTTTAAACAGATTTATCCAATAATAAGTTATTTTATCATTGAATCTGTATTTTCCTTCTTATTTAGGCAAAAAAGACGTACGATTGGGTTCTTGAAAACATCCAAAATTTCCACAATTTTTCTGTCAAAGCTAGCCCCTTTTATGTTATTTTATTTTTTAGTTTAAGTAGATTTTGGGGAATAACCCAGAATTTGGTTATAACAATTGCCCCCCTCTTTACAATGCTTACGACTAAAGTCTTGTAGGAGACTTTAGATAGTAAGCGTTGTAAGGAAAAAGAGAATGGATTTACTAGACCATGAAATGGTTGATCTATCCGGAAGTGAAAATGGTGGAGATGATGGAATGGAAGATAGGGCTAGAAAGCATGCTATCTAGGATCTATGGTTGAGGGCTGGAAAGTGCACTATTTGAGTTGGTGGTTGAAGGCTGGAAAACGCACTCAAACAAGGAGCATGATAGGGATGGAAAATGCAGTATTCTAATTGATGGTTGGAAAACACATTCAAAGTGGGGGAAATAGGGCTAGACATCGCACTATCATAATTGATGGTTGAGGGTTGGAAAACACACTCAGAAGAGGAGGAAAAAATAGTGTTGGGAAACACTCTATTTTAGTTCATGGTTAAGGGTTGGAAAACACTCTCAAACAAGGAGGATAGGGATGGAAAGGACACTATCTTAATTGATGGTTGAGGGTTGGAGAACGCACTCAAATAAAGAGGGAAAATAGGGCTGAAGAGCACACTATCTTAATTGATGATCAAGGGTTGGAAAACACACTCAAGTAAGGAAGGAAAATAGGCTAAAACATGCACTATCCTAATTGATGGTTAGAATTGGAAAACCACACTCAAAAGAGGAAGAAAAATAGGGTTGGAAAACATATTATTTTTATTTGTGGTTAATGGTCGGAAAACACGCCCAATTCATAAGGAAGTTATGTTTAAGAAGCGCACTATCCTAACTAATGGTTTTAGAATTGGAAAAACCATACTCAAAGAGGAGGAAAGATAGGGTTGAAAAACACATTGTTTTAATTTGTTGTTAAGGGTTGGTAAGCGCACTCAAAGGAGAAAGATGAGGGATGAGACATAAATCGCGCTATCCGAGTTGATTGAGGGCTAAAAATGCCATTGCATAAGGATGATGGAGGTAGGGTTGAGAACATGCTATCTGAGTTGATAAAGGGCTCGCAAGTGCATACAGGAAAATGATGAATAGAGGTTTGTAAATTACAGTCTCTTCAAAACATTTCCTAGATTCTTAGTGGGGAAGTGATGCATGATGACACCCAAATTCAGGAAAGAGACAGGGCTGAAAAGCATGCTATAGGAAATGAAAGAGGTGAGAGCTTGAAGGCATACACAAAAATGATGAATGAAGGTTTGTAAATTACAACCCATTCAAAACATTTCCTAGATTCTTAGTGGGGATGCAATGCATGATGATGCATGTATACTTACCTAAGAAATATATGTCCCCTTTCTTCTTCATGGTCTTCTCTTTTGGGGGTTTGGATCTCTGGTTTTAACGGCTTCTCACTTCTGCTTACTCGAGCCACAACTTATGATTTTGACTACAGGAGATGACAAATCTTCTGTGTCCACATGCCCTTCTCAGTTTTGTTCAACTTTCTTTGAAAAGGAATGATGAAACCAGCTTCAATTGCATTTGTATATTGCCCCCAGTCTGGTCATGCCCCACAAGTGTTTTAGGCTTCAATGTAGTGTTTGCATGGAAAGGGTTGATTATTTGCAAATATTGTTTTCATGTAAGCTTTTTGAAATTTCAAAGTCATTCAAGCATAAAAACCATTTTGATGTTTGTTTAAACAAACTTGTTCTTGAAAGAATTCGAGTGATCTCATTGTCAGGTTTTATGTTGATTTTGACAAGAATGTGAAATGATGTTTATTTCATGACTCACATGTCAAAAGGCTTTGATCAAGTTTTGAAGCATTTGTAAGGCTTGTTTCGAATGGAAAAGCATTACCTATCGATCCAGATTGCCTGTATTTGATTAGAAAGGGCTTTATCAGGCTTGTAGTGTAGACTCAGGTTGTTAGCTATGAAAAAAAGTACTTGAAGGCTCAAAAGGTGTTTGAGGGTTTTCTAGACTAAGGATCACGAGTTTTTACACTTAAAGCTATTTTTTCATCACAATTGATTTTCATAATGACCTAGCATGCCCCCCAGTATTTGTTTGGGCTTTTATCTTGACATGCCCCCTAGTATTTTGCTTGGGCTTTCTATCATGGGTTTTTAGTACTACCATCATTTTGAATTGATTTGTTATAGTGTACTAAAACCCTTTTTATGTTTATGCCCCCAGCTTTGTTCGGGCATCACTTGTCATTGAGGACTATTTTGTAGATTAAAACTGTTTTTTATCCTCGCACTTACCCCCTAGTGTAGGGTGTGATCCTTGTCAGGTTTAATTATCAAAAGAATTTATTATGCTCAAATAGGGGCTGTAGGGGATATTTGAGACTTTGTGAAGACATATCAAAGATGGCCTCTCCTCATTTCAAAAACATGCATCTAGATCGGTAAGCTTTGCTTTTCCATTCAACATGATTTTTTTGATTTTTTGGATTATTTGTTTAGCTAAGAACCTAGCTTTATTTTTTGTACGTATGAGATCACCTTTCAATGAAATCCTTTGAATTCCTAGAACTCATTTTGTTAAACAAACATCAATTTGGCATTTATTTCGTACTAGACTTTGCTTTTGCCAAAAATATTTATGAAATCATGGGATCATGTATAACTTGGATGAAAAGGTATAAGTGTGCTTGTGTTATTTAAATAAAAAGAAGTACGTCATAAGCACAAGAAAATACATGATCTTATTGGAGAGAAAATCTTGTTTAACAAAAGGTCTTGTGGCGTTACGAGCAAACTTGCCAACAAGTCAAAATGGGAACATCATGTGTGGACATAAACAAAATAAAAGGCAATCATGGAAGCAGACTTCATCTTCCAACTCCGATGCACTACCATATGTGCAGAAATTCTACCACTTTTGATTCCTTGCTCTTTTCGCTCCCCCACGGCTATGGCATTTGTGAATTGCTATGTCGAGCTGCCCATCACATGTTTGTAATAGGGCAACAAGATCTATGAATAATGTCACCATCTCTTTATCCAGTAGCAGGGGATGTACCTGTGCAGCAAGATCTCTCCATCTCTTAGCATATTCCCTTATGCTTTCTTTATTCTTCTTTTCCAAGTTAGAAAAACTTGTTTTGCCAAGAGCAATGTCTATGTTGTACTTATATTGCTCTATGAAAGAATCTACCAGATCTTTCCAGCTACGGATCCTGGAGTTGTCTAGTCTCATGTACCAATTCAATGTTGCCCCACTCAAACTGTCTTGAAAAAAACGCATCAGTAATTTTTCATCATGCACTACTTCCTCCATTTTATTACAGTATGATTTTAGATGAGTGATGGGGCATTGTGTCCCAGTGTATTTGATAAATTCAGGAACACAAAATTTCTTTGGTACTATAACATTCAGGACAAGACACATTTTTGTAGCTTGTACTGGGTTATATAAGTTTACCCCTTCAATGGCCCTTATCCTGGCTTCCAGCATCGCCATCTTATCTTGGTCGATACCCTTTGATGCTTCTATAAACGTTGGGGTTGGCGTAGTTGTTGGCGTTGCTGATAGAACAATAATTGGATTTTGATGAGGTCCTGAACTCTTTCTCCTGTTACCTCTTCCTGGTGGTTCATTACTTGTGTTTGAGCAGTTGTTGTAGGTCTAGTTGAAGGATCCTCACCGGAGGCATTTTGTAGTGCTTGTTCAAGTAAGGTGGTAAGATGAGTCACGCTAGCTTTAAGAGAATCCAGCTCTTCTTGGAAGTGATTATCACGATGTGCAAGTTCTTCATCCCCTATACTTCTTTGGCAGAGTTGAGTGTTAGAAGCTCTTCAAGGACCTATATTTCAATCTGCTGATGATATGTTATGCACAATGATGGATGTATGTGGATGAAAATGTATGTACATACACATCAGGTATGAATTATCAGGGAGTTTGTACCCAAAGACAAGTTTTAGGCCATTACATGAGGGGTAAGCTTTCTACCTGGTCTTAAAGGTCTATGAACTGCCCAGTGGCCGCCTTACGTGAAGGTGGTATAGGGGTTTACTAGAAATGGTTGGGGCATGATGTGACCACCATTATTGAGTAAACTCTCAGCTCATAGTTGGACGTTTCATGAATCTGAACCTCGACTGAAAATCATGAGGCAGACCGTTATTCCTCACCTCACTTAGAATTGGGTTTATTCGCGAAATTAAAAGGCATGATGACATTAATTCAAACTCGATATCATGAGTGAACTGAAACTAAAAATGCATGCTAAAGCTGTACAAATACATGCTAAAAATAAACTAAAGAATAAACAATCAATCAAACAAAGCTCAGTCCAGCACAATCCCTAGTGGAGTCACCATTTGTCGTGACGATGTTTTTTTTGCACTTCGTGCCCCTCCATTCCTGGAGGAGGAGAACGGCGCACGGTGAAATGGGTGTGTTTTATAGTCGTAAAATTTACGACTATAATTCTTGGGAGTCGCCACCTAGAATTAAGATCACTAGGAAACCTATTGGTCTATGAGAGTCTAGGTAAGGGGATGTATTATGCAAGGGGAAGACATATCACCCCCAGTGCACCCTACCTAAGGCAAGTTGCATTATTGTTTGATTGTTTTTTCCTAAGTCAATTGTTATTCGTTGGTCTTTTCTAAGGTTTGACGTAGATCTCTCTTCGTGAGAGAGTCTTTACCTCATTACGAGTTGAAAGATTAACCAAAAGAATTTTACACTGCATTTTGAAAATCCTATTTTTAACTATCTGCAAGTGTACTTTACAGTGTAATTTTACACCACGATAGCTAAAACAAAATAGTTGTAATTTTACACAACTCCATGGACTTTGAATATATGTATTTAGTACAATTGTTTGACATGGGGCATTTAATCTTCCTCCCTGTATAGGTTTTCTACTTCTGCTTTTTCTACTTCTGCTTTTAATGTCTTGAACTTGGCAAACATTTATGACTTATGTGGCATGAAGTACACCAAAACCTTTCATGAATACTTATAAATGAAAAAAATATATATATCCTTGATTTGATGCTACCCTTGATATGATGATTCAAATTTATATTCGTTAACATCTAAAGACCAAAAAAGTTTTTACTTAAGATAAAAATATTTTGACTATGACCAAGATATATACATACTTTCTAGATTTACCCAAATTATGATTAGTGATTCCTCATCCATAACATGATACATCATGTTATCATGCATATAAAAGTTGATGATTGTCATAGCCTTTAATTTCAGTTCTTGCCAATCTATATCATTTATGCCTTTCAATTGCTTTTACCATACCCTACTAAACCAATAAATCTTTTACCCTCCTTGGCTAGAATATGAAATTGCCTAATCCATCAAACTTGATCATGTTGAGTTTTGTAACCCCAAGCGTCGTAGATAAGTTTTGATACCAATTGTTGTGAAAAAAACTTGTTGCAATTATTGATGAACAATGCAATTGGAAACTAAAAAAAAAGATTGAACATGGCTCAATAATATGAATACATCCACTAAAGAAAAGAGCTTTTTTCCACTATATCAAAATAAATATTTTTAGTAGACTGTAAACCACCTAAGAAAATCTAGTCTCCTAAGAAATTCTTACCATCCAAGAATTTTAAATCTTTTTTCCTAATACCCTTTCACTGTACAACAAGGTTGTTGCCCACACACCACCAACCTATTAGTTGTCTCTAGCAACAAAACATGAAATAAATCTTAAAGAGGCAAATGTTCTTGTTCCACTCCACTTCAATATTTATCTATGAGCCACAAACTATAACAACACACTCCTAGCAACACACCTACTAGCTATTTAACTCGTGCTCTATCATGGTTTGTAAAAAAGTTTTTTAAAAAAATATTGGGTATGTAGGCTATCTCAATGTGTTTTTTACATAAGAAATTCAAAGTGTAAATAAAAAATTCTATAAAATCATCTAATTAAATAAATTGATAATCATCTATGTAAATAAACAAAAAAAGGTAAATTGATATCCAAAAAAATAAATGAAAAAAAGTTAGTAACATTAACCAAAAGATAAGTTGGAAAATTTGAGATATGAATATAAATCAAGATTTTCAATCACATAAAATAAGATATTTACTCGATTATGTTTACTAAATTTATTTGTTTAATAAATAAAAGATAATACAAATACAAATACAAATACAAATGAAATTGATTGAACTCATACATTTAAAAATATTATGCAAGGCCAAACATAAGAAATATTATTTAAAACTAAATATTTTTATTTAAAAAAATAAAGTTCATTTGTATAAAATGAAAACAATAAATAGATGAATTATAATATCTTAAGAAATATAAATAAACAAGAAAAAGTTTTTTAAAAATTCTATCCAAAAAAGACATTCAAAACCCATAACCTTATGACATTCAAAAATAAAGTTCATTTGTATAAAATGAAAACAATAAATAGATGAGTCTAGGATATATCCATAGAAGAAAAAAAATATAATCACAAAACTAATATTTTTTTAAAATAAACTAATACAGAACAATAAAATCATAAATGTAAATGAGAAAAAAAAGATTTTGAATGACATTAGCTTTCTAAACTTATGACTCAACTTGTTAGACAAAAGTGTTACAAATGGAAAAAACACAAAGGCATATCCCTAGCAAATCAAATGTAGAAAGATAAAACTGGAAACAAATCAATTATACAAATAATAGGAGTGAAAAAAAAAACTCTCAATTGAAGGGTTAAATGGAATTAAAAAATACCTTTAACAAAAAGAAAAACAAATCAAAAGAATTAGGGTCAAATTGGATACAAAATAAAACATAATTTTTTTAAAGTTGAGATTAAAAGCCAATAAAACTTTAACAAAAAGCCAATAAAATAAGTTAAAAATTAACATAATAAGGACCAAAATGAAAAAAATAAGAACTTTTAATTGAAGGACTAAATTGAAAATAAAAAAAAAACTTTAATAAAAAATAAGAGCAAAATAATAAATTAAAAGTATTAGGGCTAAAATTAAAAAAGAGAAAACAAAGAACTATGATTGAAGGATGAAATTAAAAGCAAATAAAACATTAATAATGGAGGCATGGAAATAAATGAAAAGAAAAAAAACTAAAATGAAAAAAAAACATATGAGAAATTGTAATTGAAGAGATAAAATAAAAAAGTAAAAAAATAAGGAGTGAAATTGAAAATTAAAAACAAAGACAACCCTCGTACACTTTATATGGTAGGAAAGAGAAAGAACGAAACAAATACTAGTGACAATATGCTCACCATATAGCATCTTATGCCATTACATGAAGAAAGGACATGGTGGTGCTTCCAAAAAAAGATAGAAGGTTATGTTTGGGGATCGAATGGCATCGAACGCACTACCCAAATGACACAACAACCACCCACTTGTTCGTCTATAATGAGCACGCGCCAATAAGAATCTTGAATAAAAAGTAAAAAAATAGACATGAAATATACAAAAACACCTATATGACTCTAATAATTACCAAAACATTTGTGTTAAAAGTACAGAAGTACTCCAAAATACAAACTTTTTTTTCTCTTTTCTAAGGTCAATTTTGTATTTTAACTATATACAAAGAAGGGGAAAAAAACCATGACCAACATCCTAATATTTTTTTATCCTTAGGGTAAGAACCTATAAAACATACCTTTAAACAAATATTTTAGTTTGGGGTTAATTTTGGGTCAATGTGCTTTAGGATTTTGTTAAACCTAAAAAAAAGACTATTATACAATTATGATTTTGTGTTGTGGTCTTTCATAGTATGATTAGAATTGTCTTGTCAAAATCTTTCTAATAATACTAGATGTGTAAAAAATAGAGCTCAGGCAAGTCCTTAGTGACCCATTCTTTATTTCCCTCCTTTTATTCCTTTATTTCTTTCTCATGCCAAATAAGCTTATCTTCCCTCTGTTTTCTTGACAATTAGATCTTGAATCATATCTTGACCATTGGATCTTTATAAATTTCTATTTTGACTTTTGTACATGTTAATTACTTTGACATATGATTTTTCAGTTAATCATATATCTTCCATTGGATCTTTCTCACCAAATCATCATCCCTTGTGTTTTATTAGTTTAATATGCTTTGTTGTCAATCAGTTAGATACATGTAACATTATTATATTCATGTAAATACATATTTATTATTAATAAAGACTTAATTTATCTTTAATATTAAAATAATATTAGATTAATGAATAGAGTAAAGATAAAGTCTAGGTGATAAAAAATACTTTGCAAATGTAATTATCAAATTGTGATAATTATGGGATTCTTGATGCATCAAAGTATTGTTTCTAAAATGTTCTTGGTTTATGCTCTTTTAAATACTAGAATTTATTAAAATCATAAAGACTAATATATATTATGTTATTTCTCCTATGAAAAAAAGCAGTTGTTCATAACATACCTAGATCTAATATGCAAGTAATTGTCATAAGACATGTACACTAACTAACTTGTATGGAAATTCTATATGGAAAGATCACCTATGTCTATGGCACGACTTTTAGATTGTTGTTTAAGTGATCCTTAAATTTAATATCACTAAGTTATCTTATGTAGCGAATGTTATGCTTTGATCTTGTTACATGTTATCTTAAATAAGGTAATGAAATGACACATATTAGGTATACCATGAACTATATGAAGATATTTGAGTAATCAAGAGATGATTAATCATCCTGAGTGAATTAGGAATTTTTCTCTCTCAAAATAGTATTGACTAAAAAGGTCTTGGGAAACACTAAATGAAATTTGAAAAGAGTTTTTAATAATATTCCAATGATGAATGATTATTATGTAGAGAACAAATATGATTTAATATAGCAAACATACTTCATAGTTTAATGTTAAATCGAAACATTATTGATGAAAGAATATTAATTATGCTTAGAAATTGATAATTTAAAGGTTAAGTCAAGCCACTAATTACTTTTCTAATATTTTGGGGATAATGACATGATCTAAGAATTTTTTTATTATAAACTTTTTCATAATGATAATGTCAACCTTGAACTTGTTTTCCAAAACATTTAAAAATGTCCTTACACTCTTGATTTATTTATACATTAATATTGTGTATTGTCCAATATATTTAAGATATAGTTCTTACACATGAAATCATTTTGTTTCCATAATTCTTACACATTAAATCACTTTGATTCCAAACATCCATAGCTACCACAATATTAGAATCAAATTCATTATTCAAGTTGAAGGTGGTTATATACAACAATATTTTATGTTTCCACCTTTTAAATTAAAATTTAATCCATTGAATTTTTTAGATTTCTTATCATTCACCAAAAAATGTGGTGGTAGAATCTTTGCTATCAAAGTAGTGGTTACCGAAGCAACATTGGTTGGAACAACAAATTCACAAGAGAGCATCATGATAAAATATTGAAAAAAATAGCAATTGATATATAAATATTTTTTCTTCTTAAAAAATATTAATAGATCAAACACTGATTTTTTTAACAAACTACAGTTTGATAAACTTTTATCATAGAAGAAAAGATAAAAATAACGTAAGATATTCAACCAACAAGAAATTAAAATCCATGTGTGTACATATATAACAAGCATATGATTATATAAGTAAAGCAAACACAATTTTTTAACAACCAAGATTTGATTAAAAAAAATAACAATATTAAGATGTTGAATAAGTTAATATATCAACAAAGCGAGATCATAAAATTATGTTATGATAGATTGAGATCCAAGAAATATCATATAACATGCACCTTGCCAATTAATTGTTTAGCCAAAAACCAATAATGCATTATCACAACATACTAGATTGCAATTAAATATATAACTTGAACAAAAAAAACATGGACATAGAAAATAAAGCCTTAAGATTGTTGTTTAAATTTAACAAATAAAATTAGACAAGTAAGCATATATATATATATATATATATTATAGTTTACATTCTAAGCATATATCAAACTTGAAATTGCTATAAAAACAAGGTCATAACATGCATACTACTCTTATAATATAGTTTTTAATAAATTAAAATATATATGAAAAGACCCTTTAGGATTAATAAAGTTTTGTTGTTATCAATTACTGATCCTGTCTTTAAAGCTTTATTATTACTCCCTGCATAAAGGTTTTCCTCAATTAGCCTCCTAGGATTCTAACAACACTATGTATTTATTATTATTATTATTATTATTATTATTATTATTATTATTAATAATATCAAGTCCTCAATTTCTCATGGTCAATTTATTATTAATGAATCAGAGGGGCCACTTGTGTGGCCAACTCTAAAGATTAAAGTAAAAGGTTGAGAGATAGATATAAATTAAGATGTTTAATCTCGTAACATGTGTCATGGACTTGATTGTGTTTAATAACTTTATTTTTTAAACTAGTTTTTTATTTGATAAATGATAATAAAAATAGAGATGCACATAGAAGAGATTGAAAAACTTAAGAAAATAAATATTTTATGGGGCTACACAAAATACCAAGGTTGTCAATTTTATTTTGTTCCGACCGGAATGGCTGGTACAATTCCTTCCAATTAAAAAAACAGAACAAATCGGAGCAAAATTTATCTTGCTTAAAATTTTGGCCCTTTTTGAAAATTCTGCCCAAATTCTAGCCGGAATGTTCCAGTTTTGTTCCGCCTATTCCGTTTCAGGCAAATAGTGTTTTTTTTATAATGAATAGTTTTACAACATCAATCATAACTCTTAATCCAACTGTTAGATTGAGATTAAATTTTATGAGGAGTCTCTTGACATATTTATATATATTATGTTAAAATTTCAGAGCAATCTTTATAATTGAACTTTATAATTTGATTTGCTTTATTTAAGGTTATCATGGTCTTATAACGGAGGTCACACATTTGAAACGTTAACCTAGGTTGACCCAAGTTGCTTCAATATATTGTTGTTTAATTTTTTTCTTAAGATGTCAACTTGATATGTTTTATTTGAACTATATTTTTATCAATTTTTCATGTTATCTTTGAACTCATCACGTCGGTCGAGTTCTATCAGTCCAACTCTCATTTTTTACTTATGTTTGAAATTTAAATTGCCCAATTTTAAATAATGTTTTTTAAATTAATATATATATATATATATAAACATAAACAATACAACCCCGAAACAAAGTGCCGGAACGTTTAGAAACCAAAACATTTTGTTCCAATTGAAAAATACGAAGCACCAACCAAAATGAAATTGACAACCTTGCAAAATACTACTTACCAATATTACAAAAAAATTATTTAAATATCAAGTGAAATTAAATGATACTTTATTAAAGATACCCTAATTAGTTTTTTTATTTAATTCTGGATTAAAATTGATCACCTGCAAAGTTGGGAATCCCATAAAAATATCTTAGTAATTAGTTTAATTAGTCTAAATCTAAATCAAAGAAAAAGTAAAGTTAAAATATAGTCAAACATCTTACCTAGATGACATTGTGTGTTTGGCCCATAAAAAAAGGTTGCATACCCGTGTCTGGACTTTTCTCCCTTTTTAGGTATAAAAGGATGATTACTTGTTGTCTGCTATTTTTTTATAAATAAAATAAAGGCACATAACATGTTGTGTATCTGTCTAGTTTTGACCATCTAAGAGGTGATTGGAAAATCATGTTCGGGTTTTTTGACCTAAATAATTATTTTTCATTCTTTTCACCTAAAAATATACATTAAGCATTCTTATAATATCAACAAATCAATACATCAACTCAAAACACCTTATAAAAATAAAAAATACAAAATGTGCATTTAAAAAAATCTTTTTCTTAAAAAATTTATGAATAAAAAAATGTGTTGTTTTCATGTATATAGCCGAATTCTAAGATTTTTCCAAATATATTTTTCGTAAAAAATATAGGTTGCATATTTCTCATGTTTCGAAATGAAAATTGGATATCGTAACCAGTTTACGATTATCCGTTGGAATTTGGCCAAAATATAAAAAAAAATATTAGAATGGTCAAGTTTTCGACTCCCAATGAGGTAGAGACTTTCTCATGAAAAGAGATCTACTCTGAACCTTAAAAACGACCAACACATAGAATATCTGGCTTAGGAAAAAAACAATCAAACAACAATACAACTTGCCTTATATAGGGTGTACTGGGGGTGATGTGTCTTCCCCTTTCACAACATGTTCCCTAACCAGACTTTCGCAGACCAATAGTTTTCCTAGTGACCTTAATACTAGGTGGCGTTCCTAATAATTATAGTCGTAATTTTTACAATTATAAAACATACTATTTTCACCATGCGTCGTTCTCTCCAATCCGGGGATGGCAGGGCGCGAAGAGTGAAAAAACATCGTTGCGACATATAATATGCTTTAAGGATGTATCCTTGTTGCTCTTATCTTTAAAATCCATTAAAAGTTATGGTTTCAGCCTTTGCCAGTAAACACAAGTTTCAATCTTAAAAACGTGAATCCCTTCTTCTCCAAACAGACCTCTCTAGATCAAACATTATTACTTCTAAGATAATTCAATAGAAAGATTTGATCCTTGAAGGTGCAACACAACCATATCCACACTAACCGCCACAACCCAATGTTCAGATGAAAAACATAACCAATATTCTGATGGCAAAGTTTATATTATTTATACATGTACAGTTTCATATAATAGAGTAGATTACACACTCTATTATAACAACAACATCAAAATCTTAACATCTAAAATTATCATTACTATTACTGCATAAAAATGAAAATTATTAAATTATCCTGAGAAAAAAAACTCAAAAACATTAACAAAAGAGTGAGCAACAAAAAAAACTAAAATAATAATAATAATTATTATTATTGCATTAATAATGAAAAAAACAAAATTAAATCAAAGACTAAAAAAAGCCTAAAAACTTTAACAAAAAAGCAAACAAAAAAATAAAATAAATGGTAAAACAAAAACAAAAATTATCAGTTGAAAAAAATCATTTGACTTGAAAATAAAAAAAAAACTAATAAAAAACTAAAAGAAATAAAAAAGAGGGAAAAAATGAAATATCAATTTTCAAATGATCATCAACACAAATTAAAATTTAAGAACTAAATTTTCAAAAAATACTACTTCAACAGAAGAGAAAATAATAAAAATTATACGATTATCCCATGAAAAAAAAACTCAACAACATTAACAAAAAGTAAGCACAAAAAAAAACTTAAAATTATTATTATTATTATTATTGTTATTGTGTTAATAATAAAAAAAATTAAATCAAAGACTAAAGAAATCCTAAAAACTTTAACAAAAGAGCAAACAAAAAAAATGATAAAACAAAATAAAAATTATTAGCTGAAAAAAATCATTTAACTTGAAAATTAAAAAAATTGTCCGAACCACGTTCAGGCTGAGCAAACAATTTTTATAATTATTGGGATTAAAGAAATTAATAAGATTTATTAGTTCAAAAATAAAATATAATATCTTTATATACAAAGTTTAATATAATAAAATAGATCAACACATACTATTATAACAATAATAATATTGAAATCTTGACATCTAATTGCACATAAGTAATCAAACAATATGGTGAATAATCCACCGATTAATACTTATGTTTTAATAATTGTTTTTTGTCCAATGATAAAATTCCCGGTCTAGAAAAGAAAAGAAAGTTCCCGCTCTAGACATGGGATGGGCGGGCTAAATGAAAAGGGAGTGTGCTAGTAGCACCCGCAGAAACCCGATTGCCCTCCTCTTCTATATAAAGAAAAGGTTTGCCCTAGAAAAACAAAATTAAATTACATCAATTCTAATCTAATGGAGGGTGGGGCAGAAAAGAAGAGAAAAAGGGAAAACAAGAAGAAAAAGAAGGATTTTGAGTGTGATGGCAAAGAAGAAGGATGTCATGGACGGTCGGTAGAGGTCAGTGGTAGTGTTATGGGGTTGTTCTCTGAATTCGCGTTTATAGGTAGTAGTAGCAGTTCAGGAGGGACAGGGCATGCCTCCTCCATTCGGCCTTCCATCAAGAAATTCGAAAAGAAAGAAGAAGCTCAGAAGAAGAAGAGGAAGGTATCACCCAGACTTACTGCTGCTCAAATGCGTGATGTGGCATACCTCAGGAGACGACCCAACAACCGTTGGATTCCGCCCAAATCTCCTCACGAGCTTCTTCAAGAGGGTCATTACCATGACCCCTGGAGAGTTTTGGTCATCTGCATGCTATTAAACTGCACATCGGGTGGCCAGGTAAGATTATTACATGTTTTTATTAATGAAAATCAGAATGGAAAATGCATAATCCCAAAGACATTTCTCGTTGCAGGTTAGACCAATTTTTAATGACTTCTTCACCCTATGTCCTGATGCAAAGACTACCGCTAAAGTTGCCCAAACAGAGATAGCTCAGCTAACACACAGTTTAGGTTTCAAAAACACGAGGGCTGAGAAGATAAAACGCCTTTCTCAGAGTTACTTGAAAGAGGGCTGGACCCATGTCACCTCTCTGCCTGGTGTTGGAAAGTAGGGAAATTTCTGGACAGTTGGTTGTGTACTATAGCTATTTGCATTGATGGTTTTTCCACACTGATCTGATTCATTTCAATCTCTTGTCTGATTGTTCAGGTATGCTGCTGATGCGTATGCAATATTTTGTACAGGGAGGTGGGACAGGGTTGTGCCAGAGGATCACATGTTGACTAGATACTGGGAATTCCTTCGCAAGGGTGAATGGATCATGGAATAGATGGATCGTCTCTGTTTTGTAGTTTGAAGAGACAGATTACTTGGGGGTTAATTTATACCAGGTTTACTATGTCCTTAACACTGCTCTTTTGTTGCCAACTGTTTGTGGCAAATTAAACCCCGATCCATATCTAGTTTTGATTAGCCATTCAGGTACATATCTAATGGACTAGTATCCCAGCTATGTTTGGACTGAGATAATGTAGGATTGATTATAAACTTAATGGAACTGTAATGTGGAGATATTTGGATGACCGTGTTATTAATATAACATCGGATTGACTTTGTTTTGGTTTTGAACTGCTCATAGAGTTTACAACACTCAACTTCGATAAAAAAAAAAATAGAAGACAGCGTGCTCACTCCTTTCTCTTCCTTCCTTTTTTCCTCTTTTCCCTTCATTTATTAACATTATGAGGATGCTTAATATGTGTTTTTAGGTGAAAAAAAGTTTAAAAATAAGTTTTTAGGTAAAAAAACCTTAACATGATTTTCCAACCACCTAATTAATGGTCAAAATTAGGCAGGCAAACATGTTATGTGCCTTTATTTTGTTCTTAAAAATATGGTGGACAACATGACGCCATCCTTTTTTGCCTAAAAAAACAAGAAACGTCTAGGCTCGTGAGCACAACTGTTATTTTAATGGACCATACACATTGTGTCATCCTAGTCTAAGTAGTATTTTTTGTAGCCCTACATAATATTTTCTTCCTTGATTTTTTTAATCTCTTTTATGTGTATCTCTATTTTTATTATCATTTTATTAAATAAAAAATCGGTTTAAAAAATAAAGTTTTCTAACGCAACCAAGTTTATGACACATGTTATGAGATTGGATATATATATATATATATATATTAGCATTTTACTTTATCTTAAGTTAACATTAAAAAAAATCAATTATTAACGCATGTTATTCTGATTTTATAGTAATTGAAATAAAATGAAAAAAACAATTAAGACTGTAACTAGCCTCCTCAAATTACTTATAAATTACTCCTAAATAGTAATGGATTCAATGTCATTCTATTAGTCTCTTTTGTCTTTTATAAATATAATATTAAGAATAGGGAAAATTACATCATACTTTCTATAATTCGATCATTTTCTTGCTTTGCCCCCATGTTTTGAAAATTACACATTATGTAGCATCACAATAATTAAAAACACTTTTTAATCTACTTCGTCGAAAATTAATAGAAACCTGATTATTTTACTAAGGGGTTACGATTTAAATGCTAATGTCAGAATCATTGACATCATTAGACTATATTCTTAGAACGACTAATCAACTCAGAAATCCTTTTCTTATTTCACCAAATCTAATTCTTTCTATGTCAAGTTAGATCAAATACAATTCATTTAAAAATTGTAATAATACTACCAATATAATAAATAACTAGGAAGAGGTGTTGAATCAATTTCTTTCAATAAACACTACACCCATTAAAATTCACATGTTAAATAATACTAATTAAATCTAAAAACTTCATCAACATCATTTCTACTCATTAAACTCATTTTCTCTTAATTCTATCGCACCTCTAGTCTCATAAGAAATAGATTTTCACCTTCGAACCACAAATAATCAACAATAATTTATAAAGGAACAAGCTCTCGATTAAATCCATTTTTTTCACTTTCTCTCACTTGATTTCTCTCAATTAAGTGCTTAAGAGGTTTATCTTTCACAAATTTGCAAGGTTTACCTTTAATTTCTTATTTTTTCCTAAGGTTTTCTAAAATCTCTCAAGATTCTCTCTTTATTGCTTTCCTTCTTGTATGGTCGACTATGAACCATATATTTATATATAACAATTTCAAAAATTCCCATTATGCCCCTCTTTTGTATCCTCTCAGGTTTACCGTTTAATTGATCTCAGATTTTATTATCTTTTTATATGAAAACTAAGCTAAGCTATTTGGATTTCACCAAATTACATTTTCATATTTGTTTTCTTTGTATAAATTATTTCCAAATAGTTTTTATTCGCGTTTCTATATTTTTTTTAATAATTTCCTTTTTCTCTATTTTAATCTTTTTTTAAAATAGTAAATAATTATTTGAATCTAGAATTTTCTATTCATGATCATTGCCTTAGTGTAACATTTAATTTAAACACTCATCACAATATTTATTTCACTTGTCACTTGAAAATTTTATTTAGTGGAATACAAAATATATGAGGAGTCTCTTGATATATTTTTTCTACTTTAGGTTAATATTACAAGTAAAATAAAAAATCTTAAAGGTTTACCAAAAGAAATTGACAATGAGATAATACAAAAAAATGACTTATGGACTCATTAAGAGCATTTTCATCATTTGGCCAAATTCCTCTTCTCTATCCTTGTAAAGGTTGACGTGTAAAACTAGTTACTCTAGATAGTGAGATTAGTGCCCTGATTAATGAGTAATAAGTGAAAATAGTTATCTTGGTTAATGAAACTAATGCCCTAGTTAATGGGCTACTATAGAAAGTAGTTATGTAGGTTAATGAGATTAGTGATATGGTCAATGGACTATTTGAGAAATTACTTACCCTTGTTAATGGGACTAGTGCCTTGGTTAATGGGCAATCATAGAAATTAGTTACCTTGATTCAAAAGACTAGCATGTTGATAAATTAGCAATTAGTAATGGAACAAATGCCCATTTTGGGCTAAAGAGGATATTAATATGTCCTTAAATTGTGTTAATTATACTCATTTGTAAGGTTAAGGGTAGAATAAGAAATCAATTGTTTAGAAATTGATGTTGTAAATATATAACAAATTATTTGAGCATGTATTGCAAGAATAAAAGTAAAGGAAGGTTATGTGATTAATTATAAGTAATAAAACTGGACATGAAATAAGTGAAATGAATAATGAATTGAGGAAATCTCTCAATATAACAAGGTGTTATATGGGCTGAAGTATGATGTATCATAGATAAAATAAATGTTTGTGTTATTAAAAAGGACATTAATTAAATATATTGTGAATTAAATAACTAGGAAAATTAGACATGCTTACACAATGACATACAATATATATTGAAGGTGGTTGACAAAGGAAAAAATCATATCATTTATATGTGTTGAGGAAATAAATTGTGGGGTAAATTTCATGAGTTGCAAAATAATAATATTAATATAAATTAATTATATTCATGAAGTGGAAATAGTTATGAAATAACCTCGATGTGAAAAGAGACATTGCATGAAATTTTTTGAAGGAAGCCAAACTCGTGTAGTAACGAGTTCAACTAGATTATAAATGAAATAGTTATCATGATGCAAGGATGATAATGTGATGAATAAGATAATGGGAAGAAAATTTATCGGGAGTAATAAAAAACATAAGATATTGGAAATTGATACAAGACTAATATTGTTAAAGAAACATTTATGAAATTGGTTTTTGCAATATAACTATAAATGTTAGTAAATAGGATGATGCAAAGATTTAATATGATTTATTTTATAATTTTGTGTATGTCAAAGGTAAGTTCATTGAGGACAACCGTTTTGTAGAATCTCTGAGCTACCCAGTATTATACATAAACAATGTGTCTTTAGAAAAGAAAAACTTAGAAAGAGTTGATTATGTATCTTTTAATAAGAGGTGTAATAATTTGTGTATATTTACAAAAAATATCAAAACGTTGGCGGGACTTTCCTTGTGTGTGTGTGTGTGTGTCATATATATATAAATAAATTTACTTGTATTCTTTCATACAAGATTATAGAAAATAAGTGTGATTGCATTGGGAAATATAGGGTGTTCCACAATTAATCATTAATAATTGAAAGATGATGCAGTTGAGTTTAGACTATGTAGAAAGGCAAAAACAACCAAAACATTTTGTTCTGATTTCATAACTTGCTAGAAAATGAACCTTGAAGTACTTTGATGCAATGTTGAATCTAGAAGCTTCTTGTTGGGAGGAGGAACCCAATAGTAAAATTGAATCTATTATGAATAATCATACATTAGAGCTAGTGGATCAGCAAAATAAATATTAAAGTTGAAGGCACTATTGATACATATAATGCTAGATTTGTTAAAGGTTTTAGACAACAAAAGGGTGTGCACTATTTTGACACATGTTCACTCGTGTCGAGAATAACTGCTACACGAACATCAATAATTATTTCAACTATTAATAAGCTTGAAATACATTAAATTGATGTAAAAATAGCTTTTTTAAATAGTAACTTTAATGAGGAGGTTTACATGGAACAACTTAAAGGATATGTTTGCAATATTACTAATTTTGTTTTTGCATTAAATCTTATTCATAAAGTTGGAAATTTTCTTTTAATAAGTTAGTTGTAGTTGATTAATTATTCATCAACTTTGTAGGTTAATTAAGAATAAAAAACAAAAATGAATGTGTTCATTATATTTGAGATAACAAATCATAGATTATGTTGTTGGGAATAATATAATTTACCTAGTTGAGTTGTTATCAAACAATCCATTAAGTGTGATATTTCCAAAAATAATTTTCAATTTTCTTTTTGTAAGTGATGTTTAAAAACAAAAACTATTTTTTTCTATAACTTGGTCTTCACATAACAGAAATTACTTTGTAAATAACCAAAGCCCATTTGATCTTTATTCTTTTAACTTCAAATAGATGTTAATTTTTGTAATACTCTTAATATAAATCTTATTAAGAGTTATAAATTATAGAATATATAGTATATGGATAAATTTAATTATTTGTGAGAAATTTATTGATTGGTCTATGATTTTAGATAATGAATTATATTCATGAAAAAAGTAATATCAATTTAATTTGATGAATTATACATATAAATTTGGAGAGACCCTTTTATTTTACCAAAATTTTATTTCAATTTGCTTTTAAGATGTATCTTTAAAAGTTGAAAAAAATGTATCATATTTAGAAAATGTAGTATTTGGAATGATCACTTCCTTATTCAATTCAAATGCATTTACTTTAGTCTAAATCATGTTAATTAAGTAAAGTTTTAAATAGTCACCTTATTTAATTAAACTCATTAACTAAGTGAACAAATTTTGGTACTTGTATATACAAACTAGTCATATCATATATATATCTGAAAAGAAATATTAATATATTCATACTCAAACTCATAAAAATACATTATGATTTTTATAGAATTTTATTTTTTTATGATTGAAATTAAATTTAAGAAACTCCTATCCTAAAACTAAAATAAAAAGGTAAAAAAGATATACATTATATAATATGTTTTATTTTCTTAATGCATATTGAAATTAGATTGTTAATTATTATAAATTTTAAAATAAATATTATTGTATCATTTAATTTCTTAATCTTATTGAACAAAATGATTTAATTCAAATATAATAATAAATTAAAAAATATATATGAGTGAATTCCTATAATATCATAAGCTCATATTATTATTATCAACTTGGTATAAATGTTTTGATGTTTGTATGTTTATCTACATACTTAGCAAGTGCCAAAATTTCATTCATTAAAACTTAAATAAACTAAAATAGTAGAAAAAAGACTAAATGAGATGGACAAAATACTAAACACCGAAACACAATTTAGTGTGGATGAGAGCATTGTTTTCTCCTTTTCTCCTTAAAACAAATGTTTTTGCCATGTGTTTAAGGGTAAAATAGTCTTTGCCTGAAAACAAATTTGGCATTCTAAAATTGATTCGAGGCAGGATGAGTATTTTGTATTTAAACTGTAAATCAATTTACAAAACTACCTTTAAAAATAAATCAAATTTGAAGTCTATACAGAGTTAGTTTTGTATTTTTAATTAAAAATACAAATTAAAATAATCTTTTTACCCTTGGAAGTAAATAAAAGAACTAACAGGCAAATGGAGGGGCTTTTTGTTATTTACTATCAAAAGAACCCAATGCCCTTGGTGGCAAATTGTTGTTTTGCTTTTTAAATTAATTTGATGGGGTGGGTAGTTTGAGTATTTTAATAATTAAAAACAAAACTTGTTAGTGTTGCATGTGTGTTAGCAACATCATCTTCTTCAAACAACATGAATGATTGATTCTAGCATTAAAAAATATCATTTCAAAGTGATTTTAGCTTCGTCGTAGTGTCTCCTCCCTTGATATGTGGCACAAAAACAATTAGAAGATCTAGTTTGTCATCATAGGTGAATTCTTTTGTTCTTCTTTCTTTCCTCTCTTTTTTGGTTCTTATGCACTACTACCTAATTTTTCAAGTCATCCCATAAAATTCTATTCCTTTTTTATTATTCCTAGTTCTTTTTTTATATTATTTTTAAAAATAATTCATTAAATTATATTTTTCTTTCAATTTCATCGTCATTTAATTTGTTTATTTTTGTACTATTGGATAATTTGTATAGTTTCATTTTTTTTATTCCACCCTCGGTAATTTCTTTTCCTGATATATTTCATTCTCATTCTAATTTTTTTTTCTTTGCAAAATTTTCAAAAGTAGTATTTTCATTACCTGATTTAATTCTTCAATATTTTTAACTAGCTTTGGTTTTAGCCTGGTTAAGTTTGTGTCTAAGTTTTCACGGGTTGCAAACTTTAGAAATTACCCTAGTTTCAAAAGGCTTGCCTCGTATTCTTTTAATCTTTTAATGCAATTTTTCACTTTATTTCATACTTAAATATTATTTAAATATTGAGCTCAGTTTTTTCCCATGCTTTTTTATGACCTTGGTTAAAGCATTTTTCTTATTTAAAGGGGTTACCTCCACTCTTTTTATCTGTTATTCTTTGTTAAGTTTATTTTCTAAATTATGTTTTACTGTTGAATTTAATACAATTGATTTATTGATTATAAGTCAATGCTTATTTTATTTTGTTTTGTTCGATTTGCTTTTCTAAGACGTTGCTCTAGTGACCTATGCGACTTCTTTCTAAAATAGCTTTTTTTTGTGATGGTTGATGTCTTCAAGATGTGTTTTCTAAACTCAACTTTAAGAAAAAATTTAAACTTGTAGGCAAACACGTTAATTTCCCAACAATGTTTATTTTCTTCTTTTTATGGTTTTGTCAAACTAGCCCCAAATAATTTCCAAAAATTATGGAAAAAAACTCAAGGACCATTTTAAAATTAATTAGGGATCCCTTGCATATTTTTGAAACCATTTCACATAATATTAGGGTCATAGATTTTTATTGTCATAATTTTATGATTTATCCCAACACATTTCAAATTCATTATTCAAGTTGAAGGTGGTTATTTACAACAATATTTTATGTTTCCACCTTTTAAAATTAAATCCATTGAACTTTCTAGATTTCTTATCATTCACCACAAAATGTGGTGGTAGAATCTTTGCTATCAAAGTAGTGGTTACCAAAGCAACATTGGTTGGAACAACAAATTCATGAGAGAGCATCATGATAAAATATTGAAAAAATAGTAATTAATATATAAATATCTTTTCTCGTCAACAAATATTAAAAGATCAAACACTGTTTTTTAACAAACTAAAATTTGATAAAATTTTATCATAGAAGAAAAGATAAAAATAATGTAATATATTCAACCATGCAAGAAATTAAAATCCATGTGTGTACATATATAACTAGTATATGATTATTTTAAGTAAAGCAAAAAAAAAATTAACAACCAAGATTTGATAAAAAAATAACAATATTAAGAAGTTGAATAAGTTAATATATCAACAAAGCGAGATCATAAAATTATGTTATGATAGATTGAGATCCAAGAAATATCATATAACATGCATCATGCCAATTAGTTGTTTAGCCAAAAAACAAAAAGACATTATCACAACATACTAGATTGCAATAAGATATATAACTTGAACAAAAAAATGGACATAGAAAATAAAGCCTTAAGATTTTGTTTAAATTTAACAAATAAAATTAGACAGCTGAGCATATATATATATATATATATATTCTAGTATACATTCTAAGCATATATCAAACTTGAAATTAATATAAAAACAAGGTCATAACTTCCATGCTACTCTTATATATAGTTTTTTATAAATTAAAAAATATATTAAAAAACCCTTTAAGATTGATATAAATATATATATTTTAGTATACACACTAAGCATATATCAAACTTGCAATTGATATAAAAACAAGGCCATAACATGCATACTACTCTTATAATATAGTTTTTTTAATAAATTAAAAAATATATAAAAAAGCCCTTTGACATTAATAAAGTTTTGTTATTGTCAATCCCTTGTCTTTACTGCTTTATTATTACTCACTTAGTGCAGAAGGTGTTTCCTCAATTAGCCTCCTAGGATTCTAACAACACCATGTATTTATTATTATTATTATTATTATTATTATTATTATTATTAATATCAAGTCCTCAATTTCTCATGGCCGATTTATTGTTAACAAATCAAGGGGGCACTTGTGTGGCCAACTCTCACATATAAAATGAACCCATATTATACTCCATATGACATGACCTTAGCCTGCACTTTTATGACCAACAATTTTGCACAAAAACCATATGAGACTAATTCCTGAAACTTAAATTTATGCAGTTAAGCCCCATTTATGATGTTTATCTTTCATTCAACGTCCCAAGTATTCATCTTACCTAGTTTGATGAACAATGACAAACTCATGGGAGTAGAGGCTTTATCTTCAATTAATTTCATTTTATTTTTTAAATTCAAGGATATATTTAAGTGTTGTTTCTGTTATTGTTGTTGCTGTTCAGATCAAGGTGTGTTAGGGTTAGTTGAAAATTATCATGGAAATGTTAGTTTGGTTGAATGTTTAGGGATTTTGTGTTAGAATTGGTGTAAATCAACAAGAGAATTGATGTCATTAAGGCCAACCATGGATTTTAAGCCATGGGTGGCTAACTATGGCTCATGAATGTTGGGGAGTTTCAAATTTTAGGCATAAAATTGATATCAATTGTCTGTTATGATGATGAATTATGTGTTTAGGTTTGATTATGATCATTGTATATGTATGAACCATGATTGTTATATTTTGAAAAGGTTGTGTATATGTGTTCTTGATGCAGGGAACAAGTAAGTCTAAATGCACATTAGGTGCTTGATAAATTATATGAGTGACTATAAATTGATTTGTTATGAGTAGAATAATTGTTGTTGTGCTTGAGAGGTAAGGTATGTATGAAATTCTATGTAAAGGATAATTAAATTGTGATGTGATGATGAATTGAGTGTATAATATTGGTTATGATGTTCATGAAGTGATTTAGGTTGTGTTGAACAATTTTTGTTTTTGTTTTGAAAGGTTGGTTATGTTTAATCTCTATGTAAAAATAGTTTAATTCAAATGTACACCATATTTGAATTGTGTGAATAGGAGTAACCTTATTAAATGGAAGATTGGAAATCTTGATGATCATCAATTCAATGTCATAGAAGAACTGGTGTAATTAGCTATTAAATGTACAATTATGGATTGAGAAGATATGATGTGTGATATTGAATTGTTGTAAGCATGATTAATATATAAAAATGGTTAAATAAATTCAGACATTGAATTGGAAAACAAAAATGATTGAAAAATTATTTAGTTATTAAATTGAATTACAAATATGATTGATGAAATATATAGACATTGAATTGGAAATCAAAATTGGTTGACAAAGTGTTTAGATATATTGGATAACAAAAATGGCTTACAAAATGTTAAGATATTGAGTTGGGTTATGAAAATAGTTGAAGAAATGTTTAGACATTAAGTTGGATTAAAAATGGCAGGGATAATGAGTGAGTTAAGACACAATCTAGGGTTCTTGAAATATATCAATGAACATACAATTGGTGTAAAACACAAGTTATGATTATTAAAAAGAATCAATGAACATGGTTGACTTAAACCATAAGTTGTTATGAAATTCAATCAATGAATATGAAATTCATAATCGAATTACACCATAAGTTGCGATTATTGTATGACATTAATGAATGTCCAATCAAATTAAAGCATGGGCTAGGGTATTGTATGAGATTATTGTATGCATAAGTGAATTAAAACGTGATATATGGGTATTGAATGAGATTAATGAATTTGTAATTGAAATATAACATGAATTACAATTACTAAAATGGATAAGAGAGCACATAGTGCTTGGGGTATTAGTTTGTTCATGGAATGACAAAGTAAAATGGAAGAAAAAGGAAGTTTATCTTGATGAACAAAATTAAATAAATTGAGAAGATGTAAGAACAATTCAAGTACTTATATACTTACCTTCATTATTTTTTATTCATTTTTCATACTGAATATATATAATATGGGTAATTGTATAAAATTCAAAAAAATAATTATCATTCTTTGTGTCATAACCCAATTTCTGGGTTACTCCCCAAAATCTACCAAAAAAAAAAGGGCCGGCGTTGGTAGAAAAATCAATGTGGAAATTTTGGTTGTTTTTGAGAGTCCGATCGTATCTCTTTTGTCCCCAAAAATAGAGAAAAAATAATTTATCATTGGATAAATTTGTGTAAAAATTAAGTCGTGTGACATAGTTTTATTTTTATGGGTTGATTTGATTTTATCGTCGACCAATTTATAGTGTAATTATAACTGGGAATTAATTTAGGATCCAATTGAAGGATTTAAATAAGTGCAAGGACTTAATTATACTTTATATTGGTCACATCAAATTAATTAAGGGCTTAATTGGTAAGAAATCAAGTGTTTGAGCTTAATTCGAGCTCAATTGAGAAGATTGGAATTTTTTGGAGACCCACTTGAATTTTTTCAAGCCAATTATGCGAAGTCAGGGGCCAAATTGAAGACATGAAGAATTTAATGGTCAATTAAGGGTCAAATCACATAAATCGGAAGACAAGGACCATAATAAAAAAGGCGCACAAATCTAAGGTTGTTGAAATTTTGACGAGGATACAATTGCACAAAATTAAAAGTTTAAAACCAATTAGGGGTGCAATTGAACCAATTAAAAATTGAGGGACCAAATCATATTTTCACCCTCTCCCAAAATCATCACAGACGTGACTACATTGTTCAGTCACCTGAACAGTGCAAGCACGCCACTGCAAGGCTGCATGTTCAGGTGAAGAGGCAACCCATCGTTGCACGTAATGGGCAGTTGAAGGGTTGCCTCCTGCCTATAAAAGCCATGAAAACCATGCATGCAGGGGGGAAACGACGACAGAGGAGAAAATATACAGAACACTAGGAGAATGAAAGGAAAAAAGAAGGGGAAGAGGAGATTAACAAAGGCGCAGAGAAAAAGAACGGGGAGGAATACAAATATACAAGGGGAGAAGACGAAGACACAGTGCAAAAAATGAAAAAACACACATATACACATAACCACCACCAACAACCAACTTCATCTTCCTCGTCTCTGACAGCTAGCCTCCATCGCATAGCAGCAACCTCGTCAACCAACGACTAGCTCTCTCTCCTCGCCAGCTCCAGCAACAGCCAACTCTCTCTCTCCTCTATGTCTCTCTCTCCCCATGGCAGAAGCTCTCCAGCAGGCTCAACCTTCTTCTCCAACACCGGCCACGCGCAACGGCAGCAAGCTCAGCACAGACCGGCCCTCTTCCGACGCCTCCTCCGGCCATAATTTTCGATGCCACCACGATAGGGAGAACCACCTCGACCTTCTCTACCTGGCGGCAGTGGCTTGTGAGCCTCTCATCGTGGTCGACCGACCACCATTTCACTGTTCACGTGAAGTGAACTGAGTGAATTAATTCACTTCACGTGAATTGGTTGTTGGTTGGTTTGCTCGTAGCCCAGTCTAGTTGGCTGTGCTGGGTCCAGCCCAACCTAGCAGAGTTGGTCATGTGGGCCGACCCATTTAGCTGGGCCAAGCCAGACCCAAAATTTTTAATTTTTATTTTCTTAATTTTTCTTTTTATTTAAAAAAACAAAAAAAATGCATTTAAAAAAAATGTTATTTCCGTGCATACGGTCGAATTCCAAAGTTTTTGCCCATCATATTTTTCTTAAAAAAATTATGTTGCATTTTTCTCATATTTTAAACGAAAATTGGATATCGTAACCAGTTTATGATCATTCGTTGGAATATGGCCAAAATATAAAAAAAATTAATAATTATTTTTTTTTAACTATCGGTGTGTAAAACTACGTTGTAAAGTACACCCGCAGATAAAAAAAGTTTTTAACTACGGTGTAAAATTACATTGTAAAGTACACCCGCAGACAAAAAAATGGTTTTTGAAAATGCAGTGTAAAATAATTTTAACTTAGAAAAACAATGAAACAACAATGCAACTTACCTTAGGTGGGGTGCACTGGGGGTGATGCGTCCGCCCCTTGCACAACAAGTCCCCTTATCCAGACTCTCGCAGATCAATAGGTTCATAGTGACCTTAATACTAGGTGGCGACTCTTGATATTTATAATCATAATTTTTACAGCTAAAAAACAACCCCTCATTTCACCGCGCGCTGTTGTCTCGCTAATCAGGGGGTATGGCACAGCGCGAAGCGCGAAAAAAAGTTGTCGTGACACTTTGTATAAAAGTAATCATTATTCAAAATCTTTCTCTAAAACAAGCATGATCATGCACAAAGTCAATACTCTCATCTCATCAAGCATGGTTATTCTTAGGTTTTAAGATAAGATCTCAACAAATATTGTGGGAAATAAGTCTTAATTAGATAATATGGTGTGGGTATATATGTCCCAACTAGATAACATATCCTTACAAAATGTATAATCCTAGTTGTGTCTGACTTAGTAGCAATCCTTGTTATATCCTTCCAAAGCTTCTCTTTAGCTTCATATTTTCTCTCGCTATTTGCACCTTTTATTTTCTTTCTTATATTGGTGTGTTCCTTAACAATGGAATAACAATAAACAATAAACATTATTTTATTATCTTCAAAAATAAATTTAAATTCTATTAGTGACACAACATGAATGATATACAAAAAAAAACCCAAAACACAAAATTAAATAAAATTAGGTAGTAGTCAAAACAATTGTACCGTATTTAGAAACGGTCCAATTGTTTCTTAAATCAATTAACCCCTTTTGAGAAATGGCTAGTCTATTTTTTAATAATTTCCTTATTCTTTCTTTCTCCATCTGAAATCTCCATTCTTGAAATTCTTTAGATTTTCTTTTAAGATCACTTCATACTCATTTAAGTTACATACTAAATACATTAAATGATTAATTCTTAAATGACACATAATTAAATACGGTAAGTCCCTATTTCTCTCACAAAACATATGGTGGTTGGAGCCCCATATTCATCCCTATAAGTTCCTTTCTCAAATATCTCACAAGATTACACTAAATTATATTCCCTAATAATAAAGCTTCATTTTTTTCTTAAACATAACATGATTTCCCCCAATTTTACTTCAAACTCTAGAATTCAACAATTAAAGAAACACATCTTTCCTTTTAGTTTTCATGCCCAAACTTAATTTTATCTTATCTTTGATATCACGATGGTGATTCGGCCTCATTGAGATATGGTGTGGAAAATAAGGTTGTGAGTATAATCATAAAATTATGATTACAATTTTTCAGTGTCACCACTTAGTATGAAGGTTATTAGAGAACCTAATAGTCCATGAGAGTATTAGGAAGAGGACTTGTTGTGCAACGAGAAGATGCATCACCCCTAGTGCACCCTACCAAAAAAAAGCTGCATTGTTGTTTGATTGTTTTTCAATATAAAATTTCTTTTTGTTGGTCTTTTATAAGGTTCAAGATAGATCTCTCTTCGTGAGGGAGTTTCTATCTTATTGAGTAAAAACCTAACTAGATCGGTTTGACAAACCCCTCTCTCTTTTTTTTTTCTTGGGTGAGGTTTGACCAAAATATTTGGGTTAGACCTAGACCAAGCCCATGCTAAGTAATTTTACTTGGCCATTGCATGCAAAATTTAGCATGCAATGGACACTTCAAGGGACTTATTTTGGGGAGCAAAATGAGAGTTTTGCTTACTTTTTTAGAGGAGATTAATGGCCAAGGGTGTTCCCAGTGCTGTAGTTAAAAGGTTGGATGGTTGCTAGAGGTGGAAAAAGAATAGAGGGAAAAGGAGGCTGCTTAAATGAGGGAGAAAATTGTAGGTTGAAAATTGGTTTTTGAATTTCTGGATGATATCAGCATGGAGTCTGCCCCTTATTTATAGGTGATGGAAGAGGATGATCTTGTTTTTGTAAGGATAAAATTTCAATCCTTGATTCAACCTGAAAGTATCCCAATCATTGGCGTAAAGTTGCTATTATGAGCTATCAAATTTGATAGCTCATGGTTGTTTGAATTGTCATGTTTTAGTCAGTGATGCCACATGTGTGGTATCAATCATCTTAAACTGACCATACCACTATATGGTCGAACATCAGGGGAACGTTTTCATGTAAGCTTTGTTAGATTTGGTAAAGGATAGAGGGATTAAATGTACCTGCAAAGTAACCCTCTTAAGTGTCTTTTCAGAGAAAATTGAAGAAGGTGGTGAACAACAACCAAAACAACTTTGCTTTTGTATAGTTCAATTTCTTCCTTTGATTTCTGATTGCTCTTAATTACACCCTTGATTGACTTCATACTATCAAACTTATGCAGTTTTGTCCCTACCAAACTTCAATATTGGCCCTAGAGTTGCTCAACTTTGTCATTATATTACTTAGTTTTGGATTTATGAAATTTAACCATCAATTAATCGTTAAACCTTAAAATTCTTTCAATTTCACCTCTAATTTAAGCGAATTGAGTCCATATAGTCCAACACCGTTTACAAAATGGCCCTTGGTTATGAATTTCTTCAATTTATCCCTTAATTGACCCCAAAACTTTGGTTTTCTAGCAATTTGCCCATCATTTCAACCAATAAAATGAAATTTGGTCTCTAAAATTTCAATCTTCTCAATTAAGCCCAAATTAGACTCATAAACTTAATTGTTTTTACCAATTAAGTGCATAATAAAACTAATTTGACCCATTTAAAGTATAATTAGTCCTTGCACCTAATTAAATCTTTTAATTGGACCCAAATAATTCTTAAACATAATTAAATTTTAATTTGGTCATTTATTAAAATAAATTGCCCTATTACAAAATTAATTATGTCATTGGACTTAAATTTTATACAGATTTGTCCAATAAATAATTTATTTTGAACTTGAATTTGCTTTTTTTCTTAGTATTGGGCTTAAAAGGGGTATGATCGAGCTCCTAAATTTGTCCAAACTTTCTGGGTTTATTTTTCCACCGTATCATTCCCTTTTATTTTTATATTTTATATTTATTTATTTGGATGAATTTGGGAACAACTCATAAATAGGTTTTGACAGTTGCCCTCCTCTTTACAATGCTTACAATAGAAAGTCTCGTAAGAAATTTTAGATGGTAAGTTTTGTAGAGAAGAAAAAAAATTAAATAATGGGTTTACTATATCAATAAATGGTCGATCCATATCAAAGTGATAGAAGTGAGGGCTAGAAAGCTTGCACGGTGAGAAAAGGAGAAGGCTAAAAAGTGCACTATTAGAAAGGTGAAGGCCCAAGGCACATTGAGGGAGAAAGGAGATATAATTTTCTTAAAGAAAAAGATGATGTTTGTGAAAAGTTCGAAGAGTGTTCACAATTGTCGCATTGTAACGGTGGCCTACACAAAAAAAAGACAAAGATGGTCTCATTGTAATGGGTGACCTACCTAGATGAAAATCACAAAGATTTTTTCATAATGATCTCATTGTAAAAGATGACTTGCCTAGGTGAAGACATGAGGATGATTTCATTGTAATGGGGACTTACACAGGTGAAAGAAATGAAAATTGTCTCATTGTAATGAGAGATCTACCAAATGAAAGAGATAAAATGATCTCATTGTAATGGGGGATTTTTCTTGGTTGTCATAACCCAATTCTGGGTTATTCCCCAAATAAAACAAAAAAAAAATAAAAGGGGTTGGTTTTGGTAGAAAAATCAATGTGAAAATTTTGGACGTTTTCTAGAGCCTAATTGTACTTCTTTTGTGAAAAAAACTGAAGGAAAATTCATATTTAAGGCTAAAGTAATTTATTATTGAATAAATATACATAAAAATTAAGTCAAAAGGCATAATTATATTTTATGGGTTAGTTTGATTTAATCACCATCCAATTTAAAGTGTAATTATATTTAGGAATTAAAGCACAAGGACTTAATAATACATTAAATGAATCAAATTAATTTCAATAAAGGCTTAATTGGTGAGAAATTAAGTTTGGAAGCCTAATTTGGGTTAAATTGAGAAGATCAGAATTTTAGGAGGCAAAACATTTATGGGTGAAATCTGAAGCCAAAATCGAAGAGAAAACATCGTTCTTCCCGGTTTTCCAGTCGAAAAACTCTTTTTTGTCACAACCCATTTGTTTTCCTATCTATTTTATAATTTTTCAAAAAAAAATATACCTGCCAAGACCTTGCCGGCATCCATGCCCTACAACCTACCGCTACAACACACCATCTCCGGACACCACTCTCATGCCCTGCAACCTGCACATTTAGTGTATAAAAGGGGGATAACAGATGAGAGACATGAGGAGCAAAAAATAAAAAGACACAGACGAACGAAGGAAACGACGGGAAAGCATGAAATTATATAGGAACACGCTGAAAAAAGGAACACACGGGTAGCCACCAGTGACAGTCACCCTCTTCCTCAGCATCGACGTCACCTTCACCTCAACACTGACGGTCTCTCTCTCTTCACTACATCATCCTCAGCCACAGTTTTCTTCAAAAAACCAGTGGCAGTCGGTTCTCTCTCCTCCAGCAGCACCCCCTCGTCCGACAAGCACCAACTTTTCCCTCGGCACAAGCGGCTTCTCTCCCATCCCAGAATCTCCCCCGACAAGCTCAGTTCCTCTTCTCCAGCATTGACAGCACAACTGTAGTAGCAACACCAGAGGAAGAACCACCTCAGCCTCCTCTACCCAACAGCAGTAGCAGGTAAGCCTCTCGTCACCATCGACCAACCACCCATTACTGTTCATGTAGCACGTGAAAAGTTCATGAGTGAATCAATTCACTTTGCATTGTTCACGCTACGTGAACAATGCAACATCCCAATTTTCTCTTTTTTTGTTGTTTTAACTCTTGGGTTGGACCTACTCTCGGCCCAACCTAATGGGTGGGTCGGGTTTAACCCAAGTCCAACAGAGTTGGGCATTTTGGCCCAACTTGGCTAGGCCGAACCATTTAGTTGGGTCAGGCCTAGTCCAATTTTTTGAAAAAAAATATAAAATCAAATCATATTTAAAAAAATAAATAAAAAATGTGTTGTTTTCATGTATACGGCCGAATTCCAAGGTTTTCCCAATCGTAGTTATGTAATCAAATTATATTTTGCATCTTTCATATGTTTTGAACAAAAATTGGATATCGTAGCTAGTTTAGGATCATACGTTGGAATTTGGCCAAAATATAAAAAAAATTAACAATTATTTTGTTTTAGTTATTACAGTGTGAAATTACATTGCAAACTACACTGGTAAATAGTAAAAAGTTTTTATTTTAAAAAATGTCCTGTAAAAATTTTCAAACTTTAGAATGGTCATGTTTTCGACTCCCAGTGAGGTAGAGACTTTCTCACGAAGAGAGATCTACTTTGAGCCTTATTAAAGACCAATAAATTAAAAAACTGACTTAGAAAATAACAATCAAACAACAATGCAGCTTGTCTTAGGGAGGGTACAATAGGGGTGATGCATCTACCCCTTGCATAGTAAGTCCCCTTACCCAGACACTCACAGACCATTAGATTTTCTAGTGACCTTAATATTTGGTAGCGACTCCTTACTGCTATAAAACACTCCTTACTACGTGTCTCCCAAATAGGGATGGCAGGGCATGAAGCACGAAAAAAAAATCATCACGACATTGGTCAAAAACACAAAAAATTAAGAATGGGAAAAGAGATGGTGCTAGAAAATGCATTATCTTATATGGTTAAGGATTGGATAATGCAATCAAAAGACAAGGAAAGATAATGATGGAAAGCACATTATTTGATATGGTTGAGGGCTGACGAGGGTACTTGGAAAAAAGAGAGATAAAGTTGAAAAACATATTATCTTGTATGGTTGAGGGCTAGATAGTACACTCAAAATACAAGGATAGATAGGGATGAAAAACACACTATCTGAAAACGTATTATCTGATATGGTTGAGGCCTTGGATGCGCACTCAAAAGTGAAGGAAAGATAGGATTGGAAAACACACTATCTGATATGGTTAAGGGTTGGAAAGCACACTCAAAAGAGAAGGAAAAATAGAGTTGGAAAGCACAATATCTAATATATTTGAGGACCAAAAAGCATACTCAAAATAAAAGGAAAATAGGGTTAGAAAGCGCATTATCTGAGATGGTTGAGGGATGAAAAACACAGTCAAAAGAAAAGAGATAGAGCTGAAAAGTGCATTATATGATATGGTTGAGGGCTCGATAGTGCATTTAAAAGACAACAAAAGATAGGCCTGGAAAGAGCAATATCTGAGATGGTTGAAGGATGAAAATGCACATAAAAAAGAGATAAGGATGAAAGGTGCCTTATTGGATATGGTTGAGGGCTCGATAGTGCACTCAAAAGACAAGGAAAGATAGGGCTGAAAAATGCACTATCTAAGATGGTTGAGGGATTAAAAGAACACTTAAAAGAAAAGAAAGATAAACTTCAAAACCATAGTATCTGAGATTGTTGAGAGCTAGAAAATAAACTCAAAAGAAAAGAGGAATATGGATAAAAAATGCACTATCTAAAATGGTTGAGGGCTAAAAATTACACTCATGAAAGAAGGAAAGATATGGTTGGAATGTGCACAATCTAATATGGTTGAAGTATGGAAAGTGCATAAAAAAAGAGATGGCTGAAAATTGCACTATCTAATACGATTGAGGGCTTGAAAGTACACTAAAAAAAATCGAGATAGGGTTGAAAACCACATTATCTAATATGGTTGAGGGTTGGAAAGCACACCCAAAATAAAAGAGAGATCTGATATGGTTGAAAAGTGTACTATATGGGAGATGATGGCTCATAAGTGCACAAGAGGAATGAGAGGGGTAATGGCTTGAAGGCACAATAGAAAAGGATGAGAGAGGGATCATAAACTATAAACATGCTAAATACTCTTTCCTTAATTTATAGCAAGGATTCAAGTGTAATATGCTATGATGCATGTCTACTTACCTGTAAAATATATGATCTCATTTTCTTCATAGAGTTTCACTTTTAGAGTTAGGATCTCTGTAAGTAGCTTCAATGACTTCTTTATTTTGCTTACTCGAGCTACAACTTATGACCCTGACCTTTGAGAGTGACATGTCTTTAGATTGTATCCTCATGCCCCCCCTTCTTAAAGACTTTATTTTGTTCAATAGTCCTACTTAGAAAAGAAACCATGGAGCTAGTCCTATTATATTTCTTAGATTGCTTCAACCTAATTATACATCCAAGTGTTCTGGCCTTTGAGTTTTCTTTTAAGGAAGATGATACGTAGAGAAGTGTTGGTTATTTACTAGGATAGCTTTCATGAAAAATATTTGGAAATGAAAGAAAACTTGGTGGTGATATAAATGATTGTTCTGTCCTAATCATACATTTTGACGTTGGTTCAAGGAAAACTTGTTTCAGAAAACATAAAAATGATTCTAATTGTTATGGTTTCATAGAGGGTGAGATTTTTGTGTTATCTTTGTGGTGATATTTATTTCACATTTTTTTGGTCAAAAAGGTCCAAATTTTGACTTGAAATTTTTATAGGAAAAAACAAATCATGTGATGCATTTTTAAGTCTTATTTTGAATGGGAAATCATTGCTTATCAATCCAAATTGTCTGCTTGTAATAATGCATGTAATGTAGGCTTTGAGTCATGGCTGCAAAGGAAAGGGACATTAGTAATCTTTTGGTCTATGAACTTTGAAACCTTAGAATTAGCTTGCAAAGTGGTTTGATATACCCCTCGCTCTAACATTTGGTTTTGTCTTTCCATCTTTGTTTTTCTTATTATTAAGTTTCAAGCACTATCATCATGTTTGTTATATAGTATGCTCAAACCTTTTGGACTTTTTAAATTATTTTATGCCTCCCTACTTTGTTTGGGTATATTTAGTCATTGATGATTATTTCATGGGCTTGGAATGCCTTTTTATTCTTATACTTTCCCTCTAGTGTAAGGTGTGATCCTAGTTAGGGTTAACTATTAAGAAAAAGCTTTTTCAGCTCAAATAAGGACTGCAATGGATGTTTTAGAGTTGTGAAGAGATGATCAAATACAGTTTTTCATCATTTCAAATACAAGCATTTAGGATTGTTAAACTTAACTTTTCCATATGAAATGGTTTCTCATTATTTGTTTAGCTTTAAAGTCATCTCATGGTATTTGTTTTGTTTTTCAGGTTTCTAAATTTGTGGTCACTTTTTAGATCACTTGAATTCCCATAGTTTGTTCATTAAAACAAACGTCAATTTGATTTTTTCTTTCATACTAACTTTGTTTTTCCCAAAATCATTATAAAAACATGGGATCATGTATAGTTTTGGCAGAAAATAGGAACACACCAACGAAATCTTGGTGTAATAGTTTTATGAATAGGGTATAAGTATGTTAAAGAGCGAAGACACATTATGAACACAAAAATATATGATCTTATTAAAAATAAAGGCTCATTTGACAAACAAAGTAAAACTACTTGTGTAAACATTATCAAATAAAGGCAATTACTTTTTTAACAGGAGCAAACTATCATTTGACCCTGATATGTCTCTTCCTTAAAAACTCTTGCAAAGGTCACTTCAATGGTGTGAATGTTATGTCCTGTAGTACCAATTGGTACTCGTAAGTGAGGTATTGCTTATACCAGTTAGGTTAACATGGTTGTAGAGATGTCACAGGTTTTGAATCTACTTGCTCGATGTTCAGTAGCTTTTGTTACATTTCATTTAAGGTAGTAGTAATTGAGGTAATTGTTATTGGGTTCTTTTGTAGTTCCTTTTCAGTAAACTTTTGGTTCGGTTTTTATCTTGAAAATTTTAGGGCTCGTTTTTTTCTGGTAGTGAATGGAGAGTTGAAATTGATATTGGAAATTTAGAATGAATGGGTGTGGTAGTTTAGGAATTGGTTTCTCTTACCCCTATAGTCACCTTCAACATGATCGACCTCTTTTATCTTCCCTTCAAAGCCTTTTTTTCTCATTAGGCATGAAAATTCTACCAATCCTGACTCCTTGTTTCATGTTGGACAAGTTAGTTATGTTAGGAGCAATATCCATGTTATACTTTTATTGTTTGATAAAATATCTACTAGATCTTTCCACCTACAAATCTTGGTGTTGTCTAATCTCATGTACCAACTTAAAGTTGCATCACTCAAACTATCCTAAAAAAAGTGCATCGGTAGCTTCTCACCATTTTATTGCAGTAGGATTTGAGATAGGTGATTGGGCAATGAGTTCTAGTGTATTTAATAAAAAAAATTATTTGATACAACTAGATTTGGGACTAGAAACATTTTTGAAGCCAACACTAGGTCATATAAGTCTACCCAATCAATATCCATAATCCTTGCTTCTAGTGCTACCATTTCATCTTAATCAATGTCATCGCATGACTGTCTTATGATGACTAGTTACTTTTGGAAGGTTTTGTGGGGTAAGTTAGTAACTAAATTTTTATATTCTACTACTTGTCATCCACAAATAGATGGCCAAACTAAAATTATTAACCGGATTTTGATTCAATTGTTAAGGGCTATCATTCAAAAGAATCTTTAAAATTGGGAAGATTGTTTGCCATCCATTAAATTTGCATATAATCGTAGTGTGCATTCTACTACTGATCATTCCCCATTTGAGATTGTTTATGGTTTTAACCCTTTAACACCATTAGATTTGATTCATTGCTTCTTGATGAAAGGGTTAGTCTTGATGGTAATCAAAAAACTCAGGCAGTGAAAGACCTCCATGCAAAGATTCGACAACAAATAGAAAAGAAGAATGAACAATATGCAAACAAAGCAATAGGGGACGAGAATTAATGAGATTTGAACTAGGTGATTGGGTTTGGGTGCATATAAGGAAAGAAAGGTTTCCTGAACAAAGAAGATTAAAGTTGATGCCTCGAGATGGTCCTTATCACATCATAGAAAAGATTAATGATAATACCTACAAAGTGCATCTACCAGGTGAGTATGGTGTAAGTGCTACAATGATGTACTACATTGTGTGAGCGGTGAGCTTTTCATTTTCTATATTTCTTTATCAGAGCTAAGTGTTATAGACTCTACAAGTTTGAGCTGTGTGAACCTATATTCCAACCTAGTGCATGTATGTTTTTTATAATGAAATGAATACAAATATATGTACATGCACATCGAGTTTGAATTATTAAAGAATTAATACCATAATGATAGATTAGAGATCATTACATAAAAAGTAAGCTTTCTACCTAGTCTTAGAAAGGACTATGAACTGCACAATGATCATCTTATGTTAAGATAATATAAGGTAATACAAGGGTTTACATGATTGTCATTACCAAAAAAATATTTAATTCATAGTTGGATATTTCACAAAATTAAACTTGAGACATACACATTATTTTATTGTTTTATTTAAGAGGATTGCCATAATTCATTACAATTTATGTATGATATTATGTGCTCAAACAACATGAATATATTTACATGCAGTTGTCATGGCCACCCTTGCAGGAGCCGAGGTTCGCCGCTGCTCATCACACCCCATAAATATTACAAGAAATTCATCCAATCCAAGAAAAAGGAAAATGAATTTAGGTAGTTACTATGAGCAATTGTGAGTAGAACATGAAGCACAAACATAACAAGCCAAGCATGACAGCGCATATTATGGCTGCTAACTGGATGTGGTTCTGGTCATTCATACTTCTTAAATACATGAACACTGATATGAGCAGAGCAGTTCAAAACCAAAACAAAGTCAATCCAATGTTATATTAATAACATGGTCATGCAAATATCTCCACATTACAGTTCCATTAAGTTTATAATCAATCCTACATTATCTCAATCCAAACATAGCTGGGATACTAGTTCATTAGTTATGTACCTGATTTAGCCCTAGAAAAGACAAAATGCAAGACTTAGATGCAGGGGTGATTAGGTAATTGACCATTTTTAAATTAATATTTACTGTTGGCTGTAGCAAGCGCGTCCAGATGACACGTTAACGGGTTTCAAACTCACACCCCTTTTAGGAGGCACGTGTTGGCTACTACGACGATGAAAAATTATCATGTGGCGTTTCACCGGATGTGCCTCCACGTCCCCCACCTTATGGTGGAACACGTTGCGTCCAAAGGTGGCCGAAAAAGTTCCAGTTGGCCGTCGAACGTTTGTTCCCCCTTTTCTATCTTCTGCTGGAGAAAGTGCTTGCCAGTCCCCGGTGCTATCTAAATTTACAATCCAGTCTCTTAGTTTTTTATTGTGTTTTATGGTCCTGATTTATGGTATAGAAGTTTTGAATTGTTTCAATTTTGTCCTTCATTGGAAATTGATTAGATATTGTAGTTTCATTTTGGTACTCAGTTTTTTAATTTCTTAATGTATTAGGTATCAAAGTTCAGATTTGTTTCAATTTTATCCTTCAATAGAAATTTATTATACATTTGAGTTTCATTTCGGTCCTCAAGCTTTTTATTTTCGGTTTTGTTTGAAATTCTTTAAATTTTTTCAGTATCAAAGTTTAGATTTGTTTCAATTGTGTCCTTGAAATTAAATTTAAGATACATCTGCTTTTTATTTCGGCCTTTATACTTTTAATCTTTAATTTTCTTAATTCTTTTATTTTTATATATATTTCTAAAATGGTTGTTATTTTTGTCCATGCATATGTATACATGCTCTTGGTTTTTGTTCTGAAGTTTTTAAATTCCTCTGTTATTTTTTTTTAAATTTAATGTTGAAATTTTAATTTGTGTTGATAATCATTTGAAAAATGATATTTAGTATTTTTTCCATTTAATGTTTTTTTATTCTTCAAGTCAAATAATATTTTAAAATTAAACTTGAATGTTTAAATTTTAATTTGTGTTGGTAATCATTTGAAAAATGATATTTAGTCTTTTTTTCCTTTTTAATTTTTTATTTTATTCTTCACGTAAAATAGTATTTTAAAATGTAATCAATTTTTTTTCATTTTTTTTTTGGATATTGCTTTTTTGTGAATATTTTTAATTGTGAAATTTCTAATTATTATAGGCGAGGCATTCAAAATAATGATAATGATTATTTGTGAGTTTTTTTGTTATAAATATATGAGGCTAAGTATATATTTTATATTTTTTTAATATTTACCCCTTAAAATATATGTATATATATATATATAACCTATTTATTTTCTTAAAATAAAATAATAATTTACTATCAGTGTTCTATAATACTTTTAATATAATAATATGACAAATAAATCTTATAAACTAAAAAAAATTAATTTCTTTTTTGACAATAATTATGGTGTCATCGATAGTATGACCTTTTATATGGATATGAGCATTGAACAATATTTGAAGAGCATATAATGATAGGCCTGAACTTAGTTAGGCCAAAACTTTCATCAGAATTACTTTTTTTTTTTACAGATAATACTCAAATTTTTTGTATTGGAGGCAAAATGCCATAACAATCATCTTCACTTTTATCTTATAGTCTAGAGAAGAATCTGAAGCAAATGACGTGATGCAATACAACCATCAAAGTATCCATTGGAGGTTCTAGTTGGTCCAGTTACTAGGCTTAGGACTAAGAAGTTCAAAGAAGCTTTCAATGGACTTCTTCAAGATACATGGGATAAGGTGGACTTCAAGAAGATTTGTAATAATAAAGAGCAACCCTTGATTAATCTGATTCAAGTTCAAGAGGGCCTTGTTGATGGAACCAAGACCAATACACAAGGATTGGGAGAAGAAGACTACATTAACACAGTTTGACCTTTCGTTACTCTTTTAATCATAACTAGATCATAGAACGAATTTTTATTTTATTCTAGTTGGGATGGAAACTAGAATTCCATACATTTCAAACGGTATATGGCACGCCTTCTAATTCATTAAGACAAGAGAGAACCATCCATTTTAAGTTGGGCCTTGCTGTTGCCAGACAAAATGCGGAAACAACGAATTTGTCTTATTTATTTAGTTGGACTATCAAACTTTAATTATTTTGAGAGGAGACAATTTGTTTGGGTTTTAGACTTGTTTATTTTGTTTATTTTAATTAGTTTGAGCTAGTTTTAGCTTGGGTTGATTATTATTTAAATTGGGTTTATGTGAGAACCATTAGGGAAACTAGGGTTTTAGCTTGGAGTATAAATACTCTTTAGGAATAATTTTAGGGGGACTTTGGATAATATTTTCAGCATTGTATTTGACTTTTGGTTGCTCAATCTTGGTTCTTGATCGAACTTTCAACTCTTCCAAGAATTGACCATTTTTTGTTGTGAATTTATACTTCTTTTGCTCATCTCCAGATGTAGGCATTGTGATTGAGTTGGTTTATAGTCTTCTTGCCCTGGAGCAAGTCTTCCATTGTGACAATCTCATTCAAATCTCAACAAACTTGGGCTAGATTGATATTGGGGTCACGAATACCATTAAATTTCGCTAGGGTTTGCATCATGACGTGTTAGAGGAGCTGAATTTGGATGGGACTGATCTAGAGTATTATAAACATTGCTGCTTGAGATGGAAGTATTCCTCTTCATTCCTAGCAGTAGTGAGAAGGGAAGAGACATGAGATATGTGGTCTAGGAATTTGGATTATAGATGAGCATCCATGATAGGAGTAGACTAATTTTTTTGAAGCCATTCAGTTATAGCTAGCTTAGAGCTTTTTGATTATGTTGAAAAAGAATACTACCATTTTATTTTGAATCTTAGAACAACAATATAGTTACCTTGTTGGGCATTGTAATCAAAATACCATGAGCATACCCATGGTATAAAGAACTTTGTATAGAACATGAAAATTGAGGGGATTTTTCTCTCGAAAGAAGATGGTTTGAGGTTTTGATTGAAATATAAGTAACTATTTTCAATGAAAGGGTGAGACTTCAAAATGTCATAGTGTCAACCAAGATAATCCCACCATTGGAGGAACCAGATTTGAAGTTTGGAGGTATTTATGGAGTTATAGAAATAAAAGAGCAAAAAATCAATATATTTGGGATTTTAGAGGAAGAAATATTGAACCATACTTGTTGATAGTCCCAATAAGTGTAGGAACGATAAAGGTTTTGGAGGGTTGTGTGGAAGATTACTGGAAAAGAAATTGGTTTGTGGAGAGCATGTTACCTTTCTCAGGGATGAATGATTTTGTGAATGATACAAGTGGAATAAGTATCTTTAGGGTGATTTGGATGAAGCTTGAAGTGTTTGAATTTTACCGATCTAGTTGCTTCTAAAATGGCCGAGTAAAACAATTATGGCGTAGTAAGATCCCAAGGTTTGTAATGTTAGTTTGGAGGAAGATTTGTAAAGCGGTTATTGAGGGGTCCCATGAATGAAATCATCCTCAATAGTTAAAATGTTTTGAAAATTAGTTTGTGAATGTATTCAGATTTGGTGTTTCATGGAAAGTTTGACTGTGAAGTTTTTAAGGAAAGTAGGGGTTTTGAAGTGGAAATCTTGTTTTTGTTTTGGAAATACTACTTGTTTATGAATCTTGGTCATTGGAGGTCTATTGAAAAACCTTTTGTAAAGCTAGAAGTAGTTTTGGGGAATTTGATATAGTATCTACCCAATGTTGTACTTTTTCATTTTAGTTGGGATTTATTTGTAGAGTTTTATTCTTCGATAACTATTTCATACCATGATTTGATGGGTTTTGCTGAAGAGATGGTTGAAGCCACAAGTTTTGTAGGATTTTTGGATTTGCTGGTTTTGTAGGTTCTATTAGGGAGCTTTCCCCTTGTCTTTGCATCGTGCTTTGGGAGGCATCAAGTCTAGTTTTGGAAGAATTCCCGAGTTAGAAAATCAGGAACACAACTTGTATCTCTTTGTATATATTCAATATCAAAATCAAATGTACTTAAAATTGCTTGCCAAGGGGCAAAAATATGTTTTGAAGCAATATTTTGAACATCTTTTGGAGAATTTCTTTAGCAGATTTGCAGTAAATTCTTAAAAAAAATGATTTAGCAAATCACTTTGATATTTTGTAATATATAAAATGATTGAATATGGTAGAGTAATTCCTTGGCAATCATTCCAATAAACAAAAGTAAATTGGAGGATTTATTCTTTATTATTTTGCACTTGGTTAACAACACCCCATAACCTAAATCTGAAGCTTCAATCTCAACAATCTTAGGGTCTAAAGGGTTGGCCATATGAAGAAGAGAAATGGTTTTAACTTGTTTCTTAATTTGATGGACCAATTGTGTATGTTCATCTGACCATGGGATTGGATTTTTCTTTAATCGATCATGGAGGGATTTGCCTACTCGACTAATGTTTAAATAAAAATCTAAAACATAATTTAGACTTTCTAGGAATCTTTGAAGTTGGTTTTTGTTAGTGATCTTATTTGGGAATTTGTAGGCGAAGGATAAAGATCTCTCTATGGGTGTTATAATGCCTTGGTAGACATAATGGCCAAGAAAACGAACAAAAGTTTTAAAAGAGAAATCTTTGAATTAGAAACAACTAATCCATTTTGTTTCATAACATGAAAGAATGTTTGCAGATATTTGAAATGTTGTTCTAAAGAATTGGAGAAAATAAAAACATCATCAATATAAACAATGCAAATTTTGGAATATACATTGAAAATGTCATTTATGATTCTTTGAAATTTAGATGGTGCATTTTTCAAACCAAATGGCATGACATTCCATTCATATTGCCTAAATAAAACTATGAAAGCTTTTTTCTATCGGTCTGATTTCATATCAAATTTGGAAAATATAAAAGCATAATGTATTTTTTTTATATAAATCTCTTTTATTTGGAATTGGATAATGAATCCATTTTAAAGTAGTGCTTAGAGGTTTATAATTGATCACTAGTTTTGGTGTGCCTCGTTCAATTTTAGAATTCTTATTTACATAAAAAAACAATACATGACTAGGGTGATCTAGATCTTTGAAATAAGAGTTTTAGACTCTAAATCTTGAATCTAAAGTCTACAATGCTACTCTAAATCAGCATTCATCTGAATAGGCCTTGTTTTTGTTGGTATTTGCTTTGTATGGGGTAATCATGTCTATGAAAAAGGTTCATACAATGATCGTATGATTAATATCATTTTTAACTACAAAGAAATATCTAAGGTACATGCCTTTATTAAAAACAAAGGCTTTTTTTCCTGCAATATGAAGTTTGAAGTTATTTGTTGTAGAGAGTCTTTCAGAGGTGGTTTGTAAAAGTTTTTTTGAAACTACTCCTTCTTTGATACAATTAAAATATGCACCTGTATCAAATAAGGCTATAGTTTCAAGATTATAGTCTTATGAAACAATTAAGATAATTTTGATCAAATAAGTTTTTAACGTAATTTAGTTTAAAACATTTAAAAAAGATTTCGGAACATGGTCAACATTCAATAATACATGATCTAAAGTATGTGACTCAATGTTTTGGTCTTCTGACTTTAGTTGAGAATCAAATTGACTTTCTATTTTGGATAAGAGGTGTTGTAAGATGGTTGAGTCTTTTTGTTGGGCTTGTTTGAAGGTTTGTAATTTAGATTTAAGAGCTTTAATTCTAGATTATAGTTTTGGGATAATAGCCATGGTTTTAGATTTCTTTCTGTTGAAGATTTTTGTAAGGTCATAAGCATTTCAGTTGGTTGTAGTTAAAACAGAATGGGTTTGAGGTAGTTGTGTTGTTTCTGGTTTGTTGAAATTATTCAACAATTTGTCTAAGTAGGTGTTTTGTAAATGAGGGTCTTCAAATATTTTGATGGCTTCAAGAATTAATTATTGATCTCTTGTTAAGACATTGATTTGTTTGGAATCTGTAGAGGTTTATGAATTAGAACTGGAAGTGGCTAATCATCTATTTGAAAGTCTTTTTCAGAAATGTATGAAGGAGTTTATTTTGTCTTTGAGGCCTCAATGAAAATGTTTTGAATTTGGTTAATAGATGGTATTTACTTGGTTTGTAGATGTATACGGGTTTTTTTTGACTTGTGGTGTGTCAAAGGCAGTTAAGGCTGACAGGTCAAGTTGGCGAAGATGTATTTTGATGGCTTTAAGGAAATTAGTCTTCTCGTCTTGGATTTGTGTTTGGCTTATCTTGGCGACTTGGTATGGTTTAAAGATTGGGTTTTGGAGTTTTAGATCAAGAGTCTTCAGGGTATCAATGGAATTGATAACAAACTTCTAGATTTTTTTTCAAGTCTATTTAGTTATTTGCCCAAAGTGTTGAGGTTGGTATTTGTGAGATTGTTTTGTTGGATAACTTGTTTGTTATTTGTAAAGGTGTCATCACTCGGTGTTTGTAAGTAGCTACATCTATTATTTGATCTTGTGGGGAATTTGAATGTTTCTCAAGGGTGGATGTTCAGACTCAATTGAAGGTCCACTACTTAATTTCCAAACACAATTTAGATTTAGATGTAAGGGGACATACATGTGCTTTGTGGATGCAAATGGATATGCAATATGATGTTTTGGTGCATAATATAGTTCAAACCAAGCAAATAATAAAAATTTAACTTTATGTAATTCAATGAAATCATAAAAGTTTTTTTGTATGTCATGTCTTTGTTTTAAGAATTTTAAAAAAATCAAGATCTCTTTTTGGAGTTATGGTCACTATAGAAGGTATTTTTGAAATAAGTTTTGTCAAGAACAAAATGTTTTTCTGAAGTTAAAATATTCAGCTCATTTTGGATATTTTCAGTGACTGTTGAAAAGGTTGGAGAAGTTGGAGGAGATTGGTGATTTATGTTGGTATATAGAGGTTTTGGTATATTTATAGTGTAATCGGTATTTTGGAGACCTGTAAAAGGTATATCAGAAGTTAATTTTCTAGGGGGATTTATAGTGTATGGTATGTTTATATAATAAAAGGAATTTTAGAGATTCTTCCTAGATCTATGGTATTAGAGGAGAAAGATTCATATAAAAATATCGAACTTGTAGAGCGTCGATGGAAACACAATTTGACTTTGCCATCAGAATATTGGGTTATGTTTTTTATCTGGACATTGGGTTGTGGTGGTTAGTGTGGTTCTGGTTGTGTTGCACCTTCAAGGATCCAATCTTTTGGAAGGGTTATATCTTTCCATTGGATTGTCTTAGAAACAATAGTGTTTGATCTAGAAAGGTCTGTTCGTAGAAGGGATTCACCTTTTTGAGACTAAAACTTGTGTTTACTGATAAAGGTTGAAAACATAGTTTTTTAATGGATTTTAAAGATAAGAGCAACAAGGATAGATCCCTTAAGAATATTATAGTTATGAGTTTTTATTTGGAGAAGCATACTTTGTAGGATGTTATATCATCATATGGTGTATTTGCTCGTTCTCCATCAATGATGTTTTTTTTAATCAAAACCCTATTTATGTTTCAAGTGTAACTTGAATCAATGGGATTCAAAGTAGATTGTTCCACAATCAATAGTGGTGGACTACATTTTTCTAATATTTATCAAAATACACCAATGCGATAAGATCCTTTTGAAGTCATAATTATATTTCAAAGGGTAAAGTAGAATTTTATACTTGAAGATGCCTTTTAAGTGTAGCTTTAATCTTAAATGTTGTTGAAGTTCATTAAATCATAGGTTGTCCTTAAGCAAAATTGCCCTAAGTTCTGAATGTGTTTGTTTCTCTGTTTATCATCAAAAGACATTTGTCATTGTTATAACATTGACTAATTTCACATAAATATCAATTTGATTATTTTTCTTTGCCCCCAATTGATCTAAATGTTGTTTGCATTCCCTTCTAGGATATACTACATTGTCTTCAACTGCTAAATTTTTCGAGGATGATCAAGATTTGTCAAAGTTATTTTTGTCAAGGATTTTGCAAATTTAGATGACATTATTTTTATTTGAAATTTTTTCTTGCTTTGGAATTAAAACACATCTTTCAAAGTTCATATCTATTAAATTTCAATCATTAAAACGAAATTAGGAAATGTCAATTTTTGGTAAAAAAACCATACATATGATATTCAATACATGAAGTCATTTGATTGTCTTATGTTTTAGATACAAAATTGACCTGTTGTAAGATTAAAATAGTTTTTTTTCTTTGTTTTTTGTATCAATTTTAATCTTTAATTTTTGGTATGTCATTTAATGTTACATGATGAGGTGACCTTATATGTTTTTCAAACATTAGAAGGTTCAAGTAAAGACTTTAGGTTCAATTGAAAATTTATCTCATTTTTAGCACTTACTTTATCAGCATGCATAATAACTAGTAACTTAGTTTGTGAAGTCGCAACCCTTATGGAAAAGCTTTAGAAGTTTTGAGAGCACCATTTATTATTTCAAATAGCTCACTTGATTACAAAGGGTTTTTAAAAGCACCTAACAAGGGTATGGCTCATGACTATGAAAGAAAGGAAAATTCACAAGCTTAAAAAGTGTTTGGGGGTTTCAAAGTCCTAGACAGTATCAACTATATATCAACTCCTTTTCTTTTGTTTTTTAAGAAGAAATGACATATAACCATGTCATTCATCTTAATAGGATTTACTTATCAATCAATCAATAGTTTAATAAGCTCTATAATCATGTCATTTCTTTCATTGTTAATCCCAAATTTAAAGGGAATACTAAAACTTAATACCCATCATTTTTCATTTGATGCTTTTTCATCCTTTTGTTGTCTTTAACAAAGGCTATGAATCAACTCAAAATTTTCATTTGATGGATAATTTGTATTTTATCTAATCATCTGAAGACATAATAATCTCAATAATAGTTTCCTTAAGAGGAGGTTCTATCACAAATACCAAAAGACATGGTGTAGTTTAGTAAATGTGAATTGAGATGGGAAACATCCATGGAGTAATCCCCTTCCTAATTGCAACATATCAATGCTTTTGATCTTGAAGTTAAAGAACATCACATCAAAAAAATTATATCATCAACACGATGTTAGCATTGTAGAAGTGTTTGGGGGTTCTTTATTAAAAATCCTATGTTTATTGAATGCTTCTAGTTTCATTGTAATCCTCTATGATCCATACTTCCATGAAATCACTTTTCCTATCAATGCAAGTCATGGTAAGCTTTACTTTGTATTCAACAAGTTCATTATCTTTCTTATCACTGCCCTCTAAGATTGGTATAGGAAATGGGAACAATCAATTTTTTTTTAATATCAAATGCAATCATGTTTCTCTTCCAAGTAAGACAATGAAATGAGACATTCATGGACACTTTTGTCATATAATGAAAGGACTCTTGTTAAGGAAACTTTACTTTATTCAACAACATCTATCTTTAAGTCGTTGATCAAACAACTCGAACTCTAATGCAATGGTACATATAGAGGTTTTTATCATGTGAGTGAAACTTAGGCTTTGAGAATCTCACAATCTTGTATTGTAAAGGCTTTGATCTTTCAATCATCAGACAAAATTCTATAGTATCATATCATATCATATCATATCTTTGGATTCAAGATTTTCTTACCATTGTTTGATAGAAAGGTTACGCACATAATAATATGGTCCATTATTGTGATAAAGAAAAACTCCTTGATATGTTGATGCCATAATATCCATATGATCAGGTAAAAAATCAAAAGACATTTCATGTTAGGGATTTGGAGTGTCAATCAAAATATAGGAAACATGATATTCATTTTTTATTATGGTTTGAATAAATGAACAAGAGACAATGTTTATTTTTTGTCTATAGCTTTTTAAAAATGGACTCATAAGCTAACTTATTGTATTCTTTTGGAAGAAGCCTACATTTCCCCCACAATCTCCATTGATGAATGTCTTAAAACTTCATAAATGATATCTGGACATAGATTATGAAGTGAGTCCATGGTAAAACAATGATTTTTTTCATTAGATTAAAAAAGACAATAATGAAGTGAATCCTCCTTAACATTATCATACATTGGTGACTCTTGACTCTTCATGAGTAACCCAAATTCGAGGGACCTCTATTGTGACCTTTAAACATGCATGTTAAATGTGTGAGAAGCATTCAAAATGATGAGTTTGGTCTTCAAAGGGTGACACACAATCATAACTTTTACACGATGAAAAAAAATCTTGATTCTTGCTCAAACCTTACAATGGAAATTATTATGTTGCTCACAAGTCTTGAATTTTAGATGTTAAATAAAGGATTTGCCTTAATAACAAACATGTGTAGGGAGCATACACCTTAAAGACAGGTTCTAATTCTTCTATATGAGACAAAAGGTGGGTCTTGTACTTGATCTCTACAGGGGTCTCATATTTTCCTAGTGATCACCCTTGTGAATGCAATATGGGGGCTCAATAGGTAAGGAGATGATATGTGTACCAATCATTATCAGCCTAAGTGCTTACCAAGGATTTAGGGTTTATATAAATTTAAAACTTGACTAAAAGTCATAAGATAAGTTATTAGTCCTCCACTTAACCTCAAGCTTTTTAATGTAAGTTCTCATAAATAATATAAACAATGCATAAATACCTTTGCATGACAGGATATAGAAACAATATGGGTTCAAACCTTTAGACAAGATAAATCATTCATAACAAATAAAAAAACAACAATTAGTTTTCATATAGTAAAACTAAAACAAACAGATCTTAGTCAAACATCCTTAGTGGGGTCGTCATTTTATCGCATGTGGATGTATGATGTGAGCGGTTGATGGAGTCACCACCTATTTGTTTGGTTCATAGTCACTAGGAAAATTTTGTGTACTGATTTTAATAGAGATCAAAGGGGTAAGAGACTAGTTGCGTAAAAGCAAGGTATTTGCTCCTCTAAAACGTCTTACTTGATGTAAGTTGTACTATTTATTTTGTGTTTGTTGTGTTTTAATGGTAAATGTTTTCTTTTATTTTGCCTACCATAACAGGTTTGCATGATGAACCAACCCTAGTTTTCCAAAAAAAACTCGGTTTGGACAAGTGAAATATCCATAATTATCGTTAAGGGTTATTTAGAGATAAAACTAGAATTTTTTCTATTCTGTCATTCAAATAATATTTCAGATAAAAGTCTTGCGGTTTTTATCCTTATATTAGAAGATAATGAGTTGTATTATTCACAATAATATTTTGGACATTAACCCCATATAGGTTTTTAATACTTATTATAATAAGTTAAAATAAGCCTTGAAGAATTCTAATTAAGTCCTCAAACACTTAATTCTGATTTTTACTCCTTGAATTGGATTTTTATTGCAAATAGGGCCTTCATCAGTCGAAAATACTTTGACAGATTTTCCAATCTTGTATATTCTAATCTTCCTCGACCAATCTTCCACAATTTCCCAGGTGTTTTGGTATATTATTTTGATGTTGTGGAATATTATGGTATAATCTTAATTTCCAATACATTTGCTTATTAGGTACAAGGTTGTCTCTAGGTCAAGGTTTTTATCTAAACCTAAATTTCAGCTTTGGTTATTTATCTTCATCATTGTGGGTTTATGGATCTTTTATATTCATAGGGTTTGTAAGAATTGGTATCAAAGCTAAGCTAAAAATATAGGTTATATCTTCTTTGCTTTCATTATTGAAATTTATTTCCGCATATACTTCTTGTTTTTCTTTATGTTTTGTTACATGTTAGTTTTGTTTCTCTTCTTTTGTTGTTGTCTAGTTTTGTATTATTGGGTAATTTGGTAAATTAAATAAGAAAATAATTCATTTATTTACATCTAATTTATCTTCTTATAACAAAAAAAACAGAGGAGAAACAATTAAATTGCAATCTAGGTTTATAAGGGCTAATTCATTAAGGTAACAAGGTAAATTGATGTTTTTGGGTTCGGTCTCATTAAAATAAATTGGGTACCTGTAGTTTTAGATTTGAAATTTTATGTTATAATTCCTATTCCATAATGTTTTTATATCATATTTCACTAATCTTTCATTGAGTTTTCTATTTGTGTGATGTATTCACCAAGAGAGAGGGAACGAAGAATGGTTCTCACTCAAGAACACAAGAACCTATTCCATATGTTTAGGGTTTTAAGACTATAATTTGATAAGTTATATGAACTATTATATGAATGGAAAGCTTTAGGAAAAGAGGAGCAACAATGCCGAAAAGATGACATATAAAATAGAAGGGTAGATTGGGTTACTTGTTGATAAAAAATAGACTTGAAGATGTAGATTGAAGCAATGATCAGTCATGTTTCCTTAGTATAATTTATTGTCTACTTTTCGGTACTAGTAATGTGGTTATAATATTTTTTCCTACGCTGAATCAATTTCTCATCCTTGGTAGCACAAACAAGAATAAACTATAAATTAATTTGGCAAAGTATAAATTAAGAAGGGCAATTTCTTTGTCCTTTTCCCCTTATTCTCTAATCTTTTATATCATGCACTATTTTTTTTTTGTTACGAGTTGGGCCTAGTTAGGCTATTTATTTTCTTTTCTTCTTACCTATTTTTTATTTGTATAAGTCAGGCCTTTGGTTTGGTTAAGAATTATTCTATTTGCCTTCTTTAATTCTTTTTCTTTGGTTAGGCTGAAGACTTTGTTTAAGATAACCCATTTCCTTTTCTCATCCCCTTCTTTCCTTGTTTCACCTCTTGCCTCTATGGTGTTTGTTTGAAAAACTAACCTTTTCTCTTCGCACCTCACTTCTATTTCCTCTTCCTTTAGCTTTGATTAGGCTGAAGGGCTTGATCAGGTCAATTACTTCTTCTTTTTTTCCTCCTCTTCCTTTATTCCTTTATCTTGGCTTTGATAGTTTGAAGAGCTTAGTTGGGTCCACCCGCTTCTTCTCCTTTTTATTACTTTTTTTCCATATTCTTTAGTTTGGTTAGGCTAACCTTAGGTTTAGTTAGGCCAAACTCTCCCCCCCCCCCTCCTTTTAGGTGTGGAAGGCTAACCTTTTTCCTCTCTTCTCCTATGGAGTACTTAACTCAACGTAATAGATATGACCAATATATATATAAAATAAACTAAGTCATGTTGTGTTGTAGCAATTGTTTTGTGCAATGCATACTCCTCTCAAATTTCACTCTTGATTAAACTAGTGCATTGTTTTTTTTACTTTGATCATCAAACTTCTCTTTTATTGTATCTTTTTATAGCCAAATTGATAACCAAATTCTTATAATTTGTTATAGAAACACAATTAAAAATTAATGGATTAAAGTGTAAAACACGACAAAATAGTATTACCAACATAAAATTTGCATGCAAAATTTCTTTAAGTCCATCTATTTCTCTTTCTTACTTTTCAATCCCTTTAGTTTTTGGAATTTAAGTATTGATCAAACCACCTCTCTAATGGTCCAAACTAGACAGACAGATAACATGTTATAAGGTGTTTTGAGTTGATGTATTGATTTGTTGATATTATGAGAATGCTTAATGTGTGTTTTTAGGTGAAAAAAATGAAAAATAATTATTTAGGTAAAAAAACCCGAACATGATTCTCCAACCACCTCTTGGATGATCAAAACTGGATAGACACACAACATGTTAGGTGCCTTTATTTTATTTTAAAAAATTAGCAGACAACAAGTAATCATATTTTTTTACCTAAAAAGGGAGACAGGTGCACAACCTTTTTTTTAGGGCCAAACACACAATGTCATCTAGGCTAAGATGTCTGACTATATTTTAACTTTACTTTTTCTTTGATTTGGATTTAGACTATTTAAACTAATTAATAAGATATTTTTATGGGATTCCCAACTAAGCGGGTGATCAATTTTAATCCATAATTAAATAAAACAATTTAAGAAACTAGGGTATCTCTAATAAAATATCATTTAACTTCACTTGATTTTTAAATAATTTTTTTTTGTAATATTGGTAAGTAGTATTTTGCAAGGTTGTCAATTCTGTTTCAGTTGGTGCTTTGTTTTTTCAATTGGAACGAAATGTTATAGTTTCAAAGTGTTTCAGTGCTCCGTTTTGGGGTTGTGCTGTTTATGTTTATATAAATATATATAATTAAATATATTGATTAAAAAAAATATTTAGAATTTTGCAACTTAAATTTCAAACATAAGTAAAAAAATGAGAGTTGAATTGATAGAAATCGACCGACTTGATGAGTTCAAAGAGAATATGAAAAATTGATAAAAATATAGTTTAATTAAAAAATATCAAGTTGACATCTTAAAAAAATATTGAAACAACGATATATTGAATAAATATGGATCAACCTAGGTTAACCTTTCAAATGTGTGACCTTCGTTATAAGACGATGATAACCTTAAAAAAAGCAAATCAAATCAAATTATAAAGTTAAATTCATAATAAACTCATTATTGAATAATAAAATTCAGACAAATTTAATATAAAAAATCATAATAAAATGGTTTTCTGAACAAAATTATGAACATGTATAATATTACGAGAATATCATCATCAATCTCACAAGATCGTTACGTTCTCTAATTGCTTTGAAATTTTAAAATGATATATATAAATATGTCAAGAGACTCATAAAATTTCATCTCAATGTAACAGTCAGATTAAGATATATGATTGATATTGTAAAACTATTCATTATTTTAAAAAACCACTATTTGGATGGAACAGAATGGACGGAACAAAACTAGAACGTTGCAGATGGAATTTGGGTGGAAATTTCAGAACGAGCCAAATTTTTGAGCGAGATAAAATTTGCTCGAGGTTGTTCTGTTTTTTGAATTGGAAGGAATTGTACCGGCCATTCTGAGCGGAACGGAACAGAATGAACAAAACTGGAATGTTGCGGATGAAATTTGGGTGGAAATTTTGGAATGGGAGAAAACTTTTAGTGAGATAAAGTTTACTCCAGGTTGTTTTGTTTTTTGAATTGGAAGGAATTGTACCGGCCATTTCGAGCGGAACGAAACAGAATGGACAACCTTGGTATTTATATTTATTTCATTGAGTTTTTTCAATCTCTTTTATGTGCATCTCTATTTTTATTATCATTTTATTAAATAAAAAACTACTTTAAAAAATAAAGTTATTAAACACAATCGAGTGCATGACACATGTTAAGAGATATTTATCTCTCAACCTTTTACTTTAATCTTAGTTAACCTTAAAAACACTTATTATCATTTATTAACAACTATTATTCTATTTTTCTAGTAATTTAAACAAAAGAAAAAAAAAACCAATTAAAACTACATTTAGCCTCCTCAAATTATTTACAATTTTTTCATAAATAGTAATGGATTTTGTAATAACCCAATTTTCCGTAACATTAATCTAACGATAATTAGAGAAAAAAGATAATAATTTTTTTTTATATATATATGTATATTTCTACCAAAATTTCAGCATTCCCCATAATTTAAGGATCCCATGTTATGGACATTTAACCTACCACACATTTTTAAATTCAATTCTTCATCCAATAATTACCCAATATCTCAAAGTTCAATTCCATCAATTCATCATCAACATAATTTTAGTAAATCATGGAATAATTTTCAAAAAATTAGATATTATTATAAAAACTTACCATTCATGCAATATGATTTTAGAAAGTATAAATGTGCATATATATATATATATATATATATATATAATCCATCATAAATATACAAACATAAAATCAAGATCATAGTTAAATCTTTAAATTTAACATCCAAATAATAATATCATTACATCAAAAGTCATTGTAATTACCACAAAACATAATTAAATACATTCATTTTATTTAAACAAAAAACAAAAGGCCAATTTATTTTGAAAATTACATAATTCCCTCAAAACACATATTTTTGAAAATTATGTCTGTATAATCTATCCAAAAATCACCATCTATTTTCTTCAAAAAATCTTCAATTTTGTTTTTGTAACCTTCTACGTTTACTAGTTAATTTATTAATATTCCATTATCCATTTATATGAACACTAAGATGAGCTATTTTCAATTTCACCAAATTACATTCCAATATTTTTTCTATGTATAAATTATTTCCATATAGTTTTTATTCACATTTTTGTATTTTTTAGCTATTTTTATTTGAAAAAAAACAAAAATAGTAACTAATCATTTTATTCCAAAATTTTATATTAATTATCATTTCCTTATTGTAAACATTTAATTTAAACACTCATTATAATATTTATTTCATTAGGCTTTTGAGTTTTTTAGCTTGGGGCTTACACATTATACGAGGAGTCGTCTAATATTATTTTTTAGGTTAAAAGTTCAGCTAAAATTGAAAATCATAAAGGTTTAACAACAAGATAATACCACAAACTAACTCATGGACTCATTAAGAGCATTTTTGTTATTTAGTCAAATTCTCTCTCTTTCCTTGTAAAAGTTGGCATGTGCAACTAGAATAAGAGGAAAAAATTGTAAACTCTTCATCCTCATGTTCTCTTTCTTCATTCTTTCATCTATCTATTTATTTAGAGGAAATCTTATGGAAGCTTGAATTGTTAATGTTGTAAGTGTGAGATAATGATCAAAACAACTAAACACCATATTTTGGAAGCCTCTAGAGATAGAAGGAGAGGAGTGACAATATTTAGGAAGCCTCTAGAAAGAGAGGGAAAGGGGGTGACAATTCATTCCTCAACTTAGGAGGTTAATTAATATTTATGAGTAAGATCTATAAAATAAATTCATGTTAGTAAATTAGTTGCTAATGAGATCTGAGTTGTTTATCTAATAAAGAACTTATTAGAATATAGATAAATATTTAGAATAAAAAACCAAATAGAATGTGTTCATTATATTTGAAAAAACAATTCATATAATATGTTGTTGCGAATAATATAATTTATATGGTTGAGTTGTTATCCAACAAACCATTTAGTGTGATATTTTCCAAAAATCATTTTCAACTTTCTTTTTTCTTTTTTTCTCTTTTTGTCAGTGATATTTAAAAAGAAAACAATTCTTTTATATAACATGGTGTCTAGATAACAAAAATAAGTTTGCAAACAACCAAAGCTCACTTGATCCTTATTCAAGTAACTTAAAATAGACGTTATTTTTTTGTAATACTTTTAACTCTTAATATAAATCTAATTAAGAGTTATAAATGATGGAATATATAGTATGTGGATAAATTTAATTGTTTGTGAGAAATTTATTGATTTGTCTATGATTTTAGATAACAAATAATGTTCATGAGCAAAGTAATATCAATGTAATTTGGTAGATTATATGTATAAATTTGTAGACCCTTTTATTTTAACCAACATTTTGTTTCAATTTACTATTAGTAATGTATCTTTAAAATTTGGAAAAATATTTCATCATTGGAAAATGAAGTAGAATCTAGAATGCTCATTTCCTTATTCACTTCAAATGCATTTACTTTAATCTAAATCATGTTAATTAAATAGAGTTCAAAATAATCACCTTATTATTTAATTAAATTAATTAACTAAATGAACAATATTTGGTAGTTGTATATACAAACTAGTCATATCATAATAATTACTATTATTATATATTTGAATATAAATATTAGCATATCTCATATTCATGCTCATAAAAATACTATATATTTTTTACAAAATTTTAAGAGATTTTTTTTCTTAAACCATAAATTAAAAGGTAAGAAAACCAAACACAATATAATATGTTTTATTTTCTCAATCTATTTCAAAATCAGATTTTTAATTATTTTAAATTTTAAAATAAATATTATTGTATCATTTACATCATAATTATATTATTATAATAAAAATTATTGTATAATTATTTAATTTAAATATAATAAAAATAAAATAATATATGAGTGATTTCATATATTATCATAAATGTCTAAACAACTTGAAAGACCTTGTTATAAGTTAACAGATCCGCCGTATAACTTACCTTAAGCATCAAACAACTACAACATCCATACTAGTAATTTAATTCAATGACAGCCTTAAAAACTAGATAAGTTGAATAATCAAGAAAACATAATTGACCGTAGTCAATGTTTGATTTGATTAAATGTTCTCCCTAAGATCAATAGCGTAGATCCGTTATAATTATTAAACTCAGTTGCTTCACAAGTTAATATACCACAAACTTAGAAAAAATATCTACAATAATAACTTAGAGTTCGCTCTAGCAATTAAAATAAACAATCATACAAAAAAACATATAGGAGAGCAAACATATTCATAATATAAACTGGAAAAAAAAGGTAAAATAGATCTTGAAACAAAAAGGTAAAATAGATCTCGTAGTTCTTGAAATCTGAAGGTTTTTGTGCTATTGTAACCAAGAAAAAAAGTTTAGCCTTGCATGTTTGTTGAAAAACTAATCATGATATATGATTTTTCTATTGCCACCTAGTTTTTCAAGCCATCCCCTGATGCAACCAAATAATTCGATAGTTCTACCCACATTTACCTAGTGTTTTGCCTATGTTTTATATATAAAATGTCTTGTTATTAATTATTTTATGTGTTTGAAGGCACTTTTGGATGAAAGATTCAAAAATGAGTAAATTGAAGGTAATTGACAAATTAGACCTTCAGTCGATGTTTTGTACAGAGCTTTATCTCTAGAGGTCAAAATTAAGTGATTCTAGTTGCATTAGAAATCTTACATCCATACCTCTTTGTAAATTTCAAGCAAGAAAAATAAGTAAATAATAAAGAGATATGATTTTGCTATGATGATATATGAGTTCTACCAGCAAACAGGTTTTGTGAAGAAACAAGTCCATATTATATCCCAAAGCATCCAAATTGACATCCAAGTCTTTATTTCGGCAATTTAGGTCTTATAAGTCAAAGCTTAAAGATTTCATGCAAGCTTATTTCTCCTTTTTAGAAAAATAGTTATTGAAGTATTTAAATGTAAATTTGTCTACTTAATGGAGGACTATTTTGTAAATTAGAGAGTAGGGTTTCCTAAGCTATAAAAAGAAAGAGAAAGGAAAAAAAGAAAAAGGGGGTGGGCAGAATAGAGAAACACAAATACTCTATCCTAAAAAAACTGAATTCAAGCATTCTTCCATGTTCTGTAATAGTTGTTCAATAGATATGCAATGCTATACTATTTTCCTTGGTTCCAAGGACACAAAAACCTTTGAATTTCAAGAATTGTGAGATTTATTCATCAATTTATTTTTAGTTTATATGATGAATGAATATATTTGTTTTTCTATGCATATTTTCTATGATTGTTTATCTTTATTGCTAGAGCACTCTCTAAATTATTATCGTGAACAATTTATTGCTAAGTTTGATATCAAAACCAAAGTTGTGGCATATAAACTTGTGAAGCAACTGAGGTTAATAATTATGGTGGATCTACATTATTAATATTAGAAAGAACATTCAAACGAATCAACATTATTGTGTACAGTTTTGTTGTATAGATTGATTAATTTATCTAGTTCTTACGACTGCCATTGAACTAAATTATTAGTGAAGAAATTGTGATTATTTGTTGGTTACAACTAGTTATATAGTGGATTTGCTAACTAACTAATGTAAGAAAAGATAAAATTCAGAATATAAATTGAAGTTTCATTTCAAGGATCAGTTCTGATTTTCGTAGGTGGATGTTTACTTGCGACCAAGTTTTGTTTTCTTGATAAATTTCATTTTTATTTAATTTTTCCTAATTGTTTAATTCTATCTTAGTCTAGATAATCACCAACCAAACCCCCCTGAATTGAATGAAAATTTGTACTAAACCTTCATTGTGTGATCGACCTCTTGTGATCTCTATACGATCTTGTGTATTTTAAGCTAAGGTAATCCATTTGTGACACTGCGAGATCACAATAAATTTTAGCGTCGTTGCAAGGAAAGTGATTTTAGTTGATTCTTATGTTTTCATTTGTATTTGTTGCGGTTGTTATTTATTTTGTTGAAAAAAAAGATTTTGTTGCTTGCAATACTATTCAAATGAGGTATTTTTGGTGGAATTAGGTCTCGGTCTTTTATTTCCCGAAGGGAAACGATGTTCTAAAAAGACTTTTGGCCTTTAGCCCAACCCTCATGTGGCCAAATTCCGCTTGTTTCTAGGGTTTTTAAGTAGTTTTTGTTTTCTAGTGTAGGATTTTCGCTAAACTCAATTTGCACTGCTTTCAATCTCTTGTGCGGTTAGTTTCTTTTGAGTTTTCTTAACTATTTATGTCTGTAACCTATTCTACTAATCAAAGTCAAGTGTAGGTAGATCTCGAAATAGAAAAGGTTTTAGAAGGTTACAAAAGGAAGCTTATGTCAATACCATGGCAGTTACACGACAACAAACACTCATGGAGCTCGTTGCTCCTAACATGGAGAATCTATCCTTGTGCATAAACATTGACAATAATGTCAACTTCAAACTCAAGTCTGGATTTATACACTGAACTTACCAAAGAAGATCCTCATACTCATCTCAAAGTGTTCCATATGACTTATTTTGTCATGAAACCAAATGAAGTTGATGAATAACAGGTTAAGTTGAAAGTTTTCCCTTTTTTCTTTAAGAGGAGCAGCAAAGACATGACTTTTCTCTATTCTCCCAGGTTCTATTGGAACTTAGAATGACATAGAGAAGATCTTTCTTGAAAAGTATTTCTTAGCCTCTCGAGTTGCCAACATAAGGAAAGAAAATGTGGGATTCGACAATCTCATGGAGAGACACTATCTGAGTATTTAGGAAAGATTTGAGCAATTGTGCATTCAATGTCCTCATCATCAAATATTCGATCAATTGCTCATTCAATATTTTGATGAGGGATTGATGCGGGTAAGTGGAAGGGCATTGGTAGATAAGACCCCCAAGGTTGAACAAATTCAATGTTATGGGGTCATCGAGTGATGATCTTTGTGAGATGATGAAACCTTGGCTTTGAACATAGTGACCTTGCAACAAAATGTCATGTCTCTTCAACAGGAAACAAGACTAAGTATTCATAACTTAGAGAAAACTAACATCGTAATACAACTTGTTGATTGTAGTTTTGTTTATCCACTTGGTGTGATAGAAGATGTCTTAGTTAAGATTTATAGTTTTGTTATTGCATGTGACATCTATATTCTTGTTATGAGACGTGATTCTTTTGATTCATCAAACAACACTCCTTTATTGTTTGGGAGACTGTTCTTGAAAACTGTCAATACTTAAATTGATTGTGGTAAAGATAATTTGTCTATGAAGGTAGGAGATAAAAAAAAATTGAATTTAATTTTCATGATGCAATGAAATATCTTTACAACAATGTTTATTCTATCACATGTTTTAACCAAGGTGATAAGTGTGTGTAACAAGTTTTTGATTTTGATTGTGAAGGGATGGATTAAACATGGCTTTAAGTTATGACTATGATTTTACTGAGATAGAAGAGATGGAGAGGCATATATGTGTTCCTCAAAACGTGCAAGAATCAGCATTGGCATTACAAGTTTTACATACCATTTCTCCTTGTAATGACTCTGTTGATTTATTAGTTTTACATAAATAGTTGTTACCATCTATTTTATAGGCCCTCAAGTTAGAATTAAAACCTTTGCCCGATAATTTGATCTGTGTATTCATTGGTGACAACAATAAATTTCCCTTTATCATAGCAAAAGGTCTGATAAGTGCACAAAAGGAGAAACTTGTGAACTTGTTGTGCGTTCACAAAACAGCCATTGGATGGACATTAGTTGACATCAAGGGCATTAGTCCCTCAACGTGTATGCATCACATACTATTGGAGGACAATGCAAAACCAACAATAGAGATGCAAAAAAGTTTGAACCCGCCTATGATGAAGGTAGTGAAACCTGAAATTTTGAAACTATTAGATGCAAGAGTCATTTACCCCATCATGGACAATAAATCGGTGGTTCCAATCCATGTGGTGCCCAAAAAGATCAAAATCACAGAACAAAAATGATTAACTCATTCCTACTCGCATCTCGAGTGGATGGAGAATGTGTGTAGATTATACAAAGCTCAATCTTTCTACACACAAAAATCATTTCCCATTACCATTCATGGACCAAATGCATGAACGCTTGCCATGTAAGTCTTTTTATTGGATTCTTGATGGATATAGTGGATATAATCCAATTGTTATTAATCCTGAAGATCAAGAAAATACTATATTTACATGTCCACTAAGTATATATGCATATAGGAGAATGCCCTTTGGTCTCTGTAAAGAACCCGTAACTTTTCAAAGATGCATGATGAGTATTTTTTTGAATATATTGAAAGAATAATTGAAGTTTTCATGGATGACTTCATAGTATATGGTGATTCTTTTGATAAGTGTTTAGAAGATATATCTTTGGTCTTGAAAAGATGCATTGAAATTAACCTGGTCTTGGACTATGAGAATTGCTATTTTATGGTAGAACAAGGAATAGTTCTTGCGCATGTTGTGTCTTCACATGGATTAGAGGTTGAAAAATTTAAAATAGATGTTATTTCATCATTGCCTAACCTCTCATACGTGAGGGAAATTTGCTCTTTTCTTGGCCATGAAAATTTTTATCGATGTTTTATCAAGATTTCTCGAAGATTACACCACCATTGTGGGTATTTGATAAGTTCATAAATTTATATATTTATGTACTCTTTATACTTAGTTTTGTAGGAGAATTGGATTTAAAAAAGACTTATAACTTTATTTTCACCATTTTCAGATTTCTGAAGCAGTTAATTGGTTTTCTATGTAAATACAACTTTTTGGAGGAGTTTTTATGCAAGGCCACTAGGAGATTGAAGCTAAGACCCTAAAGACAATTATGGGTTTTTTCTAGAATTTTTGGAGCATCCAATTAGAATAGTCTTTGAAGTTATGTTAGCCTGAAATCAAATCCTGTCAGATTTGAGTTAGTGCACAAAAAAGGAAATTTGAAGGACTTCCTGATTTTTCCTCATGTCCTGAGATATATGGTTGGAAAGATAAGACATATATATATATATATATATATATATATATATATATCTAAAAATATCATATTTTTCTTGAATTTATTGGAGGAATGACCCGAAACATGTGTGCAAACAAACTGATGTGTTATCCCAATCAAAGTAGGAAGAGGAGTCAATTATTTACCCACTTTAGAGTTATGTTTTATTTAGAAAAAAAGTGAATAGTACAAATTTAATTTATTCACTCTGCATTGTTCACTTATTATGTGAAGGGTTGCTGAGTTGGTGGTTTTAGGTAGAAAAATGGAGGGATGAACTTGCCTTTCCAAAGGCGAGCAGTGGCTGAAATTGCTTATGGTGTTGCATGGAAGAATTTGGATGGTTGACGGAATTGTTGATGTTGCTGGAGGTGGTGTAAGTGAGGAGCTGAAGTGGCTGTCAGAATGGGAGGAAAACAAATATGGTTTTTGAATGGTTTCTTCCCAACTTTGGCTTCTGATTTCTCCCCCCTCAGGCCATAGATTTTACCTCTATTTATAGCTAGTGGAAGAGGATAATCTTGTCTTTACTAGGGTAACATTTCAGTCATTAGATCATTGCAAAAGCATCCCAACTATTGGCTCAAAGTAGGTGTCCTGAGTTGTTAGATTTGACAGCTACAGCAGACTACTTGAGTTGTCAACTTTGGTGGCTGAACCACCTCTTGTGTGGTCTTCATCAGCTAGAACAAACCATACCCTAATATGGTAAAGAATCAAGGGATCATTTTCGTGCATGTTTTGTCGAATTTGATGAATGATAAAGGCATTAAATGCACCTAGAAAGTTGGTAACAAAGCAGAATTTTCGGCGAAATTTTAGGGAAGAAAATTAATAGTGACCACACAACGCGTCATCTAGACACACTGATGGACCAGACAACGCATCATCAAGTCCTCTCTTTTTTTCTCTGCCAAATTTCAATTTGGTCCTTTAGCTTATGATTGCTCTGATTTTATCCCATATTGACCCAAAAATGTTAGTTTTATGCAATTAAACCCTTGTTGAACTTTAATATAACCCTTAAATTTACGTGCCTTTTCACTTTGATCCTTGGTCCCAGATTTCTTCAATCTTGCTCCTAGTTCACCCCAAAACTCTTATTTTATTGCAATTTTACCCTGAATTTCAACCAATTGACTTGATCAAAATTAAATTTTAGTCTCTGAAATTTCCAATCTTCTCAATTAAACCCAAATTAGGATCTCAAACTTAATTTTTCACCAATTAAGCTCAGAATATAATTAATTTGACCCAATTAAATTATGATTAAGTCCTCGCACTTAATTAAATCCTTCAATTAGATTCTAAATTAATTCCTAAACATAATTAAACCTAATTTGACTCATGATTAAATCAAATTGGCATATTAAAAACATATTTATGCCTTTTAACTTCAATTTTATGCAGATTATTCGATAATCATTTATTTTAGCCTTGAATCTGCATTTTCCTTCATTTTTTTGCACAATAGAGATACGATCGGGCTCTCAAATTCGATAAATTTGATTGGCTTGCCAACAACAATCAATAATGGGGAGCTGAGTTAACAAAGAAGGTAGGTGTTAATGAAGTCGACACCAACACTATGGTTGTTGCTCAAATTTCAAATCTTGAGAAAAAAAACTTGAAACTCTTATGCGTGTTGTTATTCCTCCCTCTCCATAGCAAGTTTGCATCTTTCGTTCTGATCCAACTCATCCAATGGAACTTTTTCCATCTACCGCCCAAGGTTTTAAGCAAGTTCTCCATGTTAATTCTTTTCAACGAGTTTGGAATGATCCAAATTCAAACACCTATAATTTGGTGTGGCGTAATCACCCAAATTTCTCTTAGTGCAACCAGCAACGATAAGCTAGCTCTAGTCATCCTATCCATCACCAAGGGTAGCCTTCAATTGAGCCTAAGAAACCAGCGTTGGGGGACTTAATTGCTAAGTTTGTATACACTTCTCAACAAAATCAAAATACTATGCAAGCATCCATCACTAAATTAGAAAGTAGGCTCACTTGCAACTATTATGCATAAGAGGGTGCAAGGCACCTTCCCAAGCCAACCTAAAATTAATCCTTGAAATCTTGAGCATGCCAAGGCTATTGTAACTCTATGGAGTGCAAAATTCTTATGGTCCTCAAGAGAATGATGTACCAAATATAGGCCACGCTAAAGATTTTGTCAAAAAGAGCGGTGAGTAGGTGGATTACTTCTAACAAGCCAAAAATAGTCCCATCTACATCATTTATTACAGTTGCAGTCGAGAAGCCAAAGGAAGAGAGTTATATGCCATCTTTTCCATTCCCATATTTTTTTCATGAGCAAAAGAAAGATCAACACATGTTTGATAATTTGGAGATTTTTAAGAAAGTTCATATCAAATTCCTTTGCTTTAAGAAATTTAGCAACTTACTTCTTAGATAAAATGTATGAAGGATGTGTGTACAAACAAGAGAAAATTCACACCGCATGAAAAAATGTTAACCAAAGAGTGTAGTGAGATGTTGCTTAAGAAATTGCCTCCAAAACCAAAAAACCCAGGAAGTTTTACAATTCCTTGAATTGATGGTCATGTGGAATTTGATAAAAAAATTTAGATTCAAAATATGCTTATGAGACCACAATATTCACAAAGAAAAGACCAAGCATCTTCATGACCGAATGATTACAAGAAAGGAATTTCATGATGGAGACAAAATCCTTCTTTATCATTCGCATTTGAAACTTTTTTCTAAAAAGTTGCGCTCTTGTTGGATTGGACCCTTTGTTGTTTCTAATGTTTTTCCTTATGGTGCAATTAAAGTTAAATGTTTAGAAACCAAAAAAGTACTCAAATTCAATGGGCATCACTTGAAACCTTTCTATGAAGCTAGGAATAGAATTCACCACTTATATGGAGTTAGCTGAACTAATCTATGAAGAATAAGCATGCAACATGTTGAGCCAATGACATAAAACAAAAGCAGTAACTGGGAGGCAACCCAGCAAAAGACAAAATCAATTCTTTTTCCCTTATCTTTTATTTTTTGCATTTTACTTTATTTTTTTTCATTCTCCTATATTCCTATTTCTTTTGTTTCAATATTGAGGACAATGTTATGTTCAATATCGAGACAATTTTGGTTTTCTTTGTTGTTTTTCCTAAAAGAATCTATGTTTGATCTTTTGAACTTCCATTGGTTTATGAGACTATGAGTATTATGTATGAAAATTAGTTGAGAGATGAAAATATAAATCGAATATGAAAGTTTTAGTGTTTAATTGGTTTAGGAATTGACTTTGAAAATATGTCATGTTGAATTTATAGTGTTATACCAATGTAAAGTTTTGAGCCTTCAACAATATTCTTTAATTGTGCATTCTTTCAATGATAAGTATCTCTAAAACTTGCTTCATATCTTGTCGAGATTACATTCGTATTACATATGTACATGAAGATGATAAAGGCATTAGAAATTTTAACCCTTTAAACCAAAAAACCAACCTAAAACATATTATCCTTAGTGAGCTCTTTTTTTGCTTGTTTATCTTTTCTTTGCTTTATCCATGTGTAAGCTTAACTTTTTATATGTTTTCCTTTTCAACTGGCAAGGATTTGTACAACATATACCTTTTGATATCCCATGGAATTGTGGTCGAAAATTATGTGAAAAGAAAAATAAAAGTGATGTTTGATGAAAAGATGAGCAAAGTTGTCAAAATAAAAAAAAATAAAAAAGAAAAAAATAAAAGACAAAACAATAAAATAAAAAGAAAAGAGAAGAGTTCTTTTGTCCTTCAAATTTTATGTTGATGAAGCCGAAAGAAGTTAAGCATTGGTGACTAATGATGAAATTTTTTGTGCTTTGATGGGATATCTTGTTTCAAATGATAAAATTGACATGACATATATTTCACCTATCAATTTTGGCGGTTGGGGTTAAACTGTCCAAACAAGCTTTTTTTATGTGTGACGATGTTCATAATGGATTGCCAATGATCTTTTTTTGTTCATTTTCCATTTGGGTATGTGGCACATACATTGGTAGGAGGTTTAGCTTGTGACATGTCATTTCTTTTCTTCTTTTTTCCTCTCTTTTTCTTGGTGTTTGCGCTCTCCCACCTTATTTTTCAATTCATCCCCATAAATTCTAGTTCTTTTTTTATTGATTCCATGTTCTTTTGGTTATATATTTTTTTTAAATAATTTATTGAATTAGATTTTGTTTTTTGATTTCATCATCATTTAATTTGTTTTGCTTTGTCAAACTTGATTCACATTGTTTTATTTGCTATTTTGTATTATAGGATAAATTTTAGAGCTTCATTATTTTCATTCCACCCTCTCTAAGCTCTTTTCCTCATATATTTCATTCTCATTCTTGTTTTTTTTGCTTAGAATTTTTTTCAAAATTGGTATTTTATTACCTTAATTAATTCTTCAATATTTAACCAGCTTTATGAGTTGCAAACTTTGAAAATTAACCTAGTTTTATGAGGCTTGCCTTAGATGCTTTAGGTTTTTTTTCTTTTGAAAATATTTATGTATTGTTTTTTTTATTTTATCATTCAATATTTATTTAATTAATTATTGAGCTCAATTTAGTTTTTCATGCTTTTCTATGGGCTTGGTTTTATCATTTTTTATTATTTAAATGGGTTACCTCAAGTCTTTTTATTTTTTATTCTTTGCTAAGTTTATTTTTCAAAAAAAATATTCTTGAGTTGAATATAAATGATTTATTGAATATGGGAGGATGTTCACTTCATTTTTGGCATTGCTCTAGCAACTGATGCAACCTTTTCTTATGTCGTAGTCTAAAATTTTATGGTTGGGTTTAAATCATCCAAATAAGTGTTTTTTTATGATGTGCGATGTTCACAATGGAATGACAATATATTGCCAATCATCTTTCTTGTTTTCAATTTTCTTTTAGGTATGTGGCACATACAATGGTAGGAGGTTCGGTTTTTCACCGAAGGCCATTTCTTTTCTTCTTATTTCTTCCTCTCTTTTCCTTGGAGTTTGCACCCTACCACACTGATTTTTCAAGTTATCCCCAAAAAAACTATTTTTTTATTGAGTCCATGTTGTTTTGGTTATATCTTTTTTAAGTAATTTTTTGAATTAGATTTTTTTTTATCATCCTTGTTTAATTGGTTTTGCTTTGTCAAACTTGATTTTTATTCTTTTAATTGCTATTTCTGTAGTATAGGATATTTTTTAGAGTTTCATTTTTTTATTCCACCCTTTATAATTTGTTTCCTAAGACCTTTCATTCTAATTCTTTTTTCTTTTTCTTTGCAAAATTTTGAAAAGGAATATATTTTACTCGATTTAACTCTTCAATATCTAACTGACTTGGATTTGAGCGTGGTGAAGTCAGTGTCCAAGATTTCATAGGTTCCAAACTTTAAAATTAACCTAGTTTCATCAAGCTTGCCTCAGATTGCTTTTGTTTTATTTTTATGCATTTTTTATTTCATCCTTTAATATTTATTTAATTAAAAAGTTTAGCTCAATTTTTTTCCAATGCTTTTCTATGACCTTGGTTAAATCTTTTTTGTTATTTAAATGAGTTACCTCAAGTCTTTTTATTTGTTATTCGTTGTTAAGTTTATTTTTTGAAATAGGTTTTACTTTTCAATAGAATATAATTGATTTATTGAATATAAGTGGAAGCTCATTTTATTTTGTTTTGTTTGATTTGTTTTTCCAAGACGTTGCTCTAGCGACCTTTACAACTTCTTATATGTCGTCATAGAGAATTTTATAGTCAGGTTTGATCTATTTCAACATGTTTTTTCTTATGATGGGTGATGTCCAAAATAGAGTAACAGTGGGTCGTCAATAATACTTTTTTTTCATCTTCCTTTTAGGTAAAATATAATTTTTAGAGACATGAAATATGATTTCTTCTTTCATACTTATGTCTTTATATCTTTAAAATGGATCCATATAGTTAGTGATGTTTAGTCCTAATGTAATATAAAACTTCTCATAAAATAGACTTCACGAGAGAAACCAGAACATTGTGAAAGCTCAATAAAATTTATTAGTTTTATTAGATTTAAACAAATATAAAGTTAGGTTTTAACCTAATTTTGTAAAAAATAAAGCATTAATGAAAAGTAAATAAAATGAAAATTATATCTAATTATTATACTATATACTAAAAGAGCTCATATTGTTATTGTGCATTGTGAGAGCTTTCACTATGGATTTCAATAGTGGTTTTGTGTTAGTTTGTTTTGGGTCGGTTTTGTTTTTCGGTATTTGGGTTACGATTTGTTTTGTGTTTTTTTTCATGTGGTGGCTACTTTGCCACATGTCCTTGCTGTTTTAATTTGTTTTGTTCTTTCATCTCACAACTTGCTTTTTCTGTTTTGTTTTATCTTTTTTGTGTCGGTGTTTAGTTATTCTGCTATTCTTAATCTTTTTTGAATTCGGTCTTTGGTCCTTTTGCTACACCATGAGAAGGCATCGACAAGGTTTTTTGCATCTTTTTTTGTTGGTTTTTTTACCTTCATCTGCATTGAAAGAAGGCATCAACGAGGTTTTTATGCTATCGGTGACCTTTTTCTATCGATGAGGACATCGGTTTAACAATATGTCAGTTGATTTTTTTGCTTTTTTTCAACCTGATTAGTTGTCAGAGAGGGGTCTGATTTGTTTCTTGACTCTTTGGGTGGTGGGGGTTTGGTTTGGCATCACTGGATAATGGGTTAGGAGGTGATTTGTTTCTTAGGTCTCTTGGCGGTGGGGGTTTTGTTTGGCATCACTGGATCATGGATTGTGTGGTTGTTGATCTCGATTTTATGGGTGTATTGTTTGGGTGTGTTGGCATTGGAGGGTTTCTTGGAATGGAAGAGTTGATTTGTGTTTTGGTTGAATCGTTGAGTGCCAATATTTTGTGGGTTTGGTTTGTTGTTGATTTTGATTTTAATGTGTTTGCTAATTTCAATTTTGTGGGTGTATGGCTTTGGTGTAGTAGCAGTGATGAGTTGTTTGTATTCTAGCACAATCGTTGGGTTGGGTGTATGTGGAGGTTTCTGCCAATGTGTTGTGAGTTTGGTTTATTGTTGCTTTTGATTTTTATGCAGGTTTATTATTGATTTCACTTAGGTTTGTTCGGTAGTGTAGAGTGAAGTTGATTTTTATGTGCAGGTTGCTGCAATGTTCCGTGGGACTGGTTGCAGAATTGTTAGGTTGTGTGTGCGCAGTTGCTGCTCATGTCCTCTGTGTTTGGTTTGTTATTGATTTTTATGCATATTTGTGTTTTTTCCTTTTACGGTGCATGTTTTGTGTTGCGATGTCGTGGTTGCATAAATTAATTACCCTAGCTTAAAACAAATCAAACAAGATAGTATAGAGCAAGCAAGGGGTCGATCCCACGAGTACGATTTAGTTCAGATTTTCGTGCTATATGTTATGCAATTGGGGGGGTTGGAAGTTGTCTAGGCTAGGCTAAAGCAAACTAAGCGAAAATTATATAAAACTGAAATTTATCAATAAAGTAAACCTTGGTCGCAAATCAACATCCACCTACAGAAATCAGAACTGATCATGGAAACGACACATCAATTTATATTCTGAATATTTATCTCTTCTAAAAATTGGTTCGTTAATGGATCCGCCGTATAACTTACCCTAACCATCAAACAACCACAGTGTCCGCACTAGTAATTTAATTCAATGGCAGCATTAAAATCTAGATAGATTGATCAATTAAGAAACATAATTGTCCGCAATATATGTTTAGTTCGATTGAATGTTCTCCCTATGATTAATAACATAGATCCGCTACAATTATTAACTTAGTTGCTTCATAAGTTCATATACCACAACTCCGGTTTTGATATCAAACTTAGCAATCGATTGTCTACAATAATAACTTCGAGTCCGCTCTTAGCAATTAAATAAACAATCATAGAAAAATAAGCATAGGAGAACAAACATATTCATCATATAAACTGAAAAATTGAGGTAAAAATAGATCTCACGGTTCTTGAAATCTGAAGGTTTCCGTGTCCTTGCAACCAAGCAAAAGAGTCTAGCCTTGCATGTTTATTGAACAACTAAATAAAAAGATGGAAGAACATATGATTTAGGGTTTGGAGGAGGAAGATTTGTGTTTTCTTTGGTGTTGGCCGCCACTTCCTTGCTCCTCTCCTCCTTTATATATGCTTAGAAACCCTAGTGTCTATTTTACAAAATAGTCCTTCCTTAAGTTGGCAGAATTTAGTTGTCCCTTGTAAAATTCCTATCTCCTTCATATCACATCATTTTAAGCTGAAATTCGGAGCGTTTATATGTATTTGAGTCCTGAATCCACGCAAATTGAGTTTGCATCAATCAAACGTGTTTAGCTCGAGATATTGAAGTTGGAATAGACAAAGGTCGATATCGGCAGATTGCAAGATTTGACTTTGAAGGCTGTGATTTCCATGATCTTCCTTATTTTATTTCTTTTTCCTTATATTTCCATAAATTTATGGATGTTATCTTTTGAATGTCACTGGAATCACTTCATTTCGATCTCTAGAGATTCCACTCTGCACAAAACACCGACTGAAGGTCAAATCTATCAATCAGCTCCAATTACCTCCTTTTTGCATCTTTCATCAAAAAATGCCTTCAAAACATAAAACAAAGAATATCAAGGCATTTTATACACAAAACATATGCAAAACACTAGGTAAATATGGATGAAACTATCAAATAATATGGCCGCATCAAATACCCCCACACTTAGCTCTTGCTCGTCCTCGAGAAAGGATAGGTAAAAAAAAATTAAATTAAAAATAACCATGACCAATCTCTTAATCTCCCATCAATATCCAAGAATTCAAGCATTATAAATAAGAATACAATCAAGAAGGATAAAGAACATAAATCTTCATGAATTTGTTTACATGCAAACTTCAAAACTCAATTACTCTTCGGGATTTAAAAGAAATCTATGCCATGCCAAAGTGATAGGTCCTCTCATTGGTATACACTCCAACACTCATGTGTTTAGGGCTTATGTGTTTAAATCTCTCAAATTCAATCAATGAATATGTTCTACCATAAGCTTGCTCTTCAATCTTATCTCCATTACTAAAATATTACAAACAATGTATGAATCAAAAGGTCTTACTTTCTGGTTGTAATGGGGCTAAGGTTAAGGTGAGGTAAAAGAGAGTGGAAGAAAAGGTTCAAACCAAAGAAAGTAGAGCATTCTGAAAAATGATATTTCTAACAAGATATTCCATTTAAGCACATCAATTTTCAATCTTTAAGCACCAATGCTTAGCTACTTTCGATTTCAAGCTCGTTTCTATTCTTTTTTCTTCTTCTTTTTTTGGTTCTTCACCTTTGGCAATTTTGCCCATCTTTTCATCAAACATCACTACTTCTGTCTTTTCACATCATTTGCAACCATAATTCCATGAGATGTCATAAGTATATGCTCTACTAATCCTTGGCTAGGGGAAAAGAGGAAAACATATAAAAAGTTTAAGGCTTATACATGGATAAAGCAAAGAAAAGATAAACAAGCTCAAAAGGGGCTCACTAAAGATAATATGCTTTAGGTTGGCTTTTTGGCTCAAGCGGTTAAAATTCCTAATGCCTTTATCATCTTCATGCATCTATGTAATGCGAATGTAATCTCAACAAGATATGAAGCAAGTTCTAGAGATACATATCATTGAAAGAACGAACAATCAAAGAATATAATGTTGAAGGCTCAAAACCTTACATTGGTTAACACTATAAAGTCAACATGACATATTTTCAGAGTCAATCCCTAAACCAATTAAACATTAAAACTTTCATACACCTTTATTCTCACACATAATACTCATATTCTCATAAACCAATGGGAGTTAATAAAGATCAATCATAGATTTTTTTTTTTGGAAGAATAAAGAAAAATAAAATAAGAAAACTGACATTTTCCCAATACCCCCACACTTAAAACACAACATTGTCCTCAGTGTTGAAAATGAAAGAAAAGGGATATAAGAGAATGACAAAAAAAAATGCAAAACAAAAATAAAAATAAAAGATAAGGGAAAAGGAAAGCAAATCTGTTTTTTTTTTGTGTTGGGTTGCCTCCTAGGAAGCGCTTTTGTTTTGTGTCATTGGCTCGACATGTGGTATGCTCATTCTTCATAGATCGGTTCAGCTAACTCCACAGAAGCGGTGATTTCTGTCGTCCAACTTTCATAGAAAGATTTCAAGCGATGCCCATTGACCTTGAGTACGTTATTTGTTTCTAAACTTGTAATTTCAACTGCACCATAAGGAAAAACATTAGAAACAACAAAGGGCCCAATCCAACGAGAACGCAACTTACCAGGAAAAAGTTTCAAACGCGAATGATAGAGAAGGACTTTGTCTCCAACATGAAACTCTTTTCTTGTAATCATTTGGTCATGAAGACTCTTAGTCTTATCTTTGTAAATCCTTGCATTCTCATAAGCGTCATTTCGAATCTCTTCCAAATCTTGCAATTGCAACTTTCTTGCAATCCCAGCAGCATCATAATCCATGTTACATTTTTTTATGGCCTAAAAAGCTTTATGTTCAAGTTCCACTGTAGATGAGATGCTTTCCCATAAATCATCCTAAAAGGTGACATTCCTATTGGTGATTTGTAAGCAGTTCGGTAAGCCCAAAGTGCATCACCAAGTCACAGACTCCAGTCTTGCCGGTTGGGTTGCACTGTCTTCTCCAAAATGGACTTGATTTCTCGATTTGAAATCTCAGCTTGGCCATTCGTTTGAGGATGGTATGCCATAGAAGTCCGATGAGTCACATGATATTTGTGTAACAATGCTTCCATTCAACGATTGCAAAAATGCGTGCCACAATCACTAATGATAGCTTTAGGGATTCCAAACCTGTCAAATATGTGAGTCCTGACAAAATCTACAACAACTTTAGCATCATTAGTTCGTGTGGCTTTTGCCTCAATCCATTTGGACACATAATCAACTGCAAGAAGGATATAAAGATTGCCAAAAGAAAAAGGAAATGGACCCATAAAATCAATACCCCAAACATCAAAAATCTCGCTTACAAGAATATTCGTTAAAGGCATTTGATTCTTATGAGTGATATTACCTGTTTTTTGACAGTTTTCACATGATTTGCAAAAATGAAATGCATCCTTAAGAATAGAAGGCCAATAAAAACCATTTTCAAGTACCTTATAGGCAGTTCTTTTTGCTCCAAAATGTCCACCACAAAAATGAGAATGACAAAAGGTGAGAATGGAATGAAATTCATCTTGCGGTACACATCTCCTAACTACTTGATCCACACAAAATTTCCATAGATGAGGAGTATCCCAGAAATAATATGTAGCATCAGCTCGTAACTTATTTTTTTAGGATGTGGACAAACCTGGAGGGAATTCTTTGGTGACTAAATAGTTCACCAAATCAGCATACCATGGTCTTGTGGAGGAATGTAAGACATACAACTGCTCATCAGGAAATGTTTCTCTTATTGTTTCAACTTGTATATCCTTGGTCCTTAGTCGGCTCAAGTGATCAGCCACATGGTTTTCAACACCTTTTTTGTCTTTGATTTCAAGATCAAATTCTTGTAAAAGCAAGATCCACCTAATTAATCTTGGTTTGGACTCCTTTTTCTTCAAAAGATACCTCAGAGCTGCATGGTCAGTGAAAACAACTACTTTTGTACCAAGTAAATATGACCTGAATTTTTCTAGAGCAAACACTACTGCAAAAAGTTCCTTTTCAGTTGTATGGTAATTGCATTGTGGTCCATCTAACATGCGGGAAGCATAGGCTATAACATGCAAATTCTTACCAATTCTTTGCCCAAGAACAGCCCCTACCACATAGTCACTCGCATCACACATTATCTCAAAAGGTTCATCCCAGTTTGGTGGTTGGATGATAGGGGCATATGTGACACACCTTTTAAGCTCATCATGGGCATTTTTACATGCTTGATCAAACACAAAATCCACTTCTTTGGATAATAGTTTGCATAAGGGTGTTGTAATCTTTGAGAAGTCTTTGATAAAGCGTCGATAGAAACCTGCATGGCCAAGAAAAGAACGAACTTCCCTCACGCATGAGGGGTAAGGTAATGATGAAATAACATCTATTTTAGTTTTATCAACTTCCAATCCACGTGAAGACACAACATGCCCAAGAACTATTCCTTGATCTACCATAAAATAACACTTTTCATAGTTCAAGACAAGTTTAGTTTCAATGCACTTTTTCAAGATCAAAGATAAGTTTTCTAGACATCTATCAAAAGAATCACCATACACCGTGAAATCATCCATGAAAACCTCAATTATTTTTCAACATAGTCAGAAAAAATACTCATCATGCATCTTTGAAAAGTTGCAGGTGCATTACAGAGACCAAAGGGCATTCTTCTATATACATATGTACCAAATGGACATGTAAACGTAGTCTTTTCTTGATCCTCAGGATTAATAACAATCTGATTGTATCCACTATATCCATCAAGAAAGCAATAAAAAGACTTACCTGCCAGACGTTCAAGCATTTGGTCCATGAATGGTAACGGGAAATGATCTTTACGCGTAGAAAGATTAAGCTTTTTATGTGAAAGTACTAAATCAACAAAGACATTACCATGGGGAATGGTTTGCAAAGCTTGCAAAGCCAGTGCTGCTTTGTGCATGTTTTGGGGAACACATATGTGCCTCTCCATCTCCTCCAATTGGGTAAAATAATAGTCATAGCTCAAAGCTACGCTTAATCCATCCACACAATCAAAATCACAAACTTGCTGCAAACACTTGTCAACTTTGTCACAACATGTGATAGAATAAACATTGCTATAAGGATATTTCATTGCATCATGAAAATTAAATTCAATCTTTTCATCTCCGACCTCCATAGACAAAGTATCCTTACCACAATCAATCTTTGTATTGCCAATTTTTAAGAACGGTCTCCCAAACAATATAGGAGTACAGGAATCACAAGAATTATGCTCCATATCAAGAATATAAAAGTCACATGGAATTAGCAAGCTATCAATCTTGACTAGGACATCATCTATCACACCAAGTGGGTAAACAAAACTACGATCCGCAAGTTGTATGACAATGTTAGTTTTATTCAAAGGCTCTAAACTAAGAGAATCATAAACATGTTTAGGCATAACACTAATAGATGCACCTAAATCACATAGAGCCCTTTTAAAACTAGCATTGCCAATAACACATGGGATAGTAAACGCACCTAGATCTTTCTGTTTCAAAGGCATATTCTTTTGAACAACAGTAGATACGACTTCTCCCATACTCACCATTTCATGACCTTTTGATGCGGACCAGCCCAAAAACAATAGCAAGGACCCATTACATGTCCCAAATGGCCCAATGACGCGATCTAAGACAAAGGCATTGAAAGAGGCAATGAATGCATTGGTTTTGAAGGTTTCAACCATGTCAGAATTGCAAGGACCATTGGAGTATCAAGAGGAGACCCTAGTACATCTTATCCATGTGCAGGAAGGGTCCAATACAACCTTATTTGGGCCATGAAGTGAGGACAGCAAATGAGCCAAAAGAATCCTACTACAACATGGGATTAATGGGCTTGAGGGAAGACTATAAAAGAAAAGCCTCATGGGCTTTATTTAATTTTGTTAGCTACAGCCCAAGGCTTGTTTGGGCTTAATTAAGACTTTGTTTTCAGCTAGGATCCAAGGCTTGCTTGGATTAAGTTATGGGCTTTTAATTTAGGATTTTTGGGTCAGTTTTGAATGGACCTCATTTAAGTCCACATAAGGGGTCCATTAGAGTTACTTTTAAGAACTATTTAAACTCATGTAACCCTAATTTCGGCATCCATTCATTAAACTTAATTCTGAACTTTTCAGTTTATGTGTGAGAGTGATTCTTGCATTCTTCAGTTCTTGAACGAACTGAATCCGACTTATCGAAGATTAACTGGCTTCGTGGCGTCATTCTACTCATTCCAATAGTGCTGGTGCCTTGGGACAGGTTTCCATTGTGTCACACTCCTATCAGACCTATTTCGGCTTTCCGGGATCAGATCTCATTCTTGGTTGTGGGTTGCGTGACCACGTGATCACGAGGTTCGCATCAGGTGGTATCAGAGTTAGGCTCCGAAACAAGTTCATATCATTCTGTTATTTTCGTGTTTTTTTTAGTGTTCCTTGAAGTTTCCAGTGTTTGTGTTCATCTCCTTGTTCTTTGTGTCAGCGTCATGTAATAAAAAAAAAGAGGTTCCATTTCATCGTTTTCTGTCTCTTCATTTCAGTATATTAAGACAAAAAAAAGAAAAGAAAAGAAAAGAAAGAGAGATAGAGGCATTAGTTGAGATCTGAAGAATCATTGAAATCTTGCCGCAGAAAACACTACTCTGGGGATACATAAGCAAAGCACATCGGAATCAATTGAAAATTCATCTTCCGTCTATTGGGGTTGAGATGAGATCATAGGTCAAATTTAGGCTTATTCTAATATTGATTTCTTGAGGTTGTTTTTCGAGATTCATTTCTGCCGCAGAAACACTACCTTAGTGAACCCTTAGACAAACACTTCAGAATCAATTGAAACTTTACATTCTGTGTCTTGCGGTTGATATCGCATGATATGTTATATTTGAGCTTATTTCGATATCATATACTAGAGTTTTCAGTTGGATGTTCATTTCTGCCACAAATTGATCACACAAGGGGTTGAGTATCTAGAAGTACCAAAATGACCTATAATTTGAGTGTTGTTTTTAGTTTGGTACTGAAATACTAAATATTGAATTTGAGGTTATTTCGAGGTCGTTTAGTCTGGGTTCCAATTCTGTTACGTAAAAATTGCGTAAGAGTTTAGATTCTGCTCAATTCTAAAAAAAAAAGTGATCCCTACTGTTTATTTTTTGTCCAATTCGTTTTTTTATTCTATTTTGTCCAAGTAATTGTTTTCGCTAGTATTTGCTTTTGTTTTATTTCGTGTCTTCGTATCGTCCACAATTCGTACGAATTTGCATTGCTACTCGCGAAATCGTAATCGTAGTTTTGTTTTGCTTTGTTTTCAGTATTTTTATTGCTTCTTGAGTCTGAAAATCATAATTAGAGTGCGCTGCGAATGCTACTGACTTTGATTTGTTGATTTTAGTTCCGAAAGAACCAAAAGAAAGCAAGTTGTGAGGTAAAAAGCATAGTGAGCTTATTAGAGTGAAAAGCCTTGATTTTGTTGTGTGATACACGAGAGTTATGGGGATATATATATATATATATATATATATATATATATATTTGCTACTAACCAAATTTTGCAGATTCAAAGGATGTCTGAAAACAACGAATCAGACACACAAAACGCTGACGTAGCGTTCCAATTACGAGCCATGGGTCACCAACTTGAGCTGTTGTCTAGGACATGCAAAGATCTGAAAGATGAGGTGAATTCGATAAAGCAACAGAATAGTGGGGCTGATCGCCGAGGAAATACGGTCCGTATGGCTGTACGGAATAACAAATCGATTTTGAAGAGTATGTTGATGAAAATGCAGATGTGGACGAAGATGACTATGATTTTGCATTTGTTGGCCAAGGAATGAGGTCTGGACCGAACAGAGCTAGGAGGAATATGAATTTTCATGGCATGGGGAATTATGAAGATATGGATGGGGATAAAATCAAACTGAAAATTACTAACTTCGAAGGTAAAAATGATCCCGAGGCTTATTTGGAGTGGGAGAAAAAAGTAGATTGGATTTTTGATTGTCATAGCTATCCTGAACAAAAAAAGGTGAAATTGGTGATGATTGAGTTTACAATGTATGCAATGATTTGGTGGGATCAGATTGTAATCAGCAGGAGGAGGAATGGGTAGCGACCCGTTCAAAGTTGGGGGGAGATGAAAGTGTTAATGAGGAGACGATTTGTGCCAAACCACTATTATAGAGACCTATACCTGAAGCTCCAAGGTTTGAATCAAGGCTATAAGACAGTAGATGAATATCACAAAGAGATGGAGATAGCAATGATTCGGGCCAATGTTATTGAGGATAGAGAAGCCACCATGGCTAGATTTCTTAATGGGTTGAATCAGGACATTGCCAATGTGGTTGAGCTACAGCACTATGTGGAGCTAGAGGACATGGTTCACATGGCTACGAAGGTGGAGAGACAACTCAGGAAGGGACATGTTCGGCTAGGATTTAATTCGGGTTCTACATCATCTTGAAGACGAATCTGAAGAGAGGGGGTACTGTCCAGCCAAAATCCTTTGTTCCTTCTAAAACTGAATGAAAAATGGCAAAAGTTGATGTCCCTACCGGTGCAAAAGAATCCTACTACAACATGGGATTAATGGGCTTGAGGGAAGACTATAAAAGAAAAGCCTCATGGGCTTTATTTAATTTTGTTAGCTACAGCCCAAGGCTTGTTTGGGCTTAATTAAGACTTTGTTTTCAGCTAGGATCCAAGGCTTGCTTGGATTAAGTTATGGGCTTTTAATTTAGGATTTTTGGGTCAGTTTTGACTGGACCTCATTTAAGTCCACATAAGGGGTCCATTAGAGTTACTTTTAAGAACTATTTAAACTCATGTAACCCTAATTTCGGCAGCCATTCATTAAACTTAATTCTGAACTTTTCAGTTTATGTGTGAGAGTGATTCTTGCATTCTTCAGTTCTTGAACGAACTGAATCCGACTTATCGAAGTTTAACTGGCTTCGTGGCGTCATTCTACTGATTCCAATAGTGCTGGTGCCTTGGGGCAGGTTTCCATTGTGTCACACTCCTATTAGACCTATTTCGGCTTTCCGGGATCAGATTTCAGTCTTTGTTGTGGGTTGCGTGACCACGTGATCACGAGGTTCGCATCAGGTGGTATCAGAGCTAGGCTCCGAAACAAGGTCATATCATTCTGTTATTTTCATGCTTTTTTTTTTAGTGTTCCTTGAAGTTTCCAGTGTTTGTGTTCATCTCCTTGTTCTTGTTGTCAGCGTCATCTAATAAAAAAAAAAAAAGAGGTTCCATTTGATCGTTTTCTGTCTCTTCATTTCAGTATATTAAGTCCAAAAAAAAAGAAAAGAAAAGAAAAGAAAAGAAAGAGAGAGAGAGAGGCATTAGTTGAAATCGGATATTGATTTCTTGAGGTTATTTTTCGAGATTCATTTCTGCCGCAGAAACACTACCTTAGTGAACTCTTAGACAAACACTTCAGAATCAAATGAAACTTTACATTCTGTGTCTTGGGGTTGATATCGCATGATATATTACATTTGAGCTTATTTCGATAACATATACTAGAGTTTTCAATTGGATGTTCATTTCTGCCAGAAATTGATCACACAAGGGGTTGAGTATCTAGAAGTACGACAACGAGCTATAATTTGAGTGTTGTTTTTAGATTGGTATTGAAATACTAAATATTGAATTTAAGGTTATTTTGAGGTCGTCTAGTCTGGGTTCCAATTCTGTTACGTAAAAATTGCGTAAGAGTTTAGATTCTGCTCAATTCTCAAAAAAAAAAAAGTGATCCCTGCTGTTTATTTTTGTCCAATTCGTTTTTTTATTCTATTTTGGGAATCTAGGAGTCAAGTAATTGTTGTCGCTAGTATTTGCTTCTGCTTTATTTCGTGTCTTCGTATCGTCCACAATTCGTACGACTTTGCATTGCTACTCGCGAAATCATAATCGTAGTTTTGTTTTGCTTTGTTTTCAGTATTTTTATTGCTTCTTGAGTCTGAAAGTCATAATTAGAGTGCGCTGCGAATGCTACTGACTTTGATTCGTTGATTTTAGTTCCGAAAGAACCAAAAGAATGCAAGTTGTGAGGTAAAAGGCGTAGTGAGCTTATTAGAGTGAAAAACCTTGATTTTGTTTGTGTGATACACGAGAGTTGTGAGGTAAAAGGCGTAGTGAGCTTATTAGAGTGAAAGCCTTGATTTGTTTTTGTGTGATACACGAGAGTTGTGAGGATATATATATATATATATATTTTTTTTGCTACTAACCAAATTTTGCAGATTTAAAGGATGTCTGAAAACAACGAATCAGACACACAAAACGCTGACGTAGCGTTCCAATTGCGAGCCATGGGTCAGCAACTTGAGCTGTTGTCTAGGACATGCAAAGATCTGAAAGATGAGGTGAATTCAATAAAGCAACAGAATAGTGGGGCTGATCGCCGAGGAAATACGGTCAGTATGGCTGTACGGAATAACAAATCTGATTTTGAAGAGTATGTTGATGAAAATGCAGATGTGGACGACGATGACTATGATTTTGCATCTGTTGGCCAAGGAATCAGGTCTGGACCGAACAAAGCTAGGAGGAATGTGAATTTCCGTGGCATGGGGAATTATGAAGATATGGATGGGGACAAAATCAAACTGAAAATTCCTAACTTCGAAGGTAAAAATGATCCCGAGGCTTATTTGGAGTGGGAGAAAAAAATAGATTGGATTTTTGATTGTCATAGCTGTCCTGAACAAAAAAAGGTGAAATTGGTGATGATTGAGTTTAAAACGTATGCAATGATTTGGTGGGATCAGATTGTAATCAGTAGGAGGAGGAATGGGGAGCGACCCGTTCAGAGTTGGGGGGAGATGAAAGCGTTAATGAGAAGACGATTTGTGCCAAACCACTATTATAGAGACCTATACCTGAAGCTTCAAGGTCTGAATCAAGGATATAAGACAGTAGATGAATATCACAAAAAGATGGAGATAGCAATGATTCGAGCCAATGTTGTTGAGGATAGAGAAGCCACCATGGCTAGATTTCTTAATGGGTTGAATCGTGACATTGCCAATGTGGTGGAGCTACAACACTATGTGGAGCTAGAGGACATGGTTCACATGGCTACGAAGGTGGAGAGACAACTCAGGAAGGCACATGTTCGGCCAGGATTTAATTCGGGTTCTTCATCATCTTAGAAGACGAATCTGAAGAGAGAGGGTACTGTCCAGCCAAAATCCTTTGTTCCTTCTAAAACTGAACGAACAACGGCTAAAGTTGATGTCCCTACCGGTGGCAAAGGTAAATCTGAAACTCAGCCTAAACGTACTCGTGATGTTAAATGTTTTAGGTGTCAAGGGCATGGACATTATGCTTCGGAGTGTCCAAACAAGAGAATAATGATGATTAGAGATGATGGTGATATGGAATCTGAAAGTGACCGATCTGATTGCGAAGGCATGCCGCCATTGGAGGATATTGATGAGGATGAGTTAGCATTACCGGTTGCGGGGTCCTTGGTTATAAGGCGCACACTTCAGGTTCAAGTCAAGGAAGATGAATCTAATCAACAAAGAGAGAATATCTTCCATACACGCTGTTACGTCCAAAGCAAGGTGTGTGGTTTAATTATTGATAGTGGAAGTTGTGTTAATGTTTGCAGTACCACACTTGTGAGTAAACTACATTTTAGTACTATTAAACATGCAAAACCATATAGATTGCAATGGCTGAATGATAGTGGAGAAGTGAAAGTGACTAAACAGGTTGTGGTTCCATTTTCGATTGGGAAATATGTTGATGAAGTTCTGTGCGATGTGGTACCGATGCAAGCAAGTCACATCTTGTTGGGGAGGCCTTGGCAATATGACAGGAAGGCAATTCATGATGGGGTTAAAAATAGGTATACCATTGTAAAAGATGGTAAAACCATCACTCTTGTACCTCTTACACCCAAACAGGTGTATGATGATCAGATAAAGCTAAAACGTGAGCATGAGGCAATGGGGAGTGAAGATCAAGGTAAGGACCAAGGGGAGAGAAGACCATCAGATTCGGCCAGAACCCAAACCACTACAACCCAATCAGACACTCATCCAAACACAAAAAAACCAGACATTCGACCACAGCTCAAAAAGACCCAAATCTGGTCGAGAGTGGAGGTAAGACAAGAGGAGAGAAGAAAGTCAGGAAGAGTGATGAGAATTGTGTGGAAAAACTAAAGAAACAGCCTAATTTTTATGCTAGAGAGGGTGAGGTCAGATCTGCATATTTCACTAACAAGCCAATGATTCTACTTGTGTACAAGGAGGCTTGCTTTAATACTAATGATCTTGATCATATTGTGCCTAGTGTTGCTATTTCGTTGTTGCAGGAGTTTGATGATGTGTTTCCCGACGATACTCCAAGTGGATTACCGCCATTACGGGGGATAGAGCATCAAATTGATTTCGTACCCGGAGCTTCAATTCCTAACCGACCAGCATATAGAAGCAATCCCGAGGAGACGAAAGAGCTTCAAAGACAAGTTGATGAGCTGATGGAAAAGGGCTACATTCGGGAGAGTATGAGCCCCTGTGCCGTACCCGTGCTACTTGTGCCGAAGAAGGATGGAACATGGAAGATGTGTGTTGATTGCCGAGCCATCAACAACATAACGGTAAAGTATAGACACCCTATTCCTAGGCTTGATGACATGTTAGATGAGTTACATGGATCTTGCATTTTCTCTAAAATTGACTTGAAAAGTGGGTACCATCAGATTAGGATGAAAGAGGGTGATGAGTGGAAAACTGCATTTAAGACTAAGTATGGTTTATATGAATGGTTAGTAATGCCGTTTGGACTTACAAATGCACCAAGTACGTTTATGCGTTTAATGAATCATGTGTTGCGTGCATTCATAGGTAAGTTTGTGGTTGTGTATTTTGATGACATTCTGATCTATAGCAAGAGCTTAACTGAGCATGTTGATCATTTGCGTAATGTACTTAGTGTGTTGCGTAGTGAGAAATTGTATGCTAATCTTAAAAAGTGTGCCTTCTGCATGGAGAAAATTGTGTTTCTTGGCTATGTTGTAACTGCACAGGGTATCGAGATGGACGAGGAGAAAGTTAAGGCCATCCGGGAGTGGCCTACACCCAAATCGGTAAGTGAGGTAAGGAGTTTTCATGGGTTAGCTAGTTTTTACAGGCGTTTTGTGAAAGATTTTAGTACAATATCTGCACCCTTGAATGAAGTTGTTAAAAAGTCAGTTGGGTTTAAATGGGGGGAGGAACAAGAATTGGCTTTTGTTCTTTTGAAAGACAAATTATGTTCTGCACCAGTTTTGGCTTTACCTGACTTTACAAAAGCCTTTGAAATAGAGTGTGATGCGTCTGGAATGGGAATAGGAGCTGTTTTGATGCAGGATCGGAGACCTATCGCGTATTTCAGTGAGAAGTTAAGTGGAGCGACCTTGAACTATCCCACTTACGATAAAGAACTCTATGCCTTGGTAAGAGCACTTGAGACATGGCAGCATTACTTGTGGCCAAAAGAGTTTGTAATCCATTCGGATCATGAGTCCTTGAAACATCTGAAAGGACAAGGTAAGTTGAATAGAAGACATGCAAAATGGGTTGAATTCATTGAAACTTTTCCTTACGTGATCAAGTGTAAGCAAGGCAAAGAGACATCGTAGCCGATGCACTTTCTCGCAGGTATGTTCTCTTACACACCATGAATACTAGATTGCTAGGCTTTGAATACGTGAAGGAATTGTATGGTAACGATTCTGACTTTACTGAGATTTATAATGCATGTGGAAATTCGGCTTTTGGTAAGTTTTATTTGATGGATGGTTATTTGTTCAAAGAGAATAGAATGTGTGTTCCTGCTAGTTCTTTACGTGAATTGCTTGTTCGTGAAGCACATGGGGGTGGTTTAATGGGTCACTTTGGGGTTGCAAAAACCTTGGATGTTTTGCATGAGCATTTCTATTGGCCAAAGATGAAAAGAGATGTGCAACGAATTTGTGAACAGTGCATCGCTTGTCGAAAGGCAAAATCTAAAGTACAACCACATGGTCTCTATACACCATTACCTGTTCCTACTGAACCTTGGGTAGATATCTCTATGGACTTTGTTTTAGGTTTACCTAGGTCAAAGAAAGGTAGAGACTCTATTTTTGTTGTGGTTGATAGGTTTTCAAAAATAGCGCATTTCATTGCATGCCATAAAACAGATGATGCATCTCATGTCGCAGACTTGTTCTTTACGGAGATTGTACGTTTGCATGGCATTCCTAAGAGTATTGTGTCAGATCGTGATGTTAAGTTCCTTAGCTACTTTTGGAAGACCTTATGGGGAAAGTTGGGAACCAAACTTTTATTTTCGACAACATGCCATCCTCAAACAGATGGGCAAACTGAGGTAGTGAATAGAACATTATCTCAACTTTTGCGTGTTGTAATACAAAAGAATTTGAAAAGTTGGGAAGAATGTTTGCCTTTTGTTGAGTTTGCTTATAATAGAACTGTGCATTCGACCACTAGTTTTTCTCCTTTTGAAATTGTTTATGGTTTTAATCCACTAACTCCTATGGACTTAATTCCTTTACCTTGTGAAGAAAGGGTAAGTTTAGATGGTGTACAGAAGGCAAAGATGGTGAGACAACTGCATGAAGGAGTTCGACTGCAAATAGAGAAAAAGAACAGACTTTACGCTTCTAAAGCAAATAAGGGACGTAAATTGGTTGTCTTCCACCCCGGTGATTGGGTTTGGGTGCACATGCGAAAGGAACGATTTCCTAACCAAAGGAAATCAAAATTACAGCCTCGTGGTGATGGTCCATTTCAAGTTTTGGAGAGAATAAATGACAACGCATACAAAATTGATCTTCCTGGTGAGTATAGTGTTAGTGCTACCTTTAATGTTGCTGATCTTACGTTGTTTGACACAGATATTGATTCGAGGTCGAATCCTTTCGAGGGGAGAGGGGATGATGCGGACCAGCCCAAGAACAACAGCAAGGACCCATTACATGTCCTAAATGGTCCAATGACGCGATCTAAGACAAAGGCACTGAAAGAGGCGATGAATGCATTGGTTTTGAAGGTTTCAACCAGGTCAGAATTGCAAGGACCATTAGAGTATCAAGAGGAGACCCTAGTACATCTTATCCATGTGCAGGAAGGGTCCAATACAACCTTATTTGGGCCATGAAGTGAGGACAGCAAATGAGCCAAAAGAATCCTACTACAACATGGGATTAATGGGCTTGAGGGAAGACTATAAAAGAAAAGCCTCATGGGCTTTATTTAATTTTGTTAGCTACAGCCCAAGGCTTGTTTGGGCTTAATTAAGACTTTGTTTTCAGCTAGGATCCAAGGCTTGCTTGGATTAAGTTATGGGCTTTTAATTTAGGATTTTTGGGTCAGTTTTGACTGGACCTCATTTAAGTCCACATAAGGGGTCCATTAGGGTTACTTTTAAGAACTATTTAAACTCATGTAACCCTAATTTCAGCAGCCATTCATTAAACTTAATTCTGAACTTTTCAGTTTATGTGTGAGAGTGATTCTTGCATTCTTCAGTTCTTGAACGAATTGAATCCGACTTATCGAAGATTAACTGGCTTCGTGGCGTCATTCTACTCATTCCAATACTGCTGGTGCCTTGGGGCAGGTTTCCATTGTGCCACACTCCTATCAGACCTATTTCGGCTTTCCGGGATCAGATTTCAGTCTTTGTTGTGGGTTGCGTGACCACGTGATCACGAGGTTCGCATCAATTACATTGTAAAGTATACTCGTAGATAGTAAAAGCAAGGTTTCAAAATGCAGCGTAAATTGTTTTTGGTTAGGTTTTCAACCCGGGTAGGGTAGAGACTATCTCATGAAGAGAGATCTACCTCAAGCCTTAGAAAAGACCAGTGAATAAAAAACTAGCTTAGGAAAAACAATCAAACAACAATGCAACTTAGCTTAGGTAGGGTACACTAGGGGTGAGGTGTCTGCCCCTTACACAATAGGTCCCCTTATCTAGATTTTCGCAGACCATTAGGTTTCCTAGTGACGTTAATACTAGGTGGTGATTCCTAACATATATAGTGGTAATTTTACGACTATAAAACCCTCTATTTACCGCGCGTTGTCTCCCCTCCGGACATGGTGGGGGCACGAAGTGTGAAAAAAATATCATCGCGACAATTATTGAGGTTGCCATCTTAGTTTCTCTCCCTAAAGACCCAAGATGAATGGTCATATTATGGCAAAAAATAAAAATCTCATAAACATCAACTAGAAAATGATGGTTACTTATGAAGATTGGAATGAGATGTTTTCATACGCACTTTATGCATATCATACTATAGTTAAGACTTTTACAGGTGCAACCCCTTACTCTTTGGTACACAGGGTGGAAGCAGTGACACCTTTAAAAGTTAAAATTCCATCATTAAAGGTTCCAATGGGTGCAGTAGTAGAAGAATTGGAATGGGCAAAGCTAAAATTTAAATATTTAAATTAAATTAGTGAAAAAAGATTAATGACCATACATCATCGCCAATTATACCAAAGGAGAATGATTAAAGCATATAACAAGAAGGTCAGGTCAAGAATGTTTAAAGCGGGAGATCTAGTATGGAAAAATATTTAACCAACATTAAAAGAAGATCAAGTAAATGGGAATCAAACTATAAAAGACCATACATAAAAAAGAAAACTTTTTTTCTGGAGGAGTCTTGATTTTAACTAGGATGGAGGGGAATGATCTACAAAAACCTATAAACTCTAATATTATAATGAAGTATTATGCATGTTGTACTTTTTCTATCAATCAATACAAATAAAAGTTAAGTCAATAATTCCTAGGTGCATTTTTCTTATCTTTTAAAACTAGACATGATCTTTCTAGCTTAAAAACTTTGTTTTTGCAAAGATTTTCAGAAAATAAAAATTATTATAACAAATATAGAAGTCAAATTGGTGTTTTTCTTTAAAAAGCAATTTTTAGGAATCCAAGTGATCTTTTAATAAGGTGACCAAACGCTAAAAAACCTAAAAAGCGAACCAAACACTACAAGATAAATTTGAATTTGAGTTAAATCATAATGAAAAAATCATCTTGCTGTCCGAATTAACCACATATAAGGAAAGAAAAGCTTACTAATCTTAAATGCATGTGTTTGAATGAGAAAATGCCATATTTGATAATCCTTTCACAATTCTTAAAATATCATTTGCATTATCACTTAAAATTAACTCTAACTAGGATCATACTCCATATTGGAGGGCAAGTATGAGGATTAGAAAAGCAATTTGACCACAAGGATATACAATATAGTCCCCAGTGATCAAAAGTGCCCAAATAAATCTAGGGGCATGAAGTAATTTAAAGAATTAAAAAGGTTTGAGCATGCCATATAAAATAGAAGATACGAGTTTTCTTGCCCGCGCGCTACGCTGAGCTTTTTTGATGTAGTAAACTAATTGATTGTTGCGTGTGTTTTTATTGATTAACTCAAAATTTAATTAGTTAAATTATCATTTATAAAATCTATTTCGAATGAGTTATTTGTTTTGTGCATCGAAGTGATTGAACATTGTTATTATTTGAAATGTTTAGATAATTATTTAATCGGTAGATTGTCTATGTGTATCGAAGCGTAGGGCAAGTGACTCGTATATTTTTTCATTATAAATAATCTGGCCCAATTTTCCCACCTGTTTTGTCTATGTGTGGCTTCGTATAATTTTTGTTTGAATGATATCAAATCTAAAATATCGTGAAAGTCCATTTTCATTTTAAAAAATATCGACTAATAAATTATTTTGATTATTATTACATTTTAATCATCATGATTCTTAATTGTCATAATTATTATAGTTGTTATTATAATCATTATTGTAAATAATTAATATTCTGATTATAACTGACAGTATTGTTATACTCGTTATTACTATGACAATAATCATCACTATAACCAAAATCGTTGTTTTTATTAATATTATTTCAATCATTATTAGTAGTATTATCATCATTATAATTGTTTTTGTCATTATTGATATTTTTATATTATTTTATGAGTTATTGTTATTATTGCATTTATAATGATAACACCATTAAATTAAGGTGTTATAATATTTTTATATTATTTTATGAGTTATTGTCAACATTATCATAAAGATTATAACACCTTAAATTATTATTATTAGTACTGTTAAAATAATAAAAATTACTAACTTATCTTGAGGAATAAAAAAACCCAAAAACTTTAACAAAAGAGTAAGCAAGAAAAAACACAACTCAAATTATTATTATTATTATTGCATTTATAATGAAAAACAATTACTTTGAAGAATAAAAAAAATCAAAATTATAACAAAAGAGTAAACAAAAAAAATAAATGACAAAAGAAAAATGAATATTATTAGACTTAACAAAATCATTTGAAAAAAAATATCTCAAATGATTATTATTATTATTGCATAAATAATGAAAAACAAATCTCAAAGAATAAAAGAAATAAAAAAATATAACAAAAGAGTAAGCAAAAATTATAATAAATGATAGAACAAAAATAAATATTATTTGCCTTAAAAAAATCATTTGAAAGAAACATATAAAAATACTATTACATAAATAATGAAAAACAATTAGCTCGAAGAATAAAAAAACTAAAAATTAAAACAAAATAGTAAGTGAAAAAATAAATTAATGACAAAATAAAAATAAATATTATTAGCCTTAAAAATAACATTTGACTTTAAGAAATAAAAACCAAAACAAAAAAGAAATATTAATTTTTATATATTTCAAGGCAAATATATGAGCAATTTGACCTGTTCTTCGCCACAACAAGAAATCTTTTTTTGCCTCATTTCAACATATATTTTTTTTTTGGGTATTATTCTTTTATTTCTTGATTTAGTTTTGATTCTTTTATTTTTTTGGTAATATTGGTATAATTCTAAATAATTTATTTGTATTTATGTATCTATACTCTTAGTTTTGACTTTCAATTTTTATTGTAATTTATCTTTGTATTAAATACAACTTTGGTTAAAAAACACAGTAAGTTCAGTTTTAGTAGTGTGAAATGAAAGTGAAATCCTCTCTTATACATGTATAGTGAATCTTCTGTTATTAGTTATTTGTTATATTTTTTAGGCTGATTATTTTGCTAAGATATAGCATCACATAAAAATTTTAAGACCATTAACATTTTTTTTGCATGTTAAAAATATTGTTTCTGACAACGATAGTGACTCGTACATTTTTATATTATAGATAATTTGGTTCAATTTTTCCACACGTTTCGTCAACGTGCGACATCCTATATTTTTTGTGTATGTGAAATATCATACATAAAAAAGCTGTAAAAGTCAACCTTTAAAAAAATAACATCAAATGATGAATTATTTCTATTATTATTCTAATTGTTATTATCATGATTGTTAAATTATCACAATTATTATAGCTGTCATTATAACTATTATTATAAATAATTAATATCCTAATTATTATTGGTCATACTATCATTGACACCATCATTATTGTTAGAAAAAAAATTAATTTTTTTTATTCTATAAGATTTATTTCTCATATTATTATATTAAAATTATTTAAGAACACTAACATTAAATTAACTTGATTTTAAATAAAAAAAACTTAGTTAATTTATATATATATATATATATTAAGGTGTTAATATTAAACAAATATCAAAATATATAATTAGTCTAACATATTTGGAAGAAAAAAACCTTACAATTAATCATTGTCATTATTTTGAATGCCTTATCTATAATAATTAAAAAAATTAACACCTAAAAATATTAACAAAAAATAAATTTAAAAAAAATGACAAAATAAAAAAATATTATTAGATTTTAAAAAATTATTTGACTTGAAAAATAAATAATAAAAAAAAACAAAGAGAAAAAATAATAAATATCAATTTTCAAATGATCACCAACACAATTTCAAATTTAAGCATTAAATTTTAAAAAATACATCCTTAACAACAGAGGAAATAATAAAAATTACAAACATAAGCATGTACATATAAACATGGATAAAAATAGAAACTATTTCAGAAATATATATAAAAAATAAATGAATTAAAATATATATTAAAGATTAAAAGTATAAGAGCTAAAATAAAATAAAAAAATTGATTTAAAGAACAAAATTAAAACTAATCTAAACTTTATTAACAAAAATATATTAAATGTTCATGAATGCTCTCTTATGGTATCCATCATCCGACTTTCTTTTCTTTTTTCCTTTGCGACATTATCTTCAATCCATATTTATTGGCAGTTAAAACGTCAAAGCTTAAGAAATATATGTCGAATTAAGATAAAGATTCCAGATACTTAGAAATATGGTTAAGACCTACTCCATTGTTGAATAAAAAAGATTATCTTTTAACAATGCAATCTTCAATAGTACAATATTGAAGACAAAGTATATTAATTAATTGTTAGGATAGCTGCCCACTGAAACTGTGTACAGTGAAGGGCACAACACTGAGCTGAGAGGACAGCTAATTAATGAGCAAGTGGCGAAGCAAAATAGTGCAAGAATTCTTAAAGAATTCACGCAGAGTGAAGCAAACAATGCAGGTACTCCTTGACTATTGGCGCATAGCAAATGAAAACTGGGCAGCTAATTAATTAGTATGAAAACAGTTTAGGAATTCAGAAACAATTGACGCTGCGCAAATGAAAATCACTGTTACTCCACAGATCATTTAAGTGTGAGTAAACAGTAAACATGAACAGTAAATCAACGATATGTTTTACCTTTTTTATTAATAATTAATTAATAATGATAATAGTGCTTGAAACCAAATGAAGAAAACAAATATAAGAAGTCCAAACCTGATACTAGGGGTATAACAAACTGTTTGGCAAAGATAACCCTTGGATCCAAGAATCCTTTTGACCAAAAGAGAGGTTTGGGAATCAACATTAGTGATCCTTATATTACAACATTATATCGATTAGTGTTTGGTTTGAAAATTTCAAGGTTAATATATACATAAATAATTATTTTTTAAATATGAATTTCAGATAGTTTATCAATTTTAATAACTACAAGAAAAAATCAACACAAATAGTCTGTTTTCATCTTCTTTTTCTTTATTCTCATATTTGTATCTTGGTTTTTTTCTAGTTATTTTAGAAATCAACAAGGAGATAGGGGCAATGTAATAGAGAGAGAGGATGTTATTGTAAGGGAGAATCCATGAGTACTACTGGTCTTGATAGTTTGAGATAGGACGCAACTCACGGTGGTTGAGGCTAGTCTTGGAGTGAGGGGAAAAAAGAAAGTGTTTTGGATCGTGAGAAATATGGAAGGTGTAGTTGCAATTGGCATTGGTTTTAGTTTTGGAGGAGTAATGGATAAGAGATTGTGGATTGATTTCAAAATAGTTTCATGCTGAGAAGAAAGATGGTACGAATGAGGGATATGTGTGGTTGTTTGGATGCGGATATAGGGATCACGGTGATGATTTTGCTTCAAGTAGCGGCTACTTTTACGACATCTGATGGAGGATTCTTGTTTCGAGCAGTTGTCGACTGTCTATGGTAGTCGTGGGTTGTTAAAGAAGAAAGTGGAAGAGGCACCAGTTGTGTAGCTGGGAGACTTTCAACAATGACAAAGGAAGATTGGTTTGCTTTATTGTGGTTTGGGAGAGCATGAGTACTGTTTTTTAGGTTTGGGTTTTTTGATGGTATGACGCCAAGAGAGATGAGGGAAATGAGTTTATTTTGGGAGGTAGAAAGTTGGTTTGAGCGTTTAATTGCTTATGGGTCATGGTGTTGTGATTTGGCTCAGCAACTGGTAAATGCTATGTTGTCACTAGTGAAGGCTACGGTTAGAGGTTGAAGATGAGTTTTGGGATAACGATGTTGGCATGTATATTGTAATTGTTTAATAGATGTTTAAACGGCGATAGGAAAGCATATAATTTATGACTAATTATTTATTATTTTGGATGGATTATACTTTTATATATTTATATGTGTGTGAGTGTGTGCGAATATATGTACATTGATATGTTAATATCAATTGATAATGATATGTCTGTATATCCATGTGTGTGTATAGGATGAATTACTTTTATATATATACTAGCCATATTGCCCGCGTGCTGCCGCGGGTATTCCTGTGTATATAATTTCACATAATTAAATCCATAACGATAAACTTATATTATATAATCAATAAAAAGTTATAGACCAGGAAACAAAATGTGTAAATTTTTAAGAGGAGTTTGTTGCGTAAGCGCAGGTTATATCTTTTGGAATGTAGCTACTATGTTACAAAAGATCACAAAAGAGCGCAAACCATACCACTTGCAGATCATTGTTAAATAGAGGGACGTCGAGGTGAAGAACAAAGCCAAAACCTCTCATCAAAATGAGACATTTCATCTCCTTACTAATTCTCCTGTTAAAAAAAAACATTGCAAGTTACTAAATGACATGAAAAAAAATTGATGTCAATCAATCAAAAATTGCAGCAAATATCTAAAAAAGAATTGGTGTGGACGATCTATGGTGCAAATTGCAAATGACACAAAAAAAAATTTAGTTGGTGCGTCATCTTTTTCATCAAGAGTCATTACTTTTCATCCAACCATAGCCAGATAGCACACACAAATATATTCACAACTGAAAAATCATTAGCTCCAATGGGAAAAAAAATGCAAACATAACCAGCCTGAACAGCAAGCTATCAAAAGAGAAAACACAAAATAAAGACTACACAACTGCATGAAAAGCAACAAAAAACTAATCTTATGTTTTAAATGCAAATGCAAAACAAAAGCCAAAAAATTGTGTCATATTTCTTAAAAGAACTGCCTAACAAAACCAGCTATTAATAGAGAAAATTCAAAACAAATGCAGCAAATCAGCAAAAAAAACACAAAGAACCAACACCATATGTTGCAAAAACCGTTGCAACCATTAAAAAACCCAAAAAACAACAAAAACAATGCCACCATTGCAACAAAAATTGGAGCCTTAGAAAACCATCATGCCAAACTATAGCAAGGCAGCACATGAATATATAGTTGCATCTAAAAAACTCAACATTTCGAACAACTAAAAAACATCAGCATACCATGACTAAACAACCAGTAATTGATATAGGTATAAGCAGCCTTTGGTTCTAAGTTACATATTGAATTTGGATCAATGGTCTCAAACCTCATTTCAACTATCTTATCAAGGTATAAAATTATCTTTGTTTCGTGTTGCTTGACCACATGATCAAGAGGTTAACATCAACAACAATTCAATGGAGGATATGTTCTACAAGTACCATGTCACTCACCACACTTCCACTCTTTAACATCCTTAAACAAATGGCCAAGCTAAAATTTCTAATTGTGAGATCAAGTCCATCATTGAAAAAATGTGCAAAACAAAATAGGATAACTTACAAATAATCTATTGGAATGTTTTTATATACGATGATTTATGGTAAATGATGGCATGTTCATATGGGACTTGAGCATAATGTATTTTTACCCATTAAGCATTGTAACTTGGATTTTGATGTGACCATAAATAATAGAAAGTTTCAATTACAAGAGTTAAGAGGATTCACCTTTGAATCTTGTATAGGATCATGAGCGACTTCATTAGCCTCTTGTTTAAGCCTTCAGAATCCCCTTATTGCTAACACCTTTCTCTAACAAAACTGTATGGAAGTACAAACTAATAAAAGTTTGAAATAAGCACGCCACAATAATCATTTTTGTTTATATTTTTGAATGATAAAGCACAAAGGCTCTCCTTCATATTTCATTCTTTTGGTGATGTACTTCCTTTTCCCATGAATCTTGAAGTTCATAGAATATTTTTTTTCCTCATTCTTGAGATTGAATCCTCATGTGTTCATAGAATATATGACTCAAATAGGAAGAGAGAAAAAGAAAAGACAGAGACACGAGAGTTGATTTACAGTAGAAAGAACACTGGTTTAGATGAGAAATTATAAATCTGACTTTTGTTAGGACCAGAACTTATGAAAAACAAAAAGATATGAAAGTGATGAAAATGACTTAAACAACAACCAAATATATCAAATATGATGATAATATACTGGAAAAAACAAAATCAACAAAAACAAAACTAGTTTTGAAAACTAAGGCAATGAAATAAGGAATCATGCCTATAAGAATTTTATAATTAACAGGGAAAAAACTAAGGCATTCAATGATAAAATCATTTCGAGTAAGGAATTTCATGCTGGTAAAAAGTTACTCTTTCATTTATATTTGAAGCTCATCCTAGTATGCTACTTTCTCGTTGGATTGGATCTTTTGTTGTTACTAACACCTTTAACTATGGAGCAATAAAATTTTAAGCTTAGACATAAGAAAAGTGATCAAAGTAAATAGAAAACATTTCAAACCTTTTTATAAAGGTTTTAAAGAAATTATTGTGGTGCAGGTTTATTTGGACAAACTTTCATGTGTTGCATGTAATACTTAGTAATGGAGATAAGATTGAAGAGCATGAATATGGAAGATCATAACATTAGTGTTAGTGCATACTAATGAGAGGACTTTCTATTTTGGTGTGGAATGTATTTCATTTATGTTTTAAGGGATAAGAAACTTTTAAAAGTTGTATTGTGAATAAATTCATGAAATTTTATGATTTAATCTCTTTTAACTTGTTCTTTATTTATAATGTTTATGCTATCTTGATGTTGTGAAGAAATTGGAAGTAAAATTGAATGCTTAAGTGGTTTTAACTAGGTTTTATTTTCAATTTCCTTTATTTTATTCTAAGTCATTAGTTTTTCTTTCTTTTCAGTTTTTAGTCTTATATTTTACAATCTATTGTCTTTGACTTTTTTTTCCTTTGCATGAGGATGTGCAAGATCTAAGTGTTGTGAAATTTGATAAATTCACATTATCACTCCATCTTCTTAGTATCTTATCCTTAGTATTTTATTATATCTCACAATAACTTAACTTATTTTGTGCTTAATAGTGCTATGAAGCACAAAGTGTAAAAATAAGCTAAATGAAATTATTTTTTTACACAATTTCAAGTAAAGAAAGAGCATAATAGGATGAGTTATTAGAGCTAAAAAGTGTAGATCCTAATTGTATCAACAATGAATCCTAAAGGGATTAGGATTGGTCAGAAAAACATGAAAGACTAGATCGTCATGCACTCTTTAGACAATATATAAATCTATAGATGGAATTTTGTTACATTTCAAGTTGTGCTTTAAACTAGACATCTCAAGTTTTTCATCCATTTATGATATGCCCAATAAATCATTTAGATAAAAGAGAATAATATATTTAAAGTTATGTCTAAAGTTTGTTAGCAAACTAGAATGAGTCCAACCTATCTTTCCATGCTAGGATTATGACATGACAGTTCATTAATACCATGAAAAAGGCCTAACAACCTTTTATAAGGTCAAAGTCAATGCACAAGCTATTAGGATCAAATTAGTATAATAAATCTATAGATGGCCAGGAAAAAAAACCTTTTATAAGGTCAAAGTCATTGCACAAGCTATTAGAATCAAATTAGTATAATAAAACCTTAACGTAGTCTCACTAGGAAATAGCTGCCAAGTAGAAAGTTTCTCCACCTCCTCGTTACAATTAATGACCCGAAGATTGAAAAAAAGAGGAAGAACATTTAGAAAATATTATTGCAACCCATGTTTTTGAAGTATTTTAAAAAACAAAACAATAGCAATAAACAATATATATGTATATATATTTGATATATTTATATCGTTTTTAGTTTTTTTAGTATCGTCTTAAAAGGATTCAAAATTGAAATATGTTTTCAACACGTTTGGCTTTTAACGTGTCATTCTCAAAATCATTGATTTTTCTCTTTAAGTCATGTCGATGTTACTTTGTTTTGAAAAACACAAAAAATACAAAATGTTTGAAGTTGAAGAGGTAAAAAACAAAGGACCAAAACAAATTTATTTTACCTATATATAGGTGTCCATACATAAGTTAATGGAGGGGGGCATTTTAAGAGGGGATTCTAAGGGACTAAATTTTATTTCATACACTCTCTCTTCCTAGAAAAAAAATCTAATCCTTTCCTTGTTTTTTTTCTTTTAAAGTCGCTGACCACCCTCCCTCTTTCTATTTTTTTTCATCTTCAACACCTCAATTCACCACACCACAACAATAACTAGCCACCATAGCTTACCTTTATTTCTTCTTTAACGGGACATAAACAAGGCCTATTTGTATTCATCTTCATCCTCTTGATCCTCCTCCCTTCTCTCTCATTTCATTCTCCTTCACCAGACCTACATTCAACAAGAAGCATTGCCTCTATATTCTCACCTGCCACCATCAACAAAATCACCCATGTTCAACAAAACAACTCAATCTCTTCCTCCTATCACAAACCTGAAAGTCCACGCTACACATTTTCTCCCTCGGCCAAACACCAATAAGACCACAACCTGCCTCTCGACCAACGTCATCCGGAGAAAAAACTGGAGAAAAATAAATAAAATAATTAATAAGATAAATATAATAAAAATCATATGATAATAATAATAAAAAAATACATTTAATTATGAATGGAAAAAAACTAGAAGAAAAGAAAAAGTGGGGTCAAAAGTGAAATATATAAGTAAATGGGGTCAATTTTATAAATAATAAAAATACTATTAAAAACTTCCTATATTTTTTGTTTACTTGGTTAGCAGCTACTGTAAACAAAAGGGAGAAGGGAGAGATGAAAATTTAATAAGAGAGAGCTGTCGCACGTCGCCGCGCGGCGTCCCGGGATGGAATCCTGGCTCTCGCAATGGAGTTGTTGAGGAGTCGCCACCTAGCTGTTGAGGGTCGCTAGGAACACCCGATTTGTACTGGTCTGCTCAGGGATTCAAAGGTAGGGGACTGGTTGCGTATAGGGAAGGTATTAGCACCCCTCGTACGCCTTACCTGAGGTAAGCTGCATTGTCTACCTTGATGTGATTGTAAATGCTTCAACGGGTCGTATTTATTCGTGTGAATAAATCTTAGCTTTTGAAATTTCATCATGAGTTCGTAAACCCAAAATAAAATATCAAGAAACAGATCCACGTAGATGCCTTAAAAGGATCACCTATCATGGATGAGTTTTCCGCAATTTTATGCCTCATAAAAATATAAAAATGTTCCGCTCAAAAATAATCCTGTGAATTTTATTGATTATTTCTAGATATACAAATGCTAGCCTACTTGTAGTTTCTTCATTCACCACCTGAAATTAACCATTAATCCTCATGAATTAATTTTACGGTTGACCGATCCATAAAAGAAATCGACCACCGCTCAGAATAATTCTGACAATTTTGATGGTTATTCCCGAATATGTAAATGTTAACCTACACGTAAATCCGGCAATTACTACCTAAAATCAACCGTTAATTCTCATGAATTAATTTCGTGATTTGTTTTAATATTAGGCCAATTTCTCAAGATTTAATAAACTTGTTATTAAATCAATGATAAATTTTCAGAAAAACACTTTGGCCGTTGCAAAGAAAACATATTTTTTATTTCATTTTATATTCTTTTTTTCTTAACAAAACAAAATAAAATTAAATAAATAAAACACAACACAACAAAACACACACACACATTCTCTTTTTTATTTCTTTTTCATCACCCTTTATAAATAAATCAACAACTCACACACACATTATCCTTTTTTTTTCTCATTACATTCCACAAATAATAATAAAAATGCAACAAACTCAAATAAAACACATAAACATAAAGAAAATTACAAGAGGGGACTCATGAATGGTGGCAGAGGCAGTGCAGTGGTCTTGGTGGCGCGTCTGCCACTCGCCACCGTCACTGGCGACGCGTGGAACCACGCGCCGCCGGTGAACAGTAACAACGGGGAGGAAACAGCAGATCTGCCTCTTCTCTTCACTCTCTCGCCGGTGGTGACGTCCCGGTGACCTGCAAACACAGAAAAACGCACAAAAACAACAAACAAGGTAGCTGGGTCGTTCTTCCTTCAGATCGGAGATCTGTTCTTCTCGGCTCAATCTTCTTCTCCTTCTATTTTCATCTTCCTTTTCTCGCCGGCGAGGGTGTCTCGAGCTGACCTAAGGACATAAACAAACAGCATACACGCAACGGAAACACAACACAAAGCACAATCAGTTCATTCCCTTTAGATCTCAGTTCTCGGGTCTGTTTTTATCTTCCTCTTGGGATGGCTGGACTGCCGTGGGTAACATTGAGGGGCTGAGATTTGACGAGGCTGAGAGGAGAAAAAAGTGAGGAAAGGGAAAGAGATCGTGGTGGCCTCTGTCATGGCTGAGGGCAGAAAGGAGAGGAGAATGAGGGTAGATCTGCTGGGCAAGTGGCTGACGGTGTTGGCTGATTGAAGAGAGGAAGGGCTGCAGCTGAGGCGGAAATGGAGGCTGGATGGTGGTCTGCTGGCCGGAGGGGAAGGAGATGGGACTGTCAAAGAGGAGAGCTGCTGTGGTGAGGGACTGTTTGCCTCGGCTGGGGTCTGTTATGGACAGGAGAGGGCTGAGATCGTGGCTGAGAGCAGAAGAGAATGAAAAGGAGCAGGGGAATGGGGGTTACAGCTGGAGAAGGAGAGGAAAAGAGAGTGGCTGGTCGCCGGAGGGAAAACTGGAGAGTGGGGAGAAGGGGAGGGAAAATGGGGCTGCAGCGGCCCCAAAAGGAGGCTGGCGGCTGCAGCCCCAAAAAATTGAAACATTAGGGTTAGGTTTTCTTTGAGGAGGTTTAGGGTTTTTTTTGGTGAATGTATATTTTTTGGTCCTCCTTTCTTGTGGCCATGCACTCTATTTATAGAGTTTTCAAAGGCAAGATTCCAAACACAGCCCTCAGCTTGCATGCTTGTTTCAATTTGATCCTTCATTTCCAATTTGTGCGATTTGACCCTGCATTGACTGTTAAATTCTCAATTTATTCAATTTTGCCCCTGTAACAAGATATTTTTGAATTTTTGTCTTTTTTTTATTTTTATTTTTTTTCTTCTGAAACATAAAAATAAATAGGTCAAAATTTGGGTAGCAACAAGAGCAATACTAGATAAGTGTTTAAACAAGAAAACAAGTGAAAAAATTGAATAAAAATACAAGGGAGAGGGGCCAACTTGAGAAAGTATATGGAGGGGTTGAGAGTTTCGACTGGTTATGAATCGAAATTCATATTATCTTCTTCTAATGAGAGTTAAACTTGATTATGAAATTTATTTGAATTCGATTAAGTATTGAAGCATATAATTTGAAATTCATAAATTAGGGTTCATGGAGTGTTTGAGGATAATGAATTTTGTTTATAGGAGGGTTGAGGCTGACCACTAGAATTGTGTTGGAGGATAATAAATTTACTTAGAATTAAATGATAAGAATTGTGTTGGAGGAGAAATTATGTGAAAATGTCAAGGAAATGTTGCAATATATAGGAGGGTTGAGGCTGACCACTAGCAACGGTATTTAGGAGAAATTAATTGTGTTTCTCTTTAAAAGAATTAATATAATAGATTAGTGACTAGGTGAATATGGTTTTGTGGAAGAAAAATAGGGATTATAAACGGTTTAGAACCATTGATATATTCTTAGTTATTTTCCTTATTGTAACCTTCTTTTATCATAAAATATATATTATGATAAATATTTCTCGTACAAGTCCAACATAAGAAAAATAAGAACAGTGAAAATTCTAAATTTATATATATAAAAAATAGAAGTCTCAAGGATTCTGTTAAACAGATACAAATTTTTTAAAGTTTATGCAAAAGATTACCTGAAGATCAAATATTCTTCATAACTTTTAATATTTATTTAAAGACTGAGCTGTTGCAAAACATAAGTTGTCTAAGTGTCCAACTTCTAATAGTAATTCACACAAGAATCTCTAAAATCCTTTTATGAGAGAGTGCTTGTTATACCTTAAAGTGCTAGCGTTTTTCTTTTATGTTTTAGGTGTTTATGTATTGGTACTCTACTCATCATTTTTTCACATCTCTCACAAGAATTATCATTCTATTTATAGAGAAAACTGAAAACCCTATAAATACAAAATATAATTTACCTTTTAAATAATATCACATATATTATTTTTGACTAATTTTAGAAATTTATTCAGTCAAGTCCCTACTTAATTTTTCTAGGTTTAAAATTGTAACTCCATGTATAAATTACACTCTCAACCTTAATTTTTAAATTTATTTACAATCACGTCATAAATGATTAATCATCCCATTTTAATTTCTAAGCAATTGTTCTTATATGTGTGAGCTAAGTCTACACTTGATTTTTCTAGGTTTAAAATTATAATTCCCTGTATAAATTACTCTCCCGACTTTAATTTTTAAAACTTATTTACAATCAAGTAATAATTGATTAATTATCCCATTTTAATTTATAACAAATGATTCTCAAAATATTAGAAAATGCATAAGTGGTTTGACTTAACCTCTTAATAACTAGTTTCTTAGTGTAATTATTATCCCTTCATCAATAATATTTCAATTTTATTTCAATAAGTTTTGAAACTTTTTTCAAATTACATTTCACCTTGCGTAAGGGTGTACAATCAATATTGTTTGAGAATAGAAGAAATATTTTTTCCTTATTTATCTAGGATGATAAATCATATTTTGATTACTTAAATATTTTTATATAAGTCATGTTATCCTCAATATCTGCCCAGTTGTTAGTAGTGATTAGAACAATGTAAATCAAGATCAAAACATAACACTCCTTATATAAGATAACTTGATGATTTCAAGTTTAAGGATCACTTACATGTGATGTTTTCATATGAAATTCTGATGTGGATTAATTTAGTGTACATGTCATATGACAAGCACTTACAAATTAGTTATAAGTATCTCTATCTCTCATATCATAGTTTATGCGAACAATTGTTTCTTTTCATTAAAATAATAATAATATATGTTAGTCTCAACAATTTTAATTATTGTTTAGTTTTAAAAGAACATTGACCTTGGATATTTATTCACATTGTTTTGATTCAATAGGAATACTACAATTATAAAAAAAAAATTAATTTCAATTGCAAAATATTTTGGTTCTAAAACTTTATCTTTATTCTAAATTTATTAATCAAATATTAAATTAATTAATTAAATATTTGATGAATATTAAAGATAAATAATTTTTTATCAGTAAATTAATATATATATTTAAAAGATCAGTATTATTAAGATATAAGCTAAAACAGCTCGGGGTAGGTTGCATTGTAGCTAAAGAGACAATTGCACTGTGGACTGGCCATTTTTCGGTCGTGCGTCGCGGTTGTTCGTCCGCTTTTTTTTTTTTCCGGCTATGAACAGTGTAGTGCCGATATTAGCCCTGGTAATAGGACAAAATAGTGTTTCGGCTGAGGGGTAAATAACGTTTAGGCTCATGGGTGCGGGCGTAATTGCACGCGTACGGACCGGTCCGATCCGCCGCAACTCTTTATTTTTTTTTTAATATTTTTGAAATGGCTAAAGACTATTATAACCCCCAATAAGAAAAAATCGATTATTTAAGGGCAGGGACATAACGGTAACTTACCATTATTATTTATATATTTTTCGAAATCTGGAGGCGCGTGCGTTTCACGCGGCCGACGGTGGCCCCCCTGACGCCCCTTTCAAGTGGCGCGTGCGGTATGATACGGCGGCCGGAAATGAGCTACCGGCGTCGAATCCGGTGCGCCTCCGCCTGGTCTTCCTCCCGGTGCGGCGCGTGTTGCCACACGGTGGCCTTGGACGCGGAGGAGGCCGGTTGAACACGGCGGCAACTTTTCTCTCTCTCCCCTGCACGTAAAAGTGCAGGAGAGGCCCCCGTGTTTTTTCCGTTTTCATTTCGGTCCCTCAACTTGCAATTTCCTTTCCTGCACCTTTCACTTCTGTTACATTAGTTTTAATTTGCTTCGATTTGGTCCTTCAGGTTGAAATTAATTAAATGTGCACCTTTCACTTCGGTCCTGGAACTTTTTATTTCCGGATTGGGTCCAAATTGGTCAATAAATTCGGTACACAGGTTTGAATTTTTGCAATTTTGTCCTTCGATTTAAATTGATAATAAATGTGATTTTCATTTCAGCCCTTCAACTTTTGATTTATGATTTAAATCCCTGTTTAAATTTTTAATGCTTATCAAATAATTGCTACATTTTTCTTTATAATTTTATTTTCCATCGATTTTTTTTCTTTGATTTATTTCTGCCACTTTCATTAATTAGAATAATAATAATAATAATAATAATAATAATAATAATAATATATTATTTTTTCTTGCTTACTCTTTTGTTAATGTTTTTGAGTGTTTTTTCTTCCGTGAAAATTTTATAATTTTAATTGTTTTTGCAATAATAGCAATAGTCATTTTATATCTAATATTACTGGGGATAAAAGACAACTCAAGAACACAAAATAGACAAATTTACCTAGGTTACCTACAATTAAAAAACGATACAAGTCACTTTTGTCTCGATTAAACTGTTCCTTTTAAACGGCAAACAAGTTATTATTATATGTTTTAATATTTATTGCATATTATCGCCTAAAATTATATAAAGAGATAAAAAAAAATGACCTCGGATTTTTTGCAAGAAAAAAATTAATATCAGCATTCTTAAATACATTTAATATAATAATATGAAAAAGAAATCTTATAAAATAAAAAAAAATATTGGCTACGAATTTTAATTTTGTTCTCTTTTGTTCAAGTGTTTTTTTGAAGAAAAAAAATTGGATTTTTAATATTTAAGATCTAATATTACCCGGGAAAAAATACAACTCAAAAAAACAAAAGGTAAACAAATTTGCCTAGATTATATACAATTAAAAAATATATGAGGCACTTTCTGTTTCGACTAAACTGTTCTTTTTAGACAGCAAATAAGTAATTATAGCACGCAAAAAATATATATTCCTTTTTTACAAAATATTGCAATGTTTTTATTTATAATGTGTCAGATCTAATATTACTGGGGAAAAAAAGCAACTCATATTTTTTTTAACAAATTTACCTAGGTTATCTACAATTAAAAAATATAAAAATCACTTCCCATTTCGATCACACTATATAATATGTGAGACTAAGTATATTTGTTTAATATTTATTTAATATTATCGCCTAAAAATATATAAAGAGAGAAAAAAAATGACCTACGATTTCTTGAAAAAAAAATTAATATCGGCATTCTTAAAGATATTTAATATAATAATATGATGAATAAATCTTATAAAAAAAACTTTGGCTTTGAATTTAAATTTATATTTTAGACCCTTTGTTTGTTTCTTTTAAAAAACGGTGACCTTTTTTTCACATGTATTTTTGATTTTTTACTGTCCAACTCAGTTGTTCTTTTTTAACCGGGTTTCGTTTGTTGTTTTGTTTTTTTAACCAGAGTATCCGTGACAACAAATTTCTTATAAATCATTTCACCTTCTTAGCAAATTTTCTAACAAATTTTCTCAAAAGTTTTTTAGCAATAGCAATATTCAATCACATTTTGGTTGAAAAAAACCTTTTTTAGCATATTTTATCAATTACAATTATACTAATTAAATTTTAAAATAACAAAATAAAACATTTATAAAATCAATTAATTTTCTACATAGATAAAAATGCCCAGCAAAGCGGGCTAATCAGCTCGTGTATAACTAATACACATTGATAGAATTCTAACTTGGGTATCTAGCCAGCAAACAAAGCCAACAAATTTATGTTATTCTGTACCTAGCAGCATCCACAAGTTCTCCTTATTGTCGGGTATTTTTTTTTTTACATGTCACATTACGAAGCACTGTTTTATTCTTTTAGGTGGCAATACCAAAGTCCCACGTCGGCACCATAAGAAATACAGATGTAGACATGGCATTTTTTAGTTGGCATCCATCTAGCTTTGCTTACTCGTCCACTTCTCCACGTGTCATGACCACCATCTCCCACGTTTCCCATCAAATGTAAATAAAACCAAGCATCATGTCCAAGCAAAGAAATGCAAATATTAATTTTCAAATTAGAAAGTCTAACAAAAAAAATAGAAAGGAAAAGGATAAGAAATCGAGAAGAATTAATGGTGGGTGAGTTCCCTTGGACCAAATGCATCTAATTTTTCGGCTTAGGTTCGGATGTATAGGCTCGGTGGTAGACTTTTAAGCCCAATGATAAGCACCTCCCACACACGCCCTCATTCAACACCCATCACTACAAGTCACTACCGGCACCTCTCTCTCTCTCTCTCTCTGTGACAAAGCACCCGTTTGGCAATGTGGTGCGTTCCACGTTTGCCAAACGGGATGCAATTTTAGTGTTTGGTTTCTACCAAACACAGTTTATTTTTAATGAGTCCCACCTCATTTTAAGCTCAGAACGACGTTTCAAAAAAAGCACCTTGGAGGTGCTTTTGAAACGCCGTTTCTGTGAAGCATGTTATACCGATTCCAGCTGAATAAAACCACGATTCATTCAAACCCATTAAAATTACCGTTGAAATTTTAATTCCAAATCAACCCTCGTCCCTCAACATCACACTCTCGCCTTCAAGCTCAGAGAACTGATGGAGATGAAAAATTCAGAGAATCGCAGTCTAGAGTTTTGAAAGTGGAAAAATACCATGTCAAACAACCCATGTCAAAATACCATGCAAAGTCCAGAGAATCGCAGTCTAGAGTTTTGAAAGTGGAAAAAATATCACAAAAACAGATTAGAAGGATGAAGGGGGAGCACACATCCCATTTCAGCTATCAACAAATCACCAAAAATCTTCCCTTAATTTGCAGCCATGATTTGATCAGCCGTGATTGTTGACTCCTTGCCAGCCTCTCTTCAAGCTTTATTTTCATCTCATTGTAGCTAGAGAATGGAAACTGTGCTGCACCAGTCCAAAGAAAATGAAGAACCTGAAGAATGGACCTAACAAGAAAGAAGACAAGCGTGCGGCTGGAGGGGGCAAAGCAAAGAGAGGGAGAAGAAAAGTAGGGTTTCTAGATAAATGGGGTGTGGGTCTCGACTTTTATACTAATTATATTATTATTATTATTATTATTATAATAGTTAGCATTAAAAAATAGGGGTATTAATTTATAATTGTTTTCAGAAAAAATGTTTTTTTATGTTTTAAAATTGTTTTGATAAAAACAATTTGTTGAGAGAATAAAAAAAAATTAATTTACTTGAATTATTAATTACATTATATTATTATAATTATTAAATCTACAATATTTAAAAAATTATATATATATATATATATGTACTTTTAAGTAATTTTACAAGTTAAAAGCAGTTTGTAAAGTTTGGAAACCAAACACCCAAAACTGTTTTTTTTTCAACCTCCAACTCAACCACAGTTTTAACCAAACACTTAACTGCTTATTTTGAACCACAGTAAAAAGCGTTTTTTTTTAAACTGTTTTTTTTCAACCTCAACCACAACAACAACCGTAATACCAAACAGCCCAAAGAGCTCTCTTCTCTTTCTCCAAAACTGTCCATAGATGATCAAGAAACCACGAAACCACTGTGAGAGAAATCAAACCCGACATCAGAAGAATCATGGTAATTATGGCTACAACTAGTACCATTGTAATCAAGAAATAAAACCCGGATATATCTTGCATTTATATATCTTCTTGGGAGTACCATTGTAATCAAGAAATAAAACACAAGATTTACATATAACCAAATATATGTATGTGGTTTGTGTTCATCTTGTGTGTTTAATTATTTCTTGATTACAAATAGTGCTGTGATCAAAATTATGTTAATTTTGTTTGAGAATATTACAGGGGGGTGGTGGTCCTGATGATATTGATGATCAAAAAGAAGATATCAAGTGACCGCCATGGCTGCATCCGCTTCTTCGAACAAGCTTCTTTGTTCAATGCAAGCTTCATGCCGATGCTCCTAAGAGCGAATGCAATATGTAATGCTTGGATTGCATGAACGGTGCCCTCTGTGCTGTTTGTCTTTCACTCCACAATGACCATAGAGGTATTCAGGTATGTGCAAACTGCTGAGTATTTTCTTTTTATTTTAATTGAGAATATTCTTCTGATTTGTCTATTACATTTTAATCAAATTACTCATTGATGGCATTTTGTCGCTGTCTTCTACTAGATAAGGAGGTCATCTTACCATGATGTCTGAAATTCAGAAATACTTGGACATAGCAGGAGTCCAGACTTACATTATCAACAGTGCTAGAATTGTGTTCTTGAATGAGAGGCCTCAGCCTAGGCCTGGTAAAGGTGTTACCAACACTTGCCATGTCTGTGATCGTAGCCTCCTGGATTCTTTCAGTTTTTGCTCTCTTGGTTGCAAGGTAAAATAAGTCCGCAGATATTATTTTTTTCCCACTCCTTTGCTTTTAAGTGAACTAAAATTTGAATCAATATTCTTTGTGAAAGATCAAATTAAATAGTTTGCTTTTTCTTGTCTTACTAGGATTGTTTATTTTTTATTGGAAAGAGAGTTGATGTACTTGTAGGGAATATTTTCACCCATGGAAAGAGCTTTCAAGCCCGAACCTTACATACTTCCAGTGTTGATGAAATAAACCTCGATTTGCCTTTTCATATATAAAAAAAAGGTCCTGCATGCTGCTATTCCTGTTTTAATTTTTAAACAACTTGTGATGCTGTATACATTTCAGATTGTTGGAACGTCAAAGAGTTTCAGGAAGAAGAGAAGGCGCAAGGAGATGGATGGTTCAGACACAGAAGAATCAATGAATGGCATTGGCAACGGAAGTGCTGAGAGCAAAGTACAGAGCTTTACACCGTCCCTCAACCCCACCTCCAAGTGCTATAAATTACAGGACAGCCAAGAAGAGGAAGGGGGTTCCACACAGATTTCCAACGGGAGGATACCTGTGAAGACTACAGCAAACATTTCAATACAGTGGTGACCATCTAAAAGAATACATATTACTATAGCAAACTACGTACCTTAAGTTATTGCCATCTTATTATGATCGTTGTCTCTTTAAGTTGCTAACATCTGAGCCCTTGTGTGTTTAGAGGCCGGTGTTGGGCACTCAAATGCTCAAACACTATGCACACACTCAGAAAACATTGTGGATTACAACAGTGTATTAATGATTTTGTCTCTCAATATGCCTCAACCCTTGCCTTTGTATCAAGGATATTTTTTATTTTTTCACGGGACCGGTTGACATTACCAGATTGTTTGGGAGTAGTTTTCTATTTTCCGTGTATTTTTACACAGTAAAATAACCATAATATCCATAAATAAGACAAAAATACACAAGAACCGCAGGGGGAATTAAAGTTATTGCACATATTTTTTTAAATGGCTAACTACAAATTTACACCATATAAGACAAAACAAAACAGTAAAAGCTGGGGTTAGTAGTGTCATGACACTTTTTTTTTAAATGGTCAAATACGTAAATACCCCCATATAAGACAAAATCCATGAGGTGGTTTTAGGGGTGTCCCGGTAATTTACCATTTTTTAATTATATTTACTGTCGAATTACTGTTGGCGCATCGCCGGACGTGCCGTCCATTTCCGCGCTCACGCGGGTTTCGGACAGCGCGTGTGATGTATTCCAGCATCTAGAATGATTTAAGCCATGTTATCTTGCTCCTGGTGCAACACATGTGCTTACAAGGTGGCAGGAGACGTGTCAATAGTCGGTTGAATTTTCCCCTCTTTTCTCTCTTCTCCCTGCGCAAGCACACGCCAGCGCTGTTGTTTACTGTGATTTTTCATTACAGTCCCTGATCTTTCAATTGTTTTATATGGTCCTTCAACTGAAATTGATTATATATTGTAGTTTCATTTCGGTCCCCGGTCTTTTAATTTTCGGATTGGTTTGAAATCCTTAATATTTTTGGTATCAAATTTTTGATTTGTTTCAATTTTATCCTTCCATGCAAATTGATTATATACTTCAATTTCATTTCGGTCCTCATTCTTTTAATTTCTGGTTTTAATTTAAATTATTTAATTTTTTCGGTATCAATGTTTAGATTTATTTCAATTTTTTCCTTTGAATGAAATTTATTACATATGTGTTTTTTTATTTTGGCCCTTATACTTTTAATCTTTGATTTTCTTTTAATTTCTTTATTTTTTTTTCATATGTACTTCTTACATAGTTCCTATTTTTATCCATGTTTATATGTACATGCTCTTAGTTTTTTTTCCAATGTTATTAAGGTTTTTTTATTTAATGTTTAAATTTTAATTTGTGTTGGTGATCATTTGAAAATTAATATTTATTATTATTTATCTTTTTTTATTTATTCTTCAGGTCAAATAATTTCTTTAAATCTAAAAATAATTTATTTTTGTTTTCTCATTGATTTAGTTTTTTAATTGCTTTTTTTGTTAATATTGTTAGGTGTTGAATTTTCTAATTATTATAGAGAAGACATTCAAAATAATGATAATGATTATTTGTAAGTTTTGTTTTCTTTTAAATATGTCAGACTAATTATATATTTTGATATTTATTTAATATTAGCGCCTTAATATATATATATATATATATATATATATATATATATATATATATATATATATATATATATATATATAAATGACCTAGGTTTATTTTGAAAAAAAATTAATATCATCGTTCTGAAATACTTTTAATATAATAATATAAGGAATAAATCTTATAAATAAAAAAAATAATGGAATTTTTTTTCTATCAAAAATTATGGTCTCACCAATTTTTATTATTTCCACTGTTATTAAGGTTATTTTTTTAATGTATATATTTTAATTTGTGTTGGTCATCATTTGAAAATTGATATTTATTATTTTTTCTCTTTGTTTTTTTAAATTATTTTTATTTATTCTTCAAGTCAAATAATTTTTTTTGTCATTTATTAAGTTTTTTAATTGCTCTTTTGTTAATATTGTTAGGTGTTGAAATTTTTAATTATTATAGATATGGCATTCTACTTTGTTTGTCAAATGAGCCTTATTTTTAATAAGATCATATATTTTTGTGTTCATAATGTGTCTTCGCTCTTTAACATACTTACACCCTATTCATAAAACCATTACACCAAGAATTCTTTGGCGTGTTCCTATTTTCTCCCAAAACTATACATGATCCCATGTTCTCATAACAATTTTGGGAAAATCAAAGTTAGTATGAAAAAAAATGATGTTTGTTTTAATGAACAAACTATAGGAATTCAAGTGATCTAAAACGAGACCACACATATAGAAACCTGAAAAAACAAACCAAATACCATGAGATGACTTTAAAGCTAAACAAATAATGAGAAACCATTTTATATGGAAAAGCAAAGTTTAGCAATCCTGAATGCTTGTATTTGAAATGAGGAAAAACCATATTTGATCATCTCTTCACAACTCTAAAACATCCATTGCAGTCCCTATTTGAGTCGAATAAGCTTTTTTTCTTAATAGTTAAGCCTAACTAGGATACCACCTTACACTAGAGGGCAAGTATAAGAATAAAAAGGCATTCCAAGCCCATGAAACAATCATCAATGACTAAATATACCCAAACAAAATTGGGAGGCATAAAATAATCTAAAAAGTACAAAAGGTTTGAGCATACTATATAACAAACATGATGATAGTCCTCGAAACTTAATAATAAGAAAAACAATGATGGAAAGATGAAACCAAATGTTAGGGGGAGGGGTATATCAAACCACTTTGCAAGCTAATCTAAGGTTTCAAAGTTCATAGACCAAAAGATTACCAATGTCCCTTTCTTTCGCAGCCATGAGTCAAAGCCTACATTACATGCATTATCAAGCCCTTTCTGATTACAGGCAGACATTTTGGATCGATAAGCAACGATTTCCCATTCAAAACAAGACTTAAAAATGCATCACATGATTTGTTTTTTTCTATAAAAATTTCAAGTCAAAATATGGACCTTTTTTACCAACAAGATGTGAAATAAATATCACCACAAAGACAACACAAAAAATCTCAACCTCTGTGAAACCCTAACAATGAGAATCATTTATATGTTTTCTAGAACAAGTTTTCTTTGAATCAATGTCAAAAAAATTTTTGTTTTCAGAATGTATTTGAAATTCCAAATATTTTTCATGAAAGTTATCCTAGTAAATAACCAACCCTTCTCTACATGTCATCTTCCCTAAAAGAAAACTCAAAGGCCAAAACACTTGGATGTATAATTAGGTTGAAGTAATCTAAGAAATATAATAGGACTACCTCCATGGTTTCTTTTCTAAGTAGACAAGGACTATTGAACAAAATTAAAGTCTTTAAGAAGGGAGGGCATGAGGATACAATCTAAAGACATGTCACTCTCAAAGGTCAGGTTCAAAAGTTGTGACTCGAGTAAGCAAAATAAAGAAGTAACTGAAGCTACTTATAGAGATCCAAACTCTAAAAGTGAAAGTCTATGAAGAAAATGAGATCCTATATTTAACAAGTAAGTAGACATGCATCATAACACATTGCACTTGAATCCTTTTGTTCAAAACATGTGAAAGATGCAAAATATATTTCTTTTACGAATCAACGCATGGAAAAACGTTGGAATTCGGCCGTATCCTTGAAAACCACACATTTCTTTATTTGTTTTTTCTTTAAAATATGATTGGATTTGATATTTTTTTTCAAAAAATTGGACTAGGCCAACCCAACGACATGGGCTGGCCCAACCAATGTGGGCTAAAAGGCCCACCTCTTTGGACTTGGGTTGGACCCGACCCAACCAACTGGGTTTGTCTGAGAGCAGGTCCACCCAAGAGTTAAAATAACAAAAAAAAGAGAAAATCAGGTTGTTGCATTGTTCACGTAGCGTGAATAGTGCACAACAGTGTTCACATAGCGTGAACAGTGAACATTGAATTAATTCACACATGCAGTGTTCACGTAGGGGTGATACATCTTCTCCTTGCACAACAAGTCCTCTTCCTAATACTCCCATGAACTATTAGGTTTTCTAATAACCTTCATACTAAGTGGTGACACCGGAAAATTGTAATCATAATTTTATGATTATACTCACAACCTTATTTTCCACACCGCATCTCAATGTGGCCGAATCACCATCATGACAGCAAAGATTAGATAAAATTAAGTTTGGGCATGAAAACTAAAAGGAAAGATGTGTTTCTTTAATTATTGAATTCTAGATTTTTGAGTAATATTTTTTGAAATCATGTTATTTTTATGGGAAAAAATGAAGCTTTATTATTAGGGAATATAATTTAGTGTAACCTTGTGAAATATTTGAGAAAAGAACTTTTAGGGATCAAGACGGGATTCCAACCACCATATGTTTTGTGAGAGAAATAGGGACTTATAGTACTATGTGTCATTTAAGAATTAATCATTTAATGTACACCAATCTCGACTCCACCACCACTAGTGGAACCAACTCGGCCTTCTCTACCCGGCAACAGTAACAAGTATGAGGGTCATCCCCCTCAGCCAACCTCCCTTTCAGTGTTCACGTAATGTGAACAGTGCAACACAAATTTTTTTGAGTTGGATTTTTATTTTGGTCTCGGGTCGAACCTGTCCCGGCCTAGCCCAGGTGGTTTAGGCCACGTTCGGCCCAAGTCCAGCAGAGACAGGCCTTTTGGGCCAGTTTGGCTGGTCGGGCCATATAGTTAGGCCAAATCCATTCCAAAAAAATTTTTGAAAAAAAATGTTATATAAAAAATCACATCTAAAAAAAACAAACAAAAAAATGAGTTGTTTTCGTACATACAGTCAAATTCCAAAGCTTTTCCAAGCATATTTTTTGTAAAAAAACAAATATAACTTCTCATGTTTTAAACCAAAAATTGGATATCGTAACAAATTTACGATTATCCGTTGGAATTTAGCCAAAATATATAAAAACTCAATTTGATTGGATTCTTGATCAAATATCTTATTAGCATACCAAATTTCAATAGTAAAGGAGCTTATATAAGAGAGATATGATTTTGCTACAATGATATATGAGTTCTACCAGCAAACAGGTTTTGTGAAGAAACAAGTCCAAATTACATCTCAAAGCATCCAAATCGATATCCAAGTCTTTATTTTGGGTAATTTAGGTTCTCTAAGTCAAAGCTTAAAAATTTCATGCAAGCATATTTCTCCTTATTACAAAAATAGTTATTGAAGTATTTAAATGTAAAATTGTCTACTTAATGGAGGACTATTTTGTAAAGTAGAGAGTAGGGTTTCCTCGGCTATAAAAAGAAAGAGAAAGGGGCGACCATAATAGAGAAACACAAAAAAACTCTCCTAAAAACCTAAATTCAAGCATTCTTCCATATTTTCTAATAATTGTTCAATAGATATGCCAGATTAAACTATTTTTCTTGGTTCAAAGGACACAGAAACCTTTGAATTTCAAGAATTGTGAGATTTATTCATCCATTTATTTTTAGTTTATATGATGAATTTATATATTTGTTTTTCTATGCATATTTTCTATGATTATTTATCTTAATTGTTAGAGCATTCTTTAAGTTGTTATCGTGAACAATCTATTGCTAAGTTTGGTATCAAAAGTGATGTTGTGGTTATGAACTTCTGAAGCAACTGAGCTTAATAATTGTGGTGGATCTATATTATTAATATTAGGAAGAACATTGAAACAAACCAACATGAATTGTGTATAGTTTTGTTGTATAGATTAATTAACTTATGTAATTCTTAAGACTACCATTGAACAAAATTATAAGTGTAGAAATTGTGATTATTTGTTGGTTACATTTAGTTATATAATGGATTTGTTAACTAATTAACGTTAAGAAAAGATAAAGTTCAGAATATAAATTGAAGTTTCATTTCAAGGATCGGTTCTCATTTTTGTAGGTGGATGTTTACTTGCGACCAAGTTTGTTTTCTTGATAAATTTTAGTTTTATTTAATTTTGCTTGATTGTTTAATTCTACCTTAGTCTAGATAATCACCAACCAACCCCCCGAAATTGAATGAAAATCTGAAATAAACCTTCCTTGTGGGATCGATCTTTTGCTTACTCTATATTATCTTGTGTGTTTTAAGCTAAGGTAATTCATTTGTGAGACCACGACATCACAATAAATTTTAGCTTCGTTGCCAAGAAAGTAAATTTATTTGATTCTTATGTTTTGATTTTTATTTGCTATAATTGTTATTTATTTTGTTGAATTTTTTTTTGTTGCTTGCGATACTGTTCAAATGAGGTATTTTTGGTGGAATTAGGTCTCGGTCTTTTATTTCCTGAAGGGAAACGATATTCTAAAAAAGACTTATGGCCTTTGGCATTTAGCCCAACCCTCATTTGGACAAACTCCGCTTGTTTCTAGGGTTTTTAAGTAGTTTTTGTATTCTAGTGTGGGATTTTCGCTCAGCTCAATTTGCATTGCTTTCAATCTCTTGTGTGGTTAATTTCTTTTGAGTTTTCTTGACTATTTATGCCTGTAACTTGTTCTAGTAATCAAAGTCAAGTGTAGGTAGTTCTCAAAATATAATTTTTTTTACTGAGGTTACAACAGGAAGTTTGCGTCAATACCATGGCAGTTGCACGTCAACAAACACTCATATAGGTCATTGCTCCTAACATGGAGAACCAAGCATTATTTTCTCCCTTTTTAGATTTCTAAAGCAGTTAATTGGTTTTCTATGAAAATACTACTTTTTGGAGGAGTTTTTGTGCAAGGCCAGTTGGAGATTAAAGCTAAGACCCTGAAGACAATTGTGGGTTTTTTCTAAAAGTTTTGGAGCATCCAATGAGAATAGTCTTTGAAAGTTAAGTAAGCATAAAATGAAATCTTGTCAAATTTGAGTTGGTGCACGAAAAAGGAAATTTGAAGGACTTCTGGATTTTTTCTCATGTCTTGAGATATATGGTTGGAAAGATAAGACATATATCTAAAAGTCCCATATTTTTTCTTAATTTCTTGGATGAATGACCCGAAACATGTGTGCAAAGAAACTGACGTGTTATCCTAGTCAATGTAGGAAGAGGAGTCAATTATTTACCCACTTTGGAGTTATGTTTTATTTAGAAAAAAAAGTGAATAGTACAGGGAATTTATACACTGTTCACTTATTACGTGAAGGTTGCTGGGTTGGCTGTTTTAGGTGGAAAAATAGAGGGTTGAACTTGCCTTTCCAAAGGCAAATGGTGGTCGAAATTGTTTACGGTATTGTAGGGAAGAATTTGAATGGTTGACGGAGTTGTTGACGTCGCTGGAGGTGGTGTAGATGAGGAGCTAAAGTGGGTATTGAAATGGGAGGAAAACAAATCTGGTTTTTGAATGGTTCCTCACAACTTTGGCTTTTGATTTCTCCCCCCTCAGGCCATAGATTTCACCTCTATTTATAGTTGGTGGAATAAGGTAATCTTGTCTTTACTAGGATAAATTCAGCCATTAGTTCATTGTAGAAGCATCACAACCATTGGCTCAAAGTAGATGTCTTGAGTTGTTAAATTTGATAGTTACAGCAGACTGCTAAGTTGTCAACTTTAGGGGTTGAACCACCTCTTATGTAGTCTTCATCAGCCAGAACTGACCATACCCACTATGGTCAAGAATAAAGGGATCGTTTTCATGCATGCTTTGTCAAATTTGATAAAGGATAAAGATATTAAACGTACCTACAAAGTTGGTAACAAAGCAGGATTTTCAGTGAAATTTTAGGGAAGAATATTAATAATGATCAGACAACGCGTTGTCTATTCCCCTCTTTTTTTCTCTGCCAAATTTCAATTTGATCCTTTATCTTATGATTGCTCTGATTTTATCCCAAATTGGCCCAAAAATGTTAGTTTTATGCAACTGAATCCCTGTCAAACTTCAATGTAACCCTTAAATTTACATGCCTTTTCACTTTGGTCCTTAGTCCTAGATTTCTTCAATTTTGCTGCTAGTTCGCCCCGTAACTCTATTTTATTGCAATTTTACCTTGAATTTCAACCAATTGACTTGGTAAAAATTAAATTTCAGTCTCCGAAATTTCCAATCTTATCAATTAAGCCCAAATTAGGATCCCAAACTTAATTGTTCACCAATTAAGCCCTTAATAAAATTAATTTGACCCAATTAAAGTATAAATAAGTACTTGCACTCAATTAAATCCTTCAATTAGACTCTAAATTAATTCTAAAACATAATTAAACATTAATTTGACCCATGTTTAAATCAAATTGACCTATTAAAAATACAATTATGCTTTCTGACTTAATTTTTATGTAGGTTATTCGGTAATCATTTATTTTAGCCTTGAATCTATATTTTTCTTCATTTTTGGGCATAACAAAGATACGATCGGACTCTCGAATCCGATCAATTTGATTTGCTTGCCAACAACAATGGGGAACTGGGTGGACAAAAAAGGTAGGTGTTCATGAAGTCGACACCAACACTATGGTTGTTGCTCAAATTTCAAATCTTGAGAAAAAAACTTGAAACTCATGCGTGTTGTTATTCCTCCCTCCCCACAACAAGTTTGCGTCATTTGTTCTGATCCAACTCATCCAATAAAACTTTTTCCATCTACTGTGAGGAAAAAAAACTTGAAACTCTTATGCATGTTGTTATTCCTCCCTCCCCACACCAAGTTTGCGTCATTTGTTCTGATCCAACTCATCCAATAAAACTTTTTCCCTCTACTATGCAAGGTTTTGAGCAAGTTCTCCATGTTAATTCTTTTCAACAAGTTTGGAATGATCCAAATTCAAACACCTACAATCTAGTGTGGCGTAATCACCTAAATTTCTCATAGAGCAACAAACAACAATAAGCTAACTCTAGTCATCCTATCCATCACCAAGGGCATCCTTCAATTAAGCCTAAGAAACCAGCTTTGGGGGACTTAATTGCTCAATTTGTACAGACTTCTCATCAAAATCAGAACACTATGCAAGCATCCATCACTAAATTAGAAACTCAAGTAGGCCAACTTGCAACTATTGTGCATAATAGGGTGCAAGGCACCTTCCCAAGCCGACCTAAAATTAATCCTTGAAATCTTGAGCATGTCAAGGCTATTAGAACTCTACGGAGTGGAAAATCTTATGGTCCTCAAGAAAATGATGTACCAAATACAAGTCACGTTGAAGATTTTGTGAAAAAGAGTGGTGAGGAGGTGAATATTACTTCTAACAAGCCAAAATAGTCCCAACTACATCATCTATTACATTTGCAATCGAGAAGCCAAAGGAAGAGAGCTACATGCCATCTTTTTCATTCCCACATTGTTTTCATGAGCACAAGAAAGATCAACACATGTTTGATAATTTGGAAATTTTTAAGAAAGTTCATATCAACATTCCCTTGCTTCAAGCAATTTAGCAACTTCTTTCTTATACGAAATTTTTGAAGGATGCATGTACAAACAAGAGAAAATTCACATCGCATGAAAAGGTGTTGTTAACTGAAGAGTGTAGTGCGTTGTTGCTCAAGAAATTCCCTCCAAAACAAAAAAAAAACCAGGGAGTTTTACAATTCCTTGAATTGATGGTGATGTGCAATTTCATAAAACATTTTTAGATTTAGGCTCAAACATTCACCTTATGCCTTTGGTCTATTTTTCAGCGATTAGGTATTGGAGAGCTCAAGAGTACTTTCATTTCTCTACAACTTGCAGACAGATCAGTCACATATCCTAAAGGAATCATTGAAGACGTGCTAATCAAAGTAAAGCAATATATGTTGCCAGCTGGTTTTGTAGTTCTTGACATGAAGGAAGACTGTGACATTCCTCTCTTGTTAGGCCAACCCTTCTTTTTTATAGTTGGCACAGTAATTGATGTGTAAGAAGGAAGTTTAACTCTAAGAGCTCAAGGCAAATCCATTAGGTTTAAGGTGTTTGAAGCTATTAAAAATCAGGGGGCTTGAAATAGTGCAGTCGCATTGACATTGTCACGGCCTTTGCACATGTAAACTTTCTAGCAAATTTCACAAATGATTTGTTACATATTTGCTTAACAAATCCTAAGTTACAACCAATAGCAAAAGAGAAAGCATTGGACATGGTGGCGGCACTAAATTATGCTCCAACTTATCCTCTAAGGAGGTGGCATAAGGTGGAAAGCCTTGGCCCTCCAATAGCTTGAAATGTACCATCTATTAAGAAGGCACTTAAGTTTGAACTGAATCTTTTGCCAGAACATCTCAAGTATGCATATTTGGGAGATAGTGATACATTACCATCATAGTTGTCAAAATCGCGATTTTGACACGACACGGAAAGGGGTTCGGAAACTCTGATCATAAGATCAGATCATAAAATCGTACTTGAATTTTTCCGCACAAAAATCGTAAAATCACAGCTAAAATCGTGTAGGTAGAAAAATTGTAAAATCGTAAGTAAAATATTTCTGAATACAATACAACATAATTATGGCTATAAAACTTCATTAGTTAAGGTTCATATATAATTCAAAATAATTTAAAAATACATTACAAAACAATTATGTCCATAGAATTTCATTAGGTAAAAACTAACAAATTTAAAATAAATATTTTGATGATATGCTATATAAATTAAAATCAGTCTCGTGTCCGTCATTTTCCTCGTTATTTTTAATACATTTATCAAAAGTATTATTATTGAAAGGATTATCAGTACTAATGGTATCAACAGTCAACATCGATATTACTAGTACTAGCTCCAACTCCAACAAATTATTTCGACATCAGGATATGAAAAGGATTTAAAAACATCAAAAAAATTTAATTTAAAGTAAAAAATAAAAAAAATTAAGTATAAATTTTAAAGTTAATATTACTGATTTTCAAGAGTGATTATATATATATATATATAAAAAAAAAATTTAATATATATTAAAAATATATATAATTTTATTTTTTATAAAATCAACACAACAATTTTATTTTTTTATAATATATATTTTTTATAATTTTTTTAATATATATATTAAAAAAATTATATATATATATATATAAAAAATTTGTCCGATGTGGGACAATGCAATTTGTCCCACATCGGACAAATACAATTCTTCCTCAATTCTTCTCCAGTTAAATACTCTCCACTCTCCACTCTCCAGCCGAGGATGAAAGTTTAAACGTTTCCTTCAATTATCCCACATCAGATAAGTAATGAGAAGGTAAATTTTTTTGTGTATAAATATAAGAGGTGAATCAGTGAATGATTTGGCTTTAAAATGTTGAATCAGCCGGATCATAAAATCGGACCGATCCGGTCCGATTTTACGATTTTGACCGATTTTGGTCGAAATCGACCAAAATCGATTTTTCTTCCCAAGTTAACAAGGTTTGATGAGTTGGCTCGTAAAATCGGACGATTTTACGAGTCAACTCGTGATTTTGACAACCATGATTACCATTCATCATTGTTGCCACTCTCACTTCCATTGAAGAGGAGAAGTCGTTGCATGTATTAAGAAAGTTTAGATTAGTGCTTGGATGGACCATCGTTGATATCAAAGGCATAAGCCCATTGGTTTGTATACAAATGATACTTCTGGAGTCAACCGTTAAGGAGCAAAGACGATTGAACCCCAACATGAAAGAGGTTGTACGAGCTGAAGTTTTGAAGCTATTAGATGTTGGCATCATCTACCCCATCTCGGATAGTGTGTGGATTAGTCCAGAGCTTGTCATTCCAAAAACATATGGAATTACACTGGTACAAAATGAGAATAATGAATTGGTTCCAACTCGTATGACAATTGGGTGGAGTGTTTGTATTGATTACACAAAGTTGAACTCTTCTACTCGCAAAGATAATTTCCCCCTTCCATTTATTGATTAAATTTTAGAAGGGTTAGGCATTCACTCACATTTTTGTTTTGGAGTACTACTCTTCTAGCATCTCGAATTACTCCCCCAATAATCCTTCCTCCTTTGAGTTTGTTTTGTCATGATTAAATAAAGCACCACAACCCTATTCCTACCCCAATTAGACTTCTATAACATCCCAGCAATAAAGAAAAACCTAAATAAAACATAACTCCAAAGTGGGTAAATAGTCAACTGCTCTTCATACTTTGATTGGGATAACACATCAGTTTCTTTGCATTCATGTCTGGGGTCATTCCTCCTTCAAGACAATTTAGGAAAAATATAAGACTTTTACATATTTGTCTTATATTTCCAACAATGCATATCACAGGACTTGAGGAAATATCAGAACCTTCAAATTGCCTTTTTTCACATAGTCACTCATACCTTATAGGATTGTATTTTATGTTGATTTAACTTCAAACACTGTTCTCATTGGTTGCTCTAAAAATTCTAGAAAACTTCCACAATTGTCTTTAGGGTCTTAGCTTCAATCACTAACCAGCCTTGCACAAAAACTCCTCCAAAAGTTGTATTTTCATAGAAAACCAATTAATTGCTCTGGATATCTGAAAATAGAGAAAATAAAGTAATAAGTCCTTTTTAAATTCTCCTATAAAAACTAAGTATAAAGAGTACATAGATATATAAATTTATGAACTAGTCATGAATCTTTATACCTTCTTGTTATTGATTATATGTCCAAATGGATTGAGGTGAAATCCAAACGAACTAATGATGTTAAGGTTGTTTTAGATTTTGTCAAGACTCACATATTTGACAGGTTTGGAATCCCCAAAGATATCATTAGCCATCGTGACACTTATTTTTACAATCATTCAATGGAAGCATTGTTACGCAACTATCATATGAATCATTAGACTTCCACAACATACCATCCTTAAATAAATGGCCAAGCTGAAATTTCAAATAGAGAAATCAAGTCAATTTTGGAGAAAACAGTGCATCGTAATCGACGAGATTGGAGTCTAGAACTTAGTGATGCACTTTGAGCTTATCACACTGCTTACAAATCACCTATAGGAATGTCATATTTATAGGATGATTTATTGAAAAAGCATGTCATTTACCAGTGGAGCTTGAACACAAAGCTTTTTGGGACATTAAACAATGTAACTTGGATTATGATAATGTTGGGATTGCAAGAAAGTTGCAATTGCAAGAGCTGGAAGAGATTCAAAATTATGCTTATGAGAATGCAAGATTCACAAAGAAATGACCAAGCGTCTTCATGACCGAATGATTACAAGAAAGGAATTTCATGTTGGAGACAAAATCCTTCTTTATCATTCGCGTTTGAAACTTTTTCCTGGAAAGTTGCGCTCTTGTTGGATTGGACCCTTTGTTCTTTCTAATGTTTTTTCCTTATGGTGCAGTTAAAGTTAAATGTTTAGAAACCAACAAAGTACTCAAAGTCAATGGGAATCACTTGAAACCTTTCTATGAAGCATTCATCGCTTATGTGGAGTTAGCTGAACCAATCTATGAAGAATGAGCGTGCAACATGTCTAGCCAATGACATAAAACAAAAGCGGTAACTGGGAGGCAACCCAGCAAAAGAAAAAATCATATTTTTTCCCTTATCTTTTATTTTTTGCATTTTACTTTATTTTTTTCATTCTCCTATATTCTTATTTTTTTGTTCAATATTGATGACAATGTTGTGTTCAATATCAAGAGAATTTTGGTTTTCTTTGTTGTTTTTCCTAAAAAAATCTATGTTTGATATTTTTAAGTTCCATTGATTTATGAGAATATGAGTATTATGTATGAAATTAGTTGAGAGATGAAAATACAAATTGAATAAAGGTGTATGAAAGTTTTATTGTTTAATTGGTTTAGGTATTGACTTTGAGAATATGTCATGTTGACTTTATAGTGTAATATCAATGCAAGCTTTTGAGCCTTCAACATTATTCTTTAATTGTGCATTCTTTCTGTCATAGCCCAATTTTTGGGTTATTCCCCAAAATCTACCTAGAAATAACAAAAATAAAATAAAAGGGGTTGGTGTTGGTAGAAAAATCAACGTGGAAATTTTGGCCCAGAAATGAAGGAAAATGCAGATTCATGGCTAAAATAATTTATTATTGGATAAATGAGCATAAAAATTAAGTCGGAAGGCATAATTATATTTTATGGGCCAATTTGATTTAATCGTCGTCCAATTTAAAGTGTAATTATGTTTAGGGATCAATTGAGAGCCCAATTGAAGGATTTAATTAAGCGCAAGGGCTTAATTATACTTTAAATGGGTCAAATTAATTTTACTAAGGGCTTAATCAATGAGAAATTAAGTTTGGAAGCCTAATCTGGGTTAAATTGAAAAGATCAGAATTTTTAGTGATGAAACTTTTTGGGTGAAATCGGAAGCCAAAATTGAACAAAACAACATCGTTCATCCTGGTTTTTCCCATTAAAAAACTCTTTTTTGTCACAACCTAATTATTTCAAAAAAAAATTAAAAGAGAACTGCCGAGGCCATGCCGGACACCCACTACCCCTCCTGCAACATACAATATCCCATTCCTGAACACCTCTCCCATACTGCAAGTTGCAAATTTGAGCCTATAAAAGGAGGAGGATTGAACACAGAAAAGGGAGGAGAATGAAATCACAAATAGGGAAAACTGGAAAAAACTGGGGGAAATTCTGAGACATTCACGAGAGGGGTAAATAACACATGGGGATGATCATAAACTAGGAGAGGGGAGACCATTTAAACTAGAGAACATGGTTGTTAAAATCATGATTTTGACACGAATTGAAAGTTGCTTTTGAACTCGGATTGTAAAATCGGAATCGTAAAATTGTACTTAAAATTTACCGTACAAAAATCCTAAAATCACAACTAAAATCGTGTAGGTAGAAAAATCGTAAAATCATAAGTAAAATATTTTTGAATACAATATAATATAATTATGGCCATAAAATTTTATTACTTAAGGTTTATACATGATTTAAAGGAAATTAAAAATACATGACAATTATATCATTATATTAGCATTTAAAAAATACTGATTTTTTTGTTTTTTTATTTTAAAATAGGAGAGAGGGGGGAGGCTAACCTGGGGAGAGAGAAAGGCGGGGCTAGCCTGCTAGCCTGGGAGGGGGCGGGACAGAGGCTAGCTTGGGGGCGGTGGGACAAGGGCTAGGGCTGTAGAGTTTAGGCAAAACGCGGGATGGATTTTGGGGGATCATAAATTCGGACCGATCCGGTCCGATTTTACGATTCCGTATGATTATACCGGTTTTTAACCGAGTTTGACCCAAATCGATTTTTCTACCCAAGTTAACAAGGTTTGATGAGTTTAACAACAATGCTAGAGAAAACATAGAAATAACACACACACACACAGCAGCCCATCATCTTCTTCTTCAGCAAAGGAAAATCTTGGCAACGGGGGTTTACAGTGTTCTCTCTCTCCTCAAGCAGTTGCAGCTCATCATCTTCATCATCTCCGGCAGCACTATCTCACTCACATTCGTTGCAGTGCCCTCCCCCCCCCCCCCGACGGTGCCTCTCTCTCTAAAAAACAGCACGTCAAGCAGCCCTCCTCCGACAGCACAAATTTACCTCGAAGAATAAAAAAAACTAAAAATTATAACAAAAGAGTAAACAAAAAAATAAAATAAATGACAAAACAAAAATAAATAATATTAGAAATCATTTTAAAAGAACATCTAAAATTATAATTATTTTTATTGCATAAATAATGAAAAAACAAAATTACCTTGAAGAATAAAAAAACTAAAAATTATAACAAAAGTGTAAACAAAAAAATAAATGACAAAATATATTATTAGCCTTAAAAAATCATTTGACTTGAAGAATAAAAAAAATTAAAAAAAAATTAATTTTCAAATGATCACCAACACAAATTAAAATTTAAGGACCAAATAAAAAAATACAACCCCAACAAAAGAGAAAATAAGAAAAAAATAAAAACTAAAACTAAGAGCATATACATATAAACATGGGGAAAAATAGGGATTAATGCATAAATATATATAAAATATCAAAGGAATTAAATTCAAATAAAAAAATTAAAAGTATAAGGGCCGAAATATAAATAAAACATATGATTAATTTCAATCAAAGGACCAAATTGATAAGAATCAAAACTTCTATAACGAAAACATTAAGAGATTTAAAACCAAACCCCAAATTAAAAGAATAAGGACCGAAATGAAAATAAAATATATAATTAATGTCAATTGAAGGACAAAATTGAAACTAATCAAAATTGTTACACCGAAAAGATTAAGGGATTTAAAGCAAAACCCAAAATTAAAAGAATAAGGACCGAAATGCAAACAAAATATATAATCAATTTCAATTGAAGGATGAAATTGAAACAAATCCAAACTTATATTACAGAAATTAGGATTATAAAAAAACATTCAAAAGAAAAGGGACGGAAATGAAGCCTCCATAAACATAGGGGACTGACGTGTAATATAAGTTTGGACGAAAAATGATACAAAAAAGTTCAACCGACTACCGTCTCCAATTCGGCCATCTTGGGACGCCACACGCACCTCCATGAGGCAGAGTACATGGCGGCGCACTTGTTAAGATACTGGATGGACATTTTGCACCACCGTATGACGCCACACAAGCCACCAGAAGAGAGCGTGACAAAGAAAACCATCGACGCGCCCACAGGAAAAAATAATAAAAAGGGAGCAAATTACCTAAATAACCCTACAACCAAGTCTTTAATTTTGTTTTTTCGGAGAGCATATCCGTATTTATATATTTTCAAAAAAGTGTGAAATGTCAAGAACACCCCCGTCGACAGTTCTGGTTTTTGTCTTATATGAGGGTAATATGGTTATTTTACAGTGCAAAGAAAAGTAAAAAATTAAAAATACCCCTAGGTAGGCTACTGTTTTCTGTCTGTTGGCAAGGGTAAAATAATAGTTGTATTGTGCAAAAATACACGACAAAGACTAAATATTGTGGTAATGTGAGCCGGTTCCTTAAAAAAAATCGTAAATACCCCTGATTCCAAGGCTAAGTTCGAGGCGCACTTAAGGGTAAAATAGTAATTACACTATTGAGACACAATGATCTGTGTTTATGAATACAGTGAATGTCTTATCTCTTTTAGTGTTTTGTATAATATAATTTTTAGAAACATGAAATATGATTTCTTCTTTCATATTTATGTCTTTGTATCTTTAAAAAAGATATCCTTATAGTAACTAGTGATGTTTACTCCTAGTGTAAAACTTCTCATAAAATAGATTTGGCGAGAGAAACCATAACATTGTGAAAGTTCAATAAAATATATAAGTTTTATTAGATTTAAAAAAATATAAAATTAGCTTTTAACCTAATAAAGTAAATAAAATGAAATTGCGTGTGAGAATTAGTATATAACTAAAGGAGATCGGCCGTTTAAACAATGTTTTGCACTGTTCATCAAGATTCAGATGCACGATGGATTGGAATAGTAAAACTACATAATAAAATAAATATTATTTGTATACTAGTACAATAACAAAGTGACTTTGGCCGAGTCGCTAAGGTGTGCGCTGCTAAGGTCCCCGTGAAAGTTTGAATCTCTCCAGCCATGAAAATGAAATTACTTACTAATATAAGTATTATTTGTATACTACAACTGCACAACGAAGTCATTTGGCCGAGTGGTTAAGGCATGCGGCTTTCCTCGCAGCGAGAGTTCGAATCTCTCAGGCTACAAAATTGCACTTTTAAACAGTAATGAACAATGATTGTTCATTACTTTTTGAAAAAGTGTTTTCCCTTTTTTTTTATTGGGCTTCCTTTTTTCTGTTTGTTTTTTTTATAACCGGGGTTTCCGGGCCAGCTTACGCACACCATGATTAATCTCTAGACCCTTTATTCTTTTACATTTTTTTCCTATTTTTTTTTTCCAATTATACATTTTTTTGGTTTTTTTTATAACTAGAGTGTCCAGGCCATCTTACGCGCACCATGATTTTTTTCCCAAGTATACATTTTTTTTATCCAGATCCACTTTTTTTTTACATGTTTTTTTCCTGTGTTTTTTTCACACTTATACATTTGTTTTGGTTTTTTTATAATCGGGGTATCCGGGCCAGCTTATGCGCACCACAATTTTTTTCCCACGTATATTTTTTTTATAATCGGGGTGTCCGGGGCAGCTTACGCGTGCCACAAATAATCCCCGGACCCATTTTTATTTACTTTTTTTCTGTTTTTTTCACTTATAATTTTTTCTTTTATAATCGGGGTGTCTGGGTCAGCTTACGCATGCCACGAATATTATTTTATAGAATAGCTAAAGGAGATCGCAATTTCAAACAGTAATGAACAATGATTTTAATCGTGGTTTTCGTTGTTCATTACTATTTGAAAAGGTTAATTGAACTGTGGTTTTGGTGGGAAGACATGGCTGTTTGAGAATGCGTATGAAAAACTTTTTTGAAAAAATTTGAAATTTTTTATTTTAAATTATAAAAATTTGGTGTTTCTAGATAATTTTGATATGTTGATGTCAAAAATAACTTTTTAAAAAATAAAAATATATCATTTTGATGTATTTCTGAATGAAAAGCACTTTCAAAAGCAATCTTAATCATATTCCCAAATAGGCACGACATGTGGTGGAGGTGGAAGGTAAAAGGAGAATTGAACTGGTAGCTAAATTTTGTCATTTAAATGACATTTATTATATATGTGCTTTTCATTTTGGTCCTTATACTTTTAATCTTGGATTTTATTTTAATTCCTTTATTTTTTTATATATATTTCTTAAATGGTTCCTATTTTTGTTTATGTTTATATATACATGCTCTTAGTTTTTGTTTCTTATTTTTATTATTTTCACTGTTATTAAGGTTTTTATTTAATGTTTAAATTTTAATTTGTGTTAGTAATCATTTGAAAATTGATATTTATTATTTTTTATCTTTGTTTTTTTATTTTTATTTATTCTTCAAGTCAAATAATTTTTTTAAATCTAATAATATTTATTTTTGTTTTGTCATTTATTTATTTAATTGTTTTTTTATTAATATTATTAGGTGTTGAAATTTCTAATTATTAAAGATAAGACATTCAAAATAATGATTATTTGTAAGTTTTTTTTTCTTATAAATATGTTAGACTAATTAAATATTTTGATATTTATTTAATATTAGTGCCTTAATATATATATATATATATAAATGACATAGGTTTTTTTTTAAATAATTAATATCAGTACTTTGAAATACTTTTAATATAATAATATGAGGAATAAATCTTATACAAATAAAAAAATAATTTAATTTCTTTTTCTAACAATAATTATGGTGTCATCGATAGTATAAAGAATAATAATTAGAATATAAATTATTTATAATAATATTTATAATGATAGCTATAATAATTGTTACAATTTAACAATCATGATAATAACAATGACAATAATAATCGAAATAATTCATCAGTTGATGTTATTTTTCTTAGAGGTTGACTTCCGCGGTTTTTTTATGCATGATATTTCATATATAATATAACATAAACAAAAAATATACAAAGCACATAGACAAAACAGGTGGAAAAATTGGGGCAATTTATCTACAATGAAAAAATATATTAGCCACTTGACCTTCACTTCACCGTAGCCATAAACAAATTTTTTAACATGCAAAAAAATATTAATGGTCTTAGATGTTTTTTTATAATGCTATATATCTGAGCAAAATAATCAGCCTATAAAACTTTCGGTTCTTACTATAGCAAAATTATTTACAATAATAATAATTATTATTGTATATTAGGTTTTTATATATTCATTTTATTATGCAAAATGCATTTAAAATAATGATGACAATTATTTTTAAGGATTTTTCTCTTAAAAATAATTATATTTTTTGGTATTTTTTTTAATATTAACACCTTAAAATATATATATAAAAAATAAAGTAACTTTTTTTAAAAACAAATTCTCAAAGTAATTTAATCTTAGTATTCTGGAATACTTCAAATATAATAATTTGAAGAATAAATCTCGGAAAATAAAATAATTTTTTTTATAACGATAATGATAGTGGCAACGATAATATTGTCATTAATGATTAGAATATTAATTATTTAAAATAATTGTTACAATGATAGCTATAATAATTGTGATAATTTAACAATCATGATAATAACAATAAGAATAATAATCAAGATAATATATTAATCGATGTTGTTTTTGTGAAAAAATGACTTCTGTAACTTTTTTATGTATGATATTTTAGATCTAATATTACATGAATACAATATATATGAAACTGCACATAGATAAAACATGTTAATTGTTTTTGTCAAATTATCTACAAATACAAAATATATGAGTCACTTGCCTGCGTTTCGCTGCAGACAAAACCAAATGTTATAATATGTCAAAAAATGTTAATGGTTCTTGATTTTTTTAACAATGTTATACATTAGAGCGAAACAATCAATCTACGAGACTTTCAATTATTTAGTTTTTTAATATATTCATTTTATTATAAATAATGCATTTAAAATAATAAGAAAAATTATTTTAAAGGTTTTTTCTCTTAAAAATAATTATATATTTTAATATTTGTTTAATATTAACACCTTAAAAATATAACAAATAACTAATAACTGAAGATTAACTATACATGCATAAAAGAGAGTTTTACTTTCATTTCACACCACCAAAGGTGAACTTACTCTGTTTTTTAACCAAAACTATATTTAATACAAAGATAGATTCTAATAAAAATTAAAAGTCAAAACTAAGAGTATAGATACATAAATACAAATAAATTATTTAAAATTATACCAAAATTACTGAAAAAAATAAAGGGATCGAAACTAAATCAAGAAATAAAAGAATTATTTATTTTTTCCTTACAACACTTTTAATTTTTTTAATATAATCCTTCCATTTAAATTATTTACATATTTTGTTTTCATTTGGGCCCATATACTTTTTAATTCTTTATTTCATTTCCTTTATTTTTTAGATATATTTCTAAATAGTCTCTATTTTTGTCCATGTTTATATATATACGCTCTTAATTTTGGTTTTTAATTGTTCATTTTAGACGAAAAAATCCATTTCGAACATATTTAACCTATTACAATTTAATTAATTAAATATTAAAATAATCAATTACAACATGCATAAAATCAATCAGTTTTCTATGTAAAAAAAACTCAACACAGCACGCGGGCAAGTAACCTCGTTCTTATCTATATAGCCCTTCGATGTGCTGTCATGTTATTTTATTAATTAAAAAAGAGTTATATTAAACTTGTGTATGGTAACAACATACTAGATGTTTTTTAAATAAATATTTAATTAAAATATTGTAAAATGATGTTTCTATAAATTTTAATTTCTTTTTAACATCAAATCATTAAAATTATTAAAAACATATTCTAATTTATTTTTTAAAATAAAAATAAATAAATATTTTTAAAAAATAAATGAGTTTAATGGCATTTTGTCAACCCAATTCAAATTGTTTTTTTTTTATATAATTTAGATAGTTTCTAGATTAGCTGGGTACCGGGTTGGTAACTAGTTCAGGTTTTATGTTTAGGTGTGTTTGATGTTGTTTTTGAAAATATATTTTATATTAAAATATATTTTTTTATTTTTTCAAAATTATTTTTGATATTATTATACGAAAATGATATAAAAACAATATTTTTTTAAACTAAAAAATAAAAATAAAAATTAAATAAAAAAATTAAATTTTTTACTCACGTGGTTCTGACTATGTGGCATACTACTCACGTGTTTTTGATTTTGAAATGTGAAACAATTTCTTTGCAAGTATAACTTTCTACTCACGTGGTTCTGACTATGTGGCATACTATCAGAGGACAGCGTCACCTGGAATAATGTAAAGCATTGAAAATTTCCGAGAAACAGACACGGTAAGGGGATGCAAATAATACCCTGCAACAATACTAAACTTTGTGAATTTAGGTACAAAAATTAATATGGATCAAACTTGATTAAAAACCAATAAAATTATACGGTATCATAAAATCAGACATATTTGTCTGATTTTACTATCCCAAAATACATCCCGCATTCTGACTACACTGACAGTCCTAACCTCTGTCCCGCCGGCACCTCTCAAGGCTAGCCTCTGTCCCGCCCTCTTCCCAGATAATTCCGACTACACTGACAGCCCTAGCCTCTGTCCCGCCCCCCTCCCAGGATAGCAGGCTAGCCTCCAAACTAGTTATATCTAATTAATTTCTAATGCAGCCCTAGCCTCTGTCCCGCCGGCACCTCTTTCCCGCCCCCCTCCCAGGATAGCAGGCTAGCCTCCAAACTAGTTATATCTAATTAATTTCTAATGCAAGTTCCTTGTCTCGTTGAAATAATGATGAAAAAACTAAAATAAAAAAATCCGATCAAATAAATAAAGATTACAATAAAAAAAACATGGCATAAATTTTTTTGTCTACATTATTAATTTCCTAGATTTAGTTGTAGTTGCCTTTTTAATTATATTTTAATTTCCTAAACAATGTAGAAGTCAGTGTTTTTTTGTAACCCTAGCCTGGCAATATAAAGTCACGCCGACCAAGTAGAATTTGGAGAGTCTCTCGGAAACCCCTCCCAAGGTAATAAGTAATATATTTAGCATTTACATTCTTTGCCGAGAGCAATAGAACTGTAACTTCTGCTTCCATCCCTTCAAAAATTCCAAAAACTCAATTTTTTATCAATGGCCTCGTTTGTCTTTGGTTCAGAAGAAGAACAAACAAACAAGTTTTGTCTTTCATAATCCGAGTCAGAATCGATTTCTAAAGAGAAAGGTGATACAAAGATGGAGAAAAAAACAACATCGAAGGAACTCAAAAGAAAAGTTGATACTAAACGAAAGAGAAAGGAGCCATAGCAAAGCAATCCTGACAAATCCGTTTCTTTTCAAAGACGCTGGTCTCTTGAAGATGAGATTGTTCTGCTAAAAGGTATTAAAATCTTTGAGAATATAAAAATTCCTCCAGGTAAAGAAAAACAAAAAGCAAATTTGTTTTTTAAATTCATTAAAGATGATATTCACTTTAATGCATCTAAAATACAATTAAACAGCAAGATATCTAAGCTTAAGGGTATGTTTGTGAAGAATATGATCAAAAACAGGTGTACTTTTGACAACCCAGATAAGCAGATTTTATATGATTTGTCAAAATTGATATGGAAAGTGGAAGCTGAAGATAGTAATGAGGTGGTTGCAAAGGAAGTCAAAGTTAGTGACAATGATGAAGCGATCACAAAGAAACTAAATGCATTGGAGTCTTATTTCGGGACAGATACCAAGGAAACTGAAATGAAAAAATATTTCATTATAGGACTGAGTTCGTTACAGGGATCGGAGAAAAAAGAGATGATAGAGGAGTATTGGCAGTGGTTTCTTTGCAAGATGGATTTAGTTGGGAAGCAGAATGATATCATTAGAAAACATTATAATTTAATGATGTCAGCTTATAAAACTTACTGATGTGATGCCAGATTACAAGTTTTATTTTATTTTATTTGTAAGATGTTTGGAACGATATTAATTGTTATTGTTGTTTTTATTTTTACTTGGATAACTACTCTCTTTTTCGTCCAGTAAAGTGCTGCGTTGTGCTTGTTTTCAAGAATATAATTAGGTATTACTGATGTTATGGCAGATGACAAGTTTTATTTTATTTTATTTGTAAGATGTATGGAACGGTATTAATTGTTGTTTTTATTTTTATTTGGATAACTACTCTCTTGGTGCTTTATTTTTCGTTGGGTAAAGTGCTGCGTTGTGCTTGTTTTCAAGAATTGCATCTGAATTAGTATTTTGCGTGGTTGAGAGGGTTTGACCTCTGACATATACTGCGAAAATTGTACTAGTGGTGCTGAACAATCAAAATTTTACAATCAAAATAAATTTTTTTATTATTTGCGAAGTAATAGTTATAGTAATTGTAATTTAATTGTTATAATCATGATAATAATACAATGGATTTTCAATTCTATTTTTTTATATAGATAAAAAATCAATAGTTTATTCTTGTTGTTTATTTATTTTAGGTGTTTACAAATTTATATTTTATTATTATGTTTAATTTAAATTAAATTATGAAATAAATTGATTCTAATATAATGAATTTGATGATTAAGGTTTACGATTTTTCTTGTTTTTTCAATGACGATGATAATTTTGTGTTAATGATTTTGTTGAAATCTGTTTAACAAATAAATTTATTAATTTTTTGTTGATGATTTCATTAAAAATTGTTAAACAAATAAATTTATATTAATTTAAAATTCATATATTTTATTGGAAACTCGTGTTTTATAAATTTATATTAATTTAAAATTCCCAATATTTTTAGGATTATAAATTTTTTTCACAATCTTAATATTTTTTATACATTTAAAAAAATAATCTGAAAAGCCCTTGTCGAGTTTTAGAAATAAAATCAAAATTTAGAGGGGTGATTTATTACGATGAGAATTCATAATCTGAAATTGTAGTTTTTGATGGATAAATAAAGCAATGATTTATTCGAAGCATTCCGTCATTTTCTTGTCTCGGTAATTCATGTCATGTCAGACTTTTTTCGATGTGAAATTTAAAAGCTTTATTATTTGCAAGAAGTCAAAACCTCAACCGTGGCGGCGTGTGCCAGTGAATCGCGTGGAGTGATTGAGCTGATAGAAATGGGTTTGGGTCCTGAAGCAAGAGCGTAAACTTTGTCCACACGTGATTTTTCTCTGTTATTACTAACTTTGCCCATCATCAATCCAAAAATATAAAACAGTGTCCTCTACTAATAAGACTATGGTACACACAGCCACTTCGGTCAGCCATCAATTAATAAATCATCCATCCAATTTTGAATTTTTTATTTTTTTAAATTAATTTTTTAATGATATATTTTGATATATATATATATATATATATATATATATACTAGCCAATGCCACCGCACCTCGTTGCGGGCGATACCATATTTTTTCAACATAAAAAATATTAATTGTGTGTATTTACAAAAATAATAAATTTGTGTAGAATTCCTGTCAAGTGCAAGTTTTTTTATAAAATATATGAATTTTAAATCGATATAAATTTATCTGTTTAGTAGTTTTCAACGAAATAACCAGCATAAATTTATCATCATCATTAAAAAAACAAGAAAACTCGGATATCTAAATTATTGAGTTCACTGTATGAAGATTAGTTTATTTTATAATTCAATTTAAATCAAATAAAAATAAAATATAAATTGTGAAAATACCTGTAATAATCAAATAACAAAAATAAATAGTTAATTTTCTATCAACAAAAAGACGAAAACATAAATTGAAAATCCATCCTTACGTTATTGTCATTATCATTGCTATAACAGCTAAAATTATTATCAACATTACTGTAAAAATAATTAAAATAATTAATTTGTCTTGAAAAATCACTAATATTTCAAGAAAATCATTACAAAAACATCAAAAGATTTTTATTAAAAAAATAATCACTAAAATTATCATTATTATTGCGCAAATAACAAAATCATAAAAATCATCTAATCTAAAGAACAAATTAAAAAACAGAAAACACAAAAAAAACAAAAAAAGGAAAAAATAGAGCAACGCTAATTTTAAAATGATCACTGACATAAATTAAAATTTCAGGAGAATCATTAAAAAAATCAAAAGATTTTTATAAAGAAACAATAAAAAAATAATCACAAAATTATCATTATTATTGCGCAAATAATAAAATTATACAAATCATCTAATCCAAAGAACAAATAAAAATAATAGAAAACAAAAAAAAAATGAATAAAGGAAAAAAGGAAATAATATTAATTTTAAAATGATTACAAATATAAATTAAAATTACAGGATTTACCCGATTAAAAATAAAATCCAAATAAAAAAAGACAAAAATTAAAAACAAAAACTAAAAGCATAAATGCATAAATACTAATAAAAAATAAACATTGTCCAAGAATAAAAAAAAAAGAAATGAATTAATATCAAATAAAAAATTCAAAGAATAAGGACCGAAATGAAAAATAAAATATATAATTAATTCCAATTGAAGGATAAAATTGAAACAAATAAACACTTTGATACCAAAATAAATAATGGAATAATAATAACAATTGCTGTGTAATTTAATAAAAAAATTCAAAGAAGGAGGATTAAAATGAAAAGTAGCATATTAACCAATTTCAATTGGAGGATTAAATCACAACAAAGTCAAACTTCCGTACCGAACAAATTCAAGGAATCAAAAAGATATCAAAAATCAAAAGAATAAGGACTGAAATAAAAACTTCCTTATATAATAAGTTTTAATTGAAGAGCATAATTGAAAATAATAAAACTTCAATTAAAGAAATCAGTAATAAAATCGAAATCAAAACACCAGAGACTAAAATAAACTTTCTACATACATCAGGGACCTCTACATAGTTTGCGGCGGCAAGAGAAAGAAAGCCGACTACCGACACAAAACCGTTCGCTGCCGTTTACCTGTACATGTATGACCGGAACGTGCCGCGATGGCAGACAGAGGACATGGCGGCACACCTCCCGACACGGCGGAAGTGAATTTTTGACCTCCTAAAGGACCCGCACGCGTCGCCTCAAGAGAACGTTGGCGTGAAACACTGCGGGCGCGTATGGACGACGCACCTGCAATTCATGCGAAAAAAATAATAAAATATTGGATAATTACCGACACACCCCTGAACCCACTGATATTCACGAAAAAACTTGAGGGGAAAATACAGATCTAACCCCGTTTACTGCACGCTATTTTGTCTTTTTCGAGGGTTGTTTCCGTCGGTGCACTGTGCAAATTTTTTGACAAAACCGAAACAGCCCCTGGTCCCTGCGTCATGTTTTTGTCATTTTCGAGGGGCATAATCGTTAATGCACTGTTCATAGACAGAAAAAAAAAGAGCACACGCGCACGCGATGCACCGAAGCAAATTGTCAGTCCACAGTGATTTACCTCATAGTCCACGATAGCCAAACAAGAAAAACACCACAACAATTATGTTTTAGTTAATTATTTAATTTTTTTTTCAAATACTTTGAATCCTAAAAATATATGTGATTGATGAATTGAGTTTTTAAGATTTTTTATTTTTACATTATTTTAATAAAAAAATAATATATATAACCTGTCTAGAAATCTCCCTCCACAAATCTCTAGATATTCTCCTACTTCTCTTAAGAATATAAAAAAAAACAAGTGCATTTTTTACAAACCATATGAGCAGAATTTATATGATTTATCAAAATTGTTATGGAAAAATGAAAGCTAAAGGTAGTAATGAAATAATTATAAAAGAACTCAAAGTTACTGAAAATAATAAAATGATCACAAAGAAAGTAAATATTTCATTACAAGCTGAGTTGTTAGAGGGATCGAAATGGAAAGGGATGATAGAGGAGTATTGACAGTGGTTTCTTTGCAAGATGGATTTGGTTGGGAAGCAGAATGATATCATTAGAAAACATTATAATTTAATTTATTAATTGTTTTTTTTATTTTTACTTGGATAACTGCTCTCTTTTGCGTGTGGTAAAGTGCTGCGTTGTGCTTGTTTTCGAGAATTGCATCTGATTTAATATTTTGCGTGGTTGAGAGGGTTTGACCTCTGACATATACTGTGAAAATTGTACTCGTGGTGCTGAACATGGCAAAGAGCCTGAAAATTGGCTTTTGTATTACAAAACACGAGAAAGAAAGGAGACGGAAAAGTGGCTGGTTGAGAAAAATATAAAAGGCGAATAAGGCTTAAAAGCCGTTGGATTTCGAGCTATGCATGAGTACCAGGGGCATAATCGTTTCTTCACCCTTGTCCGATTAATAATAATATTATTTTCTACTTGAACTCGTTGCAATTTCCAATTGTGGTCCATGTTTTTATTTTGTCCTGCATTTTATCCCTGTAATCTTTCTTTCTTTTTTCATCGAGTCAGTGTAAATTAAAGCCATGAAATGGAGGTCAAATATGTATACAAATAAAAAGCTTTTTTATTTACTGTAAACAGATAGAAAAATTAGAAATCAAACGAGATACTTTGCCCGGCCCTGCGCTAGGCTTTTTTATATACCACACTAATTGATTGTTGCGTGTATTTTCATTGGTTAGCTAAATAATTATTCGATAAAATTGTAATCTATAAAATCTATTAAATATGAGTTATTTTCTTTTTGCATTAAAGTGATTGAATATTGCATATGTTTTATCTGGTTGGTGAATTATTTCACCAACAAATCATAAAATTGCAATTGATTAAATGTAGCACAAATAACCGATTTTCTTTTTACAACAAACAATTTGATTATTGGTTGTGTTTTAACTATTTACTCAATGATTGCAATCAAATAAATTCATTAAAGATTAGCCTGAACACTGATGCTTGAGAAAAAAAATATAAAACAATTAGCATGCACAATATCAAAAGAACACCTAAGAGAGTGGTCATGCTAATTGTATCAAAATACAAACATCATAAGTGGCTAGTATTATTTATAATTTTTTTAAAAATATCTTTTTTTTTCAGATCAAATGATTTATTTGCGTTGAAAAAAACTATAGTTCCGGCCGCGACAAAACACGGGTAAGTAGCTAGTATTATTTATAATTTTAAAAAATTATTTCTTGCATGTGCAGCAAAACAATCAACAAGAACAGTATCAAAAGAACACCTAAGAGACTTTTCATGCTCATTATATCAAAGCACAAACATCCTTGAATTTTTTTTGTCTAAGCAGCAAAATAATTCACATGAACAACATCCAAAGAACACCTAAGCGTCTGTTCATGCTAATTGTATGAAAAGAACACATAATAGGACGTGAAATGCACTGTCACGGTCCACACAATCAAATGAGTGTGGCTGAACAGTGATTTTACAACCTCATTTAGTTGTATGTATTTTTTCGGATCAAATGATTTTTTTGCGTTGAAAAAAATATGGTTCCGACCGTGACAATGCGCAGGTAAGTGTCTATTATTATTTATAATTTATAAAAATTATCCTTTTTTTATCAAATGATTTTTTGCGTTGGAAAAAATATGGTTCCGGTCGCAACAAAGCGCGGGTAAGTGGCTAGTATTATTTATAATTTCAAAAAATTATTTCTTGCATGCGCAGCAAAACAATTAGTTATTTATAATTTAAAAAATATCTTTTTTTTGATAATTTCAAAAAATTATTTCTTGCATACGCAGCAAAACAATTAGTTATTTATAATTTAAAAAATATATATTATTTTTGGATCAATTATATATATATATATATATATATTTCCATCCCTTAACCTTTCCTTTGCCCCTTTTCTTTTCCTCATCAATAAGCACTAAATTGTTTCTTATAGTTCAATAATTAGTAAAAATAATTATTGGCTAGAGGAGATATAGGTACTGAGTACTTACTTGCTGTGAACGCTCGACTTGCAATCCCCTGCTATTGCTGTACTCCTCCTGCGATTCCTCCTGAAACCACAAACACCCACCATTATTCCATATTAATCCACATATCACACACAACCACAAAAATGGTAATAATGTTCATTTCTCTTTTACCAAATCTTTTCTTTCTCACTTACATTCCTCATTATCATTCTTTAACTTTTCATCTCATTAGTAGTCCAAGTGGACATCATGAATTCAATTTTAATCACCGTTTATTTTTTTAATATAATGTAGCTTTAGTTTGTGTTTTGACCTAACTTATGTTCTTTAATGCAAAGGTGTTTACATCGGCTTTTATATGCTTGTTCATGCATAAAGGGGTTCAAAAAGCCAATTTTTAATCCATGTTGCATAAACACATAGCCTATGTTAAGTTGTTATTTTTTTTTATTTGGTACTTCAAGCTTGATTATTGATGTTTTGATTATTTTTTTGATTGTTTTAGATTTAAATGTGCTTGAATATGTTATTGCGACTTGTTAGGATAAAGAAAGCATGTTTTAGAAACCCAAAAGTGCATATTTCAAGGCTTAGCAGTGGTTGCTCCTTTGCTGCAAAATTTTGGGTTCTAGGCAATGTTCTTCATGTTCTAAGGGAAAACATTCTCTTAACCCTATGATTCAGACCATTATTTATCTATTTTGTGTTCCTCATCTTTTTTGTTTTTTATCTATTTGGTTCAAGGTTTTTTTTTCATATCTAGCAAGTTTAATCCATTTTTCTTCTTTGAATTTGTTTTCGAGTTAAACCAAGGTTTTTTATTTAGTTTATGGTTGAACCAAAACTTTTGGGTCAACCCGGTTTGCTTAGGTCTAAAGAATTTGGGTTATAAAACTTATGTGTTGTTTGGTCAGTTAGGTTTTTATTAAAAGGGTTTTTGGCTTAAGGGTGTGTTTGACAAACACCCTAAAGCCTATTTTTTATAAAATAATAAAATGTTATGATTTTCTTTCACATGGCCATAAATTCTATAATTTATTTGACCTTATTTTGACATGTTTTAAAAAAGACAATATTGCAAGAATTTTACAAGTTTACAAAATTCCAAAGATTTTTGGTGTATATTTTTAAAAAAATGTTTTTGGAAAGAAAAAATTATTAACTTTGAATATAAGGATAAAAAGCCTAAAATAGATCAATATGTAGAATATTATTAGGAATAATAAAATTATTTATTTTTAATATAAGAATACAAAAAATAAAAGGGGTTAAAATCCAAAATATTATTAAGAATAATAATTTTATTATTGATCTTAATATAAGGATGAAAAAACCCATGTGGGGTTAATGTCCACAATATTATTGTGAATAATACAATTCATTCACTTATAATATAAGGATAAAAACCACAAGGGATTTTAATTGAAATATTATCTGGAATGATGTGTTTGCAAAAAATTTATTTTTATCTCGTAAGAATCCTCATCGATAATCGAGGATGTTTTATTTTTCTATACCGATTTTTTTTAGAAAACCATGGTTTATTTGTCATAGCAAAACCGTCATGATAGGCAAAATAAAGGAAACAAATATAACTAGACCATAACAAATGTAATATAAAAATGCAATTTACCATAGGTAAGATGTACTAGAAGTGTTACTACTTTACATTTACACAACTATTCTCTTACCCATTGAATCTTTGCTAAAACAAGTAATCCAGGGTTTTTCCTAGATGACAATTCTATTGACCTCTTGATGTTACGTGTCCACGTACGACACACATATTAAAACCTCAATATTAATTAATCTTTGATTTCACATGGTGTTCACATTGTTTATTATTATTAGTACTAGTACTAGTACTAGTAAGTAGTAGTAGTAGTACTGTTATTATTATTATTATTATTATTATTATTATTATTATTATTATTATTATTATTATTATTATATATTGTGTGATACGTATACAATTAGTGTTGGTAATGTAAAACGTATATTTACTTTCAAGATGTAGTTTTGTTGATTAAACAAGTTTGTTTTTTAAATCACAATATATGATGTTTAGATTTAAGATTCATGTTTGAAAAATTTATTCTTTTAAATATACCAAATCATTATGAAAATGTATTTTTCATTTTATTTCACTTTTTTTCTTGTATTTTTCAAGCAAAAAGAAATAAACTGAATTGACATTATTTTTTATTTATGTATCATTGACATACTCCTTGATGTATTTTATTAAACATAAACAATATTTGTCTATTTCTCAATTAAAAAAAAACATGCATTTGAAAATTAAATTGGAACTCTATACACGGTGATTATAAACTAGTTAACCTCCAATAATAAAAGAATTCAGATTTCTTATAGTGCTTCACGAGTGAACTTGCCCGCACGCGCTGCGCTGGGCTTTTTTCTATGTAGAAAACCAATTGATTTTGTGTGTGTTGTAATTGGTTATTTTAATATTTAATTAGTAAAATTGTAATTGATAAAATCTTTTAAAAACATGGTTTTTTTTCGCCTAAAAATGATTGAATGTTGTTACTGCCAAAACTCTTTTGATAATTATTTAATCGATAAATTATACAATTGGAATCGAAAACAACTCTGTTAAAATGAGCCCCGTTCCCCGTGTAACATACTGATGATTGTTGTGTATGTTTTATTTGTTTCATTAATTATTTCATTAGCAAATAATTAAATTACAATCGTTGAATTTTAGCACATATGAGTGATTTGTTTTACGCAGGAAACAATTTGATTGGTGCTCTTGTTTTAACTATGTTGTTAATAATTTAATTGGTAGATAGAAAAACCGCAATTGATTAAATTTACTAAAGATATATTATTAATTGCCTGTAACATATTAATGGTTTGTTGGCCATGTTTTAACTACTTGACGAATAATTTATTTGACAGATAGTAAGAATGCAACTGCTAAAAATTATCAAAGATTATTTTTTTCATATTATTATATTAAAATTATTTTATAAAAATGAGATTAAATTAATGTGAGATTTCTAAAGAAAAATCAGATTATTTTTTTATATAAATTTAAGATGTTAATATCCAAAAAATATCATAATATATAATTAGCCTCAACTGTTTTTTTACGAAAAAAATCCTAAAAATAATTATTATCATTATTCTAAATGTCCTATCTATAGAAAAATAAATACATCTAAAAAATACATAATCTTCAATTTTTTATGTAGATTATTTAACTCAGTTATATAGCATTTGTTTTTAAAATAGGACCATTAACAATTTGGTTACATATTCGAAAGTTTGGTGTTGGTTGTGACGAAACGCAAGGCAATTTTTATTTTATTATGACACATTTTATCCACTTTTCTTGTCAATTTGTGGTTACATATAATTTTTTTACATAATATGAGAGCTGAAATATCATAAAAAAAAGATGCAAAAATTATTTTTCAAAAAAATAACATTGACTAATGAATTTTTGTTATAATTCTTATAGTTGCCATTATAAATATTATATACATAATTAATATTCTAATTATTATTGGTCATACTATCAATGACACCATAATTATTGTCAAAAAAGAAATTAATTTTTTTTAGTTTATAAGATTTATTTGTCATATTATTATATTAAAAGTATTATAGAACACTAATAGTAAATTATTATTTTATTTCAAGAAAATAAATAGGTCATATATATATATATTAAGGTGTTAATATTAAACAAATATAAAAATATATACTTAGCCTCATATATTTATAAGAAAAAAACTCACAAATAATCATTATCGTTATTTTGAAAGCCTCACCTATTATAATTAGAAATTTTCACAATTAAAAATATTAACAAAAAGAAATAACCAAAAAAATGAAAAAAAAAATTGATTACATTTTAAAATATTATTTGACTTAAAGAATAAATAAATAAATAATTAAAAAGGAAAAAAAAGACTAAATATCATTTTTCAAATGATTACCAACACAAATTAAAAATTAAACATTCAAGTTTAATTTTAAAATATTATTTGACTTGAAGAATAAAAAAACATTTAAAAAGGTAAAAAAATACTAAATATCATTTTTCAAATTATTATCAACACAAATTAAAATTTCAACATTAAAGTTTTTAAAAAAATAACAGAGGAATTTAAAAAATTCAGAACAAAAACCAAGAGCATGTATACATATGCATGGACAAAAATAACAACCATTTTAGAAATATATATATATATATATAAATAAAGGAATTAAGATAAAATTAAAGATTAAAAAATTATAAGGGCCAAAATAAAAAGCAGATGTATCTTAAATTTAATTTCAAGGACACAATTGAAACAAATCTAAATTTGATATTGAAAAAATTAACGAATTTCAAACAAAACCGAAAATTAAAAGCTTGAGGACCGAAATGAAACTCAAATGTATAATAAATTGCTATTAAAGGATAAAATTGAAACAAATCTGAACTTCGATACCTAATACATTAAGGATTTCAAACCAATCTGGAAATTAAAAAACTGAGGACCGAAATGACTCTACAATATCTAATCAATTTCCAATGAAGGACAAAATTGAAACAATTCAAAACTTCTATACCAGAAATCAGGACCATAAAATACAATCAAAAGCTAAGAGACTGGATTGTAAATTTACATAACACCGGGACTGGCAAGCACTTTCTCCAGCAGAAGATAGAAAAGGGGGAACAAACGTTCGACGACCAACTGGAACTTTTTCACCCACCTTTGGACGCAACGCGCTCCACCATAAGGTGGGGGACATGGAGGCACATCCGATGAAACGCCACATGATAATTTTTCATCGCCGTAGTAGCCAACACGTGCCTCCCAAAAGGGGTGTGAGTTTGAAACCCGTCAACGTGTCCTCTGGACGCGCTTGCTACAGCCGACAGTAAATATTAATTTAAAAATGGTCAATTACCTAATCACCCCCACATCTAAGTCTTGCATTTTGTCTTTCCTGGGGCTAAATCAGTATTAACACCGTTACACCACTGTTCACCCCGGAATAAAATAGTATTTAAGAAAATGTTAATTACCGTCTCACCCTTGCTGTCAATGCATCATTTTTGTCGTTTATTGGGGGCAAATCGGTAGTTACAAAATACTTGCATTGTTCATGAAGAATGTGTAAGGACCTTTATACCCCTACAAGCAAAACTTTGTTTTTGTCCTATTAGGGGCTAAACCAGTTATTTTACTGTGCACGAAAAGGAGAAAATTTGAAATTACCCCTGATTCCAAGGTTAAAGTTGAGGTGCATGAAGGGGTAAAATCGTTATTTCACTATTCAAATCAACAGTAATTTTAGTCTGTGTGATAGTAAAGCACCAAGTTGATTTAACTTTTTTCTAAATAAAATAATAATAGTCATGGTGCGCGTAAGCTGGCCCGGACACCCCGGTTATAATAGAAAATGTATAAGTGGCAAAAAAACAGATAAAAAATGTTAAAAAAAGTGGGTCTGGTGATTATTCATGGCGCGCATAAGCTGGTCCGGAACAAAAAACAATGTATACGTGGGGAAAAAAATTGTGGTGCGCATAAGCTGACCCGGACACCTTGGTTATCAAAAACAAAACCATACAAAATGTATAAGTGGAAAAAAAATGTAAATAAAAAAAAGTGGGTTAGTCATTGTACATGTAAGTTGTCTCGGACACCCCAGTTATAAACAAAAAAGAAAGGGAAGTCGGGTTTAAAAAAAAAGGGAAAGCATTTTTTCTAACAGTAATGAACAGTGAAAATAAAGTAAAACACGAGCTGATTTAACTTTTTTCGTAATAAAATAATAATAGTCATGGTGCGCGTAAGTTGGCCCGGACACCCCAGTTATAAAAAAAGTACAAGTGGGAGAAAAATGTAAACAAAGTGGGTCCGGGGATTATTCGTGGCGCGTGTAAGCTGGCCCGGAACAAAAAAAAATGTATACGTGGGAAAAAATATTGTGGCACGCGTAAGCTTTCCCGGACATCCTAGTTATAAAAAAAACCAAAAAAAATATACAAGTGGAAAAAAAATAGGAAAAAAATGTAAAAAAAATGGGTTCGGAGATTAGTCATGGTGCACATAAGCTACCCCAGACACCTCGGTTATATATATAAGAAAACGGAAGCCGAATTAAAAAAAGGGAAAGTACCTTTTCAAACAGTAATGAACAGTGAAAATCACTATTCATTACTGTTTGAAACTGCGATCTCTTTTAGCTTTATAGATAATAGCCGCGGCGCGCGTAAGCTGGCTCGGACACCCCGGTTATCAAAAAAAATATAAAAAAAAGTGGATTTGGGGATTATTCATTGCGCGTATAAGCTGACCCGGAACAAAAAAAAAATTATAAGTGGGAAAAAAAACAGGAAAAAAATGTTAAGAAAAAAAAATTGATCCAGAGATTAGTCGTGGTGCACGTAAGCTGCCCTGGACATCTCGGTGTAACCCAAAAACCAAATTTAATAGAGCCCTAATTCGAAAAATAAAAGCCCATCCACGTGCACGCGCTCGTCTTTCAATTATCTTCCTTTTTGCGGCGCTGCCTGACTGCCACCCTACTCTCTGCAACTTTCCTCTCTTTGGTCTCCAATTCCCTGTACCAAGTTAACAAAAATCACAACTACACTCCTGGTAAGAATCAAGCCCACCTCAGCCACTAACCAACCAATCCAAGGGCAAAAGAAAGCAAATGAGGCATGAAATTCACTGTTCCATCACTGTGGATTGGAACAGTGATTTCAAGATCTCATTTAGCTTTTAGTATAATTTTTCATATGATTAGTGGACTATGGTAATATAGCTTTTTAATGATTTGAATAACAACATCGTGTTGTAGTTGGAGTGGTTAGCACACATATCTAACCTGGAGGTCATAGGTTCGAGAGCTTGAATGACAATATTTTATTAAAAAAAACTAGATGACCTGTTATTTGTGTCGTGTTTTTTATTGTTATAAATAAATATTTTTTTAAAGCCTTATTTATGTAATGTATGCGAGATAATAAAATTATTATTTAAATAACTTCTTATTATTCTCAATGAAACATATGAACTTTTTATTTGTTTTTTTTCATTTAGTTCATCAACTTTTTTCAAAAATTCATATAAAGTATTTGTATCTACATTCCATCATTTTTTTCTTGCATTTGATGACATGTATTTTGACTTGATTTTGGGCACTCAACTTTAATTTATCTCAAAAAAAAAGTAAACAAACTTTCACCTATCTTTATTTTAGAACATTGACATTTTTTTTTGCGATTTTAATCAATTCTTTACTATTTAATATGGTTTATGTTTTTAGTAAAAATTTCCTCCAAAATAATCAAGCTTTGCAATTTCTTAAAGTTTGATTTTTACAAACTTTAAGTTAATCTCTAAAAATAAAAAGGAAATAGCAGAGTCTTACTTTTTCATTACAAAAAAAATAAATTATTGAACATAAATTTGATTACAAATAAGTTAATTGGATTTTGTTTTGTTTTTTGCTATTTTTTATTTTTCAAAGAAAGTAATAAAAAAAAAGGAGTATAAATATGGTTATGACAAACTTGATCAACCTAGAATATGTAAATACAGTAATGGATGAACAAAAATAAGATGTGTTGAGCTTTGTTGAAGAAAATTGATGTAAATGTTTCATTGGAGTAGCTAGCTTTTGTACAGGAGGTGTTTTTAAGTTAAATGGTGGTGTCTGTAGCTCCTGTGGTAGTCGGAGATGTCATATTTATTCGCTTGAAAATACCTTTTTGATTAGCAAAAAAAGTTAAAGACAAAAGTTGCACAATTGTCGAAACACGTGTCAACCTTTTCATTAAACCTCAGTGACACATCGCGTAGGTTATACCCTTAAAATCAGGATTTTTAATATGGAATTTGTCATATTGCAATTTCTTCCTTGTTCTTCTGGTTTCTTTTAAATGCACCTATATTGTCTCCTAACTTTTAATTTTATTCAATTTCATTCTTCTCAAACTCAATTATTAGCCTCAAAGTTCAATGTGTTTTTCAATTAGGTTTTGGTTCCTGATTTATGCAAATCAACTCTCAATTGATGATCAAACTTTCACTTGTCTTTAATTTGCCCCCTGATTTGTTAATTTAAGTCCCTTAAGTCTCACGTGTTTTACGGTTTGGTCCCTCGTTTTAAATTTCTATAATCAAATCCCTAATTGCCTATGAAGCTTCAATATTTATGTCACTAAGCCCTTTACTTGACAAAATTGATTACAATTTAATCCTAAACTTTAATTAAAGCTTAAATTAAACTCAAAAACCATTCTTTTCCTGCAATTAAGCCATCAATAAATTCAATTAAACCCTGAAAAATTCCAATTGAGTTATCAAACATCCAATTTTGAATTTTTATTCCCAAATTATTTTTTTCTTGTTAATATGGGGCATCATCAATCAAAATTGATCTGTGAGTTTTCAACTTGGAGTATCTTGATCCTCCCTAATTAATCTTTGGCAATATTTTGGACATTCTTCATGTTCTTCTCACTAATTGTTTGTGTTTGTGTGTGTGTGTGTATTGCAGACAAAATAATTTTAATATTTATTAGTATTTTATAATATGTATTCTTTTGTATGTTTAATGGGGTCTCAAAATGGTAACAACAATTTATTTTTATTTTAGCACATCGATGTTTTTTATTTTTTCAATAAGAATTGTAATAATTTCTTTATTATTTAATATGATTTATTTATTTTTGTAAAATCACCCTCCAAAATAATCAAGCTTTGCAATTTTTTAATAGTTAATTTTTACTAACCTTTAATTACTCTGTAAAAATAGAATGGAAACTAGTTAAATTGCCCGCACTATGTTGCGGGTCGAGCAAATAATTTTTATAATTGTTGGGATAAAAGAATTAATAGGATTTGGTAGTTCAAAAATAAAATATAATATTTATACATGCACAGTTTGATAAAATAGAGCATATTAACACACTCTATTGTAAAATAATAAAAATATAATATTTATACGTGCTTACTCTTTAGATATCAATTTTTATTATTTTCTCTTTAGTTGATGTAGTATTTCAAATACAATAAATTTTTCAAAAAAATACTACATCAACTAAAGAGAAAATAATAAAAATTATTCGATTATCCCGTGAAAAAAAACTCAACAACATTAACAAAAGAGTAAGCACAAAAAAAATCCTAAAATTATTATTAATATTATTGTTATTGTTATTATTGCGTTAATAATGAAAAAAACAAAATTAAATCAAAGGTTAAAAAAATCTTAAAACTTTAACAAAAGAGCAAAAAAAAATAATGATAAAACCAAAACAAAAATTATTAGCTAAAAAAATCATTTAACTTGAAAATTAATTTTTTTTGTTAATAATTGTTAAAAAAATAATATGGTGAATAATTCACCGATTAATACTTATGTATTAATAATTGTTTTTTGTCCAATGATAAAATTCCCGGTCTAGAAAAGTAAAGAAAGTTCCCGCTCTAGACATGGGATGGGCGGGCTAAATGAAAAGGTTGGATTTTTCAATTCTGGAAATAGCAGAAAGAAAGAGTGGAATTCCAAGAAAGCCCCGGAACATGAAACGATATTTCTTAATTAACAAGCCCGCAGAAACCCGATTGCCCTCCTCTTCTATATAAAGAAAAGGTTTGCCAAACAAAATTAAATTACATCAATTCTAATCTTATGGAGGGTGGGGCAGAAAAGAAGAGAAAAAGGGAAAACAAGAAGAAAAAGAAGGATTTTGAGTGTGATGGCAAAGAAGAAGGATGTCATGGACGGTCGGTAGAGGTCAGTGGTAGTGTTATGGGGTTGTTCTCTGAATTCGCGTTTATAGGTAGTGGTAGCAGTTCAGGAGGGACAGGGCATGCCTCCTCCATTCGGCCTTCCATCAAGAAATTCGAAAAGAAAGAAGCTCAGAAGAAGAAGAGGAAGGTATCACCCAGACTTGCTGCTGCTCAAATGCGTGATGTGGCATACCTCAGGAGACGACCCAACAACCGTTGGATTCCGCCCAAATCTCCTCACGAGCTTCTTCAAGAGGGTCATTACCATGACCCCTGGAGAGTTTTGGTCATCTGCATGCTATTAAACTGCACATCGGGTGGCCAGGTAAGATTATTACATGTTTTTATTAATGAAAATCAGCATGGAAAATGCATAATCCCAAACACATTTCTCGTTGCAGGTTAGACCAATTTTAAATGACTTCTTCACCCTATGTCCTGATGCAAAGACTACCACCAAAGTTGCCCAAACAGAGATAGCTCAGCTAACACACAGTTTAGGTCTCAAAAACACGAGGTCTGAGAAGATAAAACTCCTTTCTGAGTATTACTTGAAAGAGGGCTGGACCCATGTCACCTCTCTGCCTGGTGTTGGAAAGTAGGGAAATTTCTGGACAGTTGGTTGTCCACTATAGCTATTTGCATTGATGGTTTTTCCAGACTGATCTGATTTATTTCAATCTCTTGTCTGATTGTTCAGGTATGCTGCTGATGCGTATGCGATATTTTGTACAGGGAGGTGGGACAGGGTTGTGCCAGAGGATCACATGTTGACTAGATACTGGGAATTCCTTCGCAAGGGTGAATGGATCATGGAATAGATGGATCGTCTCTGTTTTGTAGTTTGAAGAGACAAATTACTTGGGGGTTAATTTATACCAGGTTTATTGTGTCCCTAACACTGCTCTTTTGTTGCCAACTGTTTGTGGCAAATTAAACCCCGATCCATGTCTAGTTTTGATTAGCCATTCAGGTACATAACTAATGTACTAGTATCCCAGCTATGTTTGGACTGAGATCATGTAGGATTGATTATGAACTTAATGGAACTGTAATGTGGAGATATTTGGATGACCATGTTATTAATATAACATCGGATTGACTTTTTTTGGTTTTAAACTGCTCTGCTCATATCAGTTTTCATGTATTTAAGAAGTATGAATGACCAGAACCACATCTAGTTAGCAGCCATAATATGCGTTGCTATGCTTGGCTTGTTATGTTTGTGCTCCATGTTCTACTTACAATTGCTTCTAGTAACTAGCTGAATTTACTTTCCTTTTTCTTGGATTGAATGGATTTCTTGTAATATTTACGGGGTGTAATGAGCAGTGGTGAACCTCGGCTCCTGCAAGGGTGGCCATGACAACCGCATGTAAACATATTCATGTTTGAGCACATAATATCATACATAAATTGTAATGAATTATGGCAGCCCTCCTAAATAAAACAATAAAATTGTGTATGTCTCAAGTTTAATTTTGTGAAATATCCAACTATGAATTAAATAATTTTTTTGGTAATGACAATCATGTAAACCCTTGTATTACCTTATATTATCTTAACATAAAATGATCATTGTGCAGTTCATAGTCTTTTATAAGACTATGTAGAAAGCGTACCTTTTATGTAATGATCTCTAATCTATCATTAGGGTATTAATTTGTTAATAATTCAAACTCGATGTGCTTGAACATATATTTGTATTCATTTCATTATAAAAAACATACATGCACTAGGTTGGAATATGGGTTCACAGAGCTTGAACTTGTAGAGTCTAAAACACTTAGTTCTGATAAAGAAATATAGAAAATGAAAAGCACGCTCATTGTAATTTAATACACTAATAAATTATGTTAGTCATGCTAAATAAAACAATAAAACAATATGATGATGCATTAAACCTTAAATTAGGTGGGGAATTGTGATTTGTCTCACAACTTTCAGTTGGGTTCAGTTTTGTTAAATATATTAAAAGTGTTTTCTGGTAATGGCGATCACCCCGTGCCTCAACCATTTCGTGTAAACTCTTATACTACCTTCATGTAACGTGGTCATTGGGTAGTTCATAAACTTTTCAAAACCAAATAAAAAGCTCACCCCTCACATAATTTAGTACGTCATTGTAGTACTTACACCATACTCACCTGGTAGATTCACTTTGTAGGTATTATCATTAATCCTTTCTATGATGTGATAAGGTCCATCTCGAGGCATCAACTTTGATCTTCTTTGTTCAGGAAACCTTTCCTTCCTCATATGCACCCACACCCAATTGCCTAGTTCAAATCTCACTAATTCTCGTCCCCTATTGACTTTGTTTGCATATTGTTCATTCTTCTTTTCTATTTGTTGTCGAAACTTTGCATGGAGGTCTTTCACCGCCTGTGCTTTTTGATTACCATCAAGACTAACCCTTTCATCAACAAGCAATGAAATCAAATCTAATGGTGTCAAAGGGTTAAAGCCATAAACAATCTCAAATGGTGAATGATTAGTACTAGAATGCACACTACAATTATATGCAAATTTAATGAATGGAAAACAATCTTCCTAATTTTTAAGATTCTTTTGAATGATAGCCCTTAACAATTGAATCAAAGTCCGATTAACAATTTCAGTTTGGCCATCTATTTGTGGATGACAGGTAGAATATAAAAGTTTAGTTCCTAACTTACCCCACAAAACCTTCCAAAAGTAACTCAAAAACTTAACATCTCGATTGGATACAATGCTCCTAGGGAGACCATTAGCCAAATGACTTCTCTAAAGAATAGGTCAGCTATATTTATTGCATCATCTGTTTTATGGCAAACAATGAAATATGCTATCTTAGAAAATCTATCCACAACAACAAATATAGAATCTCTTCCTTTCTTAGACCTAGGTAGACCCAAGATGAAATCCATAGAAATATCAACCCAAGGTTCTCTAGGAACAGACAAAGGTGTGTATAATTCATAAGGCATTATCCTAGACTTAGCTTGTCTACATGTTATGCACCTATCACACATTCTTTGCACATCTCTTTTCATATTAGGCCAATAAAAGTCTCATGTAGAACCTCCAAAGTTTTAGTAATTCTAAAATGTCCCATTAAACCTCCCCCATGTGCTTCCCTCACAAGCTATTCACATAAAGAACAATTAGGCACTCATAACTTATTTTCCTTAAGCAAAAATCCATCATGCCTAAAGTATTTATCTTTGGCCGAAACCTTGCATGTGTCATATATAGCACCGAAATCATGATCATCAAGATACAATTCTTTAATATACTCAAATCCTAGCAATTTAGTATTAAGAGTATTAAGAAGAACATACCTTCGTGACAAGGCATCGACGACCACATTTTCCTGACCTTGTATTTAATCACATATGGAAAAGTTTCAATAAACTCAACCCACTTAGCATGTCTCCTACTTAACTTACCTTGACCCTTCAAATATTTCAACGATTGGTGATCAATACGATGACAAACTCTCGGGGCCACAAATAATGTTGCCAAGTCTCCAAAGCCCGCATGACTGCATACAACTCTTTATCATAAGTGAGATACTTAAGAGTTGCACCATTAAGTTTCTCATTAAAATAAACGATGGGCCGTTTTTATATATTAATCATGCTTACAACAATTCAATATCACACATCATATCTTCTCAATCCATAATTGTATATTTAATAGCTAATTACACCAGTTCTTCTATGACATTTAATTGATGATCATCAAGATTTCCAATCTTCCATTTAATAAGGTTACTCCCATTCACACAATTCAAATATGGTGTACATTTGAATTAAACTATTTTTATATAGAGATTAAACATAACCAACCTTTCAAAACAAAAACAACAATTGTTCAACATAACCTAAATCACTTCATGAACATCATAACCAATATTATACACTCACATCACAATTTAATTATCCTTTACATAGAATTTCATACATACCTTACCTCTCAAACACAACAACAATTATTCTACTCATAACAAATCAATTTATAGTCACTCATATAATTTATCAAGCACCTAATGTGCATTTAGACTTGTTCCCTACATCAAGAACACATATACACAACCTTTTCAAAATATAACAATCATGGTTCATACATATACAATGATCATAATCAAACCTAAACATATAATTCATCATCATAACAGACAATTGATATCAATTTTATGCCTAAAATTTGAAACTCCCCAACATTCATGAGCCATAGTTAGCCACCCATGGCTTAAAATCCATGGTTGGCCTTAATGACATCAATTCTCTTGTTGATTTACACCAATTCTAACACAAAATCCCTAAACATTCAACCAAACTAACATTTCCATGATAATTTTCAACTAACCCTAACACACCTTGATCTTAACAGCAACAACAATAACAGAAACAACAACAACACTTAAATATATCCTTTAATTTAAAAAATAAAATGAAATTAATTGAAGATAAAGCCTCCACTCCTATGAGTTTGTCATTGTTCATCAAACTAGGTAAGATGAATACTTGGGATGTTGAATGAAAGATAAACATCATTAATGGGGTTTAACTGCATAAATTTAAGTTTCGGTAATTAGTCTCATATGGTTTTTGTGCAAAATTGTTGGTCATAAAAGTGCGGGCTAAGGTCAAGTCATATGGAGTATAATAAGGGTACATTTTATATGTGAGAGTTGGCCACACAAGTGGCCCCCTTGTTTTGTTAACAATAAATCGGCCATGAGAAATGGAGGACTTGATATTAATAATAATAATAAATACATGGTGTTGTTAGAATCCTAGGAGGCTAATTGAGGAAAAACCTTATGCACTAAGTGAGTAATAATAAAGCTTTAAAGACAAGGGATTGACAACAACAAAACTTTATTAATGTTAAAGGGCTTTTTCATATATATTTTAATTTATTAAAAAAAACTATATTATATGAGTAGTATGCATGTTATGGCCTTGTTTTTATATCAATTGCAAGTTTGATATATGCTTAGTGTGTGTGTGTGTGTGTGTGTGTATGCTCACTTGTCTAATTTTATTTGTTAAATTTAAACAACAATCTTAAGGCTTTATTTTCTATGTCCATTTTTTTGTTCAAGTTATATATCTTATTGCAATCTAGTATGTTGTGATAATGTCTTTTTGGTTTTTGGCTAAACAACTAATTGGCATGATGCATGAGAGAGCACCATGATAATTCTTGGATCTCAATCTACATAACATAATTTTATGATCTCGCTTTGTTGATATATTAACTTATTCAACTTCTTAATATTGTTATTTTTTATCAAATCTTGGTTGTTAAAATTTTTTGTTTGCTTTACTTAATATAATCATATACTAGTTATATATGTACACACATGGATTTTAATTTCTTGTTTGGTTGAATATATTACATTATTTTTATCTTTTCTTCTGTGATAAAATTTTATCAAATTTTAGTTTGTTAAAAAACAGTGTTTGATCTTTTAATATTTGTTGAGGAGAAAATATATTTATATATTAATTATTATTTTTTTCAATATTTTATCATGGTGCTCTCTCATGAATTTGTTGTTCCAACCAATGTTGATTTGGTAACCACTACTTTGATAGCAAAGATTCTACCACCACATTTTGTGGTGAATGATAAGAAATCTAAAAAGTTCAATGGATTTAATTTTAAAAGGTGGAAACATAAAATATTGTTGTAAATAACCACCTTCAACTTGAATAATGAATTTGATTCTAATATTGTGGTAGTTTTCGATGTTTGGAATCAAAGTGATTTAATGTGTAAGAACTATGGAAACAAAATGATTTCATGTGTAAGAACTATATCTTAAATATAATGGACAATACACAATATAATGTGAAGTTCAAGAGTTTCAACTCACATTGCATGATCCTTTTCATGGCATGCACAACATCAAATGATAGATTTGCCTTCTAGATCATAAGGGTTTAAAATGTGTTGGGATAAATCATAAAATTATGAAAATAAAAATCTATGACCCTAATATTATGTGAAATGGCTTCAAAAATATGCGAGGGATCCCTAATTAATTTAAAAATGGTCCTTGAGTTATTTTCCATAATTTTTTGAAATTATTTGGGGCTAGTTTGACAAAAGCATAAAAAGAAGAAAATAAACATTGTTGGGAAATCAACATGTGTACAAGTTTAAAATTTTTCTTAGAGTTGAGTTTAGAAAACACATCTTGAAGACATCAACCATCACAAAAAAGCTATTTTAGAAAGAAGTCGCATAGGTCGCTAGAGCAACGTCTTATAAAAGCAAATGAAACAAAACAAAATAAAATGATCATCGACTTATAATCAATAAATCAATTGTATTATATTCAACAGTAAAACCTAATTTAGAAAATAAACTTAACAAAGAATAACAAATAAAAAGACTGAGCTCAATCTTTATTTAAATAATATTTAAGGATGAAATAAAATTACATAAAAAAATATTTGAGCTTAAATATTTATTTTGCAATGTAGAAAAAAAGACTGAGCTCAAATCCAAGCTAGAAGAACTAAATTGGGTAAAAAAAATATTGATTTTGAAAATTTTGCAATGTAGAAAAAAACAAGAATGAAATCTATTAGGAAAACATTATACAAAGGATAAAATAAAAAGAATAAAACTCTAGAAATTTTCCTTTACTGCAAAAATAACTATTAAGAGAATAGAGATGAAGTTTGACAAAACAAAATAAATTAAATGAGGATGAAATAAAAAAATCTAATTCAATGAATTATTTAGAAAAAGATATAACCAAAAGAACATGGACGACATAAAAAAGAAATAGAATTTTGGGGAAGACTTGAAAAATCTTGTGGCAAGGCGCAACAACCAAGAAAAAGAGAGGAAAGAAAGAAGAAGAAAAGAAAAGATCTCTAGTGACAAATTGAACCTCCTACAAGTGTATGTGTCACATACAAAAAAGGAAAACAAAAAATAATCATTGGCAATCCATTGTCATTCCATTATCGACATCGCCCATCATACAAAAAGCTTGTTTAGACAATTCAAACCTAACCGCAAAATTCTAGACGATGACATAAGAAATTGCCTTGGTTGTTAGAGCAACATCCAAAATGAAGTGAGTAAGCATCCGTCAATATTCAATAAATCAATTATATTCTTTTCAAGAATAAAATATATTTTAAAAAAAAACTTAACAAAGGATTTCTGATTTGATTAGTTGTTCTAAGAATAAAGGCTAATGATGTCAATGATTCTTTGACATTAGCATTTAAATGTTAACCCCTAAGTAAGAAAATCAAGTTTCTATTAATTTTCGATGAAGTAAATTAAAAAGTGTTTTTAATTATTGTGATGCTACATAATGTGTAATTTTTCAAAACATGGGGGCAGAGCAAGAAAATGATCGAATTATAGAAAGCATGATGTAATCTTCCCTATTCTTTATTAATATTATATTTATACTTATATTTTATTTAAAAAAAGTCAAAAGAGACTAATAGAATGACATTGAATCCATTACTATTTGTGAGTAATTTATAAGTAATTTGAGGAGGCTAGTTACAGGCTTAATTGTTTTTTTCATTTTATTTCAATTACTATAAAATTAGAATAACATGCGTTTTGAATTTTTTTAATGTTAACTAAAGATAAAGTAAAATGCTAAGATATATATATATATATATATATATATATATATATATATCCAATCTCATAACATGTGTAATAGACTTGGTTGCGTTTAATAACTTTATTTTTTAAACTGATTTTTTATTTAAAAAAATGATAATAAAAATAGAGATGCACATAAAAGAGATTAAAAAAATCAAGGAAGAAAATATTATGTAGGGCTACAAAAAATACTACTTAGAGTAGGATGGCACAATGTGTATTGTCCATTAAAATAACAGTTGTGCTCGCAAGCCTAGACGTTTCTTGTTTTTTTAGGCAAAAAAGGATGGTGGCATGTCGTCCACCATATTTTTAAGAACAAAATAAAGGCACATAACATGTTTGCCTGCCTATTTTGACCATTAAAGAGGTGGTTGGAAAATCATGTTGGGGTTTTTTGACCTAAAAACTTATTTTTAAACTTTTTTTCACCTAAAAACACATATTAAGCACCCTCATAATGTTAATAAACAAATACATGAACTCAGAACACCCTTAAAATGCCCTTCTATTTTTGTTTGTCATCCTTTCAGCGTTGATGCAACTATATTATTCGATTGTTTTACCCATATTTACCTAGTCTTTTACCTATGTTTTATATGAAAAAATACTTTTATATTCTTTGTTTTATGTTTTGAAGGTACTTTTGGATTAAAGATTTAAAAAGGAGTTGAAGGTAGTTTTATGTTAATTGGTAGATTTGACCTTCAATCGATGTTTTGTGCTGATCTTAAGCTATAGAGGTCAAAATGAAGTGATTCTAATGGTATTAGAAAGATAACATCCATACATTTTTGCACATCTATGTGTTCTGCCAATGTCAAATGGTAGCCTTCAAAGTTAAATCATGTGTTCTGCCAATGTTGACCTTTAGATATTCCCTCTTCTTCAACACTGGCGCAACCTTAACCTGAGCACCGATGGCTTCTCTCTTCACAACAATAGCCAACAACCATGTTTTTTTTCTAAGACTAGTAACAGTCGGCCGTGTTTCGCAGCAACTACAATAGCTCCGTCTAGCGAAGCACCAGCAACAAGGCTCTAGCGACATAGCAGCAACTTCTTTATGACAAGAAGTTAAACAACAACCTCTCTCTCTTCCTTGACCATTGTAACAACACTCCAATAGTTTTCCCAACCAGCATAGGCCACCAATCTCGATGCCACTACCACAAGTAGAACCAGCTCGACCTCCTCTACCCAGTAGAAGTAATAGATAAGCCGACCGTCTTCCTCGATCAACCTCCCTTTCACTGTTCATGTAACATGAACAGTGCAACACAATTTTTTTTGAGTTGGATTTTTTTGTTTTGGGTGGGACAAGTCTAACCTAAGCCCAACAGAGTTGGGCTTTTTGACCTAACTTGGCTGGTCGGGCCATTAGTTAGGCCAAATCCAGATTGAGTTTTTTTTAAAAAACTAATATAAAAAATCGCATTTAGAAAAAAACAAAAAAAATGATGTTTTCGTGCATACGACTGAATTCCAAAGCTTTTCTAAGCATATTTTTGTAAATTTATCACACAAGATATTACTTATTTCTTATGTTTTGAAATGAAAATTGGATATCGTAACCAGTTTACGATTAACTGTTTGAATTTGGCCAAAATATATAAAAACAAGTTAACAATTATTTTGTTTTAGCTATTGTGGTGTAAAATTACATTATAAAATACACTCACATATAGTTAAAAAAGAGGTTTTCAAAATACAGTGTTAAAATGTTTTGGTTAGGTTTTCAACCCCCGTAAGGGAGAGACTCTCTCACGGAGGTAGATAAACTTTGAGCCTTAGAAAAGACCAATAAATAAAAAATCTAACTTAGAAAAACAATCAGACAACAATGCGGCTTACCTTAGGTCTGTGCACTGGGAGTGATGCGTATGCCCCTTGCACAACATGTCCCTTTACTCGGACTCTCACAGACAATTAGGTTTCCTGATGACCTTAATACTAGGTGGCGACTATTAAAGAATTATAGTAATAACTTTATGACTATAAACCACCCCCTTTTACAGCGCGTTGTCCCCCCTTCGGGGATGGAAGAGCACGAAGTGTGAGAAAAAATGCCATCGTGACAGATGGCGACTCCACTAGGGACACTATTCAATTTTAGCACGTATTTTTATTGTTTTAGCATGCATCTTCACTTTGAATTCATGCATAACATTGAGAATGAATTAATGTCATCATGCATTTTAATTACGCAAATAAACCCAATTATAAGTTAGGTGGGGAGTAGCGGTCTGCCTCATGATTTTCAGTTGGGGTTCAGGTTCGTGAAAAATCCAACTATGAGCTGAGAGTTTACTTGATAACGGCGATCTCATCATTCCCTAACCATTTTTTGTAAACCCCTATACTGTCTTCACGTAAGGCGGTCACTTGGCAGTTCATAGACCTTTAAGACCAGGAAGCTTACCCCTCAGGTAATGGCCTAGAACTTGTCTTTGGGTACAAACCCCTCGATAAATTTAACCGATGTGTATGTACATACATTTGCATCCACATGCATCAATTACTATGCATAACATATCATCGGCATATAAAAATATAGTTCCCCGAAGAGATCCTAACACTCAACTCTACCAACAAAGTATAGGGGACAAAGAACATGCACACTGTGATGCTCATTTCCATAAAGAACTGGATTCTCTAAAAGCTAGTGTGGCTTGTCTTGCCAGCTTACTCAAGTAAGCATTGAGAAATGCCTCTGGTGAAGGTCCTTTTTTAAAAAATAACTATATATAAAAAATGAACATGATTTTATGAAAAACATAGAAAAGTATAAAGTGAAAGCTTCTAGTGAATGCCTCTGGCGAAGGTCCTTTAACTAGACTTGCAGCAGTTGCTCATATACAAGAAATGAACCACCTTGAAGAGGTGATAGGAGAAAAGGTTCAGAGTGCTAATCAAAATCCAGTTTTTGTACAATTAGCAGCGCTAGCAACTACGCCAACCCCAATGGTTATAGAAGCATCAAAGGGTATCGACCAAGATAAGATGGCAATGCTGGAAGCCTGGATAAGGGCCATTGAAGGGGTAAACCTGTATGACCCAGTACAAGCTGCAAAAATGTGTCTAGTCCCGAATGTTGAGGTACCAAAGAAGTTTCATGTTCCTGATTTTCTCAAATACACTAGGACACAATGACTCGTCAGTTACCTAAAATTGTACTGTAACAAAATGAAGGAAGTAATGCATGATGAAAAATTATTGATGTATTTTTTCCAAACTGTTTGAGTGGGGCAGCTTTGAATTGGTACATGAGACTAGACAACACCAGGATTCGTAGCTACAAATATCTGGTAGATGCTTTCATCAAGCAATATAAGTACAACATGGACATTTCTCATGACAGAACAAGTTTGTCCAACCTAGAGAAGAAGGACAAAGAAAGCATAAGGGAATATACTCATACATGGAGAGATCTCGCTACACAGGTACATCCCCCGCTTATGGATAAAGAGATGGTGACAATAATTTCCAACACATTAAGAGCGCCTTATTACAAACATGTGATGGGCAGTTTGGTCCAACAATTCATAGATGTTGTAGCCGTGGCAGAGCGAATAAAGAAGGGAATAAAAATGGTACAATTTCCGCACCTATGGAGATAAATGGCTTCAGAGGCAAAAGAAAAGAGGTCGAGCATTTTGAAGATGACTATAAGGGTTGGAAAAACCAATTCCAAAACTACCATAACCCTTCGTCTCAAATTGCCAACATCAATGTTCAAGCCAAAGACCAAGCTAAAAATTTCCCCAAAAGAACATACCAGAATACCCAGGAACAACTCAACTACCTCCGCTACCATCCCTTAGACCAGATGAATAAAAAATGCTAAGCATTGGACAAGTAGCTCCTGAACCTCAGGCACCTTTGCATCCATCTTATCCCATTTGGTACAAACTCGACCTCACCTGCGAATACCATTATGGTGCCGCAAGGCATAGCATTCACACTTACAGTGCCTTCAAGAAGAAGATCATGCAATTGATTAAAGGTGGGTGGATAACATTTGAAGAAAATCCAAGTCCCACACCCAATTAAGCTTCATGGTCGCCTGATAGGAATGGTGTGCGAAGTGTCCGCACCATTAAAGTTACCGCTACAAGAGCTTTTCAAAGGGAAGTGCGCTAGAGTTGGAAGATGAAGTTTGTTTCATAATTGCCTTTTATTTTGATCATGTCCAGACATTTGTGTTTCAGTTTTGATTTGTCGATAATTTTGCTTATAACACCACAAGACATTTTTTGGTTAAACAAGCCTTTCCTTTCAATAAGATCATGTATTTCCTTGTGTTTATGAAATTCTCTTACCTTTTTGTTTAAATAACGCAAGCATGCCTTATACCCTTTCATCTAAATTAAATATAATTTCATAAAGATTTATGGCAGATCAAAGTCTTGTACAAAAGAAAAGTCAATTTGATGTTTGTTTAACAAATGAGTTCTAGGAATTCAAGGGATTTCATTGAAAGATGATCTCATACCCCAAAACCCATATAATAAAGCTAAGTTCTTATCTAAACACACAATAAAAAAAATGAAAAATCATTTCGCATGGAAAAGCAAAGCTTACTGATCCTAGATGCATGTTTTTGAAATGAGGTAAGGCCATCTTTGATATGCCTTCACAAGTCTCAAATATCACTTGCAATCCCTGTTTGAGCCAAATAATTTTTTTTGATAATTAACCCTGACAAGGATCACACCCTACACCAGGGGGCTAGTGCGAGGATCAAAAAACACTTATAATCTACAAAATAGTCCTCAATAACAAGAGATGCCTAAACAAACCTGGGGGGCATACACATAAAAAAGGTTTTAATACACTATAATCAAGTCAACATAATGGTAGTGCTAAAAACCCATGATAAAAAGCCCAACTAAAATACTGGGAGGCATATCAAGTCAACATGATAGTAGTGCTAAAAATTCATGATAGAAAGCCCAAACAAACCACTGGGGACATGTCAACTCAACATGAATGATTGTGCTAAAAAGCCCATCATAAAAGCCCAAGCAAAATATCAGGGGGCATATTGAGTCGTTATGCAAATCAATTATGAGGTTCCAAAATCTATAGATCAAAAAGGAATTTAAGAGTATGCACTAATGATCATTAGTCTAGAAAATCCTTCAACACTTTTTGAGCCTACACACATCTTTATTTTGTAGCCAACAACCTGAACCTACATTACAAGCCTGATAAAACCCTTTTCAATCAAATACAGACAATCTGGATCAAGAGGCAATGCTTTTCCATTTGAAATAAGCCTTACAAATGCTTCACAAGACTTGATTAAAGTCTTTTGACATGCAAGACATGAAACGACCATCGTTTCACATTCTTGTCAAATGCAACATAAAACTTAACAATGAGATTACTTGAATTCTTTCAAGAACAAGTTTGTTTAAACAAACATCAAAATGCTTTTTGTGCTTGGAATGAATTTGAAATTCCAAAAATCTTGCATGGAAACAATCCTTGTAAATAACCAACCTTTTCCTGCAAACACTTGAAGCATAAAACACTTGTGGCGAATGACCAGACTGGGGGAATCTAAAAATGCAATTGAAGCTAACTCTGTCATTCTCTTTCAAATAATGTTGAACAAAATTGGGGTCCTTAAGCAAATAGGCATATGGATATTCTGAAGGTCTTTCATCTCTAGAGGTCAAAATCGTAAGTCGCAGCTTGAGTAAGTAGAAGCGAGAAGCTGTTAAAGCTAGAGATCCAAACCAAAAAAAATTAGACCATGAAGAAGAAAGGTGTTGGGATGTCGCATCGCACAAATTAATCACCCTAGCCGAAAACAAAACACATAAGATAGTATAGAGCAAGAAAAATTTAATCACCCTACGCTATGCAATGGGGGGGGGGGTTGGAAGTTGTCTAGGCTAAAGCAAATGAGAAAAAAAAACTAAGCAAAAATTAAATAAAACCAAAATTTATCAATAAAACAAACCTTCATTGCAAGTAAACATCCACTTACATAAATCAGAACTGATCATGGAAACAAAACATCAATTTATATTCTGAATATTTATCTCTTCTTAATATTGGTTAGGTAACGGATTTGCCGTATAACTTACCCTAACCATAAAAAAACCACAATGTCTGCACTAGAATTTAATTCAATGGCAGCCTTAAGAACTAGATAAGTTGATTAATCATGAAAAATAGTTTGCAATCTATGTTTGATTTGATTGAATGTTCTCCCTAAGTTTAATAACATAGATCCACCATAATTATTAACTTGGTTGCTTCACAAGTTCATATACCACAACTCTGGTTTTGATATAAAACTTAGCAATAGATTGTCTACAATAATAACTTAGAGTTCGCTCTAGCAATTAAATAAACAATCATAGAAAAAATGAGCATAGGAGAACAATCATATTCATCATATAAACTAAAAATCAAAGGTAAAATAGATCTCACAATTCTTGAAATCTGAAGGTTTATGTGTCTTTGCAACAAACAAAAAGAGTTTAGCCTTGCATGTTTATTGAGCAACTAATTAAAAAGATGGAAGAATGCATGATTTTGGGTTTGGAGGAGGAAGATTTTTGTTTTCTTTCTTCTACTGGCTGGTTGGCAGGCCGACGACTCTTTTTTCTCTTTCTTTTTATACCACATAGGAAAACCTAGTCCTTAAAATACAAAAATAGTCATCTCTTAAGTTGACAGTTTACATTTAAGTACTTCAATAACTATTTTCCTAAGAAAGAGAAATAGCCTTGCATGAAATCTTCAAGATTTGACTTAGAGGATATGAATTGATGAAGTAAAAAATTAGATGCTGGTTTAGATGCTTCAAAAAGTACTTGGAACTCGTTTTTCACGAAACCTGTTTGCTAGCAGAATTCATTTGTTATCTTGAAAAATTCATATAGCCCTCATATGAAATTGTTTTTAGCTTAAATTTTTAGAGTTGATATATTATTGAGTCAGGATCCAAAAACAATTAAGTTTGCATCAATTGGACATTTGTAGCTTGAGATATTAAAATCGGAATGGCCAAAGGTCAACACTAGCAGATTCTGAGATTTGACTTTGAAGGCTTCGATTTGTATGCTATTTCTTTCTTTTATTTTTCTTGTAATATATTTACATAAAGGTATGGATGTTTTCTTTCTAAGGCCACTGAAATCACTTCATTTCAACCTCTAGAGCTTTCGCTCTGCATAAATAATTTACCGAACGTCAAATATGTCAATCACCTTCAATCACCTCCTTTTTACATCTTTCATCCAAAAATGCCTTCAAAATATAAAACAAAAAATATCAAGGCATTTTATACACAAAAAATAGGCAAAACACTAGGTAAATGTGGGTGAAAATATCAAATAATATAGTTGCATCAAAAGGGGACCTATATCTCTTAGGTAAGTATACATGCATCATCATGCATTGTATCCCCATTGATAATCTAAGAAATATTTTGGAGGTATCGTAATTTATGAACCTTTATTCATCAATTTTGTGTACACATTTGAGCTCTCACCTCTTTCATTTCCTTGAGTGTGCCTATAAGTCCTCAATCAAACAGATAGTGTGTTTTTAAACCCTATCTCTTTCCTTAATTCATCATTCTTGTATGCCCCTTTGAGCCCTCACACTTTCATTTCTCTAAGTACACTTGCAAGCCCTTCATCAACTCAGATAGCATGCTTTTCAGCCCTATCTCTTCCCTTATTTGAGTGCACTTTCCATCCCTATGTCTCCCTCTTGGATTGTATTTTCCAGCCCTCAACCTTCATTTAAAATAGTGCGCTTTCCAGCTCTATTCCCCCCCTCTTTGAGTGCATTTTCCAACCCTCGACCATCAATTAAAATAGTGGCTTTTCAACCTTATTTTCTCCTAATTTGAGTGCGCTTTGCTGCCCTCGAACCATCAATTAAAATAGTGTGCTTTTCAACCCTATTTTCCCTCCTAATTTGAGTTTATTTTCCAGCCCTCAACTATTAATAAAAATAGTGTGTTTTGCAACCCTATTTCCCACTCGTCGAGTGGTTTTCCAACCCCCGACCATCAATTAAAATAGTGTGCTTTCTAGCCCTATTTTCCCTCCTCTTTGAGTGCATTTTCTAACCCTCAACCATCATTTCAAATAGTGTGCTTTCCAACCTTATTTTCCACTCGTCGAGTGTGTTTTCCAACCCTCAACCATAAATTAAAATAGTGTACTTTCCAACCCTATTTTCCCTCCTCTTTGAGGGCATTTTCCAACCCTCAATCATCAATTAAAGTAGTGCACTTTCCAACCTTATTTTCCCCCCTCTTCGAGTTCATTTTCCAACCCTCAACCATAAACTCAATTGGTACGCTTTCCAGCCCTTAACCACCAACTGAATTAGTGCGCTTTCCAACCTTCAATAACCACCAATTCAGATAGTTCACTTTCTAGTCGTCAACCATAGATTCTTGATAGCGTGCTTTCTAGCTCTATCTTCCATTCCATGAAATTTTCATCATCTTCAATTGGGAAGGTCGCCCATTACAACATGACCATCTTTGTGTTTCTTACCATATTTGTCATCTTCACGTAGGAAGGTCACCCATTACAATGAGACCATTTTCTTATGTCTTTCACGAACATCATTACCTTTTCATCCTTTGAGTGTCCTATTTAGGCCTCAATTCTTAGGTAGTACGCTTCTAGCCCTATCTTTTTGTACCAATCTGAGTGCACTTCATAACACTTATCTGTCACTTCCGGATGGATCAGCCATTTCCTTGTCTGGTAAATCCAATCTTTTTTTCTTTACAATGTTTACTATCTAATGTCTTTTACAAGACTGTCATAACCTGATTTTGGGTTATTCCCCCAAATTTACCCAAAATAAAACAAAAAATAAGAAAAATAAAATAAAAGGGGCTGGTGTCGGTAGAAAAACCAACCATTTCCCAATTGTATCTTGTTTGTGCCCAAAAATAAAGGAAAATGTAGATTCAATGCTAACATAATTTATTATTAGATAAATCTGCGTAAAAATTAAGCCGAAAGGCATAGGTATATTTTTTATATGCCAATTTTATTTAATCATGGCCAATTTAAATACAATTATGTTTAGGAATTAACTAGAGTCCAATTGAAGGATATAATTAAGTTTTTGAGCTTAATTCTGGTTCAATTGAGGAGCTTGAAATTTTCAGAGACCAAATTGATTTTTTCCAAGTCAATTGTGTGGAGTTTGAGGCAAAATTGAAGATAATTTAGAGTTTAATGGTCAATTGAGGATTAAATCGCATAAATTCAAAACCAAGGACCTAAATAAAAAAAGAGCGCAAAGTTAAGGTTGGTATTGAAATTTTTGCGGGGATACAATTGTAGAAATTTAAAAATTTAAAGCCAATTGTGAATGCAATTAGAACAATTAAAAATTAAATGATCAAACTATAATTGCACCTTACCCAAAAGTGTAGTCCCACCACAGCGCACACAACCGCAAGAGTGCTGCTGCAGGTACGCGGCCGCAGGAGGTAACCCACCGCTGCACGCAATGGTTACCTCTTGCGTCTATAAACAGAGCATGGAGAAACCATGCAAAGGTGAGAAAAAAGGAATGGCAGGAAAATTTGCAGAGAAAAAAAGAGACGATGAAGAGCAAATTTGAAGACAAGGAGAACACGCAAAGACGATTGCAAAACTGCAGGAAAACAAACGCTGAAAAAATTAGACACACACGAGCAGCCACCAGTGACAATCACCTTCTTCAACACCAGCGCAACCTTAACCTCATCACCGATGTCTACTCTCTCCTCACCACAACAACCAACAACCACCTTTTTTTTAAGACCAGTAGCAGTCGACCATCTCCCGCTACAACTGCAGCAGCTCCATCTGACGAAGAATAAGGAACAAGGCTTTAGTACACAACAACAACTCCCTCTCTCTCCCTTCTCTGGAAGCAAGTTCAACAGCAACCTCTCTCTCTTCCTTCACCATTGCAGCACCACTCCAGCATGTCTCCTGGCCACAACAGGCCACCGATCCCGACGCTACCACCACCAATGGAACCAACCCGACCTCCTCTACCCAGTGACAGTAACAAGTACGCTGACCATCTCCCTCGGCCAACCTCCTTTTCACTATTCATGTTACATGAATAGTGTAGCAAAAGTTTTGTTTTTACTTGGATTTTTTTGTTTTGGTCTTAGGACGGACCTGTTCCCGGCCCGGCCCAGTTAGTTGGGCCAGGTCCAACCCAAGTCTAATAGATTTGGGCCTTTTGTGCCCATTGTGTCGGCCAACCCATATAGTTAGGTCATATCCAATCTGATTTTTTTTAAAAAAATAATGTAAAATATCATATTTTAAAATAAAACAAAAAAAATATGTTGTTTTTGTGCATACTGCCGAATTCCGAATATAATCAATTTAAAATCATATGATCTTTTATGATAGTTTTCTTTCCAGTTTATTCATCACATTATGATAACCGTTTCATTTATAATCTAGTTTAACTCGTTACTACACGATTTATTCCTTACAACTTTAAAATTGTCATACAATGTGTCTTTACACATCGAAGTTGTTTCATAACTATTTCCACTCCATAAATATAATCAATTTATATTAATATTATTATTTCACACTCATGAAATTTACCCCATAATTTATTTCCTCAACACATATAAATGATATGATCTTTTCATCTCTCAACCACTTGTAATACATATTGTAACTTATTGTGTAAGCATGTCTAATTCACCTAGTTATTTATTTCACAATATATTTAAATAATGACTCCTTTTTAAGAACTCTAGCATCTATTTTATATATGATACATCATACTTCAACCCTTATAACACCCTTGTTATATTGAGAAATCTCCTCGATTCATTATTAACTTCACTTTCATGTCCATTTTTATTATTTATAATTAATCATATAGTGTACCTTAACTTTTATTCTTGCAATACAAGCTCAAATCATCTCTTCTTTTTTGTTAAACTTCATTGGTAGGGATAATTAGATACCCAATCATTAACATGCCAACACAGCCAAAATCATATACACTCTGTTCCATTCATGTTATTATTGATATCCAATACATGATGTACTAATCAGTGGTTGTAGCTCCGGCCTTGAAAACCGGTATAGTTCTTTGTGAATGTTGATCGGCTGGGGACTGTCTGAGGGACCAAGGGAAATAAGACTGAATGATTAGAAATGCGGCACCGTCGAATCACTAAGGTCGACTTTCGTCCCTGCTCGACGGGTGGGTTTTGCAGTCAAGCTCCCTTCTGCCTTTGCACTCGAGGGCCAATCTCCGTCCGGCCCCCTAGTTATCTAGTTATTCTATAGGACTCAATTACTATTTCCTTCCTCTATTCCACAGAAAAGTTTATTCAAAGTCACAACATAAAACATATAAGGGAATTCAAAAAATCTTTCTTAACTATCTTTCTTTGATTCCATCGCCGCAGTAAATAGGAGAGAAAATAGAATTTGTTTCTTCATCTTAAAAAAAAAATTAGGAGAAATTAACTATGACACGTTCACTAAAAAAAAATCCTTTTGGCATTTCACCGCTCCACCAGAAATTCCCTCTGCCCCTACCGTACTCCAGCTTGGCAATTTCCACCGCCTGTCCAGGGTTGAGCCCTGGGATTTGACGGCGGACTTAAAAAGCTCTCTGTCATGCAACCCGAGAAAGAGAGCCAGACAGCGTTCGCTGTTCGTGTGGACTCTTTAGGCAGTGCAAAGGATAAAGAATCGGTATATTCAGGTTCGTTTAACAACCCCTTGCTCTCTTGTCTTCATTCCCAATCCTGCAGCTATAGCTAGGGCTTTGGAGGAAAACGAGTACCAAATGTTAATTGAGAAAATTTATATGGAACTCGGGACGCGTCTATTTGTGTCAAGGGTCCTGGATGTGTAACTGCTCAAGACATCATCTTACCACCCTCTGTGAGGTACCTGAAAATTTATTTAATACCAAATACAATCAGCTTTATACATAATAATAATAATAATAATAATAATTATTATTATTATTATTATTATTATTATTATTATTATTTATTTAGTTACTCAACATGTTGAATTCAATACTACCTCACAATTATTATTATTATTATTTAATTAATTACTCAACATGTTGAATTCAATACCAACTATTATAACCCATTTCTAGGTTATTCCTAAAATTTACTCAAATGAAAAAATAAAAATAACCTAAATAAAATAAAAAGGAGCTAACATGGTTGAAAAATCAAGTTTAAAATTTTAGACAAATTTGATAGCCCAATCAACCTCTATTGTGCCAAAAAATAAAGGAAAATGCTGATTCAATGATAAAATAAATGACTATCAGATAAATCTTCATGAACATCAAGTCCCAAGGTACCCCTCCTTGAATGGAATCCATTCTAGGTACCCCTCCTTCACCTCCATTGTTGTTCATGTAAAAGCAAATATCATTTGCAATCCCTACTTGAGCCTCGTGAGATTCAAAAAAAGCTTACTGAACACTTCACGAGACTTGATTTAAATCCTTGTGACATACAAAAGATGAAACAAACGTCATTTCTCATCTTCATCAAGAACAACATAAAACCTGACAATGAGTTCACTTGAATTCTTTTGAGAGCAAGTTTACTTTAAATCAACATTAAAATTGTTTTTATGCTTGGAATGACTTTGAAATTCCAAAGATTTTCCATGAAATTTATCCTTATGAATAATCACCCTTTTTCACCATAGTATCCTTCTTAAAATAAATGTAAAGCCCATAAAATTTAGAGGACATGATCACATGGGCAAACAAAAAAAATGATAGGATTGACTCTATCATTCCCTTTTTAAGAAGATAAAGAATGTCAAACAAAAATGAAGGTATTTAAATAGGGTGCATGTGAATACATTCCAATTAAGATAGTGCACTTTCTAGCCCCCATTCATAAACTTAGATAGTGCGCTTTCTTGCCTTATCTCTTTCCTTCTTATTTGAGTATGTTTTTCAACCGCCAACCATCAACTCAGATAGTATGCTTTCCAACTTTATCTCCTTTTCTTTTTAGAGTGTGTTTTCCAACCCTCAACCATCATCTCAAATAGTGTGTTTTTTAACCTTATCTTTGCTTCTCTTTTAAGTGCGCTTTCTAGCCCTTAATCAACTTGTATAACGTGTTTTTAGCCCTATCTCTCTCACCTTCTCATTTGAGCGTGCTTCCTTTCCTCAACCATCACAATGAGACTATTTTTCTATGTCTTTCAGTTCTTCATAAACATTATCTTTCCCTTCACAAATTCATCATTTTATCTTTTGGGTGTGTTATTTAACCCTCAATTCTTAGGTAATGCACTTTCTAGACCTATCTTATCTTTCCCTTCTGAGTGTGCTTCTTAGCCCTCATTTCAAATACTTTCATATGGACAAACCATCTCTTGATCTCTTATGTTCATTGTCCCCTTTTATTTACAACACTTATTTTCTAGAGTGTCTCGTAAGACTTAATTGAAAGGTGAAATGGAAGAAAAATGAAGCTTTAATGGTCAATTAAAGGTCAAATTGCGTAAAACCAAAACCAAAGATCAAAATAAAAAGGTGCGTAAATTCAAGAATGCTATTGAAGGTCAGTGGGGATACAATTGAACAAAATTAACAATTTAAAATCAATTAAGAGTATTGTCATAACCCATTTCTGGGTTATTCCCCTAAATTCTACCGAAAATAAAACAAAAATAACAAAAATAAAATAAAAAGGGCTAGTGTCAGCAGAAAAATCAAGGTGGAAATTTTGGACCTTTTCAAGAGCCTGATCGTACCTCTTTTGTGCCCAAAAATGAAGGAAAATGTAGGTTCAAAGCTAAAATAATTTAGGTAGGTCACCCATTACAATGAGACCATTTTCCTGTGTCATTCACAAACATCATCATCTTTCATCCTTTAAGTGTCCTCCTTAGGTCTCAATTCTTAGGGAGTACACTTTCTAGCCCTATCTTATCATTCCCCTATGAGTGCGTTTTATAGCCCTCATTCTCATTTCTGGATGGATCAACCATTTCTTGGTTTGGTAAATCCACTTTTTTTCTTTCTTCACAACGCTTACTATCTAAGGTCTTGTACAAGACTTTAGTCATAAGCATTGTAAAGAGGGGGGCAATTGTCATAACCCAATTTCTGGGTTACTCCCCAAAATCTACCCAAAAATAACAAAAATAAAATAAAAGGGGTCGGCGTTGGTAGAAAAATCAATGTGGAAATTTTGGTTGTTTTCGAGAGTCCGATTGTATCTCTTTTGTCCCCAAAAATAGAGGAAAATACAAATTTAAGGCAAAAATAATTTATCATTGGATAAATCTACGTAAAACTTAAGTTGAAAGGCATAATTATATTTTTATGGGTTAGTTTGATTTAATCGCTGACCAATTTAAAGTGTAATTATGTTTAGGGATTAATTTAGAGCCAAGTTGAAGGATTTAATTAAGCCCAAGGACTTAATTATACTTTAAATGGGTCAAATTAATTTTATTAAGGGCTTAATTGGTGAGAAATTAAGTTTGAAAGCCTAATTTGGGTTAAATTGAGAATATCAGATTTTTCATAGACGAAAGTTTTTAGGTGAAACCGGAAGCCAAAATTAAAAAAAAAACATCATTCTTACCGGTTTTCCTGTTGAAAAATCCTTTTTGTCACAACCCTTTTATTTCAAATTTTCAAAAAAAAAACTACCGAGGCATTACCGGCAGCCATGCCTTACGACCAACTATGCAACATACTTCCTTGGACATCAACCCCATGCCCAACCTATCACTGCACATTACTTCCTTCACATATATAGCGGGAGGAAACACAGTGACGATGGGGGAGGATACTGAAAAAACTAGGGAGAATGAAATAATACTGGAATTAATTGGGGGAGACAATAGAGAAAAATATACATAGACAGGGAAGAACAATTAAGGGATGGCATTGAAATAATATGGGGAGAGCATGAAATAATCCTGAAAACAGAGGGAGACAAAAAAAACACAGAAAACCTTGAAGAAGACGCAAAGGGAGAGACCAATTGTAAGCTTCCCACTACTGGCAGGATAGCAACTTCGTTTTCCTCAACACCGGCAGGCCCAACTCTTCTTCCCCATCTCCGGTGACAGCAACAACTCTTCACCCACAGCCAGCAGCAGCCACGCAACAACCATCTCTCTCTCTCCTTTCTCCCACAACAACTCTCTCGTCTCCCTTGGTAGTTTGCAACAGCCCCAACCAGCAACGGCCATAACTGGCAGCAGCTAGCCGCCACGACCACCACTCTGTCTCCTTCCTCAGCACCGACAACCTCACCATGAACTCCAGCAGCAACACCTGGTCTCCGATGCTGCCGCAACAATAGCTCTCTAGTATCAGCAACAACTTTCATCGCTCCTCCCGACCACCACAGGCCACCATTTCTGACCCTGCCACCACGGGAAGAATCACCTTGGCCACCTCTACCTTACAGTAGTGGCAAGTGAGCCTCTCGTCACCGTCAATCACCCTCCATGTTACTATTCATGTAACATGTGAACAATGTAGATAATTCACTCTGCATTGTTCTTGCAATACGTGAATAGCTCAGTTGCCTTTTTTTTCTTTTCTGTTTCGGCTTCTAGGCCAGACTTGCTCCCAGCCTAGTCCAGTTGGCTGGGGCGGCCCAATTTGATTTTTTTTATTTTTTAGTTTTTTTTAAAAAGAAGAGCATTTTAAAACAAATTGTGTTTGTTTTCGGGCATATGGCCGAATTCCAAGGTTTTCCCGAGCATGTTTTTTGTAAAAAAATATATGTTGCATCCTTTACATATTTTGAACAAAAATTGGATATCGTAACCAGTTTATGATTATCCGTTAGAATTTGGCTAAAATATAAAAAAATAACAATTATTTTGTTTCAACTATCGCGGTGTAAAATTACATTGCAAAGTACACTCGCAGATAGTTAAAAAGCTTTTTTAATTGCGGTGTAAAATTACATTGTAAAGTACACCCGCAGATAAAAAAAGTTTTTTTTCTTTTTTAAAAAAAAATTATTTAGGAAAAATAATCAAAAAACAATGCAACTTGCCTTAAGTTGGGTGCACTGGGGGTGATGCGTCTTTCCCTTGCACAACAAGTCCCTTACTTAGACTCTCGCAGACCAATAGGTTTTCTAGTGACTTTAATACTAGGTGGCGACTCCCAAGAATTACAGTCGTAATTTTGTGACTATAAAACACCCCTCCCTTTCACCGCGTGTTGTTTCTCCCCTTTGGGTATGGTGGGGCGCGAAGCGTGAAAAAAACACCGTTGCAGCAAGCATAATTATAGCAATTATAAATTGAGGGACCAAATCAAATTTGTCAAAAATTCACTGTTTGATGGTAGCCAAAACTATGGCTTTGTTATTTTAATCTAATATAGTAAAGTGTGTCCATCTCCTCCATCATTGCAAAGCCCACGCTGCCATCAGAAGGGGAATAGTCAGACAACAAACAATTATCAACTCTGCATGGGAAGATTAGCTGAAGAGGAAACATCTCCTCCATAAATACCTGCGTTATACAAAAGAAAGCGAGAGGACATAGACGAGGAAGGAGAGGATAACGAAAAAAACACATAACAAATATAGATAGTAAAATAAGAAAATTATGAGCAACCAACTCCAAACCACCAAAAGCGACAACAACATCCTCTTGGAACCGCCAAGAGTGCCTTCTTCTCCTCTTGGCACCACCAGTAGTGCCTGCTCTTCCTTCTTGATATGAACTTCATCAACAATTGTGATGGAACCCAATAAGAATGATGGTTTAGAACCCCAAGATCGTGTAGACAAGATTGGTTGAGCCTTGACGCGTCACCTAACAAGATGAAAACCAAGACTACGAAAGATTGAAACGCCACACCTAGAAAACCTGAGAATCTCTCAACAATCAAGGTGATAAGTTTGGTTGTTTGAACGCCACAAGATTAACTTGATAAGTTCTAGGAGTTCTTTTAAGAACGAAGAGGAACACAAGACCTCACAAATATGATAATTTTCTGAAAACATAATCTGTTTAATCATTTTGAAATACCCATTTTTATACTTGGAACAACCCTCCAAGAATAGGAAAAGTCATAACTAAAGCTTTAAAAGAGCTCAAACAGTAACATAAACAAGTCCCCACGTTTTTAGGTCTCTTGGACTTCTAAATGCTATCATAAATAGCTAAATGACTAAATTCAATGTATTTAACATAACCATTCAAGACCAACTTCATTCCTCTAATTAATAACCTTGGAACTCATCAAATTCATGCCCTTTGATGGTCAGATCATGCTGAAACATTTTTGCATAATTATTACCCTCTTCAATTGCTTTGATGATGTGGACTAAGCCTTGATTATCATTTGATCCCATCTTGGTCTTTTTAGAATCAGCCCAATTCTCTTGGATTAGCCCATTTAGTGCTTCCTTGAAACGTTTGGCTCTAAGTCTTGTAATTGGGCCACTTGGAAGTGACAAAGGGTCTTGTGTGAATTCAGACGCATTCCCGAGTGTATGATCAACATGTCCAGCTCCTTGGTTTGCATCACTTCTCCTCCATGCAACAATAGCTACCTTCAGCTCACCATCGACAAATAGCAGCAGGTTTTCCTCTCATCATTGGCAATGAAAAATTTTCATCTCTCCATTGTTGGCAGCTCCAGCCATTGTCTTCTCCATGTAGTAGTAATAGTAGCAAGGTAACACTTGCTTCCTCTTTTTCATACAACCACCATCTGCCAATTTTCTTTATTCCAGCAGTTCCTGTGCCACCAGTTGGATGTCCTCTTTATAGCAGCCATGCTAGGTACCCATCATTCACCTTTAATGTTGTTCACATAAACTTCCTTTTCTCTTCGGGCTGGACCATTTCTGCATAACCCAATGGTTGGGTCGGGTCTGGCCCAAATCGGGCAATGTTAGGCCATTTTATCCCATCTTGGTAGAGGCCGACCCATTTGGTTAAGCCAGACCCAGCATAAAAACATCTAACATAAAAAATATAAAAAGTACGCATTTCAAAAATATAAAAAATATTTTTTTCGCGCATACGACCGAATCTTAAAAATTTTATGAGCATATTTTCACAAAAACAAAAAAATGCATCTTTTCCCTTGTTTTTAAGTGAAAATTGTGATATCGTAATCAATTTATGATTATCCATTAGAGTTCAGCTAAAATATCAAAAATCTTTCACCAACCATTTTGTTTATTTTATTTAGTTGTAGACTTTAATATTTTAGGTGTAAAACCACATACTAAAATTTAGTGTAAATCTGAACAACAGAACGATTAATTTTTTTATCCAATAAGGTAGAGGCCCCCTCATAAAGAGAGATTTACTGTGAACTTTAGAATAGACCAATGATTTGACCTAGAAAAGTAATCAAACAACGATGCAACTTACCTAAGGTAGGGAGCATTAGGGGCGATGCGTCTTCCCCTTGCACAACTCTCGCAGACCATTAGGTTTTCTTCTTACCTTAATGCTAGGTCGCGACTCTTGAAAATTATAATCATAATATTAATATAAATTGAGGGTTGGAAATTGCACTCTAAAGAAAGAAAAAATATAAAGCTGGAAAGTGTACTATCTGAGTTGATGGTTGAGGGTTGAAAAACATACTCAAATAAGAAGGAAAGAGATAAGGCTAGAAAGCACACTATCTAAGTTTATGAATGGGTGCTAGAAAGCGCACTATCTTAATTGGAATGTATTCACATACGCCCTATATATAGACCTTCATTTTTGTTTAACATTTTTTATCTTCTTAAAAAGGGAATGATAGAGTCGATCCTATTGTTTTTTTTTTGCTTGCCCCCATGTGATGATGCCCTCTATATTTTATGGGTTTTACATTTTTAAGATGAATACTATGGTGGAAAAGGGTGATTATTCATAAGGATAACTTTCATGGAGAATCTTTGGAGTTTCAAAGTCATTCCAAGCATAAAAATAATTTTAATGTCGATTTAAAGCAAACTTGCTCTAAAAAGAATTCAAATGAACTCATTGTCAGGTTTTGTGTTGATCTTGATGAAAATGAGAAATGATGTTTGTTTCATTTTTTGCATGTCACAAGGATTTAAATCAAGTCTCATGAAGTGTTCATAAAGCTTGTTTTGAATCTAAAAGCATTGCTTATCAGTCCAGATTGTCTACCTTTGATCAGAAAGGGCTTTATTATGATTGTAATGTAGACTAATTTTTGGTTATGAAGGAAATGGATACTTAGAAGCTCAAAGGGTGCTTAAGAGATTTTAGGACTAAGGATCATCAATGCTTGCTTGTAGACATTCTTGGCTAACCATGGAATTGACATTACTTCATTGTGTTCAATGCATCTAAAACTCGTTCCTTTGTCAGAAAGCGACTTTGTGCATATTGGGCAGCTATGATACCATCAACGCCGATGAAGATCATAGTCAGCTATTAAGGCCTTGCATGTAAATCTCTGGATCTGTATTTTTTTAAATAAGAATTAAAAATTAATATATATTTTTGAATGTTTGATAGAAAACCAAATAAAAGCTAATGTGGTAAAAGAATGGTGGAGATTATTGTTGACATACTTTGTATTGGTATGGATCCATGCAAAGGATTTCTTTAATTGTCTTTTAGTTGTTGATCAATGGTTTGAGCATTTGTTGAAGAAGGGAGTCGATGGACCTTAATAGAAACATCTTTATAGCTGATTATAAAGGTTGTCTAATATAAATAGATTTAAAAAGGAATATTTGATATAAGATAACCAAAAAATAAGGAAGCTCACAAATGTTTATATGGAAGAACTTATGGAATTTCTAGGTTGAAATACCATAATGAGGCAACAATGTTGGCAAGGTTTGGTTTTCCTAACAACAAAAAGAAATATATATATTAAGATCATAGTCAAATTGAGTTGAGTGAAACAATAAATCTAAAAAAGCATAAAATAAATGAACAATCGAATATGGGCAACAATTTGGTTAATGGTAATAAGAAGAAGATAGAGAAGTGAAGGTGATATATATGGAAGGTGTAAATAACAATCATTACAAATTAAAGGGAAATGTTTGAAAACAAAAACCTTTGAACTCAATGATTCGAAAGCTAGCAAAAACAATTATAAATGGACTTGGTTGGCCATCTAGATCAGTATCATTAAAGCTTTTTACAACACCACCCCAAAGAGTTACCCTGAGTTCATCACCCTTACATATAGGATTGATTTTAAAAAGATAAGGCATTAAGATCAATAAAAAATGTATGAGATTAAGATAACCAACCTAATATTTTCAATTATAAACTCTCTTTTATCTGTCATATCTTGACCCCTAATTATAATTTGTTCAAGTGATTGAATAGCTTTTAATTGATCAAGCACATCTAATAAATAAAAAATAAAAAAAGATTAGCTGCAAAAATAAATATTAAAAACAATGAAAATGTATGAAGCATGTTATTTTGTGATAAAACCTGTCAAAACTCCTGATCTTTTTCCTGTAGTCAACATATGTGCAAAGTCGATGAAGTTAAAGTAATGGCGCGGTACGGAGGGTGTCAGTGAATCAAGCCTTGTAACTTTGGTGTCAGATTTAAGATCAATAATTGCTTCGTGGGAAACAACAAAGTTTGTATATCTGTTTTCAAAGGTATAGAACCCACAAATCTGATGATAATCCCCTTCAATAATAGAAGCAGCAAATGGTTGTATGTTTTTGCCTTTAGCAGAGGCTTGAATTGCGTTACCTTGTTAGATAAAAGAGAAAAACATTATTAATGAGATTAAAAACATTAAGACTAAAGAAACAGAGTATAAAGCATGAAAAAATAGAAAAAAATTGTAATACAATATAAGCTTACTTTGCCACCAACCAAAAGGCAATTAAAACTGCTTGTATGTCCATTGAGTTTAGGAATTCAAACACAACAAACTCTTCCATTCAAAGATGTGTAGAAGTTGTATTTCTTTATGTTTTGGATTGATAGTGCCATGACCTTCAGAGGAAAGATATAAGCAATAGAATAAGAACCAACTATTATAAATAAAAATGAAGTTCAATCCATAATGTATAAATAATTATAAAATGTTAGAACTATATATAAAGTTGATTAAAACCTTACAAAAGAATTAATAAGGTTGATAAACAAGGCAACATATAAAAAAGGAACACTTCTAGTAGCAAAGTTTAATTTTGATGATCTGCAAAATATTGATGAGCAAACAATAAGTGAACCCTTTTTTTGTTTAAGACTGTAAAAACAGAAGAAAACAAACCTTTAGGAAGAGCGTTGATAATGTCCTTGTAGACAATATTTTTTGCATAAGCAAAAGGGCGCCCTTCATTGTCACAGGAAATAATCTTTAAACCTTTTCTTGAAGTGACGCTTGAGAGAGCGACATAAAGTTGCCCATGGGTGAGAACTTTTTCTTTAAGAAAAACACCAATAGTTTTTAGAGATTATCCTTGATTTTTATTTATTGTCATGGCATAACATGGTTTTAAAGGAAATTGAAGTCTTTTAATTGTAAAGGGACATCTAATTTCATTGATTGGGAAGATAATTCTTGGTATGAAAACTTTGTTGCCAATGTTAGATCCAATTATTATCTATGCTTGGATGACCTCAGATGAAAGTTGTGTAACTATAAGCCTAGTCCCATTGCATAGACCAATAGATGGGCTAATATTTCTAAGTAACATAACGGGTGTTCCAATTTTGAAAGCAAGTGTGTGAGATGGGACACCAATGAATTCAAATTGGTTTATGTATTCTATTGGATATAATGAGCTTGCATTGTCACTCTCTGTTGATGATGTGCAAACTAGATCAAAGCTAAGATAAACACGATTTTCTCCAAGTGTCATGTGAAGCACAAAATCATTGATCTCAACAACAATTGTGTTTTTTGTTATCACTATAGCTCTCTCTCTAAAATAGTTGGGGTCAACTTGAGTGTCATAAATATTTGGATAAATTGTCGAGACAATTGCTGAAATTGGATCAGATGAAGTCTGAAGGAGAAGATCTAAGGGAACAACAACAAAATAATCATCGGATTAACTGAGCGAAGACAAATAACCATCGCCAACGCTTAAAATCCATCTAGAAAACTCACTAATATCAGCCTTTTCTTCAGAAGTTAGGCCATTTGTAGAGAGGCACATGTTTTCTATAAGAGTTAATATAGTAAACTGGACCACAAAGTTGAGGTGGTTAAAGAAGCATTGATTATCTGTTCCTTCGTTCCACAGGGAAAAACTGGTAATATTTGATAGAAATCACCACCAAGTAAAATTATTTTTCCACCGAATAAGAGATTTTTGTTACAGTTTTCACCCTCTGAAAGAATATCACACATTGAACGATCTAGGGCTTCAAAGCAAAATCTGTTAATCATTGGTGCCTCATCCAAAACTATAAGAGAGGTTTTTTTGAAGAAGGATGGAAAAATGAGTGTTTTACTTAATGGAACATGTTGATGACTCGTCAAAAGCAAGTGGGATTTTGAATCTTGAATGGGTTGTACGACCATTTGGTAGAAGAAGAGATGCAATACCAGATGATGCCACTGCAAGGACAATTAACCCCTCAGATCTGACACAATTTATGATTGTATGCCATAAAAAAGTCTTGCCAGTTCCCCCATGGCCATACACAAAGATCAAAGCCTATTTTTTATCGAACACGGCTGCAATAATTGAATCATAAATAACTCTGTGTCCATGGTTGAGATAAGCAAAATTGAAGGAATGTTGCCTTTTAAGTTCAAGGAAATGATAATTAAGCTCCTCTCTTAGAAGCTTGTTTGTAATTTCTTTAAGTAATTGCCCATCAGGTATTGGCAAGCTATGATCTTGAAATGTTGTTGTAGAAGCATTGAAAAGCTGCTCAAGCTAATATAACATATAATTTTTAAGTTGATCATCGGATAGAATGAGGTTTGGTGTTCTAAAAGGTGTTCTCAACTTATATAAGATGTCGTCATGCATTGAGTTCCAAAACTGATTGAATAAAATTAAAGGGTCGGCAACTTCACAGAATAAAATGATACTAACAAAAAGTTATCTAAGTTGCGGTGACAATGCAATTGCAATCGCTTCATAAAAAGCTTCAAACCATTCTTTATCATCTCCTAAAAGCCCGTATGCCTTGCAAGTGAGCTGAAATGTTGAATAAACAACTTCGCGAGCCTTTCTTAAAACTGCAAACCCAGTTGACCCTTTTAATATGGTTTAAAAGAAACCTTAATAAATAAAGTTCTCCGGCTGCAGGGTGCACATATGCTATATGTCCAAGGCTTAGCCTTTTTGACCTCACAGTCCACTCGTTCTGTCTAGAATCCCAAACATATTTGTTTGGAAATTCTGAGTAATACAGCTCTCGTGCATCATAAAATTGTTTGTTGCATTCAAACCATTCAATAAGCATTGTTTTCTACATATTGAAGAGACTCAATGCATGAGAAAATAATATTTTACTGAAAAGGCAAATGAATTTGAAGCCTTTTAACCGGAGGATATCTTGAATGAATCAAAAATTGAAAAATTCTCCAAACAACTTCATAAAGGAAAATAAAACAACAATTAAGATATGCTTGTATTTCATCATTTGTGTCATGCTGCAGTACGTCACGACACCTGTTGGGGCCTTTGCTAACATATTTGAACAAATATTTGATGAGCATTGACTGGCAGCATACCTCAACATTTATATGTGCATTATAACGCATCAAAAGTTCTTTATTGTATGGAACAACAAAGTCATTGAATAGCATAATTCCATTCTTAAGCATAAAATTATCATGGAATTCACGTCTTCTATAATAGACATATCCACTCTCACCCAAAGTAGTTAAGGCCCTGAATTTCTTTGGAAATGACTTCGAACAAACATTTTCTGACATGCATCGTGCACCTGGTCTTGCAACACCGCATGGACTATCATGAACTTAGAGACATTTTCATGACATAAAGGATCAATGTTTTTATCAAGCATCTCAGCTGTCACGATGACGATTTTTTTCGCGCTTCGCGCCCCACCATCCCTGAATTTGGGGAGACAACGGTGCACGGTGAAAATGAGGTGTGTTTTATAGTCGTAAAAATTACGACTATAATTATCAGGAGTCGCCACCTAGTATTAAGGTTACTAGAAAACCTATTGGTCTGCAAGAGTCTAGGTAAGGGTACTTGTTGTGCAAGGGAAAGACACATCACCCCTAGTACACCCTACCTAAGGTAAGCTTCATTGTTGTTTGATTGTTTTTCTAAGTTAAAATTTTTACACTGCATTTTCAAAAACCTTTTTTTGTCTACGGGTGTACTTTACAATGTAATTTTACACCGCAGTTAAAAAACTTTTTTGTTATCTACAGATGTACTTTACAATGTAATTTTACACCGTAGTTAAAAACCCTTTTTTATCTATGGATGTACTTTACAATGTAATTTTACATCCTAATAGATAAAACAAAAATAATTATAATTTTTTTTGTTATTTTGGCCAAATTCCAACGGATAATCGTAAACCGATTACGATATCCAATTTTCGTTTCAAAACATGAGAAAGATGTAACATATTTATTTTACGAAAAATATGATAGGAAAAACCTTGGAATTTGGTTGTATGCACGAAAACACCTTTTTATGTTTTTGAAAATTTTGTATTTTTATATGTTTTTACCATTTTAAAAAAAAATAAACAAAAAATTATGCGGGCTGACTGTCCAGCCCTGATGGACCAAGAGGCCCATCATTTGGGGTTGGACTAGCAGACCACTCTGCATGGGCTGGGCCTCCAGTCCAGGTGGCTGTCAGCCCACCTCTTGTGGATTAGGCCTCCATTCCAGGTGGCTGATAGCCCACCTCCCTTACGCGTTTGGGCCGCGCACAAGGCCCGACCTGCCTAACTCAAGTGAGAGGGCCAGACACTAGTCTGGCCTGGCCACCACTGCTCGCATGAATAGTGGGATGCAAATTACGTCCCACTATTCGCATGCAGCGAGCTGGACGAAGAAGACGATGAACAGGGTGGTTTTTCGAGTGTGATGAAATGCGTACCTGTTAGTGCCATTGGGTAGAGGATGTCAAAGTGATTATTCCTGTGGTGGCGACATTAGAAATGGTGGCTTGTGGTGGCCGGAGAAGGTGTCGAAAGTTGTCGGGTTTATGGTGTTGCCACTGCTACCATCGCTGGTGCTTCGCCGGAGACCATGGTTTGGTTGCTGGTGTTGAGGGGAAGCTTCTAGTGGTGATGAGGGTGGTGTTGGGTGGTCGGCCAGCCGTTACTGGTAGAGAGAGAGGTCTCAACCGGACTGGTTTTAGAGAGAGAAAAGGATTGCAAACCAAGAGAGAGAGAGAGAGAGAAAGAGAGCTAGTTGTTGAGGGAGATGAGGGATGATGGTGTGATTTTTGTGTGATATCTCCTTGTTTTACTTGTTTTTCTTTACCAAAATTCTCTGTAAATTTTCCTCCCCTCTGAATGAGTCACGTAAAATTTTTGCTTCCTTTTCTCCTCTGTTATGAAGAAATTCTTCCCGTCCCCCCTTGCATGGCTTCTCCATGCAGTATTTATAGGCACAGCAACGATGGGTGCCTCTGCGGTAGCGTGCCTGAAAGCATGGTTGTTGGCGGCGGCGTGTGCAGGTGGCCTGTCGGCGGTGGCACAGGTGGCTTGTCAGCATGCGGTGCAGGTAAAGGCACACGGGGACTGCAATTTTGGGAAGGTAGAAGTGCAGTTTGGTATTTCAATTTGTAAGTGTTCTAATTGCACCCCCAATTTGTAAGTGTTCTCAATTTTATGCAATTGTATCCCTGTCAGAATTGCAATATCAACCTTAACTTTGCGCGCCTTTTTTATTTTGGTCTTTGGTTTCCGATTTATGCAATTTGACCCTCAATTGACCATTAAACTCTCAATTGTCTTCAATTTGAACCCTGATTTCTCACAATTGGCTTGGAAAAATTCAATTGGATCTCCGAAAATTCAAATCTTCTCAATTGAGCCCGAATTAATTTGATGTGACCAATTTAAAGTATAATTAAGTCCTTACACTTAATTAAATCCTTCAATTGGACCCTAAATTAAGTCCTAAACATAATTACACTTTAAATTGGTCGACAATTAAATCAAATCAACCCATAAAAATATAATTATGTCGTAAAATTTAATAAATTATTTTTTACACAGATTTATCCAATAATGAATTATTTTTGCCTTAAATTTGTATTTTCCTCTATTTTTTAGGACAAAAGAGATACGATTGGACTCTCGAAAACAACCAAAATTTCCACATTGATTTTTCTACCAACGCTGACCCCTTTTGTTTTATTTTTGTTATTTTTGGGTAGATTTTAGGGAATAACCCAGAAATTGGGTCATGACATCAGCTGAGATAATTGAGTCAATATCATCAAAAGTTTTGAATTTGACTTCTGAGGCAAGCCAAATCAAGATATGTGTATGTGGAAGGCCTCTTTTTTGGAACTCAATTGCATAGACATCTACAAAATTGTCGAATAGAGTTATTAATTTTTTGCAACTAAGACTATGCAAAGAATAAATTGTGATGGTTGTTTTACCATTAATTGTTTTGCCAAAGGGACACCAGATTTGATGAGCTTTAACATATAAGGAGGCTTTGCTCTGAAAACTCGTGTAATAATATAGGCTTGTCTTCATGTCTGTAAGCCCTGTTTTTATTGAGTTTTCTTTGGATTTCAGGCCAGTTTGTGTTGCATGTGAATGTAATGAAAAGATCAGGATTTTCATATGCTCTACAAATTGCCATGGCATCTTGGTAATTATTGATCATATATCGCGGGCTACTAGTTACAGAAAATGGAAGAATAATTTTTCCTGTTGATGATCCCTGAACATCTCCTTTAAGCACAGATTCATTGATGTTATGATATAGATTAGATCGAAGATCATTTTGGTTCATTCTAATATAGTCAAGTCTGTCTTTTTCAATTGTGGTGAAAGCATCAACAAAAAATTGTTGGTAAAGGCGACCACCCCTTTATAAGAGTGTCTTCTCCATATTCTCTCTCTTGAATAAGATAAGCATAAGAAGCTCTCATCGACACTCTTTGATGTTTTCTAGAGCTTTGGCCATCATGATTTGTAAAACTAATGTTAGTTCGATAACCGTCTTCACCAAATGGAAATAGAAGAGGATATTGCAGTGCCATAAATTTTGGGTTTTATTTCTTAGAAAAATTTAATTCTTATATCTTAGGTTGTTTTGGATAAACAATTACTTTTACAATATTTTTATGTATAATATTTCAAATCTAATATTACGTAAACAAAAAACAATACGAGGCAACACATAAACAAAATTGGTAGACAAATTGCCCAAGTTATCTACAATGATAAAATATACAAACCACTTCTCCTGCGTTTCGATTACAATGTTCCTTTTAGATGAAAAAAACTATTTCTAACATATTTTATCTATTACAATTTTATTAATTAAATATTAAGGTAACCAATTACAACAAGTAAAAAATCAATCAGTTTTCTACATAAAAAAAGTCGAGCGCAACGCGCGGGGAAGTAACCTTGTAGCTCCTCATTTAAAATAAAGCACAAAACAATTATACATGAACCAACTTCTTTAAACTTCAATTATAGATTTGATATTTATGTAACATATTTTGACTGGCCTAGTTAATTAAATACCTTTACACCTGTTATGAGAATTAAGAACAACAGAGCAAGACAACAACATCCAAAGCGCATCAACCAAAATAACTAAACAATATTGATGGGTAACTCAGCAGAAAGAGATGGACAAACTGGGAATTCAATGGATGATTACAATAAATAATTGAATTTTAAATGTGAAGTGTAAGTAAAGTAAACAGAGAGCCAAAAAAACACACCTCAAAGGCAACGTGTTGGCGAGGATAAAAGAGAGGTAATTCGTTAGCTGTCTAGATATTTAATACAGATGAACTGCACAAATATTATTATCTTATAAGCTAAAAGAGATAAGCATTTCAAATAGTAATGAATAGTGTTTTGCACTATTAATCTAGACTCAGAGGCACCGTGAATTGTAATAGTAAATTTATAAAATAATATAAGTATTATTTGTATACTAGGATTGAACAACGAAGTCACTTGGCCTAGTGGTTAAGGCGTGTGCCTGCTAAGTACTTGTGTTTTCCCCACGAGAGTTCGAATCTCTTAGGCAACGAAAATGATTTTGGACTTTTAATAGCTAAAGGACCATCCAATTCAGTAAGGAGTGAAAGAATTATTCAATTTAGTTGCATATAAAAAGCAGCAGGAGCCCACAATTTTCTGCTCACCAATTATATTAAATTATATTATTATTATATTATATTTTATTACTAAAAAAACTTAAACAGTGATGACCAGTTAATTTTCACTGTTCATCTAGACGTAGAGGCACTGCTAATTGGAATAGTAAAATTACTATTTTGCCCCTCCATATACCGTGTTTTTAGCCTTAGGTCAGAGGGTATTTTTGGTTTTTTGTCTTCTTATGCACAATACAATAACCATAATACCCATGAATAAGACAAAAATGCACAGGAACTGCCGGGGGTATTACGGTTATTGAACATATGTTTATTTTGCTTACTCGAGCCACAACTTATGAACCTAACCTTTGAGCATGACATGTCTTTAGATTGTATCCTCATGCCCCCCCTTCTTAAAGACTTTAATTGTGTTCAATAGTCCTTCTCTTCTTAAAAAAAGAAACCATGGAGCTAGTCCTATTATATTTCTTAGATTGCTTCAACCTAATCATACATCCAAGTGTTCTGGCCTTTGAGTTTTCTTTTAGGGAAGATGATATGTAGAGAAGGGTTGATTATTTACTAGGATAGCTTTCATGAAAAATATTTGGAATTTCAAATACATTTTGAAAACAAAAAAAAACATTCTGATGTTGGTTCAAAGAAAACTTGTTCTAGAAAACATATAAATGATTCTCATTGTTAGGGTTTCACAGAGGTTGAGATTTTGTGTGTTGTCTTTGTGGTGATATTTATTTCACATCTTTTAGGTCAAAAAGGTCCAAAATTTGACTTGAAATTTTTATAGGAAAAAACAAATCATGTGATGCACTTGTAAATCTTGTTTTGAATGGGAAATCGTTGCTTATTGATCAAAATTGTCTGCCTATAATCAGAAAGGGCTTGCTTATGAATGTAATGTAGGCTTTGGCTCTTGGCTAAAAAGGAAAGGGACATTGGTAGGCTCAAAAGGTGTAAAGGGGTTTTCATAACTAAGGATCACTAAAATTTTATTCTAGACCTTCTTTTGGTCTATGAACTTTGAAACCTTAGAGTTAGCTTGCAAAGTGGTTTTATATACCCCTCCCCCTAACATTTGGTTTGGTCTTTTCATCTTTGTTTTTCTTATTATTAAGTTTCGAGCACTATCATCATATTTGTTATATAGTATGCTCAAATGTTTTGGACTTTTTAAATTATTTTATGCCTCCCGACCTTGTTTGGGTATATTTAGCCATTGATGATTGTTTCATGGGCTTGGAATGCCTTTTTATTCTTATACTTGCCCTCTAGTGTATGATGTGATCCTAGTTAGGGTTAATTATTAATAAAAACCTATTCGGCTCAAATAGGGACTGCAGTGGATGTTTTAGAGTTGTGAAGAGATGATCAAATATGTTTTTTCCTCATTTCAAATACAAGCATTTAGGATTGGTAAACTTTGCTTTTCCATATGAAATGGTTTCTCATTATTTGTTTAGCTTTAAAGTAATCTCATGGTATTTGGTTTGTTTTCCAGGTTTCTAAATGTGTGGTCACTTTTTAGATAACTTGAATTCCCATAGTTTGTTCATTTTTTTTATCGGAGTTGAGTGTTTGTAAAATCTATGAGTTTGAACTCTCTATGGACCTACATTCCAACTAGGTGCATGAATGTATGTTATTTACAATGAATTGATGCAATTGTATGTACATTCACATCAGGTTTGAATTATTAAGGAATTTGTACCCTAAGGACCAGTTCTAGGTCATTGTGTGAGGGGTGAGTTTTTTATTTGGTTTTGAAAAGTTTATGAAAAGCCCAATGACCACATTATGTAAAGGCAGTATAGGAGTTTACACGAAATGGTTAAGGCACGGGGTGATCGCCATTACCAAAAAACACTTTATTAATAGTTGGATATTTAACGAAATTGAACCCCAACTGAAAAGTTATGAGACAAATCACTATTCTCCACATAATTTAAGGTTTAATGCATCATATCATTATTTTATTATTTTATTTAACAAGACTGATATAATTTATTGGTGTATTAAATTATAGTGAGCATGCTTTTTGTTTTCAATATTTCTTTATCAAAGCTGAGTGTTATAGACTCTACAAGTTCGAGTACTTTGTGAACCTATATTCCAACCTAGTGCTTGTATTTTTTTATAATGAATGGATGCAAATGTATGCACAAGAACATTGAGTTTGAATTATTAAAGAATTAATACCCTAATGATAGATTAGAGGTCATTACATAAGAGATAAGCTTTCTACCTAGTCTTGTAAGGACTATAAACTATTGTCCAATGATCATCTTATGTTAAGATAATATAAGAAAGTGATTGGAATGACCTTCCAAAGGCATTTCTAAGTGTATGCTCGAGTAAGCTACTAAGATGAGTCACGCTGGCCTCTAGATAATTCAACTCTTCCTAGAGGTGAGCATTAGAGTGAGCATGCTCTTCGTCTTCTGTATTTTTTTATCGGAGTTGAGTGTTGTAAACTCTACAAGTTTGAGCTCTCTATGGACCTGCATTCCAACGAAGTGCATGTATAGGTCCCAGTTAAAGCCTTCAAGAAATATAAGAAAATACTCTGCTTAAGGTGAGAATAAACCTTGTAATTCTTTTCTTGTTATTCAGCTTGTTGGAAACCACGACTTAAATACAATTAAAGACTCAACTACTTCCCTAATTAGAAGGAAGTGGAACGGCTGGTTGACAGAAAAATAGCCTCCACTACTGGAATTATTCTTTCTAACTTATTGACCAATTCCTAGGCAAAATAAAACAATAACAGCAATTGCAAATTCTGAGTCATCATTTCCAGAGCACACGTTGATGCCCCCTGTACTGATCCCAACTTAGCCCCCATATCTTGGATTCTTAATAGGCACCCTATTTGATCTTTGTGGTTTATCAATGTATGTATGTTATTTACAATGAATTGATGCAAATGTATGTACATTCACATCAGATTTGAATTATCAAAGAATCCATACCCTAACGACAAGTTCTAGGTCAAGGTAGTACAGGAGTTTACACGAAATGGTTAGGGCACGGGGTGATTGTCATTACCAGAAAACACTATTAATAGTTGAATATTTAACAAAATTGAACTCCAACTAAAAGTTATTAGACAAATTATTATTCCCTACCTAATTTAAGGTTTAATGCTTCATCACAATATTTTATTGTTTTATTTAATAGGGCTGACATAATTTATTAGTGTATTAAATTACAGTGAGCACGCTTTTCATTTTCTATATTTCTTTATCAGAGCCGAGTGTTATACTCTACAAGTTTGAGCTCTTTGTGATCCTATATTCCAACCTAGTGCATGTATGTTTTTTATAATGAATTGATGCAAATGTATGAATATGCACATCAATTTTGAATTATTAAATAATTAATACCCTAATAATAGATTAGAGGTCATTACATAAAAGTAAGTTTTCTATCCAGTCTTCAAAAGACTATGAATTACTGCCCAATGATCATCTTATGTCAAGAAAGTGATAGAAGGGTTTACATGATTATCATCATCAAAAAAATATTTAAACCATAGTTGGATATTTAACAAAACTAAACCTCAACTAAAGGTTACGAGACATACTTATTATTTTATTGTTTTATTTAAGAGGTTATTATTTTATTGTTTTATTTAAGAGGACTGCCAAAATTCATTACAATTTATGTGCTCACACAACATAAATATGTTTACATGCGGTTCATGGCCACCCTTGCAGGAGCCAAGGTTCACCACTGCTCATCACACCACATAAATATTACATGAAACAATCCAAGAAAAAGGAAGATGAATTCATCTAGTTACTATGAGCAATTGCGAGTAGAGTAGAACATGGAGCACATAACAAGTCAAGCATGACACCGTATATTGCAGCTTCTTAAATACATAAACACTGATATGGACAGAGCAGTTCAAAACCAAAACAAAGTCAATCCAATGTTATATTAATGACATGGTCAATCCATTAAGTTCATAATCAATCCTACATGATCTCAGTCCAAACATAGCTGGGATACTAGTACATTAGTTATGTACCTGAATGGCTAATCAAAACTAGACATGGATCGGGGTTTAATTTGCCACAAACAGTGGGCAACAAAAGAGCAGTGTTAGGGACACAATAAACGTGGTATAAATTAACCCCCAAGTAATTTGTCTCTTCAAACTACAAAACAGAGACGATCCATCTATTCCATGATCCATTTACCCTTGCGAAGGAATTCCCAGTATCTAGTCAACATGTGATCCTCTGGCACAACCCTGTCCCACCTCCCTGTACAAAATATCGCATACGCATCAGCAGCATACCTGAACAATCAGACAAGAGATTGAAATGAATCAGATCAGTCTGGAAAAACCATCAATGCAAATAGCTATAGTGGACAACCAACTGTCCAGAAATTTCCCTACTTTCCAACACCAGGCAGAGAGGTGACATGGGTCCAGCCCTCTTTCAAGTAATCCTCAGAAAGGAGTTTTATCTTCTCAGACCTCGTGTTTTTGAGACCTAAACTGTGTGTTAGCTGAGCTATCTCTGTTTGGGCAACTTTGGTGGTAGTCTTTGCATCAGGACATAGGGTGAAGAAGTCATTTAAAATTGGTCTAACCTGCAACGAGAAATGTGTTTGGGATTATGCATTTTCCATGCTGATTTTCATTAATAAAAACATGTAATAATCTTACCTGGCCACCCGATGTGCAGTTTAATAGCATGCAGATGACCAAAACTCTCCAGGGGTCATGGTAATGACCCTCTTGAAGAAGCTCGTGAGGAGATTTGGGCGGAATCCAACGGTTGTTGGGTCGTCTCCTGAGGTATGCCACATCACGCATTTGAGCAGCAGTAAGTCTGGGTGATACCTTCCTCTTCTTCTTCTGAGCTTCTTCTTTCTTTTCGAATTTCTTGATGGAAGGCCGAATGGAGGAGGCATGCCCTGTCCCTCCTGAACTGCTACTACTACCTATAAACGCGAATTCAGAGAACAACCCCATAACACTACCACTGACCTCTACCGACCGTCCATGACATCCTTCTTCTTTGCCATCACACTCAAAATCCTTCTTTTTCTTCTTGTTTTCCCTTTTTCTCTTCTTTTCTGCCCCACCCTCCATTAGATTAGAATTGATGTAATTTAATTTTGTTTTTCTAGGGCAAACCTTTTCTTTATATAGAAGAGGAGGGCCACAGGGTGTCTGCGGGTGCTACTAGCACACTCCCTTGTTAATTAAGAAATATCGTTTCATGTTCCAGGGCTTTCTTGGAATTCCACTCTTTCTTTCTTTCTGCTATTTCCAGAATTGAAAAATCCATCCTTTTCATTTAGCCCGCCCATCCAATGTCTAGAGCGGGAACTTTCTTTTCTTTTCTAGACCGGGAATTTTATCATTGGACAAAAAATACACAAGTATTTATCGGTGGATTATTCACCATATTGTTTGATTATTTATGTGCGATTATTTTATTTTTTAAATCAAAAAGTAAGGCTTTGTCATTTTCTTACTTATTTCCATTCTATTGTTAGAGAATAATTAAAGATCAGTAAAAATTAACTATTAAAAACTTGCAAAGCTCGATTATTTTGGAGGGTGATTTTGCAAAAATAAATAAATTATTACAATTCTTATTGGAAAAATAAAAAACATTGATGTGCTAAAATAAATTGGTGTTACCATTTTGAGATCCCATTAAATATACAAAAAAATACATATTATAAAATACTAATAAATATTACAATTACTTTGTTTGGAATATATATATATACACACACACACACACAAACAATGTCCAAAAAATTGCCAAAGATTGATTAGGGAGGATAAAGATACTTCAAGTTGAAACTCACAAATCAATTTTGATTGATGATGCCCCATATTAACAAGAAAAAAAAATTGGGAAAAAAAATCAAAATTGGATGTTTGATAACTCGAATGGAATTTTTTAGGGTTTAATTGAATTTATTGATGGCTTAATTGCAAGAAAAGAATGGTTTTTGAGTTTAATTTGAGCTATAATTAAAGTTTAGGATTAAATTATAATCGATTTTCAAGTAAAGGGCTTAGTGACATAAATATTGAAGCTTCATAGGCAATTAGGGATTTGATTAAAGAAATTTAAAACGAGGAACCAAACCATAAAACATGTGAGACTTAAGGGACTTAAATCGACAAATCAGGGGGCAAATTGAAGACAAGTGGAAGTTTGATCATCAATTGAGAGTTGATTTGCATAGATCAGGAACCAAAACCTAATTGAAAAACACACTGAACTTTAAGGTTGACACGTCTTTCGACAACTATACAACTTCTGTCTTTAACAATTTTTGTTAATCAAAAAGGCATTATCAAGCGAATAAATATGACATCTTCGACTACCACAGGAGCTACAGACACCACCATTTAACTTAAAAACACCTCCTCTACAAAAGCTAGCTACTCCTATGAAACATTTATATCAATTTTCTTCGACAAAACTCAACAAATCTTATTTTTGTTCATCCATTACTGTATTTACAGATTCTAGGTTGATCAAATTTGTAATAACCATATTTTTACTCCTTTTTATCTTACTTTCTTTGAAAAATAAAATATAGCAAAAAACCAAAAAAAATCCAATTAACTTATTTGTAATCAAATTTAAGTGCAATAATTTTTTTTGTAATGAAAAAGTAAGACTCTGCTATTTCCTTTTTATTTTTAGAGATTAACTTAAAGTTCGTAAAAATCAAACTTTAAGAAATTGCAAAGCTTGATTATTTCGGAGGGTAATTTTACTAAAAACATAAATCATATTAAATAGTAAAGAATTGATTAAAATCGGAAAAAATATCAATATTCTAAAATAAAGATAGATGAAAGTTTGTTTACTTTATTTTGAGATAAATTAAAGTTGAGTGCCCAAAATCAATTCAAAATACATGTCATCAAATACAAGAAAAAAAATGATGGAATGTAGATACAATTACTTTATATGAATTTTTGAAAAAAGTTGATGAACTAAATGAAAAACATAAATAAAAAGTTGATATGTTTCACTGAGAATAATAAGAAATTATTTAAATAATAATTTGATTATCTCGTATACATTACATAAATTAGGCTTTTAAAAATATATTTATTTATAAGAATAAAAAACACTTTTATGTTTTAAAATAAATCTAGGATGCAGAATCATGTATCTTTACCCGTGTCATTATGAGCACTGTTAAGAATGTTCATGCAATATGGGTTTATAAATCTTTATCTTTAAAAGGAGGATGTCTATATATATTTTAAATGTTTGGGTAAATATATTTACATTAACATTCAAGACGTATGGGCTATTGCAAAACACATGTAACCATGTCTCAATTGTATGGATTAAATCCATATACAATAATATTTAAACATATTTTTGTGCTTTTAAGCTCATCTATGGACATAAAATTGTGTATTCTTTGTTAGTTCAATACAAATATGTTTATTTTCTCAATTGTATATGCTTTAAGTGTGACTTAGAAGATGATTTATAAATTAGGATATCATGAAAAAATACAACCACATATTTGTCCATAAATGGTCTCTACATTTGCTACATAAATCAAATGAAGGCATTAGATAATAATAAAAAAAAGGCATAATCATCTACTCTGATACTAGATCTTGAACTTTGTCTTTCACTTATCTTCTAATCTAATATGAATATGATGGTAGCCTCTCTTAAGGTTAATTTTAGAGAAGGCCTTAAAATCAACCACCTAATCAAGTATGTCATCAAATCTTAAAATAATGAACCCGTATTTCATAGTGATCTAGTTGATTACTCTACTATCCACATGTATATATCGTGTGCCATCTTCCTTTGACATTAGCAGAGGTAAGACTCTATAATGGCTCTTACTCTTTTGGATATACCATTTTTCTAGTAATTCCACCATCTTAGCACTACAACTCCTCAACTCTACCAACCAGTAGAAGGCGAGGCGCACATGTCAAGTTCTTTTTTGTTTTTGTTGTTCACACCCTGAACGTTTTTGAAAACATGACACAAATAACAAGTCATCTAGTTTTTTTAATAAAATATTATCATTCAAGCTCTCGAACCTATGACCTTCAGGTTAGATATGTGTGCTAACAACTCTAAATACAACACGATGTTGTTATTCAAATCATTAAAAAGCTATATTATCATGGTTCACTATCCATATGAAAAATGAAGCAATATAAGAAATCTCAATTCTTTTATTATTGTAGGTTAACTAGTTTATAATCATCGTGTATAGATTTCCAATTTAATTTTCAAGTGCATTTTTTTAATTGAGAAATAGACAAATATTGTTTATGTTTAATAAAATACATCAAGGAGTATGTTAATGATAAATAAATAAAAAATAATGTTAATTTAGTTTATTTCTTTTTGCTTGAAAAATACAAGAAAAAAGTGAATTTAAATGAAAAATACATTTTCATAATGATTTGGTATATTTAAAAAGAATAAATTTTTTCGAACTTGAATCTTAAATCTAAACATCATATATTTTGATTTAAAAAACAAACTTGTTTAATCAACAAAACTACATCTTGATAGTAAATATATGTTTTACATTACCAATACTAATTGTATGCGTATCACACAATATATAGTAATAATAATAGTAATAATAATAATAACTATATCACACAATATATAGTAATAATAATAGTAATAATAATTATCTATACAGCTAAAACAGATCGTGGTTCTACTGTGGATATGAATAGTTATTATATATAATATACATATTATTTCTACACTACAACAGCCTAAAGAAGTCCTTTGGCCGAGTGGTTGAGGCGTGCGCCTGATGCCTAAAGTTTCCACGCAGCGAGAGTTCGAATCTCTCAGGCAAAATGATGTTGGTTTTTTTTTATCTGCATCCATCTGGACCATGAAGCTAATAACAGCATAGTTATAAAATCTGGATGAAGGGTGGGCCCGGGACCACGTTCCAGTTATGAATCCACTCCCATCAACAAAAAATTAAAACCACATCTTTACAAATGAAAAATCAGCAAATTGATAATTAAATTTTGACAGGTGGATAGGATCATCAAAGGTTAATAAAAATTGAACATTCTCAAGAGTCTATCCTGATAATAAATAACTTATGATATACAAAATAAATATTGATTTTTTTTTAAGTCGGGCATTTTTTTTTAAACCGGGTATCTTTTACGCGCACCACGACAAATCTTGGGATCCAATTTTTTTTAACATTTTTTCCTATTTTTTTTCACTTATATATATATTTTTTTTTATAATCGAAGTGTCCAGGTCAGCTTACGCGCACTACAATTTTTTTTTACCCAAGTATATTTTTTTTTTCCGGGCCAGCTTAGGAATAATCCCCGGACTCACTTTTATTTACATTTTTTCTGTTTTTTCCCACTTATGCATTTTTTTTGATAATCGGGGTGTCCGGCAGCTTACGCGCACCACAACTATTATTATTTTATAGAATATCTAAAGGAGATCACAATTTCTATACAGCTAAAACAGATCGTGGTTCTACTGTGGATATGAATAGTTATTATATATAATATACATATTATTGCTACACTACAACAGCCTAAAGAAGTCCTTTGGCCGAGTGGTTGAGGCGTGCGCCTGATGCCTAAAGTTTCCACGCAGCGAGAGTTCGAATCTCTCAGGCAAAATGATGTTGGTTTTTTTTTATCTGCATCCATCTGGACCATGAAGCTAATAACAGCATAGTTATAAAATCTGGATGAAGGGTGGGCCCGGGACCACGTTCCAGTTATGAATCCACTCCCATCAACAAAAAATTAAAACCACATCTTTACAAATGAAAAATCAGCAAATTGATAATTAAATTTTGACAGGTGGATAGGATCATCAAAGGTTAATAAAAATTGAACATTCTCAAGAGTCTATCCTGATAATAAATAACTTATGATATACAAAATAAATATTGATTTTTTTTTAAGTCGGGCATTTTTTTTTAAACCGGGTATCTTTTACGCGCACCACGACAAATCTTGGGATCCAATTTTTTTTAACATTTTTTCCTATTTTTTTTCACTTATATATATATTTTTTTTTATAATCGAAGTGTCCAGGTCAGCTTACGCGCACTACAATTTTTTTTTATCCAAGTATATTTTTTTTTTCCGGGCCAGCTTAGGAATAATCCCCGGACTCACTTTTATTTACATTTTTTCTGTTTTTTCCCACTTATGCATTTTTTTTGATAATCGGGGTGTCCGGCAGCTTACGCGCACCACAACTATTATTATTTTATAGAATATCTAAAGGAGATCACAATTTCTATACAGCTAAAACAGATCGTGGTTCTACTGTGGATATGAATAGTTATTATATATAATATACATATTATTGCTACACTACAACAGCCTAAAGAAGTCCTTTGGCCGAGTGGTTGAGGCGTGCGCCTGATGCCTAAAGTTTCCACGCAGCGAGAGTTCGAATCTCTCAGGCAAAATGATGTTGGTTTTTTTTTATCTGCATCCATCTGGACCATGAAGCTAATAACAGCATAGTTATAAAATCTGGATGAAGGGTGGGCCCGGGACCACGTTCCAGTTATGAATCCACTCCCATCAACAAAAAATTAAAACAACATCTTTACAAATGAAAAATCAGCAAATTGATAATTAAATTTTGACAGGTGGATAGGATCATCAAAGGTTAATAAAAATTGAACATTCTCAAGAGTCTATCCTGATAATAAATAACTTATGATATACAAAATAAATATTGATTTTTTTTTAAGTCGGGCATTTTTTTTTAAACCGGGTATCTTTTACGCGTACCACGACAAATCTTGGGATCCAATTTTTTTTAACATTTTTTCCTATTTTTTTTTCACTTATATATATATATATATTTTATAATCGAAGTGTCCAGGTCAGCTTACGCGCACTACAATTTTTTTTTACCCAAGCATATTTTTTTTTCCGGGCCAGCTTAGGAATAATCCCCGGACTCACTTTTATTTACATTTTTTCTGTTTTTTCCCACTTATGCATTTTTTTTGATAATCGGGGTGTCCGGCAGCTTACGCGCACCACAACTATTATTATTTTATAGAATATCTAAAGGAGATCACAATTTCAAACAGTAATGAACAATGATTTTAATTGTTCATTATTATTTGAAAAGGTGAATTGAACTGTGGTTTTGGTGGGAGATGGCAGGGGTATTTGGGAATGCGTTTGGAAAACGCTTTTGAAATTATTTTTTTCAAAATAATTATTTTGGTTTTTTTTTAAAAAAAAATAGCTATCTTTTTTTTTCTTCACCGAGGTGTCCGAGTCAACTTACGCGCACTACGACAAATCTCCGGACCCATTTTTTTAACATTTTTTTCCTGTTTTCTTTTTCACTTATACATTTTTTTTTATAATCGGGGTATCCAGGTCAGCTTACGCGCACCAAATTTTCTTCTTCCCAAGTTTACATTTTTTTTTGTTCCGGGCCAGCTCAGAGCGCCATGAATAATCCCCGGACTCACTTTTTTTTTTACATTTTTTCTGTTTTTTCCCACATTTTTTTTTAATTGGGGTGTCCAGGTCAACGCGTTTGGAAAACGCTTTTGAAATTTTTTATTTAAATTAAAAAATTGGTGTTTCTAGATGATTTTGATATGCCAATATCAAAAATAAATTCTAATAATTGGGGTGCCTGGGTCAACGTGTTTGGAAAACGCTTTTGAATTTTTTTATTTAAATTAAAAAAATGGTAATTTTAGATGATTTTGATATGCTGATGTCAAAAATAATTTCTATAAAACTAAAAAAATCTCATTTGATATATTTCTGAACGAAAATCACTTCCAATAGCAACTCCGGCCACACTCCTAAACAAACATAACATATGGTGAACGTGGAAGGTCAAAGACAAATTGAACTACTAGCTAAATTTTGTCCTTTAAATAACATTTATTATATATCTGCTTTTCATTTTGGTCCATATACTTTTAATCTTGGATTTTATTTTAATTCCTTTATTTTTTTTATATATTTCTTAAATGGTTCCTATTTTTGTCTATATTTATATGTAAATGCTCTTAGTTTTTGTTTCTTATTTTTATTATTTCCACTGTGAATAAGGTTTTTTTTATTTAATATTTAAATTTTAATTTGTGTTCTTGATCATTTGAAAATTGTTATTTATTATTTTTTCTCTTTGTTTTTTAATTTTTAATTTTTATTTATACTTCAAGTCAAATAATTTTTTAAAATCTAATAATATTTTTTTTGTCATTTATTTTGTTTTTTAATTTCTTTTTTGTTAATATTATCAAGTGTTGAAATTTCTAATTATTATAGATAAGGCATTCAAAATAATGATAATTATTATTTGTAAAAAACATTTTTTATAAATTTATTAGACTAATTATATATTTTTATATTTATTTCATATTATCACCTTATATATATATATATATATATATATATAGCCTAGGTTTTTTTTCAAAAAAAAATAATATCAGTATTCTGAAATACTTTTAATATAATAATATGAAGAATAAATCTTATAAAATAAAAAAAATCATTTAATTTCTTTTCTAACAATAATTATGCTGTTATAGATAGTATGAACAATAATAATTAGAATATGAATTATTTTTAATAATATTTATAATGACAGCTACAATAATTGTGACAATTTAACAATCATGATAATAACAATGACAATAATAATCAAAATAATTCATCAGTTGATGTTATTTTTCTTAGAAGTTGACTTCTGCAGCTTTTTGATATATGATATTTCATATCTAATATCACATAAATAAAAAAATATACAAAATAACACGTAGACGAAACAGTTGGCAAAATTTGGGCAATTTATCTAAAATGAACAATATATACGAGTCAATTACCCTCCACTTCGCCATAGCCATAAACAACTTTTTTAACATGCAAAATTTTTTAAATCGTCTTAGATTTTTTTTATAATGCTATATATCTGAACAAAATAATCAGCCTACAAAACTTTCGGTTCTTACTATAGCAAAATTATTTACAATAATACTAATAATTATTGTATATTAGGTTTTTATATATTCATTTTATTATGCAAAATACATTTAAAATAATCATGACAAATATTTTTAAGGAATTTTCTCTTAAAAATAATTATATATTTTGATATTTTTTAATATTAACACTTTAAAATGTATATAAAAAATGAAGTTTTTTTATGAATAATATAATAATATGAAGAATAAATCTTGGAAAAAAATTGAGTTTCTTTTTATAACGATAATGATAGTGGCAACAATACTATTGTCAGTAATGATTAGAATATTAATTATTTACAATAATTTTTACAATAACAGTTATAATAATTGTGATAATTTAACAACCATGATAATAACAATAAGAATAATAATCAAGATAATTCATTAATCAATGTTTTTGTGAAAAATTACTTTTGTAACTTTTTTATGTATGATATTTCAGATTTAATATTACATGAATAAAAAATATACGAAACTGCAAATAGACAAAACATGTGAAATTTTCTTCTTAAATTATCTATAAATAAAAAATATATGAGTCCCTTTCCTACTCTTCGCCGCAGCCAAAAACAGATTTTATAATATGTCAAAAAATGTTAATGGTTCTTCATTTTTTAATAATGCTTACATTAGAGTGAAACAATCAATCTACAAGACTTTCAATTATTTAGTTCTTTGATATATTTAATTTATTATAAATAATGCATTTAAAATAATGAGAAAAAATATTTTAAAGGTTTTTTCTGTTAAAAATAATTATATATTTTGATATTTGTTTAATATTAACGCCTTAAAAAAATAACAAATAACTAACAACTAAAGATTAACTATGCATGTATAAGAAAAGGGTTTTACTTTCATTTCATACCACCAAAGGTTAACTTACTCTGTTTTTTAACCAAAGTTACATTTAATACAAATATAAATTCTAATAAAAATTAAAAGTCAAAACTAAGAGTATAGATACATAAATACAAATAAATTATTTAGAAAGATACCATAATTACTGAAAAAATATACGAGTCACTTCCCTTGCATTTCGATTACAATGTTCTTTTTAGGTGAAAAAAATATTATTTCTAATAGATTTAATCTATTATAATTTTACTAATTAAATATTAAGATAACCAATTACAACATGTATAAAAATCAATCAATTTTTTATATAAAAAAGCCTAGCGCAGCGCGCGGGCAAGTAACCTCGTAATAACTATATTACTACTGCTACTACCACCACCACCAATAATAATAATAATAATAATAATAATAATAATAATAATAATAAACAATGTGAACACCATGTCAAATCAAAGATTAATTAATATTGAGGTTTTAATATAAGTGTTGTACGTGGACACACGACGTCAAGAGGTCAATAGAATTAAAAATAATAATATTAAGGTCAATAATAAAATAATTATTCTTAATAATATTTTGGATTTTAACCCCTTTTAGTTTTTGTATTCTTATATATTAAAAATAAATAATTTTATTATACCTAATGATATTAACCTATTTTAGGCCTTTTATCCTTATATTCAAAGTTAATGATTTTTTTCTTACCTAATATTTGAGTTTGACAAGAATGAAATTGAATAAAATTAAAAGTTGGGAGACAATACAGGTGCATTAAAAAGAAACCAGAAGAACAGGGATGAAATTGCAATATGACAAATTCCATATTAAAAATCCTGATTTTTAGGGTATAACCTAGGCGATGTGTCACTCAGGTTTAATGAAAAGGTTGACACGTCTTTCGACCATTGTGGAACTTCTGTCTTTAGCAATTTTTGCTAATCAAAAGGGCATTATCAAGCAAATAAATATGGCATCTCCGACTTACCATCGGAGCTACAACCACCATGATTTAACTTAAAAACACCTCCTCTACAAAAACTAGCTACTCCTGTGAAACATTTACATCAATTTTCTTCAACAAAACTCAACACATCTTATTTTTGTTCGGTCATTACTGCATTTACAAATCCTAGATTGATCAAGTTTGTCATAATCATATTTTTACTCCTTTTTTTTCTTACTTTCATTGAAAAATAAAAAATAGCAAAAAACTAAAAAAATCTAATTAACTTATTTCTAATGAAATTTATGTGCATTTTTTTTTTGTAATGAAAAAGTAAGACTCTATTATTTCCTTTTTATTTTTAGAGATTAACTTAAAGTTTGTAAAAATCAAACTTTAAGAAATTGCAAAGCTTGATTATTTTGGAGGGTAATTTTACTAAAAAAATAAATCATATTAAATATTAAAGAAATTATTAAAATTGAAAAAAAAATGTCAATGTTCTAAAATAAAGATAGATGAAAGTTTATGTACATTTTTTGAGATAAATTAAAGTTGAGTGCCCAAAATCAAGTCAAAATACATGTCATCAAATACAAGAAAAAAATGATGGAATGTAGATACAATTACTTTATATGAATTTTTGAAAAAAGTTGATGAACTAAATGAAAAACATAAATAAAAAGTTGATATGTTTCACTGAGAATAATAAGAAATTATTTAAATAATAATTTGATTATCTCGTATACATTACATAAATTAGGCTTTTAAAAATATATTTATTTATAACAATAAAAAACACTTTTATGTTTTAAAATAAATCTAGGATGCAAAATCATGTATATTTTCCAATGTCGTTATGAGCACTGTTAAGAATGTTCATGCGATATGAGTTTATTTATCTTATTTTTAAAAGGAGGATGATATATATATATATATATATATATATATATATATATATTAAATGTTTGGGTAAATATATATACAATAATATTTAAACATAATTTTTTGTGCTTTTAAGCTCATTTATTGACATAAAATTGTGTCGTCTCTGTTAGTTCAATACAAATATGTTTATTTTCTCAATTGTATATGCTTCAAGTGTGACTTAGAAGATGATTTGTACATTAAGATATCATCAAAAAATACAACCACATATTTGTCTATAAATGGTCTTTACACCTGGTACATAAATCAAATGAAGGCATTATATAGTAAAAAAAAGGCATAATCATACACTCATACGACTGATATTAGATCTTTAACTTTGTCTTCTAATCTAATATGAATATGATGGTAGCCTCTCTTAAGGTAATTTTAGAGAAGGCCTTAGAATCAACCACTTAATCAAGTATGTCATCAAATCTTAAAATAAAAAACTTGTATTTCATAGTGATCTAGTTGATTACTCTATTATCCACACTCATATGTCGTGTGCCATCTTTGTTTGACATTAGCAGAGGTAAGACTCTATAAGGGCTCTTACTCTTTTGGATATACCATTTTTCTAGTAATTCCACCATCTTAGCACTGCAACTCCTCAACTCTACCCACCAATAGAAGATGAGGCGCGCATGTCAAGTTCTTCTTTGTTTTTGTTGTTCACACCCTGAACTTTTTTGAAAACATGACACAAATAATAGGTCATCTAGTTTTTTAATAAAATATTGTCATTCAACCTCTGGAACCTGTGACCTCCAAGTTAGATATGTGTCCTAACCACTCCAACTACAACACAATGTTGTTATTCAAATCATTAAAAAGCTAATATTAACGGGGTTTACTATTCATATGAAAAATAAAGCACTATAAGAAATTTGAATTATTTTATTATTGTATGTTGACTACTTTATAATCACTGTGTATAGAATTCTAATTTAATTTTCAAGTGCATGTTTTTTTTAATTGAGAAATAGAAAATTAATTTTTATGTTTAATAAAATACATTAAGGAGTATGTCAATGATACATAAAAAAAATGTTAATTTAGTTTATTTTTTTTGCTTGAAAAATACAAGAAAAAAGTGAAATAAAATGAAAAATACATTTTCATAATGATTTTATATATTTAAAAAGAATAAATTTTTTCAAACATGAATCTTAAATCTATACATCATATATTTTTATTTAAAAAACAAGCTTGTTTAATCAACAAAACTACATCTTGAAAGAAAATATATGTTTTACATTACCAACACTAATTGTATACGTATCACACAATATGTAGTAGTAATAATAATAATAACAATACTACTACTATTGATAATAATAATAATAATAACAATAATAATAATAATAATAAGCAACAATGTGAACACCATGTGAAATCAAAGATTAATTAATATTGAGTTTTTAATATATGAGTCGTACATGGACATGCGACGTGAAGAGGTAAATAGAATTGCCACCTAGGAAAATCCCTAGAGTACTTGTTTTATCAAAAATTGAACGGGTAAGAGACTAGTTGTGTAAATATAAGGTATTAACACCTCTAGTACATCTTATCTAAGGTAAATTGTATTGTTTTTTTTTTTTATGTTTGTTATGGTCTAATTATGTTTGTTTCCTTTATTTTGCCTATCGTTTGTTATGACAAATAAACAATGGTTTTCTAAAAAACCTTGGTATAGAAAAATAAAACATCCTTAATTATCGTTGAGACTTCTTCCGAGATAAAAATAATTTTTTTGCAAACACGTCATTCCAAATAATATTTCAATTAAAATCCCCTGTGGTTTTTATCCTTATATTAGAAATGAATGAATTGTATTATTCACAATAATATTGTGAACATTAACCCCACATGGGTTTTTTTATCCTTATATTAAGGTCAATAATAAAATTATTATTCTTAATAATATTTTGGATTTTAACCCCTTTTAGTTTTGTATTCTTATTTTAAAAATATATAATTTTATTGTTTCTAATAATATTCTGGATATTGACCTATTTTAGGCTTTTTATCCTTATTTTCAAAGTTAATAATTTTTTCTTACCAAAAATATATTTTTTTAAATATACAACAAAACTCTTTGGAATTTTGCAAACTTGTAAAATTCTTGCAATATTGTCTTTTTTTTTAAAACATGTTAAAATATGTTTTTATAATATTTTGAAAAATATGGTCAAATAAATTATAGCATTTATGGCCATATGAAAGAAAATCATAACATTTTATTATTTTATAAAAAATAGGCACTAGGGTGTTTGTCAAACACGCCCTTAAGCCAAAAACTCTTTTAATAAAAACATAACAAACCAAACAACACATGTTTTATAACCCAAATTCTTTTGACCTAAGCTAACCGGGTTGACCCAAAAGTTTTGGTTCAACCATAAACTAAATAAAAAATCTTGGTTTAACCCGAAAACAAATTCAGAGAAGAAAAATGGATTAAAATTGCTAAAAATGAAAAAAAACCCTTGAACAAAACAGATAAAAAACAAAAAAAAAGATGAGGAACACCAACAATATTCATCTCGAACCCAACAACATGGGTTTCAAATCAGACTATATTTTGTAAAAATATAAAGCACACAAATGTTGTAAGTAATGCAAGGAATAATGAGTTAGCATTCAACCACTCTAATTTTCACTTAAAAATCATGATTTTGTCAAAATAGGTTTCAATTCAAAATTACAAACCTAATATTAAAAGCAATTGAAAATATGTTATTAATGTAAATAAACACTAGATTAATTGTTAAGCATGCATAAGGAAGGGATATTGACAAACAAATGGATCAAAAACATGAAATAAACTTCAAAATAACAACATTAGATGCAAAATACAACAACAAACAAGTGAATGCAACATCAATTGTTAATCTTTCCAAACTTTTTTTAATGCTCGTAAATATAAATGTAGAATAAAAATAACTGAAGTAGGCTAGGCTTGCCTTTGGATTATAAAACTTCCTAGTACAGCCAATCTTTTTTTTTCCGAGTTACTCCACCTTTAACACTTGAGAAAGGGTATTTATAGAGATTTTCTAGGGTTTTGGGAGGTTTTGAATGCAATTATGACCTCTTGATCTTGATAGGAACTCTTTAAGAATCTTTGAGTGTCAACAAATAAAAAAACATTGGTTTTTACCTAGTGGTTTAATTGTCAAAGATGAATGAGTTGCCCACATTAGAGGCTTTGTTAGAGCAATTATGACATCATCACCTAAAATCACTAGAAGTTGGTAGAGCAGATGCACACCTTTTGTTTGGATCTTATCTTGCTTAATTTGGAGAGTTGTGACTCTGCATGTGGCATTTGATGATGTCAACTTGATCAACCAAAACTACCAAAAAGAGAGATTGGACAACGTGTCTTTCATTCTCTCTTCTTTAATTTTGAATGTATACTTTGGGAATAATCCTTTATATAAATCAAAAGCAATATTGATGGAAAAAAAGAAGTTATATAATTAATGTATGAACTTAATAGACTCAAGATTGAAAAATATATGGTATGAATTTCCCATTAAGATACACACATATACACACAAAGAAGAGACCGAGAAAGAAAATATGGTGAAGAGACCATGATGAATTAGTACATGGCATTGTTAAACCTCAACCACAAAAGCTCATGCTTTCCTTTAGACCAGTAGCTAGCAAGTTAGAGGTGTCCACCCGATATAGCAATTTAAAATAGTAAAATGAAAATAAAGAAAATAAACAGATTTCTAACACGAGTGACTGGAGCATGACCAACAATATCAAGATCCTTATCCAAACATTGAGCATACTCAGTTTGTAATAAAATTTACACAAAAAGTAAATTTAAAATATATAAACTGTAAATATAAAAAATATAAAGTTTGAGGAAATTAACCTTGATTTGTATAAATTAAAATAAGGGATGTATATTGGAGAATATGTTTACAAGAGGTATAAAGCATTTGTTTACAAAAGATGCTCAGGGAGAGATTCTCTTCTGTTTGAGAAATTCATTTTTTTGTTGCACGAAGTTCTGCCCTTTGATGTTGGATGAGAGTCTTCTTATAGGAGGTGGAGATAACCTATCATCGTGATGAGATGGAATATTTGCACCAAAAGAGGTTTGTTTGTTTATAGTAGTGGGAACGCCTTTGATACTTTTTGTAAAGTGACAATTGACTTGTCTGGTGTCTGAATACACCGATAAAAAAACATTTGTCGTGATCGGTCAACAATCCTTTTATATGGATACGAGCATCGAACAATATTTGAAGAGCATATAATGATCTTGGAAGGGCCTAAACTTAGTTAGGCCAAAATTTCAATTTATATTTTTATCTTTTCTTAACGTTAGTGAGTTAACAGATCCGCTATCTAACTAACCATAACTTTTCTTAACGTTAGTGAGTTAACAGATCCGCTATCTAACTAACCATAACCAATAGAAAATCACAATGTCTGCACTAATGATTTAGCTCAATAGTAGCTTTAAGAACTAGATAAATTTACTAATCTATACAACAGATCTATTCACAATTCATTTTTATTTTTTTATTGTTCCTCCAAAGATTAATATGTATATCCACCATATTATTAAGCTCATTTGCTTCACAAGTTCATATACCACAACTCCGATTCTGATAACAAACCTAGCAATAGATTGTTCACAATAACAACTTAGAGACTATAGCAATTAAGATAAACAATCATAGTAAATATGCATAACAAAACAAACATATTCATTTATCATATAAACTGAAAGTAAATGGAAGAATAAATCTCACGGTTCTTAAAATCTGAAGGTTTTTGTGTCCTTGCAACCAATAAAATAGTTTAGTCTTGAATATCTATTGAACAATTACTACAAAATATGGAAGAATGCTTGGATTTGGGTTTTATGAGAGAGTATTTGTGTTTCTCTATTCTTATCGTCCTCTCTCTTCTTTTCTTTCTCTCTTTCTTTTTTATAGCCTAGGAAATCCTAGTCCCTACTTAATAAAATAGTCCTCCTTAAGTAGACAATTTTATATTTAAATACTTCAACAACTATTTTTCTAAAAATGAGAAATAGCCTTGCATGAAATCTTTAAGCTTTAACTTAGAGGAGTTAAATTGCTTAAATAAAACCTTGAATGTCGGTTTGGATGCTTTGGGACACAATTTGGACTTGTTTCTTCACAAAACTTGTCTACTGATAGAATTCATGTGTCATCTTAGAAACATCATATCTCTCTCATAGGATCTCTTTTTCTACTGAAAATTGATACACTGATAGGTTTGAGTAAAAAATCCAACAAATGGACTTCTGTAACTCAACATATTCAAGTTAGAATGGACAAAGGTCAATATTGACAGAATGCAAGAATTGAGTTTCAAGGTTGCGATTTCAATGCTCTTTATTTATTTATTTTTCTTGACATGAAGGTCCAGAAATGTATAGATGTTATATTTTTAATTCCATTAGAATCACTTAATTTTGACATCTAGAGCTCAAGCTCTTCACAAAACATCGATTGAAGGTCAAATATATCAATTACCTCGAATTTACTCCTTTTTAAATCTTTCTACCAAAAGTGTCTTCAAAAGATAAAGCAAAGATTATTAAGACATTTTATATATAAAACATAGAAAAACACTAACTAAATGTGAATTATCAAATAATATGGTTGCATCAGAGATAAAATCAAATTGAAATTAAATTAAATTAAATTAAATTACTATGACTAATCTCTTAATCTCCCATCAATGTCTAATAATATATAAATTATAAACAAAAAACCAACCAAGAAGGATAAAGAGTTTCATAACCCAATTTCTAGGTTACTCCCAAAAATCTACCCAAAAATAACAAAAATAAAATAAAAAAGGCGCGCAAAGTTAAGGCTAGCATTGCATTTCTGACGAGGATACAGTTGCACAAAATTAAAATTTGAAAGTCAATTGGGGGTGCAACTAGAACAATTACAAATTGAAGGACCAAATTGCAACTTCACCTTCTCCCAAAATTGTAGTCCCACCGCAGCGCACGCCATTGCAGTCCCGCCGTACGCCTTTACCTGCACCCTCGCCGACAACCCACCATTGCACGCACGCCGTTGCTGATAGGCCACCACGCTACCGCCGACAATCACAGGAATTGAGCCACCGATGCATGCAAGTTATGCCTATAAATAACATGAAATAAACCATGCACAGGAGGGGGGGAACCAGAAAAATCACACATGCAAAGGGGAAGGAAACATGAGAAAAAAGAAAAAAACACGGGAAAGAAGACGATCATAGACGGGGAGAAAATCTGCAGAAACCATCGTGAAAGACTTGCGCGCGAGCACAACATCATCACCTTCCTCAGTGTCGATAGAGTCACCGTCGGCTCCTCTCTCTCTTTAGCTGACAGCAGCGACAACTAGCCTCCCGTCGTAGCAGCTCTCTCTCCCCTACAGTCTCAGTCGGCAGCTCTCTCTCTAAAACCAGTAGTAACCATCTCTTTCTCCCCTCCAGCTCTCTCTCCTTGCCAACTCTAGCAGCAGCCAGGCACCACCTAGCCTTCTTCTCTAGCTCCGACGACGAAGACCAACAACCACAACATCACGAACCAGCCCTTTCTGTTGCTCCTGTCGGCCACCACAGTCCGTCATTTTCAATATCACCACCATAAGGACAACCACCTCGGCCTCCTCTACCCGGCGGCAGTGGCAGGTGAACCTCTCGTCATGGTCAGCCAACCACCTATTACTGTTCAAGTGAAGCACTGTCATGAACAAAGTGAATGAATTCACTTGTTCACGTGAATTGGTTGTTGGGTTGGACCTAGTCTCGACCTAGCCCAGCAAAGTGGGCATTTGGGCCAACTTAGCTGGGTCGACCCATTTAGAAGCCTGAGACCGACCCGAATTTTTTTTTATTTTGAAAAAAAACAAACAAAAAAATTGCATTAAAAAAATAAAAAATGAGTTGTTTTCGTGCATACGACCGAATTCCAAGGTTTTCCCCACCATATTTATCGTAAAAAATATGTTGCATCTTTCTCATATTTAGAACGAAAATTAGATATCATAACCGTTTCATGATTATTCATTGGAGTTTGGCCAAAATATCAAAAAAAAAGAATAGTTATTTTATTTTAACTATCGGCTAAAGTACACCTGCAGATAAAAAAAGGCTTTGTACTACAGTGTAAAATTATAGTGTAAAGTACATCCGTAGATAAGAAAAAAAATTACATTGTAAAATACATCCGTAGATAAGAGAAAAAGTTTCTAACTGCCGTGTAAAATTACATTGTAAAGTACACCCGTAGAAAAAAAATGGTTTTTTTTTGAAAATGCAGTGTAAAATTTTTTAACTTAGAAAAATAATCAAACAACAATGCAACTTACCTTAGGTAGGGTGCACTAGGGGTGATGCGTCTTCCCTTTTCACAACAAGTCCCCTTACCTAGACTCTTGCAGACCAATAGGTTTCCTAGTGACCATAATACTAGGTGGCGACTCCTAAGAATTATAGTCGTAATTTTTACGACTATATAACAACCCTCCTTTTCATCACGCATCGTTGTCCTCTCAATCTGAGGGATGGAGGAGTGCGAATCGTGAAAAAAATCATCGTTGTGATAAAGAGTACAAATTTCCATGAATTTATTTACATGCTAACATCGAAACTCAATTGATGGTTGGGATTTAAATGAAATGTATGTCATCCCAAAGTGATAGGTCTTCTCATTGATATACACCCTAAAACACGTGTTTAGGGCTTATTTGTTTAAACATCTCAAATTCAATCAATGAAATTTTTCTATCATAAGCTTACTCTTCAATCTCATCTCCATTACATTACGTTACAAGCAATGTATGAATGAAAAAGTCTTAATTTTCGGTTGTAATAGGGCTAAGGTTAAAGTGAGGTAAAAGAAAAGACTAAAACCAAAGAAAGTAAGTAGAGCATTCTAAAAATTTTATATTTTGAAACAAGATATCCCATCAAAGCACACAAAATTCCATCATTAATCACCAATGCTTAACTTCTTTTGATTTTTTAAGCTTCATCAACATAAAATTTCAAGGACAAAAGAACTCCTCTTGTCTTTTTCTTTTTCATTTCTTTTTGTCTTTTTTCTTTTTTTTTTACCACTAGCAACTATGCCCATCTTTTCATCAAACATCACTTTTATTTTTCTTTTCACATAATTTCCAACCATAATCCCATGAGATATCAAAAGGTATATGTTGTTCAAATCCTTGCCAATGGAAAAGGAAAACATATAAAAAGTTAAGGCTTACACATGGATAAAGCAAAAAAAGATAAACAAGCTCAAAAAGAGCTCACTAAGGATTAATATGTTCTAGGGTGGTTTTTTGGTTCAAGTGGTTAAAATTTCTAATGCCTTTATCATCTTCATTACATATGTAATATGTAATCTTGACAAGCTATGAAACGAGTTCTAGAGATCCATATCATTGAAAGAATGCACAATTAAAGAATAATGTTGAAGGCTCAAAAGCTTGCATTGGTATAATACTATAAAGTCATCATGGCATATTCTCAAAATCAACCCCTAAACCAATTAAACATTAAAACTTTCATACACACTCCTTTATTCATTTTATATTTTCATCTCTAAACTAATTTCATACATAATACTCATATTCTCATAAATCAACGGAAGTTAAAAATATCAAACATAGATTTTTTTAGGATAAACAACAAAGAAAACCAAAATTCTCTTGATATTGAAACAAAAGAAATTGGAATATAGGAGAATGGAAAAAAAATAAAGTAAAATGCAAAAAATAAAAGATAAGGGGAAAAAAATCTGATTTTGTCTTTTACTGGGTTGCCTCCCAGTTACCGCTTTGTTTTATGTCATTGGCTCGACATGTTACATGCTCATTATTCATAGATTGGTTCAGCTAACTCCACATAAACGATGAATTCTGCTATCCAAGCTAATAGAAAGGTTTCAAGTGATGCCCATTGACTTTGAGTACTCTGTTGGTTTCTGAACATTTAACTTTAACTGCACCATACAGAAAAAACATTAGAAACAACAAAGGGTCCAATCCAACAAGAGCGTAACTTTTCAGGAAAAATTTTCAAATGCGAATGATAAAGAAGTTTTTTTTCTCCAACATGAAATTCCTTTCTTGTAATCATTTGGTCGTGAAGACGCTTGGTCTTTTCTTTGTGAATCTTGCATTCTCATAAGCATAATTTTGAGTCTCTTCCAACTCTTGCAATTGCAACTTTCTTACAATCCCAACATCATCATAATCTAAGATACATTGTTTAATGTCCCAAAAACCTTTGTGTTCAAGCTCCACTGGTAAATGACATGCTTTTCCATAAATCATCCTATAAAGGTAACATTTCTATAGGTGATATGTAAGCAGTATGATAAGCTCAAAGTGCATCACTAAGTTCTAGACTCCAATCTCATCGATTAGGTTACATTGTTTTCTCCAAAATAGACTTGATTTCTCGATATGAAATTTTAGCTTGGCCATTTGTTTAAGGATGGTAGGTTGTGGAAGTCTGATAAGTCATATGATACATAACAATGCTTCCATTGAATGGTTGTAAAATTAAGCGTCACGATCGCTAATGATATCTTAGGGGATTCCAAACCGGTCAAATATGTGAGTTTTGACAAAATCTAAAACAACCTTAACATCATTAATTCATGTGGATTTCACCTCAATCCATTTGGACATATAATCAATAACAAGAAGGTATAAAGATTATTGATTAGTTCATCAATTATATATCTATGTACTCTTTATACTTAGTTTTTATAGGAGAATTTAAAAAGGACTTATTACTTTATTTTCTCTATTTTTAGATATCTAGAGCAATTAATTGGTTTTCTATGAAAATATAATTGTTTGGAGGAGTTTTTGTGCAAGGCTAGTTAGAGATTGAAGCTAAGACCCTAAAGACAATGTCATAACCCAATTTCCGGGTTACTCCTAAAATCCACCAAAAAATAACAAAAATAAAATAAAAAGGGCTAGCATTGGTAGAAAAATAAAGGCAGAATGGACGTTTTCAAGAGCCTGGTTGTACCTCTTTTTTCCCCATAAATGAAGGAAAATGCAGATTCAAGGTTAAAGTAATTTATTACTGGATAAATCTGCGTAAAAGTTAAGTCGAAAGGCATAATTATATTTTTATATAGGCCAATTCGATTTAATCGTCGGCCAATTTAAAGTGTAATTATGTTTAGGGATCAATTGAGAGCCCAATTGAAGAATTTATTTAAGCGCAAGGGTTTAATTATACTTTAAATGGGTCAAATTAATGTTATTAAGGGCTTAATTGATGAGAAATTAAGTTTGGAAGCCTAATCTAGGTTAAATTGAGATGATTAGAATTTTCGGTGACAAAACTTTTTGGGTGAAATCGGAAGCCAAAATTGAAGATAAAAAACATCATTCTTCCTGGTTTTTCCCATCAAAAAACTCTTTTTTGTCGCAACTTATTTATTTCAAATTTTCAAAAAAAAAAGAGGCCCATCACCGGAGCCATGCTGCACCATGCTTCACCATGCCGTGGCCATGCCTGTCACTCACTTCCACTCCTGCAACACACAACACCCATTCCTAGACATCAACCCTATGCCTGCACATTATTTCTTTAACCTATAAATAGCCATGCATGCACAGACGAAGGGGGGGGGGGAGAAATTTTGAAACTGGACGAAATGGGGAAGAAAAGGAGAGTTTTATGCAGAGTGGGAAAGTTGCAGAAGAATTTGTGCAAGAAAAGGCAAGCAAAACAGAAAATATAACATAGAAATAACACACACAGCTGCAGTCCATCATCTTCACCAGCACCGACATCCCTCTCTCTCGGTTGCAGCTCTTTCTTGATCTTGAAGATTAATAACAATCTAATTATATCCACTATATCCATCAAGAATCCAATAAAAAGACTTACCTACCAAGCATTCAAGCATTTGGTCCATGAATGGTAAGGGGAAATGCTTTTTGTGTGTAGAAAGATTGAGCTTCGTATAATCAACACACATTCTCCATCTACCTAGGATGCGTGTAGGAATGAGTTCATCATTTTTTTCTGTGATTCAAATCTTTTTGGGCACCACATGGATTGGCACCACCGATTTACTGTCCATGATGAGGTAAATGACTCTTGCATCTATTAGTTTCAAAATTTCAGGTTTCACTACCTTCATCATAGGCGGGTTCAAACTCCTTTGCATTTATCTTATTGCTTTTGCATTCTCCTCCAATAGTATGTGATGCATACATGTTGAGAGATTAATGCCCTTGATGTCAGCTAAAGTCCATCCAATGGCTATTTTGTGATCGCGCAACAACTTCACAAGTTTCTCCTCTTGTGCACTTTCAGACCTTTGCTATGATAACAGGAAATTTGTTGTTGCTGCCAATGAATACATAGTTCAAATTATCGGGCAAAGGTTTTAATTCTAACTTGAGGGACAATAAAATAGATGGTAACAATTGTTTATGTGAAACTAATAAATCAACAAAGACATTACAAGGAGAAATGGTATGTAAATCTTGTAACGCCAATGTTGATTCTTGCGCGTTTTGAGGAACACATACATGCGTCTCCATCTCTTCTATCTCAGTAAAATCATAGTCATAACTTAAAGCCACATTTAATCCATCCCCTCACAATCAAAATCAAAAACTTGTTACACAGACTTATCAAATTGGTCAAAACATGTGATATAATAAACATTGTTGTAAAGATAATTCATTGCATTATGAAAATTAAATTCAATTTTTTTTATGTCTACCTCCATAGAAAAATTATCCTTACAATAATGAATTTAAGTATTGACAGTTTTCAAGAATGGTCTCCCAAACAATATAGGAGTGTTGTTTGATGAATCACAAGAATCACGTCTCATATCAAGAATAAAGATGTCACATGCAATAACAAAACTATCAATCTTAACTAGGACATCTTCTATCATACCAAGTGGATAGACAAAACTACAATCAACAAGTTGTATTACGATGCTAGTTTTAATCAATGACCCAGGACTAAGAGAATAATAAACATGTTTAGACATAACACTAATGGATGCACTTAAATCACACAAGGCCCTTTTAAAACTAGCACTACCAATAACACATAGGATAGTACACACATTTGGGTCTTTTTGCTTTAAAGGAAAATTCTTTTGAACAACAACAAATACAATTTCACTTACACTTACCATTTCGTAACCTTTTAGTTTGAAAGCTTTTTTGGTAGTACCAACACCTTCAAGAATGTGGCATACTTCAGAATTTGCTTGATATCAAAGAAATGTTGAGTATCACTTCCTTGAAAACCTCTAAAATCTCTTTTTCGTTGTCCTCTTTCTTTGACCTAGAAGAACTCATAAGAAATGTGGGAGTGTTCTTAAAATTGGAATACATTGAGTTAGGACTTACCTTTAGAGTAATAGTCGTTGTTTCAGTTTATGAAGGAAGGGCATGTTTCTTCTTTACGCTCACATCTGTTTCTATATCCTCTTTTTGCCCATCTCAATTTGTTTCAACCTTTGCTCTTCAATTTCTTTCCCACTTCGTAGCATGATCACACTAACATTCTCTTTTGAATTCAATGCTTGGGAGAGCATTGTGTCATTCATTTGTGCTTCCAATTTTCCTACACTTGAAGCTACTTGCCCCATTTGTTTCTCCAAGTTGTGAATACTTGGCCTTGTTTCCTATTGAAGGGACATGACATTTTTTTGCAAGGTCACTATGTTCAAAGCCAAGGTTTTCATCATCTCACAAAGATCATCACTCGATGACCCTATAGCATTGAATTTGTGCAACCTCGATTGTCTTATCTACTAATGCCCCTCCACTTGCCTGCATCAATCCCTCATCAAAATATTAAATGAGCAATTGATCGGTATTTGATGATGAGGATATTGAATGCACAATTGCTGAGTATGAGGATCTTCTTCAATAAGTCCATTGAATGTTGGTAGTGTATAAAGCTAGACTTGAGTTTGAAGCTGACATTATTGTCAATGTTTATGCACAATGGTTAATTCTTCATGTTAGGAGCAATGACCTCTATGAGTGTTTGTTGTTGTGCAACTTCCATGGTATTGACGCGAGCTTCCTTTTGTAACCGTAGTAAAAAAATTTCTATTTCGAGAACTACCTACACTTGACTCTGATTAGTAGAACAAGTTACAAGCATAAATAGTCAAGAAAACTCTAAAAAATTGACCACACAAGAGATTGAAAGCAATGCAAATTGAGCTAAGCGAAAATCCTACACTAGAAAACAAAAACTACTTAAAAACCCTAAAAACAACCGAAGTTTGTCCACATGAGGGTTGGGCTAAAGGCCATAAGTCTTTTTTTAGAACATCATTTCCCTTCAGGAAATAAAAGACCAAGACCTAATTCCACCAAAAATACCTCATTTGAACAGTATCGCAAGCAACAAATTTTTTTTCAAGAAAATAAATAAGCTCATATATCCCTATTTGCTGGTAGAACTCATATATCATCTTAGCAAAATCATGTCTCTCTTATATAAGCTCCTTTGCTACTGAAATTTGGTATGCTGATAGATATTTGAGTCAGGAATCCAACCAAATTGAGCTTGTATCACATGGATGTCTATACATCAACATATTGAAGTAGGAATGGGCAGAGGTCAACTTTGATAGAATGCAAGATTCAACTTTCAAGGCTGCGATTTCCATGCTCTTTATTTACTAACTTATTTTTCTTGCTTGAAATTTATAAACAGGTATGGATGTTAGATTTCTAATGAAACTAGAATCACTTAATTTTGACCTCTAGAGATCAAGCTTTGCTCAAAACATTGACTGAAGGTCAAATTCGTCAATTACCTTCAATTTACTCATTTTTGAATCATAAAATAAGGTTGTGAGTAAATCATAGAATTATGGTTACAATTTTCTGGTGTCACCACTTAGTATGAAGGTCATTAGAAAACCTAATAGTCCATGAGTGTATTAGGAAGAGTACTTGTTGTGCAAGGAGAAGATGCATCACCCCTAGTGCACCCTACCTAAGAAAAATTGCATTGTTGTTTGATTGTTTTTCTATGTAAAATTTCTTATTGTTGGTCTTTTATAAGGTTCAAGATAGATCTCTCTTCGTGAGGGAGTTTCTATCTTATTGAGTCAAAACCTAACTAGATCGGTTCGACAAATCCCTCTCTTTTCTTCTTTTTTTGCTTGGGTCGGGTTCGACCAAAACATTTGGGTTAGACCTAGCCCAGGCCCATGGTAAGTTATTTTACTTGGCCATTGCATGCAATGGACACCTTAAGGGGCTTGTTTAGGGAGCAAAATGAGAGTTTTGCTTACCTTTGTAGAGAAGATTAATGGCCAAAGGTGTTCCCAGTGTTGTAGTTAAAAGGTTGGACGGTTGCTAGAGCTGGAGAAAGAAGAAGGGGAAAAGGAGGATGCTTAAATGGGGAAGAAAATTGTAGGTTGAAAAATGGTTTTTGAATTTCTTGATGATATGATCATGGAGTCTGCCCCTTATTTATAGGTGATGGAAGAGGATGATCTTGATTTTGTTAGGGTTAAATTTCAGTCCTTGATTCATCTTGAAAATATCACAATCATTGGCTTAAAGTTACTATCATGAGTTATCAAATTTTATAGCTCATGTTTGCCTGAATTGAAGAAGATGATGAACAAAGTAGCCCTCTTAAGTTGTCTTTCAGAGAAAATTGAAGATGATGAACATCAACCAAAACAATGTATTTCTTATTACTCTTAAATACACCCTTGATTGACTTCATACTTTCAATTTTATGCAATTGTGTCCCTACCAAACTTCAATATTGGCCTTAAAGTTGCACAACTTTGTCATTATATTACTTAGTTTTGGAAATATGTAATTTAACCATCAATTAACCGTCACACCTTAAAATTCTTTCTATTTCACCTCTGATTTAAGCCAATGGAGTCCATATAGTCCAACACCTTTTACAAAATGGTCCTAAGATATGAATTTCTTCAATTTAGCCCCTAATTGGCCCCAAAACTTTGATTTTCTCGCAATTTTGCCTATTATTTCAACCAATAAAATTAAATTTGGTCTCTAAAATTTCAATCTTCTTAATTCAGCCCAGATTAGACTCATAGACTTAATTGTTTTTACCAATTAAATGCATAATAAATCTAATTTGACCCATTTAAGTATAATTAAGCCCTACACCTAATTAAATCTTTTAATTGGATCTAAATTAATTCTTAAACATAATTAAACTTTAATTTGATCATTTATTAAATCAAATTGGCCTATTAAAAATCTAATTATGCCATTGGACTTAATTTTTATACATATTTGTCCAATAATAATTTATTTTGAACTTGAATCTGCTTTTTTACTTAGTATTGGGCGTAAAAGGTCTATGCTCGAGCTCCTAAATTTGTCCAATAAAATCCCTTTTATTTTATTTTCTATTTTTTATTTTGGACTAATTTGGGAACAAACCATATATAGGTTATGACAGTTGGCCCCCTCTTTACAATGCTTACAATAGAAAGTCTCCCAAGAAATTTTAGATGGTAAGCTTTGCAGAGAAGAAAAAAAATGAAAGAATGGGTTTACTAGATCAATAAATGATTTATCCATATAGAAGTGATAGGAGTGAGGGCTAGAAAGCATGCGTGGTGAGAAAAAGAGAGGCCTATAAGCGCACTATCAGAAAGGTGAAGGCCCAAGGCACATTGAGGGAGAAAGGAGAGATAATGTTTTTAAAGAAAAATATGATGTTTGTGAAAGTTGGAAGAGTGTTCACAATGGTCGCATTGTAATGGGTGGCTTACACAAAAATGACAGATGATCTCATTGTAATGGGTGATCTATTTAGATGAAAATCATAAAGATTTTTCAGAATTATCATTGTAATGGTTGCCCTATTTTTTTCACAACCTACTTTTTTGTCACAACCTTTTTTTAGTCTATCTATTTTATATATTTGCAAAAAAAAATATACCTGCCAAGATCTTGATGATAGCCATGCTTGTGTCATGCTAACAACCATGCCTTAAAACCTACCACTACAACACACCATCTCCAGACACTATTCTCATGCCCTGCAACTTGCTCATTTAGTGTATAAAAAAGGGATAACATATGATAGACATGGTGACGCCGGGTAGAATAACAATTAGTCTACGAGTAGTTAGAACACAAAGAAATTCCTAGTAAACACCACGATGAGACCAGCAAATGTCAAGGGCTATAAATGAGGATGTTCTCAAGGTGTGAGTTTTGTGTTGGGCTATAAATGAGGATGTCGTTGAAATAGACGATGACAAATTTCCCCATAAAAGACCATAAGATCTGATGCATGAACCTCATGAAGGTGCTGTGTGAATTGGAGAGATCGAATGACATGGTCATCCATTCATATAACCCGTGCTGCGATTTGAAGGTTGTCTTCCACTCATCTCCCGGGCGAATTCTAATCTGGTCATAACTGCTTTTAAGGTCAATTTTGGTGAAAACTTTCGATCCAACTAGCTGGTCTAACATGTCCTCCAGACGAGGGATCAAGAATCGGTATTTAACTGTGATTCTGTTGATTGTGTGGCTATTAACACACATACGCCATGAGCCATCTTTTTTGGGTACGAGTAAGGCAGGGACAGTGCAGGGGCTCATGCTTTCCCTGATAAAACCTCGCTGCAATAATTCCACTACTTGTCACTGCAGCTCTTCAGCTTCCTTTGGGCTGAGGTGGTATGTTGGTCGGTTAGGTAAGCTTGCTCCTGGTATGGGTCAATGTGGTGCTGAATGTTGTGTAGAGGAGGGAGTCTAGGAGGGAAGTCGTCAGGCATCAAATCCTCAATTTCTTTTAGCAGTTGCTGCACTTTTACTGCCAATTTGGGACACTCTCCTGTGTCACTCCTTTCACAAGGCACGAGTGCAAATATCATTGTGTCTTCATGTTTAAGTTCACCTAAGAACTTGGACATGGATAACAAATTAGTATTAATACTGATTGGAGTGGGTGAACTGTTTTCCCGCCGAGGTGCCAAGATGATCCCTTTTCCTTTTATACTAAGGGTGTAAGTGTTCCTCCGCCCGTCATGAATGACACTTCGATCATACTGCCACGGTCGACCGAACAAAACGTGACAAGCATCCATGGACACAAGATCACACCAAGCATTATCAAAATATTTTTTTCCAATAGAAAAAGATACTAGGCAACACTTATCTACCATTGCCTCACTCTCCTTACTTAACCATGCCAATGTATATGGTTTAGGGTGACAGTCAGTGCTCAAATTCAATTTCTGGATAGCCTCTTCAGAGAACACATTCTCGCAGCTGCCGCTTTCTATGATCAACTTGCAGACTTTATCTACCACCGTGCATGTTGTATGGAAAATATTGTTTCGCAACCAATCATCGCTAAAATCGGTTTTGGGTGTTAACAGACTTTGTCTGATCACTAATGTATCTTGGCCATCTCCGTAGAGCACATCTCCCGCTGCCTTGTCATCGTATACTAGTTCTTCCCCTGTGTCGGTGTTTTCTCCCTCTTCTTTAATCAACATGTTTTTACCCTTTTGACTAGGTGGTTTTCTGCAATTCGCAGCTCGATGTCCTTGTTCCCCATAACGGAAACACTAAATCGTAGGATCTCGTGTAATCATCGACTGATCTCGTGTTTTGCCTTAAAGTATGGAGGCGTTGAAATAAGGTTTGGGTGTACCCAAATGGCAGGAAGTGCTCTTCAGTTTTTTTTCATCTTTCCCCAATTCGTGATTTTGGATTTTCCTTGCCTGTTTCGTGAACTACGTAATTGTTCCCACCATGCAGACACTCTACCTTTTAATTTAATGGCCACCAGTTTTACCTTAACTTGCTCAGGAACTTATTTATAGTTGAAAATACGCTCCACTTTGTCCAGCCAATCAATGAACCCCTCTGCTTGTAGGGTGCTTTGATACCAATTGTGCCGGGTAGAATAACAATTAGTCTATGGGCAGTTAGAACACATAAATTCCCAGTAAACACCATGATGAGTCCAACAAATGTCAAGAGATACTCTCTCTTTTATAAGTTTAGAAACCCGAATGCATATATTTCAATCAATGTCCCTAATCAGGCCTTACTAAAAGACTTTAAACTGAAACAAAATTAATGAAAAGAGTATGAACTGAAACAAATAACTTCCTAAACTTATAGTTCTATTTCCAGATGTCTCCTTGCTGTATCTTTCTTGTTGCGTCTTCCTTGTTGCGTTCTTGTTGTGGCTTTAATAGTCATTATGCCCCTGCATCACATGGGGAGTAGAAAATAAAAGGACACATACGAATGAAGGAAACAAGGGGAAAACATGAAATTATACAACACGGTGCAAAAAGGCACACACGGGCAACCACCAGTGACAGTCACCCTCTTCCTCAGCATCGACATCACCTTTACCTCAGCATTGGTGGTCTCTCTCTCTTCACCTTGATAGCCTCATCACGGTTTTCTTCAAAAAACTTGTGGCAGCCGACTCTCTCTCTCCTCCACCAGCAGCACCCTGTTTGGCAAGCACCAACTTTCCCTTAGCATGGGAGTCTTCTCTCCCACGTCAGCATCTCTCCCGAAAGGCTTAGTTCTTTTTCTCCACCACCGGGAACACAGCGGTAGCAGCAACAGCGGCAAAAACATAGCCGAGCAGCCCTTTCTAGTGCTCCTCCCGGCCACCACATGCCACCATTTTCGACGTCATCACCACATGAAGTACCACCTCGACCTCCTCTACCTGATGGCAGTAGCAGGTAAGCCTCATCAACACTGGTCAGCCACTCCTTACTGTTCACGTAACACGTGAACACTACATGAGTGATTAATTCACTATGCACTGTTCATGCTATGTGAACATTGCATCAACCTGATTTTCTCTTTTTTTTCTTATTTTAACTCTTGGATGGACCTTCTCTCAACCCAACCCAAGTCTAGTAGATGTGGGCCAAAAGGCCCAACTTGGTTGGGCCTTTTGCCCATCTTGGTTGGGCCGACCCATTTAGTTTTAAAGAAATCCAAGTCCATTTTTTTGAAAAAAAATATAAAATCAAATCATAGTTTAAAGAAAAAAAATAAAGAAATGTGTGGTTTTCGTGGATATGGCCGAATTCCAAGGTTTTTCCACACCTAGTTTCATAAAAAAATATATGTTGTATTTTTCACATGTTTTGAACGAAAATTGGATATCGTAACCAGTTTATGATTATCCTTTAGAAGTTTGCCAAAATATATAAAAAAAATTAACAATTATTTTCTTTTAGCTATTGCGATGTAAAATAACATTGTAAACTATACCCACAATTAGTAAAAAGTTTTTTTTAAGAGAAATACTATGTAAAATTTTTCAAACTTTAGAATGGTTAGCTTTTCGACTCCCAACGAGATAGAGACTTTCTCATGAAGAGAGATCTACTTTGAGCCTTATTAAAGACAAACAAATAAAAAAATGACTTTGAAAAAAAAAATCAAACAACAATGCAGCTTGCCTTGGGTAGGGTGCAACGGGGATATGAACTCCATCAACAATTGTGATGAAGCCCAATAGCAAAGATGGTTTAGAACCCCAAGATCGTGTAGACAAGATTGATTGAGCCTTGACCCGACACCTAACAAGATGAAAACCAAGATTATGAAGGATTGAAATGCCACAGCTAGAAAACCTGAGAATCCCTCAACAATCAAGGTGATAAGTTTGGTTGTTTGAACACCTCAAGATTAACTTGATAAGTTCTACGATTTCTTTTAAGAACGAAGAGGAACACAAGACCTCACAAATATGATAATTTTCTGAAAACGTAATCTGTTTATTCATTTTGAAATACCCATCTATATACTTGGAACAACCCTCCAAGAATAAGAAAAGTCATAACTAAAGCTTTAAAACAGCACAAACATCAAAATAAACAAGTCCCCATGTTTTTAGGCCTCTTGGACTTCTAGAGGCAACCATAAATAGCTAAATGACTAAATTCAATGTATTTAACATAACCATTCATGACCATGTTCATTCCTCTATTTAATATCCTTGGAACTCATCAAATTCATGCCCTTTAATGGTTAGATCATGCTGGAAACATTTTTGCATAATTATTAGCCTCTTCAATTGCTTTGATGATGTGGACTAAGCCTTGATTATTATTTGAGCCCATCTTAGTCTTTTTAGAATCAACCCAAATCTCTTGGATTAGCCCATTAAGTGCTTCCTTGAAATGTTTGGCTCTAAATCTTGTAATTGGACCACATGGAAGCGACAAAGGGTCTTGTTCATATTCAGCCCCATCCCCGAGTGTATGATCAACAAGTCCAGCTCCTTGGCTTGCTTCATTCTTCCCCTCTTGAGAAGGATTTGTCCTCAAATCATCACCTACATCAAAAGGAGATAAATTAGAAACGTTAAAGCTTACACTAACACCATACTCACCAGGTAAGTCAAGTTTGTATGCATTATCATTGATGCGTTTCGCTACTTGAAATGTTGTCACCCCGAGGTAGGAGTTTTGAACGTCGTTTCTCTGGAAAACATTCCTTCCTTAGGTGCAACCAATCCCAATCGCCTGGTTCAAACACTACCTTCTTGCGTCCCTTGTTGGACATATTCTTGAGTCCTCCTTTCAATGTTCAGTCGTGCCTTTTCATTAATCATCTTTACAAATTCTGCCTTCGTTTTTTTTACACGTTCACTTAAAGGTAAATAAGTTAAATCTAAAGGTGACAAAGGGTTAAAGCCATAAACCATTTCAAATGATGAAAACTTAGTTGCTGAATGTATACTTCTATTATTACCAAATTCAATATGTGGCAAACAATCTTCCCATGTTTTCAGGTTCTTTTTAATGATACCATGTAACAAAGTAGACAAAGTTCTATTCACTACTTTAGTTTGACCATTCGTGTGTGGATACAAGTAGTAGAAAACAATAATTTGGTTCCTAACTTTCCCCACAAAGTCTTCCAAAAGTAACTCAAAAACTTTGCATCCCTATCAGAACAGTGGTTCTAGGCATGCCATGTAACCTAAAAATTTCTTTGAAGAACAAATCAGCTATATGTGATGCATCATCAGTTTTATGATAGGCAGTGAAGTGCGCCATCTTGGAGAATCTATCTACCACCACAAAAACTAAATCTCTCCCCCTCTTAGTCCTAAGTAATCCCAAAACAAAATCCATAGAAATATCAGTCCAAGGTTCACTAGGTATTGACAAAGGGGTGTACAAACCATGAGGTTTCAACTTAGACTTGGCCTGTTTACAAGTGATGCACTTCTCACAGAATCTTTCGACATCACGTTTCATATGAGGCAAAAAAAATGATCATGCAAAATTCCTAATGTCTTAGCTACACCAAAATGACCCATCAAACCACCACCATGAGCTTCTCCCACAAACAACTCATGCAGAGAACACATAGGCACACATAATTTATTTTCCCAAAATAAAAATCCTTCATGCCTATAAAACTTACCAAATGCCACTTTTTCACATGCATTGAACACATCACCAAAATCAGAATCTTGTGCATACAAATCCTTAATGTATTCAAAGCCAAGCAATTTTGTATCTAAAATGAAAAGTAAAGCATACCTTCTGGAAAATGCATCAGCCACCACATTTTCCTTACCTTGTTTGTATCTGATCACATAAGGAAATGTTTCAATAAATTCCACCATCTTGGCATGGCATCTGTTCAACTTTTGTTGTCCTTTCAAATGCTTCAAAGATTCATGATCTGTGTGAATCACAAATTCCTTTGGCCATAGATAATGCTGCCAATTTTTCAAATCCCTTACCAAGGCATACATCTCCTTATCATAAGTAGGGTAATTTAGAGCCGTCCTACTCAACTTTTCACTAAATAAGCAACTGGATGACCTTCTTGCATCAAAACAACTCCAATACCTATTCATGAAGCATCACACTCAATTTCAAAAGTTGTAGCAAAGTTAGGTAAAACAAGCAAAGGTGCATTAGTTAACTTTTCTTTGATCTCATTAAATGCATTTTCTTGTTATTTCCCCCACTTAAATGGCACATTTTTCTTAATGACTTCAGTAAGAGGTGTAGCTAAGCTACTAAAATCATGCACAAACCGTCTATAAAAGCTAGCTAAGCCGTGGAAACTCCTTACTTGGCTGATTTTTGTAGGTTTTGGCCACTATTGGATTGCCTTAACCTTCTCCTCGTCCACCTCAATTCCTTTCTTACTAATAACAAAACCAAGAAAGACAAGTTTATCTGTGCAAAAGGTGCACTTCTTGAGATTGGCAAACAACTTTTCTTTCCTTGGAATTTCCAAGATAGATTTCGAATGCATTACATGTTCTTTCAAGTTTTTGCTATAAATTAAGATATCATCAAAATACACAACAACAAATCTACCAATAAATACATGAAAAACATGGTTCATCAAATGCATAAATGTGCTTGGAGCATTAGTTAAACCGAAAGGCATCACTAACCACTCATACAAACAATATTTAGTCTTAAAAGCATTTTTCCATTCATTGCCTTCCTTCATCCTAATCTGATGATATCCACTCTTAAGATCCACTTTTGTAAAGACACAAGAACCATGCAATTCATCTATCATATCATCTAATCTAGGAATGGGATGACAATACTTTACTGTTTTGTTGTTGATGGCTCGACAGTCAACACACATCCTCCATGTTCCATCCTTCTTAGGAACTAATAGCACTGGAAGCGCATAAGGACTCATGCTTTCACGCACATACCCCTTCTCCAACAATTCACCTACTTGCCTCTGAAGTTCCTTGGTCTCCTCAAGATTACTCCTATAAACAGGTCGGTTTGGAATTGACGCACTTGGTATGAAATCAATCTGATATTCAATCCCTCGGATTGGTGGTAATCCATAAGGTACCTCTTTGGGAATGACATCTTCAAACTCCTTCAAAAGAGAAACAATATCGCTCGGTAAAGCATCGACGAGATCATTAGTACATAAAAGAGCCTCCTTGTACATGAGTACAATAAGGGCTGGTGTAAAATAATGCACTCTTGATCTCACTTTTTTTTGCAATATAATTGATTTTTTCCTCTCTTGCTCTCACTATGGACGAAATCCCTTGTCTTTCTTTTTCTTTCTGGTCAATGTTTTTTTGTCTTTCTTTTTTGTGAAACTCTTTTTTTTCAATTCTAGCCTTCATTTCTTTTTCTTTCTTTTTTTCATTTGATCTTTGTAACTTTAATTGGTCCTCCCTGACCTGTTCTGGATTCAATGGCACAAGAATAATATGTTGCCTTCTATGAGTGAAAGAATACCTATTTGTGAATTCATCATGTGTAACCCTTAGATCATACTGCCATGGTCTTCCCAACAGTATATGGCATGCATGCATAGTAACCACATCACAAAGCACCTCATCCTCATATTTACCAATGGATAATGCCACCAATACTTGCCTTGTCACCTTGATTTCACCACATTCATTCAGCCACTGAAGTCGATAACGGTTAGGATGTTTCAAGATAGTTAAGGCCAATTTCTTCACCAAATAAGTGTTGGCTACATTTGTGCAACTCCCTCCATCGATAATGACACTGCAAATTTTATTTTTCACAAAGCACCGAGTATGAAACAAGTTCTCCCTTTGGTTACTTTCTTCCTCCTTAACCTGCATATTGAGAACTTGCCTTGCTACCAATAAATCTCTAACCAAAACACTTTGCTCATCATCAACATCCTCCAAAGGTGGCATGTCATCATCTACTTTGTCCTCATTCTCCGACTCAAGCTCTCCTTGGGCGTTTATCACCATTACCCTTTTGTTAACACACTGGTTGGCTATGTGTCCTCGCCCCTGGCATTTAAAACACTTAATATCATGTGTTTTAGAACTTGAAGTTTCGGTGTTACCTAAAGTAGCGGCAGTCTTTGGTTTGGAATTCTTAGAGGATTCAAAGTTTAGCTTATTTTGTAGCTGCTCATCCCTTTTCAGAGTTGTCTTCCACAGGCTAGTGGCAGCCATAGGTTGTCCCCTCCTAACCAATCCTTTTCGTTTGAGTTGTTCCTCCACCTTTATGGCTTGATGCACCATATCTGTCAACTCAACATAGTATTGCATCTCAACTATATCCGCAATCTTAAGATTTAAACCATGCAAGAACCTAGCCATAGTGGCTTCCCGGTCCTCTTCCACATTAGCCCGGATCATAGCTACCTCCATCTCCTTGAAATATTCTTTCACACTCTTGGAACCTTGATTTAACCTTTGTAACTTTTGATACAGTCCCCTATAATAGTGGCTGGGTACAAAACGCTTTCTCATAAACATTTTCATCTCCTCCCAAGTGTCCACAGGTGGCTCTCTATTCCTTCTCCTATTAATCAGTAATTGATCTCACCAAAAAATGGCATAATCGGTGAATTCAATTGCAGCCAACTTAAACTTTTTTTATCTCCGAGTAGTTGTGACATCAAACACCATCTCCATTTTAGTTTCCCACTCCAAATAAGCTTCAGGATCACTTTTACCTTGCAAAGATGGATTTTAATCTTTATGTTTCCTAAATCATTATCCCTCCTAGGCCTACCCATCCTAGCTTCTTGATTCCCATTCCACACTAAAACCAGCCTTGGTTCAAATATGGCTCATCAAACTCCTCTGACTCCGCCTCTTCCTCAACATTCCGTCACGGAACACGCCCACCTTGCTGCCTATTGGGGATGTCTTGTTGATGTCCCCTAGGAGCCTCTGCTTCTACCCTATCCAACCTCTCATGAATAGGTTCTAATTCAGCCCTCAACATACACCTCATCTCCCCTAACAAGGCTTGCAATTGGAGGTTCGGAACTGCAGGTTGTCGAACTTCTTTAGTTGTATCTTCTTGATTATTGGACATATTTAAAATTTGCAAAACAAGATTAGAATCCTCACAAGCACTCCCTCACGTGTTTCACTCAAGAATTGATACACTTGCGCATGTGTTTTGACTCCAAAAGACTTTTACCCTCTTATGATCTCACACACTCTTGCCTTTTTTCACTCTTATGTCTTCTTTAGTTCTTAATCGAACTTCCAGAAACTAATTCAAAATAATCCCACAACAATTCAAAAATGAGAAACAACCAAAACTAACCAAAAGGCCAAGACTTAAATAAGGTGAGATACAAGACTGTTAAGAGGAAGTTTTTTTACTGGAACCGTGTACTTTTTTGATGATTTTTTTTCTGCACTTGAATAAAGGTGAGAAACAGAATTGAAAAGATGAAGTTTTCTTACTGGAATCGTTTACTTTTTTTTTCTTCCTTTTTTTTGATGATTTTTTTCTTCTACAGTATGTAACAGTATATAAAAAAAATGAAAATGAAAGATAGTCAAACTTATCTTAGAACCAAAGCTCTGATACCAAATGATATGAACTCCATCAACATTTGTGATGAAACCCAATAGCAACGATGGTTTAGAACCCCAAGATCATGTAGACAAGATTGATTGAGCCTTGACCCGACACCTAACAAGATGAAAACCAAGACTACGAAGGATTGAAATGCCACAGCCAGAAAACCTGAGAATCTCTCAACAATCAAGGTGATAAGTCTCTTCTATTTTTTAAGGAAAAAGTCCAAAAATAATATATATAAAAATTTAGGACCATTAATAATTTTGTTACATGTTAAAAAATTTGGTGCCGACTGGGTGAAATGCAGGACAATTTTTTATTTGATTATTGTAGATATATTGACACAATTTTCTACATGTCTTGTCTGTGTGGTGTCATAACCCAATTTTTGGGTTACTCCAAAAATCTACAAAAAAATAACAAAAATAAAATAAAAAGGGTTGGTGTCGGCAAAAAAATCAAGGTGGAAATTTTGGACGTTTTCGAGAGCCCGGTCGTACCTCTTTTTTTTTGCCCAGAAATGAAAGAAAATGCAGATTCAAGGAAAAAGTAATTTATTATGGGATAAATCTGCGTAAAAGTTAAGTCGAAAGACATAGTTATATTTTTATGGGCCAATTTAAAGTGTAATTATGCTTCAGGATTAATTGAGAGTCCAATTAAAGGATTTAATGAAGCGCAAGAGCTTAATTATACTTTAAATGGGTCAAATTAATTTTATTAAGGGCTTAATCTAGGTTAAATTGAGAAGATCAAAATTTTTGGTGACGAAAGTTTTTGGGTGAAATCGGAAGCCAAAATTAAAAATAAAAACATCGTTCTTCCCGTTGAAAAAACTCCTTTTGTAACCACCCATTTTTATCAGTCTATTTTATATTAAAAAAACAAAATAGAACTGACCAGTCCATCACCGGAGCCATGCTTAGCCATACCAGCTGCACCATTCCTTCAATCCACTCCCTCTGCAACACCATCCCCTGGACAACACCCCCATGTCGTGCACCATGCCTCATTCACCTATAAATAGGCAAGAGAAAACAAAGCAAAAGGAGGGGGAGAAAAACAAAATTTTAAACTGGGTGGAGAAATTTTGCAGTCCCGAGAGTTTTTGGACGGGGAAAGACCAGTTAACAGGGGGAATCTGGAGAAAATTTTGACTGGGGGAAGACGGTGCTGATTAAAACAGAGGAGAAATTTTGATGGAATTTTTGGACTGAGGCAAATTATACACAGACACGGGGAGAAAAGAACACCGGGGATACAAAAATACACAGAGAGAAGAACACAAATACACGCAAAAAAATTGCAAAAAAAACCAACAGAGGACGAGCACAACGAACACATGCAGAGACAAAACTTGCACTGACAATTGCCCCTTTGTCTCCCTCGACTCTTCTTCTCCAATGCCGGTAGAGTCACTCCAGCAGAGCTCTCTCTCCTCGTGTGCAGCTCCTCCCTCTCTCTCCCTTCTTTCTCCCGTGCACCATCAGCTCTCTCTCTCCCCGTGTTGTTGTATACAGTGTCCTCTCTCTCTCTCTAAAATATCAAACATGCAGCAGCTCTTCCTCTTCCCCAACAGCAACCAGCCACTCACCTAGCACCACCATCCTCTCCACTGACAGCTCCTCCACCACGTAAGCCACCCAGACGTGGCCTCCGGCGAGCAAAAGGAACAGGGACAGCACCAGCAGCAGAATGAACCAGCAACTTCCGAGACCTCCTTCGGCCACCAAAGGTCGCCATTTTCGAAGTCACCACGATAGGGAGAACCACATCGACATCCTCTACCCAGCGGCAGTAGCGGGTAAGCCTCTCGTCGTGGTCGGTTGACCACCCTTTACTGTACATCATCATCTTCCTCGCTAGGGGGAGTGAATTAATTCACTCCCCCGTTGGGCCATTTGGGCCAGGTTTAGTTCCCGGCCCATCTGCAAGGGGGATGGGGCCACAGGGCTGGACAGTCTAGCCCACATTTTATTATTTTTATTATTATTATTATTATTACTATTACTTTCAAATGGCAAAAATATATAAAAAAACAAAATTTTCAAAAAATATAAAAATGTGTTTTTTTCGTGCATACAGCCGAATTCCAAGGTTTTCCAAGCATATTTTTAGTAAAAAAAATATATATCTTGTATCTTTCTAATATTTTGAATAAAATTGGATATCGTAACCAGTTTATGATTATCCGTTGGCATTCGACCAAAATATCAAAAATAATTTAACAATTATTTTGTTTTATCTATCGTGGTGTAAATTGACATTGTAAAGTACACTCGCGGATAGTTAAAAAAAATGTTTTCTTAAGTGCACTGTAAAATTTTTTTGGTTAGTCTTTCAACTCCTAACGATATAGAGATTCTCTCACGAAGAGAGATCTACGTCGAACTTTAGAAAAAGCAACAAAAAAATCAAACTTAGGAAAAACAATCAAACAACAATACAACTTGCCTTAGGTAAGGTGCACTGGGGGTGATGTGTCTTCCCCTTACACAACAAGTCCCCTTACCCAAGACTCTCGCAGACCAATAGGTTCCTAGTGACCTTAATACCAGGTGGTGACTCCTGATAATTATAGTCATAATTTTACGGCTATAAAACACACCTCATTTTCACCGCGCGCTGTTGTCTCCCCAATCAGGGAATGGTGTGGCGCGAAGCTTGAAAAAAAATCACCATCGCGACAGATGGCGACATTGCCAAGCTAAGATTTGTTTGTTTGATTGTTTATTCTTCGTTCATTTCTTTTTACACGCATTTTTACTGCTTTAGCATGCATTTTTAATTTCTGTCCATGCATAACATTGTGTTTCAATTAATGTCATCATGCATTTTATTTCTTGAATAAACCCAATTCTAAGTTAGGTGGGGATTAGCGGTCTGCCTCATGACTTTTAGTCGGGGTTCAGATTCGTGAAATGTCCAACTATGAACTGAGTGTTTACTTGATAATGGTGGTCATACCGTGCCCCAACAATTTCTTGTAAACCTCTATACCACCTTACTTGAGGCAGTCACTGGGCAGTTCATAGACCTTTTGAGACCAGGTAGAAAGCTTACCCCTCATGTAATGGTTTAGAACTCGTCTTTGGGTACAAACTCCCTGATAATTCACCTGTTGTGTATGTACATACATTTGCATCGACATGCATTCATCACTGCATAACATATCATCGGTAAGCCAAAGCATAGGTCCTCGAAGCGCTTATGTCCATAACACTCAACTTTGATAAAACATATGAACAACGAAGAATGTGCCCATTGCAATGTTCACTTCCAAGAAACACTGAATTCTTGAAAGCCAGTGTAGCTTGTCTTGCTGTCTTACTCAAGCGAGCACTGAAATGAAAAAAAATTGTGTCGGTACTGGGAGATGAAGTTTTCTTCCATGATTACCTTTCGTTCAGGTCATGTCCGCACATTATATTCCCATTTTGACTTGTCATCAACTTGCCTGCATTGCCACAAGATCTATTGTTAAACATGTTTTCCCCAATAATATCATGTATTTTCTTGTGACTATGGTGTGCTCTTGTTTTTTGTTTGAATAACACAAGTGCATCTTATACCCTTTCCATCCAAATTATACATGATCTCACGATTTCATCCTGATTTTTGGCAAATCAAAGTCTAGTACAAAAAGAAATGCCAAATTAATGTATGTTTAACATGTGTTCTGGGAATTCAAAGGATTTCATTGAAAGGTGATCTCATTCCCCAAAACCCATATAATAAAGTTAAGCTCTTAGCTAAACAAATAATCCAAAAAAATCCAAAAAATCATTTCGGGTGGAAAAGCAAAGCTTACCGATCTAGATGCATGTTTTTGAAATGAAGAGAGGCCATCTTTGATATGCCTTCACAAAGTCTCAAATATCCCTTGCAGTCCCTATTTGAGCCTAATAATTATTTCTTGATAATTAACCTTGACAAGGATTACACCCTACACTGTGCGAGGATAAAAAAATACACTTCCAATCTACAAATTAGTCCTCAATGATAAAAGATGCCTAAAAAGTTGTAGGGCATAAACAAAAAAAGGTTTTAGTATACTACAACAAATCAAGTCAATAAAGTGCTAAAAACCCATGACAAAAGGCCCAAACAAAATACTAGGGGGCATGTCAAGTCAACATGATGGCAGTGCTAAAAACCCATGATAGAAAGCCCAAGCAAATACTGGGGGGCATGTCAAGCCCAAACAAATACTAGGGGGCATGCTAGGCCATTATGAAAATCAATCATGAGGACTAAATGGAGTTTTAAGAGTAAGCACTCGTGATCCTTAGTCTAGAAAACCCTTAAACATCTTTTGAGATTTCAAATATTTTTTTTTATAGCCAACAACCTGAGCCGACGCTACAAGCCTGATAAAGCCCTTTATGATCAAATACGAGTAATCTGGATCGATAAGCAATGCTTTTCCACTCAAAACAACTCCTATATATACTTCACAAACTTGATCAAAGCCTTTTGACGTACGAAACAAAACAAACGTCATGTCACACTCACACTCTAACAAAAGCAACATAAAACCTGACAATGAGATCACTTGAATTTTTTTCAAAAATAAGTTTGTTTAAACAAACAAACAAAAAAGTTTTTGTGCTTGGAATGACTTTGAAATTCCAAAAATCTTACATGAAATCAATCTTTGCAAATAATCATCCCTTTCCTACAAACACTTGTGTGGCATGACCCAACTAGGGCAATCAAAATGGTTTTTGTGCTTGGAATGACTTTGAAATTCCAAATATTTTACATGAAATTAATTTTTGCAAATAACCAACCCTTTCCTGCAAACACTTAAAGCCCAAAACACTTGCGGGGCATGGCCAGACTGGCGGGCGATATAACTGCAATTGAAGCTGGCTCCATCATTCCTTTTCAAAGAATTTGGATCAAACTTAGGGGGCATGTGGTATGGAAGATCTGTCATCTCCAGTGGTCAAAATCATAAGTTACGGAGCCAAAGATCCAAACCCAGAAAAAACAGAAAGGGGACCTATATTTCTCAGGTAAGTATACATGCATTACATCCCCATTCAGAATCTAGCAAATGTTTTGGAGGGATCATAATTTATGAACCTTCATTCATCATTTCGTCCATGCTTTCAAGCTCTCACCTCTTTCATTTCCTTGAGGATGCTTTTCAACTTTATCTTTTTCCTGATTTTGGGTGTCATCATGCATTGTATCTCCCCACTGATAATCTAGGAAATGGTTTAGAGGGATTGTAATTTACAAACCTCCACTCATCATTTTTGTGTACGCCTTTAAGCCCTAACCACTTTTACTTCCCTGAGTGCCCTTGCAAGCCTTTCATCAACATAGATAGAGCCTTTTTCAACCCTATCTCTTCTCTTATTTGATTGTGCTTTCTAGCCATCGACCAACTCAAATAGTGCGCTTTTAAGTCCTCTCTTTCCAGAACTTGGTGAACTCTCTAGCCATCAATTCATATAGCACGCTTTCCAACCCTATTTCCCTCACATTCGAGTGTATTTTTCAACACTCGACCATCAATTAAGATAGTGCGCTTTCCAGCTCTATTTTCCACCACTCGTTGAGTGTGTTTTTCAACCTTCGACCATCAATTAAAATAGTGCGCCTTCTAGCCCTCCTCTTTGAGCACATTTTCTAACCCTCAACCATCAATTTCAATTCAGATAGCGTGCTTTCCAGCCCTATTTTCCCTTCACATTTGAGTGTGTTTTCCAACCCTCGACCATCAATTGAGATAGTGCACTTCCAGCCCCATTTTCCCCCCCTCTTTGAGTGCGTTTCCAACCCTCAACCATCAATTCAGATAGTGTGCTTCCAGCCCTATGTTCCCCACTCGTCGAACGCGTTTTACAACCATCGACCATCAATTAAGATAGGGCATTTTCCATCCATATCCTCATTATTTGAGTGTGTTTTCCAACCCTTAACCATGAACAAAAGATAGTGGGTTTTCCAACATTATTTTTTTCTTCCTCTTCGAGTGCGTGTTCCAACACTCGACCATCAATTTAGATAGTGTGCTTTCCAGCCCTATTTTCCCTCTTTGAGTGCGTTTTCTAACCCCCGACCATCATCTAAAAGAGTGTGCTTTCTTTCCCTATTTTTCCTCATCTTCGAGTGCATTTTCCAACCCTCGACCATCAGTTAAGATAGTGCACTTTCCAGCTCTATTTTCCCCCACTCGTTGAGTATGTTTTTCAACCTTCGACCATCAATTAAGATAGTGTGCCTTCCATCCCTATGTTCCCTCCTCTTTGAGCGTGTTTTCTAACCCTAAACCATCAATTTAAATAGTGCACTTTCCAGCACTATTTTCCACTCATCAAGTGCATTTTTTGGCCCTCAATCCACCAACTCAATTGGTGTGCTTTCTAGCCTTCAAACGCCAATTTAGATAGTTGGTTTCCAACCCTCAACCATAGACCCTTGATAGCATGCTTTCTAGCCCTATCTTCCATTCTATGAAATCTTCACTATTCTCACTTGGGAAGGTCACCCATCACAATAGGACCATTCTTGTGCCTTCTAACATCGTCATCATTCTCACCTGGGTAGGTCACCCATTACAATGAGACCATCTTCACCGTTCTCACTTGGGAAGGTCGCCCATCACAATAGGACCATTCTTGTTCCTCCTAACATCTTCACCATCTTCAATTGGGCAGGTCGCCCATTACAACAAGACCATCTTTGTGTTTCTTACCATCTTTCATCTTTCACCTGGGTAGGTCACCCATTACAATGAGACTATTTTCCTGTGTCATTCACAAACATCATCATCTTTCATCCTTTAAGTGTCCTCCTTAGGTCTTAATTCTTAGGTAGTGCACTTTCTAGCCCTATCTTACCATTCCCTTCTGAGTGCGTTTTATAGCCCTCATTCTCATTTCTGGATGGATCAACCATTTCTTGGTCTAGTAAATCCACTTTTCTTTTTCTTTACAATGCTTAGTATCTAAAGTCTTTTACAAGACTTTAGTCGTAAGCATTGTAAAGAGGGGGCAACTGTCATAACCCAATTTGTGGGTTACTCCCAAAATCTTCCAAAAAATAAAGTAAATAAAATAAAAAGGGCTAGTTCAAGGTGAAAATTTTGGACGTTTTCGAGAGCCTTGTCGTACCTCTATTTTTTGCCCGGAAATGAAAGAAAATGCTGATTCAAGGACAAAGTAATTTATTATGGGATAAATCAGCATAAAAGTTAAGTTGAAAGACATAATTATATTTTTATGGGCCAATTTGATTTAATCGTCGGCCAATTTAAAGTGTAATTATACTTCGGGATTAGTTAAGAGCCCAATTAAAGGATTTAATTAAGCACAAGAGCTTAATTATACTTTAAATGGGTCGAATTAATTTTATTAAGGGATTAATTGGTGAGAAATTAAGTTTGGAAGCTTAATCTGGGTTAAATTGAGAAGATCGGAATTTTCGGTGACGAAACTTTTTAGGTGAAATCGAAAGCCAAAATTGAAGATAAAAACATTGTTCTTCTCGTTGAAAAAACTCCTTTTGTAACCACCCATTTTTATCAGTCTATTTTATATTAAAAAAACTGAACTCACCAGTCCATCACCGGAGCCATGCTTGCCATACCAACTACACAATTCCTTCAATCCACTCCCTCTGCAACACCATCCCCTGGACAACACCCCCATGCCGTGCACCATGCCTCATTCGCCTATAAATAGGCAGGAGAAAACAAAGCAAAAGAAGGGGGAGAAAAACAAAATTTTTAAACTGGGTGGAGAAATTTTGCAGTCCCGGGAGTTTTTGGATGGGGAAAGACAAGTTAACGGGGGAAACTAGAGAAAATTTTGACTGGGGGAAGACGGTGCTGATTAAAATAGAGGATAAATTTTGCTGGAGTTTTATACACAGACACGGGAAAAAAGAACACTGAGATACAAAATACATAGAGAGAAGAACACAAATACACGCAAAGAATTTGCACAAAAACCAACAGAGGACGAGCACAACGAACACATGCAGAGACAAAACTTGCACTGACAGCTGCCCCTTCATCTCCCTCGGCTCTTTTTCTCCAATGCCAGCAAAGTCACTCCAGTGCCACCCTTTATTGTACATCATCATCTTCCTCGCTGGGGGAGTGAATTAAATTAATTCACTCCCCCGTTGGGCCGTTTGGGCCAGGTTCAGTTCCCGGCCCATCTGCAAGGGGGATGGGCCAATGGGTCCATCAGGGCGGGACAGTCCAGCCCCAAATGATGGGCCTCTCGGCCCATCAGGGCTGGACAATCTAGCCCACATTTTTTATTATTATTATAAAAAATGGCAAAAATATATAAAAAACAAAATTTTCAAAAAATATAAAAATGTGTTGTTTTCGTGCATACGGCTGAATTTCAAGGTTTTCCAAGCATATTTTTAGTAAAAAATATATATATCTTGTATCTTTCTCATATTTTGAATAAAAATTGGATATCGTAACCAGTTTATGATTATCCGTTGGTATTCGGCCAAAATATCAAAATAATTTAACAATTATTTTGTTTTATCTATCGCGGTGTAAATTTACATTGTAAAGTACACTCGCAGATGTTACAACAATGCAGCTTGCCTTACGTAGGGTGCACTGGGGGTGATGTGTCTTCCCCTTACACAACAATTAAAAAACTAAATAAATGAAAAAACAATAATAAATATTATTAGATTTAAAAAAGTTAATCGACTTGAAGAATAAATAAAGATAATTTCAAAAAAGAAAAAGAAAAAAAAAATATGAATTTTCTAACGATCACCAACACAAATTAAAATGTAAACATTAAAAAAATAACCTTAATAACAGTGGAAATAATAAAAATTGGTGAGACCATAATTATTGTTAGAAAAAAAAATTCAATTATTTTTTTATTTTTATAAGATTTATTTTTCATATTATTATATTAAAAGTATTTCAGAACAATGATATAATTTTTTTTTTCAAAAAAATCTAGGTCATATATATATATATATATATATATATATTAAGGCACTAATATTAAATAAATATCAAAATATATAATTAATCTAACATATTTAAAATTAAACAAAACTTACAAATAATCATTATCAATTATTTTGAATGTCTTGTCTATAATAATTAAAATTTTCAACACCTAGCAATGTTAACAAAAAAAATTAAGAAAACAAACAAAAAAAAGGAAGCCCGATTTTAGAAATAAAACAAAAAAGAAAAAACAGTGCAAGGGGAAAACACCTTTTCAAACAGCAATGAAGAGTGAAAGTCACTTTGAAAATCAATGTTCATTGCTGTTTAAAAATGCGATCGGGAAAACAAATTATGGTGCGTGTAAATTGACTTGGACACCCCGGTTATAAAAAAACAAAAAAGTATATAAGTTGAAAAAAACAGGAAAAAAATGTTAAAAAAAAGTAGGTCCGATAAAAAAAAGTGCAAGGGGAAAGCACCTTTTCAAACATGAACAGTGGAAATCACTGCGAGTCAACTCATCAAATCGTGTCAACTCGGGGAGAAAAATCAAACTTGGTCAAACTCGATCAAACTCGTACGGCATCGTAAAATCGGACCGGATCGGTCTGATTTTACGATTCTAGGCTATTCTAATTTCTACATTCTGATTTCTAACGCAGCCCTCTCTCTCGAAATATTGAGACAGAAACAACCCAAAGAATCAAAGGGAAAGAAAAATGAAAGACAGAGAGATCATGAAATCACATGAACCCATATAGGAGCTTGAAGGCAAAAACAAGAAAAGACTTCAACTTTGAGACAGAATCAAGCAAAACACTAAATTGAAGAGAAAAAATAATCACTGATAAGTTAAACAAACCTTAATAAGCTTTGAGATGGTGTGGTATTGAACTAATTGAAAGCAGAAAGTGGAAGAAAGAGAGAAAAATTAGGCCTTTTCAAGTTTCTTTACAAGAGAGAAAGGAAAGTTTACAAGAGAGAAGTAATACTAGTGCTCCTGGAGAAGAAGAAGAAGAAGAGAGAGAGAGAGAGTATAAATGAGAGAGAAGAGCACCACCGAAAAATATGAGTAAATTATTATAATAATAATAATATTATAATATATATATATATATATATATTATCTCTCTCTCTCTGACTCTCTCATATATATATATATATATATATATCATGGGATCATTCTTGAAAATCAATAATGTTAACTTTAAAATTTATACTTAAAATTTTTGAAAAAAAATAATTTTTTTTCAAAAATTAAATTTTTTAAATGTTTTTATGGACATAATTATTTTGTAATGTATTTTTAAGTTATTTTGAATATGTATGAACCTTAACTAATGAAGTTTTATGACCATAATTATATTATATTGTATTTAAAAATATTTTACTTATGATTTTACAATTTTTCTACCTACATGATTTTAGCTATGATTTTATGATTTTACGATCTGATTTTTCGAAGCCCCTTCCGTGTCGTGTCAAAATCGTGATTTTAACAACCATGCATGAGACTGATTTTAATTTATATAGCACATCAACAAAATATTTATTTTAAATTTGTTAGTTTTTACCTAATGAAATTTTATGGACATAATTGTTTTGTAATGTATTTTTAAGTTATTTTGAATCATGTATGAACCTTAACTACTAAAGTTTTATGGTCATAAATATGTTGTATTGTATTCAAAAATATTTTACTTATGATTTTACGATTTTTCTACCTACATGATTTTAGCTATGATTTTACGATTTTTATATAGAAAAAATGAGGTATGATTTTACTATTCGATCTTACGATCCTAGTTTCAGAAGTGTCTTCCGTGTTGTGTCTAAATCGTGATTTTGACAAACAAGGGAGTGTGTTACCATGGGTGATACTAACACACTCCCTTGTTAATTAAGAAATATCATTTCATGTTCCAGGGCTTTCTTGGAATTCCACTCTTTCTTTCTTTCTGCTATTTCCAGCATTGAAAAATCCAACCTTTTCATTTAGCCCGCCCATCCAACCTTTTCTGCTTTGTCTAGAGCGGGAACTTTCTTTTCTTTTCTAGACCGGGAATTTTATCATTGGACTAAAAATACACAAGTATTTATCGGTGGATATATTGTTTGATTATTTATGTGCGATTATTTTATTTTTTAAATAAAAAAGAAGGCTTTGTCATTTTCTTACTTATTTCCATTCTATTGTTAGAGAATAAATAAATTTAGTTAAAATTAACTATTAAAAAATTACAAAGCTCGATTATTTTGGAGGGTGATTTTTCAAAAATAAATAAATCATATTAAATAATAAATAAAATATTACAATTCTTATTGGAAAAATAAAAAAAATTGATGTGCTTAAATAAATTACTGTTACCATTTTGAGATGCCATTAAATATACAAAAAGACAAAAAAGGGTTGTAACAGAAAGGGTGTCACGAGAATTTTATGTTTTTTAAAAATAGATAAATACTAAAATGCCCCTAAAAAAAGACAAAAAAACAGACCTGGGCGGGGGTGCAACGGGAATTTCACTTTTTTTTTAAATGACTAAATACTATTCTGCCCCCATACAAGACAAAATTAAAGATTTGGATGTAAGGGTGTTCCGGTAATTTACCTCTTTTTTTTGTTATTTTATGTCAAATACAGTGTGCGCATGTGCCAACACGCAGCCGATGGTATTCAGCCTCACGCCCACTTCTGAGCGCTCCTGATTTCTGTTATAAAAGTTTTACTTTATTTCAATTGGGTCCTTTAATTGAAATTAATTATATATTTAGGTTTCACTTCGATCATTTCTCTTTTAATTTCTAGATTGGGTTTGAATATCTTAATATAGTCGGTACAGAAGTTTAGATTTTTTCGATTTTACCCTTTTATTGAAAATAATATATTTGGTTTTCATTTCGGCCCTTATACTTTTAATTTTTGATATCAATCCCTTTATTTTTTTAATATTTCTGGAATAGTCTCTATTTTTGTACATGTATATATAAGTGTGCTCTTAGCTTTGGTTTTTAATTTTTATTATTTTCTTATTTGTTGAGGAGGTATTTTAAAAAAAATTGATAATATATTTTTAGTTTGTGTCTATGATCATTTGAAAATTCACATTTCTGTTTTTTTCTCTTTGTTCTTTCTTTTAGTTTTTTATTCAATTTTTTATTATTTTCAAGTCAAATATTTTTTTTTCACCTATAGTTTTTATTTTTATTTTATCGTTTATTTTATGTTTTGTTTGATCTTTTGCTAAAGTTTTTAATTTTTTTTAATTTTTTTTATATAAATCTCCTTTATTTGGAATTGGATAATGAATCCAGTTTAAAGTAGTGTTTAGAGGTTTATAATTGATCACTAATATTGGTGTGCCTCATTCAATTTTAGAATTCTTATTTACATAAAAAGCAATACATGACTACGGTGATCTAGATCTTTGAATAAGGGTTTTAGACTCTAAATCTTGAATCTCAAATCTACAATGCTACTCTAAATCAGCATTCATCTGAATAGGCCTTGTTTTTGTTGGAATTTGCTTTGTATGGGGTAATCATGTCTATGAAAAAGGTTCATAGAATGATGGTACGATTAATATCATTTTTAACTAGAAAGAAATATCTAAGGTACATGCCTTTATTAAAAACAAAGGCTTTTTTTCCCGCAATATGAAGTTTGAAGTTATTTGTTGTAGAGAGTCTTTAAGAGGTGGTTTGTAAAAGTCATTTTGAAACTACTCCTTCTTTTACAATTAAAATATGCACCTGTATCAAATAAGACTATAGTTTCAAGATTATAGTCTTATGAAACAATTAAGATAATTTTGATCAAATAAGTTTTTAAAGTAATTTAGGTTAAAACATTTAAAAAAGATTTCGGAACATGGTCATCATTCGATAATGCATGATCTAAAGTATGTGACTCAATGTTTTGGTCTTCTAACTTTAGCTCAAAATCAAGTTGAGTTTCTATTTTGGATAAGAGGTGTTGTAAGATGGCCGAGTCTTTTTGTTGGGCTTGTTTAAAGGTTTGTAATTTAGATTTAAGAGCTTTAATTCTAGATTATAGTTTTAGGATAATAGCCATGGCTTTAGATTTCTTTCTATTGAAGATTTTTGTAAGGTCATAAGCATTTGTCTAAGTAGTTTTTTTTGTAATTAAGGGTCTTCAATTTTTTTCAAGTCTATTTAGTTATTTGCCCAAAGTGTTGAGGTTGGTATTTGTGAGATTGTTTTGTTGGATAACTTGTTTGTTATTTGTAAAGGTGTCATCACTTGGTGTTTGTAAGGAGCTACATCTAATATTTGGTCTTATGGGGAATTTGAATGTTTCTCAAGGGTGGATGTTCAGACTCAATTGAAGGTCCACTACTTAATTTCGGAACATGGTCATCATTCGATAATGCATGATCTAAAGTATGTGACTCAATGTTTTGGTCTTCTAACTTTAGCTCAAAATCAAGTTGAGTTTCTATTTTGGATAAGAGGTGTTGTAAGATGGCCGAGTCTTTTTGTTGGGCTTGTTTAAAGGTTTGTAATTTAGATTTAAGAGCTTTAATTCTAGATTATAGTTTTAGGATAATAGCCATGGCTTTAGATTTCTTTCTATTGAAGATTTTTGTAAGGTCATAAGCATTTGTCTAAGTAGTTTTTTTTGTAATTAAGGGTCTTCAATTTTTTTTCAAGTCTATTTAGTTATTTGCCCAAAGTGTTGAGGTTGGTATTTGTGAGATTGTTTTGTTGGATAACTTGTTTGTTATTTGTAAAGGTGTCATCACTTGGTGTTTGTAAGGAGCTACATCTAATATTTGGTCTTATGGGGAATTTGAATGTTTCTCAAGGGTAGATGTTCAGACTCAATTGAAGGTCCACTACTTAATTTCCAAACAAGTATTTTAGATTTAAATGTAAAGGGACATACATGCTTTGTGGATGCAAATGAATATGCAATATGATGTTTTGGTGCATAATATAATTCAAACCAATCAAATAATAAAATTTTAACTTTATGTAATTCAATGAAATCATAAAAGTTTTTTTGTATGTCATGTCTTTGTTTTAAGAATTTTAAAAAAAATCAAGATCTCTTTTTAGAGTTATGGTCACTATAGAAGGTATTTTTGAAATAAGTTTTGTCAAGAACAAAATGTTTTTCTAAGAACAAAATGTTTTTATGAAGTTAAAATATTCAGCTCATTTTGGATATTTTTAGTGACTGTAGAAAAGGTTGGAGAAGTAGGAGGAGATTGGTGATTTATGTTGGTATATAGGGGTTTTGGTATATTTATAGTGTAATCAGTATTTTAGTACTTGCAAAAGGTATATCAGAAGTTAATTTTCTAGGGGGATTTATAATGTATTGTATGTTTATATAATAAATGAATTTTAGAGATTCTTCCTAGATCTATGGTATTAGAGGAGAAAGATTCATATAAAAATCTTGACTTGTAGAGCGTGGATGGAAACACAGTTTGACTTTGCCATCAGAATATTGGGTTATGTTTTTTTATTTGGACATTGGGTTGTGGTGGTTAGTGTGGTTCTGGTTGTGTTGCACCTTCAAGGATCCAATCTTTTGGAAGGGTTACATCTTTCCATTGTATTGTCTTAGAAACAATAGTGTTTGATCTAGAAAGGTCTGTTTGGAGAAGAAGGGATTCACCTTTTTGAGACTAAAACTTGTGTTTACTGGCAAAGGCTGAAAACATAGCTTTTTAATGGATTTTAATGAAAAGAGCAACAAGGATAGATCCTTTAAGCATATTATAGTTATGAGTTTTTATTTGGAGAAGCATACTTTGTAGGATGTTTTTGTCTTTGAGGGATATGGTCAGATTTGAATAACGGTTAAATGATACTCGACCACTACAAAGACTAGACTGGAGGAGATTAGAAGTGAGTCATGAAAGTCTTGGAATCTAGCATCTTAGAGGATGACTAATATGGAAGTGTTGAGACCTTCTTTAGTAAGAGGTTTGATTCCTACTTGGACTAAGTCAATATGAATGTATTTATAGTTTCTTGCTTGGTGCTTTTATAAGGATTTTTGGGGGAGGAGTTGGATGGTCTCGAAAGGTTTTTTGAGCTAATCTCTTTCTTCAGTTTTAATAGTAAAATCAGTTTTAAAAAGATCGAATTTGTAATTTTGATAAATTTATATTTTGGAAACTTTTGGAATTTTCAAATCAACCATACTTTTTGTAAAATCTTCAATTGTAATTTCTTCACTATATAATAAGTTTGCTTTAAGAAGTTCCAGAGGTAAAAGAAGTTGAGATGGAAGTGATTCTACAGAAAACAAAACCCATAAAAAGGGATAGGTTAGAAAACATGCTACAAATTATATGGGTTTACTGCCCTCATCTCTGAAATAGGTACCATTCACTAGCAATCACCTATGTTCTAACTTTCTCTTCTCTCACTTGGGTTCCTATAACCTATATTACTATTCTTACCTATATCCCAATAGCCTCTAATACTAAATACAAAGAAGAGAGAGAAAGAAAATACAATGAAGAGACCACAAGATTTATTATGTGGCGTTGTTAAACCTCAACCACAAAAGCTTAAGCTTTCCTTTGGACCAATATATATAAAGAGAGAGAGTTTTAATTAACTCAAATTATATATAACACATAAGTAAGTGGGGTTAATTGTATAATTATGAAAAAATGAGACTATAAACACCCCATTTTCCTATCCTCAAGGTAGACTATAACAAAAACAAAAGGGAAGAGAGAATCTTTATTTTGTTGACCAAATATTGAGAGAGAAGTACCAAAAATTGACTAAGTTTACATAAGGTTTAGATCAATTGGCAGGGAAAACATCATTAGGCAAGGGGATTAGCACAAAAACAAGTTAAGAAAATTATGGGGAGAAAAAGAGGGAGAGGGTCGGTTGGTGTGTGAAGGAGAAGAGTTTAAAGTTTTTGAATGGTTAAGAATCAGAATCCAATTTATCAACAAGTAAATAGGTCTACTAATTCCTTATGGTCTCTTCACTATATTTTCTTTCCGAGTCTCTTCTTTGTGTGTGTATCTTAACGGGAAATTCATACCATTAATTTTTCAATCTTGAGTCTATTAAGTTCATACATTAATTATATAACTTCTTTTTTTCCATCAATATTGCTTTTGATTTATATAAAGGATTATTCCTAAGGTATACATTCAAAATTGAATAAGAGAGAATGAAAGACACGTTGTCCAGTCTTTATTTTTTATAGTTTTGGTTGATTGAGTTGATATCATCAAACGCTACATGCAGAGTCACAAATATCCAAATTAAGCAAGATAAGATCCAAATAAAAGGTGTGCATCTGCTCTACCAACTTCTAGTAGTTTTAGGTGATGATGTCATAATTGCTCTCATAAAGCCTTTAATGTGGGCAACTCATTCATCTTTGACAATTAAACCACTAGGTAAAAACCAATGTTCTTTTATTTGTTGACACTCAAAGATTCTTTAAACCTATCAAGATCAAGAGGTCATAACTGCATTCAAAACCTCCCAAAACCCTAGAAAATCTCTATAAATACCCTTTCTAAAGCATGTTAAAGGTGGAGTAACTCGAGGAAAAAAAAGAGATTAGTTATTCTAGTTTTACAATCCAAAGGCAAGCCGTTGTGGCCTACTTCAGTTATTTTTATTCTACATTTAGATTAACAAGCATTAAAAAAAGTTCGGAATGATTAACAATTGATTTTGCATTAACCTTTTTGTTGTTGTATTTTGCATCTAATGTTGTTATTTTGAAGTTTATTTCATGTTTTTTATATTTATATATATAGCTACTATTTTAAGTTTTTTTTATATATAATGTAGCTTTAGTTTCTGTTTTGACCTAACTTATGTTTTTTAATGCAAAGGTGTTTACATCAGCTTTTATATGCTTGTTCATGCATAAAGTGGTTCAAAACGCCAATTTTGAATCCATGTTGCATAAACACATAGTCTATGTTAAGTTGTTATTTTTTTTATTTGGTACTTCAAGCTAGATTATTGATGTTTTGATGATTTTTTGTTACGTTTTAGATTTAAATGTGCCTTTATATGTTATTGGGCCTTGTTAGGATAAAGAAAGCATGTTTTAGAAAGCCAAAAGTGCACATTTCAAGGCTTAGCAGTGGCTGCTCCTTTGCTGCAAAATTCTGGGTTCTAGGCAATGTTCTTCATGTTCTAAGGGGGAACATTCTCTTAATCCGATGATTCAGACCATTATTGGTCCATTTGTTTGTCCATATCCCTTCCTTGTGCATGATTAACAATTAATCTAGTGTTTATTTACATTAATAACATGTTTTCAATTGCTTTTAATCTTAGGTTTGTAATTTTGAATTGAAACCTATTTTGACAAAATCATGATTTTTAAGTGAAAATTAGAGTGGTTGAATGCTAGATTATTGTTCCTTGCATTATTTACAACATTTGTGTGCTTTATATTTTTACTAAATATGGTCTGATTTGAAACCCATGTTAACAGGGTTCGAGATGAATATTCTTGGTGTTCCTCATCTTTTTTGTTTTTTATCTGTTTTGTTCAAGATTTTTTTTTCATATTTAGCAAGTTGAATCCATTTTTCTTCTTTGAATTTGTTTTCGGGTTAAACCAAGAATTTTTTTGACAAACATCCTTTTGCCTATTTTTTTATAAAATAATAAAATATTATGATTTTCTTTCATATGGCCATAAATTCTATAATTTATAGGACCATATTTTTAAAAATATTAAAAAAAAATTGAAATGTTTTAAAAAAGACAATATTGCAAGAATTTTACAAGTTTGCAAAATTCCAAAGATTTTTGGTGTATATTTAAAAAATTATTTTTGGTAAGAAAAAATCATTAACTTTGAATATAAGGATAAAAGGCCTAAATAGGTTAATATCATTAGGTATAATAAAATTATTTATTTTTAATATAAAAATAAAAAAACTAAAAGGGGTTAAAATTCAGAATATTATTAAGAATAATAATTTTATTATTGACCTTAATATTATTATTTTTAATTCTATTGACCTCTTGACGTCGTGTGTCCACGTACAACACTTATATTAAAACCTCAATTTAATTAATCTTTGATTTCACATGGTGTTCACATTGTTTATTATTATTATTATTAGTGGTGGTGGTGGTTGTAGTAGTAGTAATATAGTTATTATTATTAGTACTACTATTATTATTATTATTATTATTATTATTATTACTACTACTACTACTATATATTGTGTGATACGCATACAATTAGTGTTGGTAATGTAAAACATATATTTACTTTCAAGATGTAGTTTTGTTGATTAAACAAGTTTGTTTTTTAAATCAAAATATATGATGTTTAAATTTAAGATTCAAGTTTGAAAAAATTTATTCTTTTTAAATATACCAAATCATTATGAAAATGTATTTTTCATTTTATTTCACTTTTTCTTGTATTTTTCAAGCAAAAAGAAATAAACTGAATTAACATTATTTTTTATTTATTTATCATTAACATACTCCTTGATGTATTTTATTAAACATAAACAATATTTGTCTATTTCTCAATTAAAAAAATGCACTTGAAAATTAAATTGGAAATCTATACACGATGATTATAAACTAGTTAACCTACAATAATAAAAGAATTGAGATTTCTTATATTGCTTCATTTTTCATATGGATAGTGGACCACGATAATATAGCTTTTTAATGATTTGAATAACAACATCGTGTTGTATTTAGAGTGGTTAGCACACATATCTAACCTGGAGGTCATAGGTTCGAGAGCTTGAATGATAATATTTTATTAAAAAAACTAGATGACTTGTTATTTGTGTCATGTTTTCAAAAAATTAAGGGTGTGAACAATAAAAACAAAAAAGAACTTGACATGTGCGCCTCGCCTTCTACTGGTTGGTAGAGTTGAGGAGTTGCAGTGCCAAGATGGTGGAATTACTAGAAAAATGATATATCCAAAAGAGTAAGAGCCATTATAGAGTCTTACCTCTGCTAATGTCAAAGGAAGATGGCACACGACATATGTATGTGGATAGTAGAGTAATCAACTAGATCACTATGAAATACGGGTTCATTATTTTAAGATTTGATGACATACTTGATTTGGTGGTTGATTTTAAAGCCTTCTCTAAAATTAACATTAAGAGAGGCTACCATCATATTCATATTAGATTAGAAGATAAGTGAAAGACACAGTTCAAGATCTAGTATCAGAGTAGATGATTATGCCTTTTTTTTATTATTATCTAATGCCTTCATTTGATTTATGTAGCAAGTGTAGAGACCATTTATGGACAAATATGTGGTTGTATTTTTTCATGATATCCTAATTTACAAATCATCTTCTAAGTCACACTTAAAGCATATACAATTGAGAAATTAAACATATTTGTATTGAACTAACAACATGTTGCACGCTCATTCTTCATATTCTAAAAAAGACTTATGGCCTTTTGTAACAGTCCGGCCAAACCCTAACTCGAGAGGAAATGAGAGAGGAACTGAAGGGAGAAGAAGGGCACGAGACTGAAGAGAAGAAGAGGAGCTAAAGGAAGAAGATGAAGAGACTAACATGGGAAATGAGGGATGAGATGTGCACTAGCAGGTTATCTGCAAAAGCAAGAAAAGTAGTGTATTAGTGTAGGGTTAGGATTCAAGTAGTACAAACTTACATGGACGGCGAGAGATGAGGAGAACGACGATTCGACAATTGGCCATTGATTAAAAGTAAAAGAAGTAAACGACGTCGTCCAAGAAAGAGGACAACTGGCATGCTAGCAAGGAAGAAAACGACGCCGTTTGAAGTAAGGAAAACTATCGACCAAATCAGATCAACTTAACAAGTTTAATTCAAATACAAATTACGAGATTACCAGGGAAGGACTAATATAAAGACAGGGATGGGATCAGATCAAGGTAGCGAGAGAGAAATTGATTTAAAGTAAATCACTTGTTCCAAGTGGGTTTGGGCTACCTCGAATCTGCCTAGAAAATTCAGCTACTTAAGTTTCTTGATTCTACTTTAGTTTTAGTTTGATTATTGTCTTTAAGCCTTGATAAATTCTATACCAAAAATATTGTTTTTGTTTTCCATTTAGGAAAATCAATAAAAAAAACCCGAGAGATGGCTCTCTCACCCAAAAAGAGTTCTTGAAATTTTTAAGTCTATTGCAAGTGGTATTAGAGCCATAATCCACGTATGGCAGAAGGGACTATGGTTTCATAATTGATGGAAACAGTGTCAGGAATGAAACAACAGCAAGAGACCCAATAGCAGAACCAGCTGAATCAACAACAGCTATTAGAAGATATAGTTTAGCAGTTGAGAAATATGTCCGCCCGAATGGATCAGATAACTAAAACTCAAGGGAAGAGACCCATGGGGTCCCCTCCCCACTTTCCAACTGGGTTAGAGGGTTATCAGACTCTCACAAACTCAGTTGCTTCCTAGGTGGGTTAAAGGAAGAGATAAGGATGGGGGTAAGAATGTTAAATCCCCAGAACCTGGTCACCGCTTACGGACTACCCAGAACGCAAGAAGAGAATTTGACCATTATGCGTAGATCGTGGAAACCTAATGCAATAGGGACCCACAGTCGAACCAATATGTCAGCCTTACCTAGGGCAAAAGGGAGGTCGGTCACCATACAGTGGCTCACCCCCACACAAATGAAGGAAAAACGAGACAGGGGTTTATGCTTTAAGTGCGATAGCAAGTGGGGAGCCGACTACAGATGTGGAGGCCTAAGAATGTTCCTTATAGAGGAAATTGAGGAGACAGAGGGAGTTAACTCGGGCATAACAAAGGACTTGATTGACCTAGGTGACCCTCCAGAGGAAGGTAGGGAGGAGATTGGGATATCTCTCCATGCTATTATTGGGACCCCTAATCCGAAAACCATGCGGGTCAAGATAAGAATGAAAGGAGTTTGTAGCCCTAATCGACACAGGGAGCACCCACAACTTTATGCACCCAAGAGTGGCCCGAAGAGTGAGGCTAAGTGTCACCAAACACAAACCTATTGGGTGCATATAGCAGATGGCTCAAAACTATGGAGTGAGGGAAGTTTCCTAGAGGTCAAACTATTAATTCAAAGGGCCCAATTTACCACTCAGGCCTACATCCTCCAGCTAGGTGGAAGTGACATCGTGTTTGGAATACAGTGGATCAAAGGGTTAGGTCCGATATTGTGGGATTTTTCTACCCTGACCATCGAAATTCTACATGGTGGCAAGAAAATCATAATTCAAGGATTAGGAATGGAGAAGTCCAAAGTGGACTGCAGCCTCACCTTTTTGTAGGAACTAAAGAGAGCCGAGGAGGGCTTGGTTTTACAAGTCTGGGAAATAAGTACTAGGCTGAACAAAAAAACAAAATAGATTGAGGAGCTGTTACTAGAGTGTTGGGAGGTTTTCAGGAACCAACAGGATTACCACCAAAGAGACCCCACGATCACTCTATCTTTCTAAAAGATGGCACATCCCCCATAAATGTGCAACCATATGATACCCCTACTAACTGAAGTCTGAAATAGAAAAACTAGTCAGGGAGTTGCTAGCAACGGGCACAATAAGGCCCAACCAAAGGTCTCCAGTCCTACTAGTTAGAAAGGCAGACGGTTCCTGGAGAATATGCATAGACTACCGCATACTCAGCAAGGAGACGGTAAAGGAGAAATTTCCAATTCCAGTGGTTGAGGAATTGCTGGATGAGCTCCACGACTCACAATTTTTTTCTAAACTAGACCTCCGGTCAAGTTTCCCAAAGACAGCCTTAAAGATCCATAAGGGGCATTATGAATTTTTGGTGATTCCCTTTGGGCTCACAAATGCCCCCCTTAATATTTCAGGGATTAATGAACGACATTTTCAGGCCTTACTTAAGGAAGTTTGTATTGGTTTTCTTTGATGACATCCTGGTCTACAGTCACTTGGAAGAAGAGCACGACCAATATCTAAGGGTGGTCTTTGAATTTTTTATAAAACACAAGTTATTTGCTAAGTAGTCTAAATGTAAAATTGCCAGCAGAGAGATAGATTACATGGGCCACATTGTATCAAGGGAGGGGGTGCATACAAACCCTAGCAAAGTGGAGGCAATGGTCAAATGGCCAAAGCCCAAATCTCTTAAATCCCTCCGGGACTTTCTAGGCCTTACAGGGTATTACAGGCGATTCATCAAAGGTTATGGGGTCATAGCTGGGCCCCTGACCCGACTACTAAAGAAAGGAGCATTCCAATGGGATTCAGAAGCAGACATGGCCTTTGAACAACTAAAAAAGGTTGTGTCCACACCTCTTGTTCTGACATTGCCAGATTTCAGCAAAAGTTTCATAGTAGAGTGTGATGCATCAGGGTTTGGTCTCGGGGCAGTGTTAATGCAGAATGGCAAACCCATATCATACTTTAGCAAAAGCCTCAAGGGAAGGGAAAACTATCTACCTACGAGAAGGAATTCTTGGCCCTAGTCACAGCGGTTCAAAAATGGAGGCCCTACCTGTTGGGCCAAGCCTTTAAGCTCAAAACATACGAACAAATCCATAAGTACTTAAATTGATTGTGGTAAGGATAATTTGTCTATGCTGGTAAGAGATAAAAAAATTCAAATTAATTTTCATCATGCAATGAAATATCTATACAACAATGTTTATTATATCACATGTTTTGACCAATTTGATAAGTGTGTGTAACAAGTTTTTGATTTTGATTGTGATGATAGATTAAACGTGGCTTTAAGTTATGACTATCATAACCCAATTTTGGGTTATTCCCCCAAATTCACCTAAAAAATAACAAAAATAAAATAAAAGGGGTCGGTATTTGTAGAAAAATTAATGTAGAAATTTTGGTCGTTTTTGAGAGACCGGTCGTACCTCTTTTGTGCCCAAAAATGAGATAAATGCAGATTCAAGGTAAGAATTAAGCTGAAAATCATAATTGTATTTTTTATAGGCCGATTTGACTTAATCATGGGCCAATTTAAAGTCTTATTATGTTTAGAAATTAATTTAAGGTCCAATTGACGGATATAATTAAGTGCAAGGACTTAATTATACTTTAAATTGGTCAAATTAATTTTATTAAGGGCTTAATTGATGAAAAATCAAATTCTTTAGTTTAATTCAGACTCAATTGAGAAGATCAAAAGTTTTGGAGACCCAATTAAATTTTTTCCAAGCCAATTGTTCAAAATTAGGGATCAAATTAAAGACAATTGAGAGTTTAATGGTAAATTGAGGGTCAAATCGCACAAATCAGAAACCAAGGACCAAAATAAAAAAGGCTCGTAAAGCTAAGGCTGATGTTGAAATTCTGACGGGGATACAATTGCATAAAATTAAAAATTCAAAACCAATTAGGGTGTAAATAGAACAATTGCAAATTGAAGGACCAAAATGCATTTCCACCTTCCCCCACAAATCATTCTTGCCGCATGCTTTTATCTGCACTGCCTGCCGACAGCCACCTACACCAGCACCAACAAGCCACCACTACAGGCACGTCATTGCTGACAGCCACTACCATGCCACCGACAGCCACAGAAGGTTAAGGCACCGCTGCATGCAAGTTGCCTCCTTCCTTCCCCTATAAATAGCCCGATCACAACATGCAAAAGGGGTGGAAAATTTATGTAAGGAGATAGAGAATAACCGGGGGGACTGAATTTACGTAACGAAGGGAGAGAAAAAAAACCAAAGGAAATCACGTAGGGAGAAGGAAATTTTGCAGAAAATAAGCACAAAAACATGAAGAAGAAGAAGAAGACATCACGCAAAAACTGCATCACCACCCTTCATCTTCCTCGGCACCAATCGTCTCTCTCTCGCGCGGTTAACAACCCCCTCTCTCTCCTCCACCAGCACAACCATCGGCCTTGCATTGTCTTCCCCAGCTCCGGTGATAGCACTGCCTCCTCACCAGCAGCCATCAACTGCGACAACAGCTCCTCTCTCTCTCCCTCTAACAGCACCACCAACCTTCTTCTCTCCTCCAGCTAGCCGACTGACCACCTTGCATCATCCCCCCAGGACCAACAGTCTCTCCTTCAAGCCAAAAACCTCACCGTAGCTCCAGCGGCAACAACCAGCTCTGGCAAAGTAGCAGCCACGAATTCCAGCATAGGTCAGCCACTTCAGGAGCTCCTCCCAGCCACCACAAGCCATAATTTTGACACCACAGGGAGAACCACCTCAACCTCCTCTACCTGGCGGCAGTAGCATATGAGCCTCTCGTCGTGGTCAGCCGACCACCAAGTTACTGTTCACGTGAATCAGTTTTCTTTTTTCTTTTTTTCTTTTTTGACTTTTGGGCTGAACCCAAGACCACCAAAGTTGGGTCTTTGGCCCACCTTGGCTGGGCTGGCCCAAGAGAAGAAACTTGTGAAGTTGTTATGCGATCACAGAATAGCCATTGGATGGACTTTAGCTGACATTTAGGGCATTAGTCTCTCAACATGTATGCACCACATACTATTGGAGGAGAATGCAAAACCAACAAGAGAAATGCAAAGGAATTTTAACCCGCCTATGATGAAGGTAGTGAAACATGAAATTTTGAAACTATTAGATGCAAGAGTCATTTACCTCATCATGGACAATAAATCAGTGGTGTCAATACATGTGGTGCCCAAAAAGATCATCATCATAGAAAAAAAATGATGAACTCATTCCTACACGACTCTTGAGTGGATGGAGAATGTGTGTTGATTATACAAAACTCAATCTTTCTACACAAAAAAAAAAATCAATTTCCCGTTACCATTCATGGACCAAATGCTTGAATGCTTGGTAGGTAAGTCTTTTTATTGGATTCTTGATGGATATAGTGGATATAATTAGATTGTTATTAATCTTGAAGATCAAGAATAGACTACATTTACATGTCCATTTGGTATATATGCATATAGGAGAATGCCCTTTGGTCTATGTAATGAACACATAACTTTTCAAAGATGCATGATGAGTATTTTCTAAATATGTTGAAAGAATAATTGAAGTTTTCATGGATGATTTCACAACATATGGTGATTCTTTTGATAAGTGTGTAGAAGATTTATCTTCGGTCTTGAAAAGATGCATTGAAATTAACCTTGTCTTGAACTATGAGAATTGTTATTTTATGGTAGAACAAGGAACAGTTCTTGGGCTGTTGTGTCTTCGCATGGATTAGAGGTTGACAAAGCTAAAATAGATGTTATTTCATCACTGCCTTACCCCTCATGCGTGAGGGAAATTTGCTCCTTTCTTGGCCATGCAATTTTTTATCGACACTTTATCAAATATTTCTTGAAGATTACAACACCATTGTGGGTATTTGATAAGTTCATAAATTTATATATTTATGTACTCTTTATACTTAGTTTTTTTGTAGGAGAATTGGATTTAAAAAGGACTTATAGCATTATTTTCTCCATTTTTAGATTTCTGAAGCAGTTAATTGGTTTTCTATGAAAATACAACTTTTTGGAGGAGTTTTTGTGCAAAGCCAGTTGGAGATTGAAGCTAAGACCCTGAAGACAATTATGGGTTTTCTCTAGAAGTTTTGGAGCATCCAATGAGAATAGTCTTTAAAGTTAAGTAAGCATAAAATGAAATCCTGTCAAATTTGAGTTGGTGCATGAAAAAAGAAATTTGAAGGACTTCCTGATTTTTTTTCTCATGTCCTAAGATATATGGTTAGAAAGATAAGACATATATCTCAAAGTCTCATATTTTTCCTTAATTTACTTGGATGAATGACCCCAAACGTGTGCGCAAAGAAACTAACGTGTTATCCTAGTCAATGTAGGAAGAGGAGTCAACTATTTACCCACTTTGGAGTTATGTTTTATTTAGGAAAAAAGTGAATAGTACAGGGAATTTATTCACTCTACACTGTTGACTTATTACGTGAAGGGTTGCTGAGTTGGCTGTTTTAGGTGGAAAAATGGAGGGTTGAACTTGCCTTTCCAAAGGCGAGTGGTGGTCGGAATTGTTTATGGTATTGTAGGGAAGAATTTGAATGGTTGAAAGAGTTGTTGACACCAATGAAGGTGGTGTAGATGAGGAGATAAAGTGGACATCAAAATGGCAGGAAAACAAATTTGGTTTTTGAATGGTTCCTCCCAACTTTGGCTTTTGATTTCTCCCCCCTCAGGCCATAGATTTCACCTTTATTTATAGTTGGTGGAATAGGGTAATCTTGTCTTTACTAGGATAAAATTTCAACCATTAGTTCATTGTAGAATCATCTCAACCATTGGCTCAAAGTAGATGTCCTAAGTTGTTAAATTTGACAGTTACAGCAAACTGTTGAGTTGTCAACTTTAGGGGTTGAACCACCTCTTGTGTAGTTTTCATCAGCCAGAACTGACCATACCCCAGTGTAGTGAAGAATAAAGGGATCATTTTCGTGCATGTTTTGTTAAATTTGATGAAGGATAAAGGCATTAAATGCACCTACAAAGTTGGTAACAAAGCAGGTAACAAAGCAGGATTTTCAATGAAATTTTAGGGAAGAAAATTAATAGTGATCAGGCGACGCATCGTCTATTCCTCTCTTTTTTTGTCTGCCAAATATCAATTTGGTCCTTTATCTTATGATTGCTCTGATTTTATCCCAAATTGGTCCAAAAATATTTGTTTTATGCAATTGAAACCCTATCAAACTTCAATGTAACCCTTAAATTTACATGCCTTTTCACTTTGGTCCTTGATCCTAGATTTCTTCAATTTTGCTCCTAGTTTGCCCCAAAACTCAATTTTTATTGCAATTTTACCTCGAATTTCAACCAATTGACTTGGTAAAAATTAAATTTCGGTCTCTGAAATTTTCAATCTTATCAATTAAGCCCAAATTAGGATCCCAAACTTAATTTTTCACCAAGTAAGCCCTTAATAAAATTAATTTGACCCAATTAAAATATAATTAAGTCCGTGCACTTAAGTAAATCCTTCAATTAGACTCTAAATTAATTCTGAAACATAATTAAACTTTAATTTGACCCATGATTAAATCAAATTGACCTATTAAAAATATAATTATGTCTTCTAACTTAATTTTTATGCAAATTATTCGATAATCATTTATTTTAACCTTGAATCTGCATTTTTCTTCATGTTTGGGCACAAGAGAGATACGATTGGACTCACAAATCCGATCAATTTGATTTGCTTGCCAACAACAATCAACAATGGAAAACTGGGTGGACAAAGAAGGTAGGTATTCATGAAGTCGACATCAACACTATGGTTGTTGCTCAGATTTCAAATCTTGAGAAAAAAACTTGAAACTCTTATGCGTGTTGTTATTCCTCCCTCCCCACAGCAAGTTTGCATCATTTGTTCTGATCCAACTCATCCAATAAAACGTTTTTCATCTACTATGCAAGGTTTTGAGCAAGTTCTCCAGTTAATTCTTTTCAACGAGTTTGGAATGATCCAAATTCAAACACCTACAATCTAGTGTGGTGTAATCACCCAAATTTCTCATAGAGCAACCAGCAACAATAAGCTAGCTCTAGTCATCCTATCCATCACCAAGGGCATCCTTCAATTGAGCCTAAGAAACCAGTGTTGGGGGACTTAATTGCTCAATTTGTATAGACTTCTCAACAAAATCAGAATACTACGTAAGAATCCATCACTAAATTAGAAACTCAAGTAGGCCAATTATTGTGCATAAAAGGGTGCAAGGCACCTTCCCAAGCCGACCTAAAATTAATCCTTGAAATCTTGAGCATACCAAGGCTATTAGAACTCTACGGAGTGGAAAATCTTATGGTCCTCAAGAAAATGATGTACCAAATACAAGTCACGCTGAAGATTTTGTGAAAAAGAGTGGTGAGGAGGTGAATATTACTTCTAACAAGCCAAAATAGTCCCACCAACATCATCTATTACAGTTGCAGTCGAGAAGCCAAAGGAAGAGAGTTACATGCCATCTTTTTCATTCCCACATTTTTTTCATGAGCAAAAGAAAGATCAGCACATGTTTGATATTTTGGAGATTTTTAAGAAACTTCATATCAACATTCCCTTGCTTCAAGCAATTTAGCAACTTCCTTCTTATATGAAAATTTTTGAAGGATGCATGTACAAACAAGAGAAAATTCACATCGCATGAAAAAGTGTTGTTAACTAAGGAGTGCAGTGAGATGTTGCTCAAGATATTCCCTCCGAAACCAAAAAAGAACCTAAGGAGTTTTACAATTCCTTGAATTGATGGTGATGTGCAATTTGATAAAACATTTTTAGATATAGGCTCAAACATTCATCTTGCAGACAGATCAGTCACATATCCTGAAGGAATCATTGAAGACGTGCTTATCAAAGTGAAGCAATATGTGTTGCCAGCTGGTTTTGTAGTTCTTGACATGAAGGAAGACTGTGACATTCCTCTCTTGTTAGGCCAACCCTTCTTTTTTATATTTGGCACATTAATTGAAGTGTAACAAGGTAGTTTAACTCTGAGAGTTCAAGGCAAATCCATTAAGTTTAAGGTGTTTAAAGCTATTAAAAATCAGGAGGCTTGAAATAGTGCAGCCGTATTGACATTGTCATGGCCTTTGCACATGTAAACTTTCTATCAAATTTCACAACTGATTTGTTGCATATTTGCTTAGCAAATCCTGAGTTACAGCCAACAGCAAAAGAGAAAGCATTGGACATGGTGGCGGCACTAAATTATGCTCCAACTTACCCTCCAAGGTGGTGGCATGAGGTGGAAAGCCTTTTCCCTCCAATAGCTCGAACTGTACCATCTATTAAGAAGGAACTTAAGTTTGAACTGAAACTTTTGCCAGAACATCGGCTTTTATATGCTTGTTCATGCATAAAGGGGTTCAAAAAGCTAATTTTGAATCCATATTGCATAAACAAATAGTCTATGTTAAGTTGCTATTTTTTTTATTTGGTACTTCAAGTTAGATTATTGATGTTTTGATGATTTCTTTGTTACGTTTTAGATTTAATGTGCCTGTATATGTTATTGTGCCTTGTTGGGATAAAGAAAGCATGTTTTAGAAAGCCAAGAGTGCACATTTCAAGGCTTAGCAGTGGCTGCTCCTTTGCTACAAAATTATAGGTTCTAGACAATGTTCTTCATGTTCTAAGGGAAAGCATTCTCTTAATCCTATGATTCGGACCATTATTGGTCCATTTGTTTGTCCATATCCCTTCCTTGTGCATGATTAACAATTAATCTAGTGTTTATTTACATTAATAACATGTTTTCAACTGCTTTTAATCTTAGGTTTGTAATTTTGAATTGAAACCTATTTTGACAAAATCATGATTTTTAAGTGAAAATTAGAGTGGTTGAATGCTAGATTATTGTTCCTTGCATTATTTACAACATTTGTGTGCTTTATATTTTTACCAAATATGGTCTGATTTGAAACCCATGTTGTTGGGTTCGAGATGAATATTCTTGGTGTTCCTCATCTTTTTTGTTTTTTATCTGTTTTGTTCAAGAGCTTGAATGATAATATTTTATTAAAAAAACTAGATGACTTGTTATTTGTGTCATGTTTTCAAAAACATTCAGGGTGTGAACAATAAAAACAAAAAAGAACTTGACATGTGCGCCTCGCCTTCTACTAGTTGGTAGAGTTGAGGAGTTGGAGTGCTAAGATGGTGGAATTACTAGAAAAATGATATATCCAAAAGAGTAAGAGCCATTATAGAGTCTTACCTCTGCTAATGTCAAAGGAAGATGGCACACGACATATGTATGTGGATAGTAGAGTAATCAACTAGATCACTATGAAATACGGGTTCATTATTTTAAGATTTGATGACATACTTGATTAGGTGGTTGATTTTAAAGCCTTCTCTAAAATTAACCTTAAGAGAGGCTACCATCATATTCATATTAGATTAGAAGATAAGTGAAAGACAAAGTTCAAGATCTAATATCAGTTGTATGAGTAGATGATTATGCCTTTTTATTATTATTATTATTATTATCTAATGCCTTCATTTGATTTATGTAGCAAGTTAACACACTTTATTATAACAACAACAACATCAAAGTCTTAACATCTAAAATTATCATTACTATTACTGTAAAAATAATAAAAATTATTAAATTACCCCAAGAAAATTATTAAAGAGTGAGCAATCAAAAAACTAAAATTATTATTATTGCGTTAATAATGAAAAAAATTAAATCATAGACTAAAAAAGCCTAAAACCTTTAACAAAAAAACAAAAAATAAAATAAAATAAATGATAAAAAAATAAAAATTAGCAGCTGAAAAAAAATCATTTGACCTGAAAATAAAAATAAAAATTAATAAAAAAACTAAAAGAAGTAACAAAGAGGGAAAAAAGAAATATCAATTTTCAAAAAAAATACTACCTCAACAAAAGAGAAAATAATAAAAATTATTCAATTACCCGTGAAAAAAAAAACTCAACAACATTAACAAAATAGTAAGTAAAAAAAAAAAGCCTAAAATTATTATTATTGTTATTGTTATTATTGCGTTAATAATGAAAAAAACAAAATTAAATCAAAGACAAAAAAATTCCTAAAAACTTTAACAAAATAGCGAAGAAAAAAATGATAAAACAAAAATAAAAATTATTAGCTGAAAAAATTATTTAACTTGAAAATTAAAAAAATTGTCCACACTACGTTGCAGGTTGAACAAACAATTTTTATAATTATTGGGATTAAAAAAATTAATAGGATTTGATAGTTCAAAAATAAAATATAATATCTTTATATACAAAGTTTAATATAATAAAACAAATCAACACATCCTATTATAACAGCAACAACATCGAAGTCTTAACATCTAAAATTATCATTACTATTACTGTCAAAACAATAAAAATTATCAAATTACCCTAAGAGAAAAAAAATCAAAAAAAAATAACAAAAGAGTAAACAAGAAAAAAAACTAAAATTATTATTTTTATTATTATTAGTGTTAATAATGGAAAAATAAATAAATGAAAGACTAAAAAAATCCTTAAAACTTTAACAAAAGATCAAACAAAAATATAAAATAAATGAGAAAATAAAAATAAAAACTATAGGTGATTTTTTTTAATTGAAAATAATAAAAAATTGAATCAAAAAACTAAAAGAAAGAACAAAGAGAAAAAAACAGAAATATTAATTTTCAAATGATCATAAACACAAACTAAAAATATATTATCAATTTTTTTTAAAAAACCACCTCAACAAATAAGAAAATAATAAAAATTAAAACCAAAGCTAAGAGCACACTTATATATACATGGACAAAAATAGTGATAATTCCAGAAATATTAAAAAAATAAAGGGATTAATATCAAAAATTAAAAGTTTAAGGGCCGAAATGAAAACCAAATATATTATTTTTAATAAAAGGATAAAATCGAAAAAATCTAAACTTCTGTACCAAATATATTAAGATATTCAAACCCAATCTAGAAATTAAAAGAAAACGGATCGAAGTGAAACCTAAATATATAATTAATTTCAATTAAAGGATCCAATTGAAATAAAATAAAACTTCTATAACAGAAATCAGGAGCGGTCAGAAGTGGGCGTGAGGCCGAATACCATTGGCTGCGTGTGGCACATGCGCACACTGTATTCGACTTAAAATAAGAAAAAAAAGAGGTAAATTACCGGAACACCCTTACATCCAAATCTTTAATTTTGTCTTATATGGGGGCAAAATAGTATTTAGTCATTTAAAAAAAAAAGTGAAATTCCCGTGGCACCCCGCCCAAGTTTTTTTTGTCTTTTTCGAGAAGCATTTTAGTATTTAGCTATTTTAAAAAATATATGAAATTCTCGTGATACCCTTTCTGTTACAGCCCCTTTTTTTTTTTGTCTTTTTGTATATTTAATGGCATCTCAAAATGGTAACAATAATTTATTTAAGCACATCGATTTTTTTTATTTTTCCAATAAGAATTGTAATAATTTATTTATTATTTAATATGATTTATTTATTTTTGCAAAATTACCCTCCAAAATAATCGAGCTTTGCAAGTTTTTAATAGTTAATTTTTACTGATCTTTAATTATTCTCTAACAATAGAATGGAAATAAGTAAGAAAATGACAAAGCCTTACTTTTTGATTTAAAAAATAAAATAATCGCACATAAATAATCAAACAATATGGTGAATAATCCACCGATAAATACTTGTGTATTTTTTGTCCAATGATAAAATTCCCGGTCTAGAAAAGAAAAGAAAGTTCCCGCTCTAGACATTGGATGGGCGGGCTAAATGAAAAGGATGGATTTTTCAATTCTGGAAATAGCAGAAAGAAAGAAAGAGTGGAATTCCAAGAAAGCCCTGGAACATGAAACGATATTTCTTAATTAACAAGGGAGTGTGCTAGTAGCACCCGCAGACACCCTGTGGCCCTCCTCTTCTATATAAAGAAAAGGTTTGCCCTAGAAAAACAAAATTAAATTACATCAATTCTAATCTAATGGAGGGTGGGGCAGAAAAGAAGAGAAAAAGGGAAAACAAGAAGAAAAAGAAGGATTTTGAGTGTGATGGCAAAGAAGAAGGATGTCATGGACGGTCGGTAGAGGTCAGTGGTAGTGTTATGGGGTTGTTCTCTGAATTCGCGTTTATAGGTAGTAGTAGCAGTTCAGGAGGGACAGGGCATGCCTCCTCCATTCGGCCTTCCATCAAGAAATTCGAAAAGAAAGAAGAAGCTCAGAAGAAGAAGAGGAAGGTATCACCCAGACTTACTGCTGCTCAAATGCGTGATGTGGCATACCTCAGGAGACGACCCAACAACCGTTGGATTCCGCCCAAATCTCCTCACGAGCTTCTTCAAGAGGGTCATTACCATGACCCCTGGAGAGTTTTGGTCATCTGCATGCTATTAAACTGCACATCGGGTGGCCAGGTAAGATTATTACATGTTTTTATTAATGAAAATCAGCATGGAAAATGCATAATCCCAAACACATTTCTCGTTGCAGGTTAGACCAATTTTAAATGACTTCTTCACCCTATGTCCTGATGCAAAGACTACCACCAAAGTTGCCCAAACAGAGATAGCTCAGCTAACACACAGTTTAGGTCTCAAAAACACGAGGTCTGAGAAGATAAAACTCCTTTCTGAGGATTACTTGAAAGAGGGCTGGACCCATGTCACCTCTCTGCCTGGTGTTGGAAAGTAGGGAAATTTCTGGACAGTTGGTTGTCCACTATAGCTATTTGCATTGATGGTTTTTCCAGACTGATCTGATTCATTTCAATCTCTTGTCTGATTGTTCAGGTATGCTGCTGATGCGTATGCGATATTTTGTACAGGGAGGTGGGACAGGGTTGTGCCAGAGGATCACATGTTGACTAGATACTGGGAATTCCTTCGCAAGGGTAAATGGATCATGGAATAGATGGATCGTCTCTGTTTTGTAGTTTGAAGAGACAAATTACTTGGGGGTTAATTTATACCAGGTTTATTGTGTCCCTAACACTGCTCTTTTGTTGCCAACTGTTTGTGGCAAATTAAACCCCGATCCATGTCTAGTTTTGATTAGCCATTCAGGTACATAACTAATGTACTAGTATCCCAGCTATGTTTGGACTGAGATCATGTAGGATTGATTATGAACTTAATGGAACTGTAATGTGGAGATATTTGGATGACCATGTTATTAATATAACATCGGATTGACTTTTTTTGGTTTTAAACTGCTCTGCTCATATCAGTGTTCATGTATTTAAGAAGTATGAATGACCAGAACCACATCTAGTTAGCAGCCATAATATGCGTTGCTATGCTTGGCTTGTTATGTTTGTGCTCCATGTTCTACTTACAATTGCTTCTAGTAACTAGCTGAATTTACTTTCCTTTTTCTTGGATTGAATGGATTTCTTGTAATATTTACGGGGTGTAATGAGCAGTGGTGAACCTCGGCTCCTGCAAGGGTGGCCATGACAACCGCATGTAAACATATTCATGTTGTTTGAGCACATAATATCATACATAAATTGTAATGAATTATGGCAGCCCTCCTAAATAAAACAATAAAATTGTGTATGTCTCAAGTTAAATTTTGTGAAATATCCAACTATGAATTAAATATTTTTTTGGTAATGACAATCATGTAAACCCTTGTATTACCTTATATTATCTTAACATAAAATGATCATTGTGCAGTTCATAGTCTTTTATAAGACTGTAGAAAGCGTACCTTTTATGTAATGATCTCTAATCTATCATTAGGGTATTAATTTGTTAATAATTCAAACTCGATGTGCTTGAACATATATTTGTATTCATTTCATTATAAAAAAACATACATGCACTAGGTTGGAATATAGGTTCACAAAGCTTGAACTTGTAGAGTCTAAAACACTTAGTTCTGATAAAGAAATATAGAAAATGAAAAGCACGCTCAATGTAATTTAATACACTAATAAATTCTGTTAGTCATGTTAAATAAAACAATAAAACAATATGATGCATTTAACCTTAAATTAGGTGGGGAATTGTGATTTGTCTCACAACTTTCAGTTGGGTTCAGTTTTGTTAAATATATTAAAAGTGTTATTTGGTAATGGCGATCACCCCGTGCCTCAACCATTTCGTGTAAACTCCTATACTACCTTCATGTAATGTGGTCATTGGGTAGTTCATAAACTTTTCAAAACCAAATAAAAAGCTCACCCCTCACATAATTTAGTACGTCATTGTAGTACTTACACAATACTCACCTGGTAGATCCACTTTGTAGGTATTATCATTAATCCTTTCTATGATGTGATAAGGTCCATATCGAGGCATCAACTTTGATCTTCTTTGTTCAGGAAACCTTTCCTTCCTCATATGCACCCAAACCCAATTGTCTACTTCAAATCTCACTAATTCTCGTCCCCTATTGACTTTGTTTGCATATTGTTCATTCTTCTTTTCCATTTGTTGTCGAAACTTTGCATGGAGGTCTTTCACCGCCTGTGCTTTTTGATTACCATCAAGACTAACCCTTTCATCAACAAGCAATGAAATCAAATCTAATGGTGTCAAAGGGTTAAAGCCATAAACAATCTCAAATGGTGAATGATTAGTACTAGAATGCACACTACAATTATATGCAAATTTAATGAATGGAAAACAATCTTCCCAATTTTTAAGATTCTTTTGAATGATAGCCCTTAATAATTGAATCAAAGTCCGATTAACAATTTCAGTTTGGCCATCTATTTGTGGATGACAAGTAGAATATAAAAGTTTAGTTCCAAACTTACCCCACAAAACCTTCCAAAAGTAACTCAAAAACTTAACATCTCGATTGGATACAATGCTCCTAGGGAGACCATTAGCCAAATGACTTCTCTAAAGAATAGGTCAGCTATATTTATTGCATCATCTGTTTTATGGCAAACAATGAAATATGCTATCTTAGAAAATCTATCCACAACAACAAATATAGAATCTCTCCCTTTCTTAGACCTAGGTAGACCCAAGATGAAATCCATAGAAATATCAACCCAAGGTTCTCTAGGAACAGACAAAGGTGTGTATAATCCATAAGGCATTATCCTAGACTTAGCTTGTCTACATGTTATGCACCTATCACACATTCTTTGCACATCTCTTTTCATATTAGGCCAATAAAAGTCTCATGTAGAACCTCCAAAGTTTTAGTAATTCCAAAATGTCCCATTAAACCTCCCCCATGTGCTTCCCTCACAAGCTATTCACATAAAGAACAATTAGGCACTCATAACTTATTTTCCTTAAGCAAAAATCCATCATGCCTAAAGTATTTATCTTTGGCCGAAACCTTGCATGTGTCATATATAGCACCGAAATCATGATCATCAAGATACAATTCTTTAATATACTCAAATCCTAGCAATTTAGTATTAAGAGTATTAAGAAGAACATACCTTCATGACAAGGCATCGACGACCACATTTTCCTGACCTTGTATTTAATCACATATGGAAAAGTTTCAATAAACTCAACCCATTTAGCATGTCTCCTACTTAACTTACCTTGACCCTTCAAATATTTCAACGATTGGTGATCAATACGATGACAAACTCTCGAGGCCACAAATAATGTTGCCAAATCTCCAAAGCCCGCATGACTGCATACAACTCTTTATCATAAGTGAGATACTTAAGAGTTGCACCATTAAGTTTCTCATTAAAATAAACGATGGGCCGTTTTTATATATTAATCATGCTTACAACAATTCAATATCACACATCATATCTTCTTAATCCATAATTGTATATTTAATAGCTAATTACACCAGTTCTTCTATGACATTTAATTGATGATCATCAAGATTTCCAATCTTCCATTTAATAAGGTTACTCCCATTCACACAATTCAAATATGGTGTACATTTGAATTAAACTATTTTTATATAGAGATTAAACATAACCAACCTTTCAAAACAAAAACAACAATTGTTCAACATAACCTAAATCACTTCATGAACATCATAACCAATATTATACACTCACATCACAATTTAATTATCCTTTACATAGAATTTCATACATACCTTACCTCTCAAACACAACAACAATTATTCTACTCATAACAAATCAATTTATAGTCACTCATATAATTTATCAAGCACCTAATGTGCATTTAGACTTGTTCCCTACATCAAGAACACATATACACAACCTTTTCAAAATATAACAATCATGGTTCATACATATACAATGATCATAATCAAACCTAAACATATAATTCATCATCATAACAGACAATTGATATCAATTTTATGCCTAAAATTTGAAACTCCCCAACATTCATGAGCCATAGTTAGCCACCCATGGCTTAAAATCCATGGTTGGCCTTAATGACATCAATTCTCTTGTTGATTTACACCAATTCTAACACAAAATCCCTAAACATTCAACCAAACTAACATTTCCATGATAATTTTCAACTAACCCTAACACACCTTGATCTTAACAGCAACAACAATAACAGAAACAACAACAACACTTAAATATATCCTTTAATTTAAAAAATAAAATGAAATTAATTGAAGATAAAGCCTCCACTCCTATGAGTTTGTCATTGTTCATCAAACTAGGTAAGATGAATACTTGGGATGTTGAATGAAAGATAAACATCATTAATGGAGCTTAACTGCATAAATTTAAGTTTCGGTAATTAGTCTCATATGGTTTTTGTGCAAAATTGTTGGTCATAAAAGTGCGGGCTAAGGTCAAGTCATATGGAGTATAATAAGGGTACATTTATATGTGAGAGTTGGCCACACAAGTGGCCCCCTTGTTTTGTTAACAATAAATCGGCCATGAGAAATGGAGGACTTGATATTAATAATAATAATAAATACATGGTGTTGTTAGAATCCTAGGAGGCTAATTGAGGAAAAACCTTATGCACTAAGTGAGTAATAATAAAGCTTTAAAGACAAGGGATTGACAACAACAAAACTTTATTAATGTTAAAGGGCTTTTTCATATATATTTTAATTTATTAAAAAAAACTATATTATATGAGTAGTATGCATGTTATGGCCTTGTTTTTATATCAATTGCAAGTTTGATATATGCTTAGTGTGTGTGTGTGTGTGTGTGTGTGTGTGTATATGCTCACTTGTCTAATTTTATTTGTTAAATTTAAACAACAATCTTAAGGCTTTATTTTCTATGTCCATTTTTTTGTTCAAGTTATATATCTTATTGCAATCTAGTATGTTGTGATAATGTCTTTTTGGTTTTTGGCTAAACAACTAATTGGCATGATGCATGAGAGAGCACCATGATAATTCTTGGATCTCAATCTACATAACATAATTTTATGATCTCGCTTTGTTGATATATTAACTTATTCAACTTCTTAATATTGTTATTTTTTATCAAATCTTGGTTGTTAAAATTTTTTGTTTGCTTTACTTAATATAATCATATACTAGTTATATATGTACACACATGGATTTTAATTTCTTGTTTGGTTGAATATATTACATTATTTTTATCTTTTCTTCTGTGATAAAATTTTATCAAATTTTAGTTTGTTAAAAAACAGTGTTTGATCTTTTAATATTTGTTGAGGAGAAAATATATTTATATATTAATTATTTTTTTTTTCAATATTTTATCATGGTGCTCTCTCATGAATTTGTTGTTCCAACCAATGTTGATTTGGTAACCACTACTTTGATAGCAAAGATTCTACCACCACATTTTGTGGTGAATGATAAGAAATCTAAAAAGTTCAATGGATTTAATTTTAAAAGGTGGAAACATAAAATATTGTTGTAAATAACCACCTTCAACTTGAATAATGAATTTGATTCTAATATTGTGGTAGTTTTCGATGTTTGGAATCAAAGTGATTTAATGTGTAAGAACTATGGAAACAAAATGATTTCATGTGTAAGAACTATATCTTAAATATAATGGACAATACACAATATAATGTGAAGTTCAAGAGTTTCAACTCACATTGCATGATCCTTTTCATGGCATGCACAACACCAAATGATAGATTTGCCTTCTAGATCATAAGGGTTTAAAATGTGCTGGGATAAATCATAAAATTATGAAAATAAAAATCTATGACCCTAATATTATGTGAAATGGCTTCAAAAATATGTGAGGGATCCCTAATTAATTTAAAAATGGTCCTTGAGTTATTTTCCATAATTTTTTGAAATTATTTGGGGCTAGTTTGTCAAAAGCATAAAAAGAAGAAAATAAACATTGTTGGGAAATCAACATGTTTGCCTACAAGTTTAAAATTTTTCTTAGAGTTGAGTTTAGAAAACACATCTTGAAGACATCAACCATCACAAAAAAAGCTATTTTAGAAAGAAGTCGCATATGTCGCTAGAGCAACGTCTTATAAAAGCAAATGAAACAAAACAAAATAAAATGAGCATCGACTTATAATCAATAAATCAATTGTATTATATTCAACAGTAAAACCTAATTTAGAAAATAAACTTAACAAAGAATAACAAATAAAAAGACTGAGCTCAATCTTTATTTAAATAATATTTAAGGATGAAATAAAATTACATAAAAAAATATTTGAGCTTAAATATTTATTTTGCAATGTAGAAAAAAAGACTGAGCTCAAATCCAAGCTAGAAGAACTAAATTGGGTAAAAAAAATATTGATTTTGAAAATTTTGCAATGTAGAAAAAAACAAGAATGAAATCTATTAAGAAAACATTATACAAAGGATAAAATAAAAAGAATAAAACTCTAGAAATTTTCCTTTACTGCAAAAATAACTATTAAGAGAATAGAGATGAAGTTTGACAAAACAAAATAAATTAAATGAGGATGAAATAAAAAAATCTAATTCAATGAATTATTTAGAAAAAGATATAACCAAAAGAACATGGACGACATAAAAAAGAAATAGAATTTTGGGGAAGACTTGAAAAATCTTGTGGCAAGGCGCAACAACCAAGAAAAAGAGAGGAAAGAAAGAAGAAGAAAAGAAAAGATCTCTAGTGACAAATTGAACCTCCTACAAGTGTATGTGTCACATACAAAAAAGGAAAACAAAAAATAATCATTGGCAATCCATTGTCATTCCATTATCGACATCGCCCATCATACAAAAAGCTTGTTTAGACAATTCAAACCTAACCGCAAAATTCTAGACGATGACATAAGAAATTGCCTTGGTTGTTAGAGCAACATCCAAAATGAAGTGAGTAAGCATCCATCAATATTCAATAAATCAATTATATTCTTTTCAAGAATAAAATATATTTTAAAAAAAAACTTAACAAAGGATTTCTGATTTGATTAGTTGTTCTAAGAATAAAGGCTAATGATGTCAATGATTCTTTGACATTAGCATTTAAATGTTAACCCCTAAGTAAGAAAATCAAGTTTCTATTAATTTTCGACGAAGTAAATTAAAAAGTGTTTTTAATTATTGTGATGCTACATAATGTGTAATTTTTCAAAACATGGGGGCAGAGCAAGAAAATAATCGAATTATAGAAAGCATGATGTAATCTTCCCTATTCTTTATTAATATTATATTTATACTTATATTTTATTTAAAAAAAAGTCAAAAGAGACTAATAGAATGACATTGAATCCATTACTATTTGTGAGTAATTTATAAGTAATTTGAGGAGGCTAGTTACAGGCTTAATTGTTTTTTTCATTTTATTTCAATTACTATAAAATTAGAATAACATGCGTTTTGAATTTTTTTAATGTTAACTAAAGATAAAGTAAAATGCTAAGATATATATATATATATATATATATATATATATATATATCCAATCTCATAACATGTGTAATAGACTTGGTTGCGTTTAATAACTTTATTTTTTAAACTTATTTTTTATTTAATAAAATGATAATAAAAATAGAGATGCACATAAAAAAGATTAAAAAAATCAAGGAAGAAAATATTATGTAGGGATACAAAAAATACTACTTAGAGTAGGATGGCACAATGTGTATTGTCCATTAAAATAACAGTTGTGCTCGCGAGCCTAGACGTTTCTTGTTTTTTTAGGCAAAAAAGGATGGTGGCATGTTGTCCACCATATTTTTAAGAACAAAATAAAGGCACATAACATGTTTGCCTGCCTATTTTGACCATTAAAGAGGTGGTTGGAAAATCATGTTGGGGTTTTTTGACCTAAAAACTTATTTTTAAACTTTTTTTCACCTAAAAACACATATTAAGCATCCTCATAATGTTAATAAACAAATACATGAACTCAGAACACTGCTCTTTTGTTGCCAACTGTTTGTGGCAAATTAAACCCCGATCCATGTCTAGTTTTGATTAGCCATTCAGGTACATAACTAATAGACTAGTATCCCAGCTATGTTTGGACTGAGATAATGTAGGATTGATTATAAACTTAATGGAACTGTAATTTGGAGATATTTGCATGACCATGTCATTAATATAACATCGGATTGACTTTATTTTGGTTTTGAACTGCTCTGTCCATATCAGCGTTCATGTATTTAAGAAGCATGACCAGAACCATATTTAGTTAGCAGCCGCAATATACGCTGTCATGCTTGGCTTGTTATGTTTGTGCTCCATGTTATACTCACAATTGTTCATAGTAACTAGCTGAATTTATTTTCCTTTTTCTTGGATCAAATGAATTTCTTGTAATATTTATGTGGTGTGATGAGCAGTGGTGAACCACTCATAATATCATACATAAATTGTAATGAATTATGGTGGTCCTCTTAAATAAAACAATAAAATAATGTATATGCATTTGATGTTTAGTTTCATGAAATATACAACTACGAATTAAATCATGTAAACCTTACCTCATATTATCTTAACTTAAATGATTAGTTCATAGTCTTTTTAAGACTAGGTAGAAAGCTTACTTGTTATGTGATGACTTGTAATCTATCATTAGGGTATTAATTCTTTAATAATTCAAACTTGATATGCATGAACATGCATTTGTATTCTATTATAAAAAACATACATGCACTAGGTTAGAATATAGGTTCACAAAGAGCTCAAACTTGTAGAGTTTATAAAAAATATAAAAAATGAAAAGCGTGCTCATTGTAATTTAATACACTAATAAATTATGTCACTTGTTAAATAAAACAATAAAATAATTTGATGATGCATTAAACCTTAAATTAGGGGGGGGATAATGATTTGTCTCATAACTTTCACTTGGGGTTCAGTTTTGTTAAATATCCAAATATTAATAGTGTTTTTTGGTAATGACGATCACCTCGTGCCCTAACCATTTCGTGTAAACTCTTATACTATTTTCATGTAATGTGGTCATTGGATAGTTCATAAACTTTTCGAAACCAAATAAAAAGCTCACCCCTCACAATGACCTATAACTTGTCCTTGGGTATGAATTCCTTGATAATTCAATCTTAATGTGAATGTACATATATTTGTATCAATTCATTGTAAATAACATACATGCACTGGTTGGAATGTAGGTCCACAAAGGGCTCAAACTCGTAGAGTTCACAACATTTAATTCCAATAAAAAAATATAGAAGACAGAGCGTGCTCACTCTAATGCTCATCTCTAGGAAGAGTTGGATTATCTGGAGGCTAGTGTGACTCGCCTCACTAGCTTACTCGAGCATACACTTAGAAATGCCTTTGGGGGGTCATTCCAATCAACCCACCACTTTTATTCAAACACAAACAACTCAGCCTAAGAAAAAGATGGAAGAAAGAGCTTGAAATCCTCAATACGATCCAATATTTGTGCAATAAACAACCCGACACTTGCTTTTATAGATGCATTTGCAAACTAGTCCTCATAAGGCAATCATCTGATGACATTGATTAAAATAAATGGTAGTACTAGAAGCAAGGATAGTGGATATTGAATGGGTAGATTTATATGACCCAGTGTTGGATTCACAAATGTTTCTAGTCCCAAATCTAGTTGTATTAAAGAAATATTTCTACATTTATTAAATAAACTAGAACTCATTGCCCAATCACTTATCTCAAATCCTACTGCAATAAAATGGCAGAAGTAGTACAGGACGAGAAGCTACTGATACACTTTTTTCAGGATAGTTTGAGTGATGCAACATTAAGTTGGTACATGAGACTAGACAACACCAGTATTTATAGGTGGAAAGATCTAGTACATGTTTTATCAAATAATACAAGTATAACATGAATATTGCTCTTGACATAACTAACTTGTTCAATATGGAGAAAAAAACAAAGAAAGCGTAAGGGAATAAGCCCAAAGGTTGGGAGATCTAGCTACATAGGTCCTTCCCCTACTCTTGGACAAAGACATGGTGATTTTATTTTCTAACACGCTCACGACACCATATTACAAGGATGTGATGGGTAGTTCAACATAATATTTCATTAATGTTGTGGCCATAACTGAGCATATAAAGCAAGGAGTTAGGATTGGTAGAATTTGCATGCCTAACGAGAAAAAAAAGCTTTGAAGGTGTCGATCATGTTGAAGGTGACTATAGGGGGTAGGAAACCAATTCCTAAACTACCACACCCATTCATTCTAAATTTCCAATATCCATTACAACTCTCCATTCACTACCAGAAAAAAAACGAGCCCTAAAATTTTTAAGATAAAAACCAAACCAAAAGTTTACTAAAAAGGAACTACAAAAGAACCCAAGAACAATTACCCCCATTACAACTACCCTTAATTGAAATGTTCCAAAAGCTACTGAACATCGAGCAAGTAGATTCAAAACCTATGACACCTCTACAACCATGTTACCCTAACTGGTATAATCTATACCTCACTTACGAGTACCAATTTGTACTACGGGACATATCATTCACACCAGTGAAGTGACATTTGCAAGAGTTTTTAAAGAAGGGACATATCAGGGTCAAAGGATAGAGATTGCTCCTGTTAAAAAAGTAATTGCCTTTGTTTGATAATGTTTGCGCAAGTAATTTGACTTTGTTTGTCAAATGAGCCTTTATTTTTAACAACATCATATATTTTTTTGTTCATAATGTGTCTTCACTCTTTAACATACTTACACCCTATTCATAAAACCATTACAACAAGATTTCTTTGGTGTGTTCCTATTTTCTCCCAAAACTTTACCTGGTCCCATGTTCTCATAATGATTTTGGGAAAATCAAAGTTAATATGAAAGAAAAAATAAAATTGATGTTTGTTTTAATGAACAAACTATGAGAATTCAAGTGATCTAAAGAGTGACCACACATTTAGAAACCTGAAAAACAAACCAAATACCATGAGATGACTTTACAGCTAAACAAATATTGAGAAACCATTTCATATGGAAAAGCAAAGTTTACCAGTCCTAAATGCTTGTATTTGAAATGTGGAAAAACCATATTTGATCATCTCTTCACAACTCTAAAACATCCATTGCAGTCCCTATTTGAGCTAAATAAGTTTTTTCTTAATAGTTAACCCTAACTAGGATCACACCTTACACTAGAGGGCAAGTATAAGGATAAAAAGGTATTCCAAGCCCATGAAACAATAATCAATGACCAAATATACCCAAACAAAGTTGAGAGGCATAAAATAATTTAAAAAGTCTATAAGGTTTGACCATACTATATAACAAACATGATGATAATGCTCAAAACTTAATAATAAGGGAAACAAAAATGGAAAGACGAAACCAAATGTTAGGGGGAGGGGTATATCAAACCACTTTGCAAGCCAACTCTAAGGTTTTAAAGTTCATAGACCAAACGATTACCAAAGTCCTTTTCCTTTACAGCCATAAGTCAAAGCCTACATTACATGCATTATCAAGCCCTTTCTGATTACAGGCAAACAATTTGGATTGATAGACAATGATTTCCCATTCAAAACAAGACTTGAAAATGCATCACATGATTTGTTGTTTCCTGTAAAAAAATTCAAGTCAAAATATGGACCTTTTTGACCAACAGGATGTGAAATAAATATCACCACAAAGACAACATGAAAAATCTCAACCTCTGTGAAACCCTAACAATAAGAATCATTTATATGTTTTCTAGAACAAGTTTTCTTTGAATCAACGTCAAAATGTTTTTTTGTTTTCATAATGTATTTGAAATTCCAAATATTTTTCATGAAAGCTATCCTAGTAAATAACGAACCCTTCTCTACATATCATCTTCCCTAAAAGAAAACTCAAAGTTCAGAACACTTGGATGTATGATTAGGTTGAAGCAATCTAAGAAATGTAATAGGACTAGCTCTATGATTTCTTTTCTAAGAAGACAAGGACTATTGAGCAAAATTAAAGTCTTTAAGAAGGGGGGGCATGATGATACAATCTAAAGACATGTCACTCTTAGAAAAGAAGTCACTGAAGCTACTTACAGAGATCCAAACTCTAAAAGTGAATGTCCCTGAAGAAAATGAGATCCTATATTTCATAGGTAAGTAGACATGCATCATAACACATTGCACTTGAATCCTTGCTAGAAATTTAAGGAAAGAGTATTTAGCAGGTTTATAGTTTATGATCCCTCTCTCAACCTTTTATATTGTGCCTTAAAGCCATTACCCCTCTCATTCCTCTAGTGCACTTGTGAGCTATCATCTCTCAGATAGTACACTTTTCAACCATATCTTTCATTCTCTTTTATATGTGTTTTTTAGCCCTCAACCATATCAGATCTCTCTTTTATTTTTGGTGTGCTTTCCAACTCTCAATCATATTAGATAATGCTCTTTTCATCCCTATATCTATTTTCTTTTGAGTGCACTTTCAAGCCCTCAACCGTATTAGATAATACAATTTGTAGTTATCTCTTTTTTTTAGTGAACTTTCCATACTTCAACCATATCAGATTGTGTGCATTCCAGCCATATCTTTCTTTTTTTCATGAGTGTAATTTTTAGCACTCAACCAAGATTGTGTTTTTTTTTTATCCATATCTCTATTTTCTTTTGAGTTTACTTTCCATCCCTCAACAATCTCAGATAGTATGGTTTTCATCTTTATCTTTGTTTTCTGCTATGTGTTCTTTTTTATCCCTCAACCATCTTAGATAGTGTATTTTCCAGCCCTATCTTTCCTTTTCTTTTGAGTGTGATATCGAGCCTTCAATCATATCCAATAATGCACCTTTCATCCCTATCTCTTTTTAAGTGCATTTTCATCCCTCAACCATCTCAAACAGTGCTCTTTCCAGCCCTATCTTTTCTTTTCTTTTAAGTGCACTATCGAGCCCTCAACCATATCATATAATGCACTTTTCATCTTTATCTCTTTTCTTTTGACTATGTTTTTCGTCCCTCGACCATCTCAGATAATGCAATTTCTAATCCTATTTTTCCTTCTCTTTTGAGTATACTTTTTAGCCCTCAAATATATCAGATATTGTGCTTTCAAACTCTATTTTTCCTTCTCTTTTGAGTTTTCTTTCCAACCCTCAACCATATCAGATAGCGTGTTTTCCAGTCCTATCTTTCCTTCACTTTTGAGTGTGCCTTCCAGCCCTCAACCATATCATATAGTGTGTTTTTTAGGCCAATCTTTCCTACTTTCTTGAGTGCATTTCAACCCTTAACCATCTTAGATAGTGTGTTTTTTATCCCTATCTTTCCTAAACTACCACACCCATTCATTCTAAATTTCCAATATCAATTTCAACTCTCCATTCACTACCAGGAAAAAAACGAGACCTAAATTTTCAAGATAAAAACCAAACCAAAAGTTTACTGAAAAGGAACTACAAAAGAACCCAAGAACAATTACCCCCATTACCACTACCCTTAAGTGAAATGTACCAAAAGCTACTAAACATCGAGCAAGTAGATTCAAAACCTATGACACCTCTACAACCATGTTACCCTAACTGGTATAAGCTATACCTCACTTACGAGTACCAATTTGTACTATAGGACATATCATTCACACCACTGAAGTGACCTTTGCAAGAGTTTTTAAAGAAGGGACAATTAGGGTCAAAAGATAGAGATTGCTCCTCTTAAAAAAGTAATTGTTTTTGTTTGATAATATTTGCACATGTAATTTGACTTTGTTTGTCAAATGAGCCTTTATTTTTAACAACATCATATATTTTTTTGTTCATAATGTGTCTTCACTCTTTAACATACTTACACCCTATTCATAAAACCATTACAACAAGATTTCTTTGGTGTGTTCCTATTTTCTCCCAAAACTATACATGATCCCATGTTCTTATAATGATTTTGGGAAAATCAAAGTTAGTATGAAAGAAAAAATAAAATTGATGTTTGTTTTAAAGAACAAACTATGAGAATTCAAGTGATCTAAAGAGTGACCACACATTTAGAAACCTGAAAAACAAACCAAATACCATGAGATTACTTTAGAGCTAAACAAATAACGAGAAACCATTTCATATGGAAAAGAAAAGCTTACCAATCCTAAATTCTTCTATTTTAAGTGAGGAAAAAACATATTTGATCATCTCTTCACAACTCTAAAACATCCATTGTAGTCCCTATTTGAGTTGAATAAGGTTTTTATTAATAATTAACCCTAACTAGGATCACACCTTACACTAGTGCTCGATAAGTTTGAGTATACTATATAACAAATATGATGATAGTGCTCAAAACTTATTAATAAGAAACTTATTAATAAGAAACTTATTAATAATAAAAACAAAGATGAAGAGACCAAACCAAATGTTAAGGGGAGGGGTATATCAAATCACTTTGCAAGCAAACTCTAAGGTCTCAAAGTTCATAGACCAAAAGAAGGTCTAGAATAAAATGTTAGTGATCCTTAGTTGTGAAAATCCTTAAACCCATTGTGAGCCTCCGAATGTCCTTTTCCTTTATAGCCATGCACCAAAGCCTACATTACATGCATAATCAATCGCTTTCTAATTAAAGGCAAAAAATTTGGATCGATAAGCAACAATTTCCCATTCAAAACAAGACTTAAAAATGTTTCACATGACTTGTTTTTCCTATAAAAATATCAAGTCAAAATTTGGACCTTTTTGACCAACAAGATGTGAAATAAATATCACCACAAAAAATCTCAACCTCTATGAAACTGTAACAATGAGAATCATTTATATGTTTTCAAGAACAAGTTTTCTTTGAACCAACGTCAAAATGGTTTTTGTTTATAAAATGTCTTTGAAATTCCAAATTTTTTTCATGAAAACTATCCTAGTAAATAACCAACCCCTCTCTACATATCTTCTTCCATAAAAGAAAACTCAAAGGCCAAAACACTTGGATGTATGATTAGGTTGAAGCAATCTAAGAAATATAATAGGACAAGCTCCATGGTTTCTTTTCTAAGAAGACAAGGACTATTGAACAAAATTAAAGACTTTAAGAAGGGGGGCATGAGGATATAATCTAAAGACATGTCACTCTGAAAGGTTAGGATCATAAGTTGTGGCTCAAGTAAGCAAAATAAAGAAGTCACTGAAGCTACTTACAGAGATCCAAACTCTAAAAGTGAAAGTCTGAAGAAAATGAGATCCTATATTTCACAAGTAGACATGCATCATAACACATCGCACTTGAATCCTTGCTAAAAATTTAAGGAAAGGGTATTTAGCAGGTTTATAGTTTATGATCCCTCTCTCATCCTTTATTATTATGCCTTCAAGCCATTACCCTTCTCATTCCTTAAATGCACTTGTGAGCCATCATCACTCAGATAATGCATTTTTCAACCATATCTTTCATTCTCTTTTAAGAGAGGTATGAAAGTGCACTCATATTAGATCTCTCTTTTATTTTGGATGTACTTTCCAACCCTTAACCGTATTAGATAATGTGCTTTTCAGCCCTATCTCTATTTTCTTTTGAGTGCACTTTCAAGCCCTCAATCGTATTAGATAGTGCAATTTTCAACCATCTCTCTCTTTTCTTTTGAGTGCACTTTCCAGACTTCAACCATATCAGATTGTGCGCATGCCAACCATATCTTTCCGTTTTTCATGAGTGTAATTTCTAGACCTCAACCATTTTAGATGGTGCTTTTTTCATCCATATCTCTCTTTTCTTTTGATTTTATTTTCCAACCCTTAAGAATCTCAAATAGTATGGTTTTTAGCTTTATCTTTCTTTTCTTTTAAGTGTGCTTTTTATCCCTCAACCATTTTAGATGGTGCATTTTACAGCCCTATCTTTCCTTGTCTTTTGAGTGCGCCATCGAGCCCTCAACCATATCAAATAATGCACCTTTCATCCTTCTCTTTTTTAAGTGTATTTTCATCCCTCAACCATCTCAGATAGTGTTATTTCAAACCCTATCTTTTCTTGTCTTTTAAGTGCACTATCGAGCCCTCAACCATATCATTTAATGCACTTTTCAGCTCTATCTCTTTTCTTTTGACTATGTTTTTCATCCCTCAACCATCTCAATAATGCGTTTTCTAACCCTATTTTTTCTTTTCTTTTAAGTATGCTTTTTAGCCCTTAAATATATCAAATATTATGCTTTCCAACTCTATTTTTCCTTCTCTTTTAAGTGTGCTTTCCAACCCTCAACCATATCAGATAATGTATTTTCTAGTCCTATCTTTCCTTCACTTTTGAGTGCGCTTTCTAGCCCTCAAGCATATCAGATAGTGCACTTTCTAAGTCAATCTTCCTACTTTCTTGAGTGTGTTTCGAACCCTTAACCATATCAGATAGTGTATTTTTCAGCCCTATCTTTTTTTGTCTTTTGAGTGTACTATCTAGCCTCAAACATACTAGATAATATGATTTTCAACCCTATCTATCTTTTTTTCAAGTACACTCTTCAGCCCTCAACCATATCAAATAGCGTGCTTTCCATCCTTATCTTTCCTTGTCTTTTGGCTGCGTTATCCAACCCTTAACAATATAAGATAGTGCACTTTCTAGCACCATCTCTTTTCCCATTCTTAAACTTTTTTGTGTTTTTGACCAAGAAAAGTCTCCCATTACAATGATACCATTTTATGTCTTTCATCCGAGTAGATCTCCCATTAAAATGAGACCATTCTCATCTCTTTCACCTATGGAGGTCACCCATTACAATGAAATCATTTTCATCTCTTCACTTGGGCAGGGCATCTTTTACAATGAGATCATTTTGAAAAATCTTCGTAATTTTCATCTAGGTAGGTCACCCATTTCAATGAGAGCATTTTCATCTCTTTCACTTAGGGAGGTCACCCATTACAATGAGACTATCTTTGTCTTTTTTGTGTAGGCCACCATTACAATGTGACCATTGTGAACACTCTTCCAACTTTTCACAAACATCATCTTTTTCTTTAAGATAATTATCTCTCCTTGGGCCTTCACCTTTCTAATAGTGCGCTTTTTAGCCCTCTTGTTTTCTAACCAAGCATGCTTTCTATCCCTCACTTTTATCACTTTGATATGGATCGACCATTTATTGATCTAATGAACCCATTCTTTCATTTTTTTTCTTCTCTACAAAGCTTACCATCTAAAGTCTCTTACAAGACTTTCTATTGTAAGCATTGTAAAATGGGGTGAAATTGTCATAACCTATTTCTAGGTTGTTCCCAAATTCATCCATAATAAAAAAAAGGGAATGATATGGTGAAAAAAAAACCCAAAAAGTTTGGAAAAATTTAGGAGCTCGATCATACCCTTTTTATGCCCAATACTAAGTAAAAAAGCAGATTCAAGTTCAAAATAAATTATTATTGGACAAATCTGTATAAAAATTAAGTCCAATGACATAATTAGATTTTTAATAGGCCAATTTGATTTAAAAAATGACCAAATTAAATTTTAATTATACTTAAGAATTAATTTGGGTCCAGTTAAAAGATTTCATTAGGTGTAAGGACATAATTATACTTTTAAGGGGTCAAATTAGTTTTATTATGCACTTAATTGGTAAAAACAATTAAGTTTATGAGCCTAGTTTGGGCTTAATTGAGAATGAAATTTTAGAGACCGAATTTAATTTTATTGGTTGAAATGATGAGCGAAATTGCAAGAAAATCAAAGTTTTGGGGCCAATAAAGTGCTAAATTGAAGAAATTCATAGCCAATGGCCATTTTGTAAAAGGTTTTGGACTATATGATCTTCATTGGCTTAAATCAGAGGTGAAATTGAAAGAATTTTAAGGTTTAAAGGTTAATTGTTGGTTATAGTGTATAAATCCAAAACTAAGTAATATAATGATAAAGTTGCGACACTCTAGGGCCAATACTGAAGTTTGGTAAGGACACAATTGCATAAAATTCAAAGTATGAAGTCAATCAAGGGTGCAATTAAGAGCAATCAGAAATCAAAGGACCAAATTGAACTTTATAAAAGCAACGTTGTTTTGGTTGTTGTTCATCATCTTCTTCAATTTTATCTTGAAAGACAACTTAAGAGGGCTACTTTGCAGGTATTTTTAATGCCTTTATCCTTTACCAAATCTGACAAAGCTTACATGAAAATGTTCCCCTGATGTTTGACCATACAGTGGTATGCTCAGTTTAGGATGATTGATACCACACATGTGGCGCCGCCAACCATAACATGACAATTCAGACAACCATGAGCTATCAAATTTGATAGCTCATGATAGCAACTTAAGTCAATGATTGGATACTTTCAGGTTGAATCAAGGACTGAAATTTTACCCTAACAAAAACAAGATCATCCTCTTACACCACCTATAAATAAGGGGTGGAATCCATGCTCATATCATCAAGAAATTCAAAAACCATTTTTCAACCTACAATTTTCTCCCCCATTTAAGAGACTCCTTTACCGTCCAACCTTTTTAACTACAACACCGTGAACATATTTGGCCATTAATCTCCTCTAGAAAGGTAAGAAAAACTCTCATTTTTCTCCCCAAAACAAGGCCCTAAAGGTGTCCAACCCAAATGTTTTGGTTGAACCTGACCCTAGCAGAAAAAAAAGAAAAGATAGGGGTTTGTCGAACCGGTCTAGTTAGGTTTTGACTCAATAAGATAGAAACTCCCTCACGAAGAGAGATCTATCTTGAACCTTATAAAAGACCAACAAAAAGAAATTTTACAATTAAACAACAATGTAGCTTTTTTTAGGTAGGGTGTATTGGGGGTGATGCATCTTCTCTTTGCACAACAACTCCACTTCCTATACTCTCATGGACTATTAGATTTTAATAACCTTCATACTAAGTGGTGACACTGGATAATTGTAATCATAATTTTATGATTATAGTCACAACCTTATTTTCAGCACCACATCTCAAAGAGGTTGAATCACCATCGTGACATCAAAGATAAGATAGAAAGTTAGGGCATGAAAACTAAAAAGAAAGATGTGTTTCTTTAATTATTGAATTCTAGAGTTTTGAGTAATATTTGGGGAAATCATGTTATTTTTAAGGGAAAAATGAAACTTTATTATTAGGGAATATGATTTAGTATAATCTTGTGACATATTTGAGAAAGGAACTTTTAGGGATGAAGATGGGTTCCAACCACCATATGTTTTATGCGAGAAATAGGGACTTAAAGTATTTAATAATGAGTCATTTAAGAATTAATCTTTTAATGTAGTTAGTATGTAACTTAAATGAGTATGAAGTGATCTTGAAAGAAAATCTAAAGAATTTTTAGAATGGAGATTTCGGTTGGAGAAAGAAAGAATAAGGAAATTATTCAAAAATAGACTAGCTATTTCTCAAAATGGATAAATCGATTTAAGAAACAATTGGACCTTTTCTAAATACAGTACAATTGTTTTGACTACTAACTAATTTTAGGTTATTTTGTGTTTTGTTTTCTTTTGTTTCTATCATTCATGTTGTGTCACTAATAGAACTTTAAATTTATTTTTGAATATAATAAAATAATGTTTAGTGTTTATTGTTATTCCAATGTTGAGGAACACACAAATATAAAAAAGAAAAATAAAAGGTGAAGATAGCGAGAGAAAATATGAAGTTAAAGAGAAGCTTTGGAAGGATATAACAAGGATTGCTACAAAGTCAAACACAACTAGGATTATACATTCTATAAGGATATGTTATCTGGTTGGGTCATATATACCCACACCATATTATCTAATTACGACTTATTTCCCACAATATTTGTTGAGCTCTAATCTTAAATCCTATGAATAACCATGCTTGATGAGATGAGAGAGTTGACTTTGTGCAATCTTGCTTGTTTTAGAGAAATTTTGAATAATAATTACTTTTATACAAAGAATGACAATTATTTTTTTGAATTTTGTACAATTACCCATATTTTATATATTCAGTATGATAAATGAATAAAAAATAATGAAGGTAGGTATAAAAGTACTTGAATTATTCTTACATCTTCTCAATTTATTTAATTTTTTTCATCAAAATAAACATCCTTTTTCTTCCATTTTACTAACTTTGTCATTCCATGAACAAACTAATACCCTAAGCACTATGTGCTCTCGTATCCATTTTAGTATTTGTAATTCATGTTATATTTCAATTAAAAATTCATTAATCTCATTCAATACCTATATATCATGTTTTAATTCATTTATGCATACAATATCAGTAGCTCATGCTTTAATTTGATTGGACATTCATTAATGTCATACAATACTCGCAACTTATGGTGTAATTCAATTAATAAATTATTATTCCCATACAATACCCATAACTCATGCTTTCATATGATAATGGATTCTTTAATCTCACACAATACTCATAACTTATGCTTTAACTCAATTATGGATTCATTAATGACATTTCTTAACCATAAATCATGTTCTAATTAAACATTGATTCAATTCCTTAACCATAGCTCATATCCTAAGTGAATGTATTCCTTAATTCAATTCCATAACCATAACCATATCTCATATTCTTATTCAACTGTATTCATTGATTCAACAACCTAACCATTACTCGTCTTCTAAGTCAAACATGTTCCATGATTAAATTCAACTCCATAACCATATCTTGTATACTAAATTAACCATATTCATTGATTCAACTCCATAACCATATCTTGTATACTAAATTAACCATATTCATTGATTCAACTCCTTAACCATAGCTCATCTTCTAAGCCAATGTATTCCTTGATTTAATTCCATGACTATAGCTTGTATTCTAAGTAAATTGTATTCATTTATTCATGTCCTTAACCATAACTCGTATCTAATTCAACATATTCCTTAATTTAGTTTCATGACTATAGCTGTTATTCAAAGTCAATCATATTCATTGGTTCAATTTCATAACCATGACTCGTTTAAGTCAACCATGTTCATTGATTCCATTCCTTAAACATAACTTGTATTCTAGGTCAACATATTTCTCGGTTTAATTCCACAACCATAGCTTGCATTCTAAGAAAATCATATTTATTGATTGAATTTCATGCCCACAACTTATGGTTTAAGTCAACCGTGTTCATTGATTCTTTTTAATAATTATAACTTGTGTTTTACACCAATTGTATGTTCATTGATATATTTCAAGAACCATAGATTGTGTCTAAACTCACTCAATATCCTTGCCATTTATAATCCAACTCAATGTCTAAACATTTCATCAACTATTTTCATAACCCAACTCAATGTCTTAACATTTTGTAAACCATTTTTGTTATCCAATATCTAAACACTTTGTCAACCAATTTTGTATTTCAATTCAATGTTTATATATTTCATCATTCATATTTGTAATTCAATTTAATAATTAAATACTTTGTCAACCATTTTCGTTTTCCAATTCAATGCATGAAATTCTTTAACCATTTTTATATATCAATCATGCTTACAACAATTTAATATCATACATCATATCTTCTCAATCCATAATTATACATTTAGTAGCTAATTACACCAGTTCTTTTATGATATTTAATTGATGATCATCAAGATTTCCAATCTTCCATTTAATAAGGTTACTCTCATTCACACAATTCAAATGTGGTGTACATTTGAATTAACCTATCTTTATAAAGAGATTAAACATAACCAACCTCTCAAAACAAAACAACAATTGTTTAACACAACCTACATCATTTCATAAACATCATAACCAATATTATACATTCAATTCATCATCACATCTCAATTTAATTATCCTTTAGATACAACTTCATACTTACCTAACCTCTCAAACACAACAACAGTTATTCTATAAATCACAAATCACTTTATAGTCACTCACATAATTTATCAAGCACCTAATGTGCATTTAGACTTACTTGTTCCCTGTATCAAGAACACACATACACAACCTTCTCAAAATATAACAATCATGGTTCACATGTATACAATGTTCATAATCAAACCTAAATACATAATTCATCATCATAACAGACAATTGATATCGATTTCATGCCTAAAATTTGAAAATCCCCAACATTCCTCAACCATAGTTAGCCACCCATGCCTTAAAATCCATGGTTGGCCTCAATGACATCAATTCTCTTCTTGAGTTACACCAATTCTAACATAAAATCCCTAAACATTCAACCAAACTAACTTTTCCGTGATAAATTTCTGCTAACCCTAACGCACCCTGATCTTAACCGCAACAACAATACCAAAAACAATAACACTTAAATATATCCTTCAATTTAAAAAATAAAATGAAATTAATTGAAGATAAAGCCTTTTATGGGCTTGTTATTATTCATCAAACTAGGTAAGATGAATACTTGGGATGTTGAGTGAAAGATACACATCATAAATAGGGCTTAATTGCATAAATTTGTGTTTCAGGAATTAGTTTCATATGGTTTTTGTGCAAAATTATTGGTCATAAAGTACAGGCTCAGGTCAAGTCATATGGATATAATATGGGTATATTTTTTATGTGAGAGTTGGCCACACAAGTGGTCTCCTGATTCGTTAACAATAAATCGACCATGAGAAATTGAGGACTTGATGTTAATAATAATAATAAACACATGGTGTTGTTAGAATCCTGGGAGGCAAATTGGGGAAAACCCTTCTGCACTAAGGGAGTAATAATAAAGCTTTAAAGAAAAAGGATCAGTAATTGACAACGACAAAACTTTATTAATCTTAAAGGGCTTTTTCATATATATTGTAATTTATTAAAAACTATATTATAAGAGTAGTATACATGTTATGACCTTGTTTTTATATCAATTGCAAGTTTGATATATGCTTAGTGTGTATACTAGTATATATATATATATACACATACATACATACACGCTCACTTGTCTAATTTTATCTGTTAAATTTAAACAATCTTAAGTCTTTATTTTCTATGTCCATGTTTTTTTGTTCAAATTATATATTTTATTACAATCTAGTATGTTGTGATGATGCCTTTTTGGTTTTTGGCTTAACAATTAATTGGCATGATGCATGTTATATGATATTTTTTGGATCTCAATCTATCATAACATAATTTTATGATCTCGCTTTGTTGATATATTAACTTATTCAACTTCTTAATATTGTTTTTTTTTATCAAATCTTGGTTGTTATATTGTGGTAGTTATGGATGTTTGGAATCAAAGTGATTTAATGTGTAAGAACTATAGAAGCATAATGATTTCATGTGTAAGAACTATATCTTAAATATACTGGACAATACACAATATAATGTATAAATAAATCAAAAGTGTAAAGACATTTTAAAATGTTTCGGAAAACAAGTTCAAGTTTGATATATGGAACATGCTTTGATCAAATTTAAATTCCTAACCTTAGATTGTTCTAAGAATGGAAATTTAAGCTTGATGCCATTAATTCTAGATGTAATGCAGTCATGATGTGCTTTATATGGAGTAAGCAGATCGATGAATGGAGTACCTAGAATGATGGTATGATTGATGTCTTTTGTAACAATAAAAAATGATGTAACTGGTTGAAGGTAACACGGTACAGTTTGGAGGGTTTGCTAGAGGTTGTTCTGATTTATTGAAGTCTTTCAATAATTTATCCAAATAAAGCTTTTGTAGCTAGAGATCATCAAGTCTTTTGATGCCCTCAAGTATGAACTCTTGGTCCTGGGTTAGAACATTGAGTTTTTTGGAGTTTGTAGAAGTATCAGAGGTGGCACTAGAAGTTGTTAACTCATCACCTTGGAATTCTTCTTTAGAGGTGCCCGAGGAAAAAGGATCTGTATATGTGGCTTCAATATACAGATTTTGTATGAGATTGATAGTGTCTTCATCAATCTGCAGTTCATGTTGCTTTGTATTGATTTTGGAGAATTTGGACGTGTGTCCTTTCTGGTTGCATTTGTAGCATGTAATTTTTTTCAGGTCAAAGTGTTTAGGCTTTGTTTGAAATGGTTTGGAGTGTTTGGTAAATTTCTTGTAGTAAGATTGTTCAAGTTGTTTGGAGTGAAAATGTTTTTTGTATTTTTGGGATGATCGTTTGTAAGGTGGTTTATGGCTTAGGTTGTGTTTAGGTTATGAGTAGTTTCCACTGCAGGATGGTTTGGAGGTGGAAATGTCAAACTGGTGACAGAAGGAACCTAGTTCCTGCTTGGTTCGTTTCATCTCCCACTTCAGATGGTTTTATAATTTAAGATCCTGGTAAATCTTAAGACCTTCTTTCTGGGTGAAGTTGACAAGTTCACCGTATGTAAGATGGTCATATGGAATGATCTTTGTAGAGAAAATATCCTTGATTTTGTTTCTGACCTTTTCTCCTAAGAGAATGGTCATGCCTGCAAGGAACTTTTCTTTCTAGAATGATTGGTTTGAATCCTCTCTAAGCATGATTCCGGTAAGGAAGGTGTTTTTGTACCACTGAAAGTCACTAAGCTTTTTGCATCGAAGGTTGTGTCATAACCCAATTTCTGGGTTATTCCCCAAATCTACCCAAAAATAACAAAAATAAAATAAAAGGGGCTCGTGTCGGCATAAAAATTAAGGTGGAAATTTTGGACGTTTTCGAGAGCCTGGTAGTACCTCTTTTTTGCCTAGAAATGAAGGAAAATGCAGATTCAAGGCTAAAATAATTTATTATTGGATATAACTGCATAAAACTTAAGTCGAAAGACACAATTATATTTTTATGGGCCAATTCGATTTAATCGTCGAGTAATTTAAAGTGTAATTATGTTGCGGGATTAATTGAGAGCCCAATTGAAGGATTTAATTAAGCGCAAGAGCTTAATTATACTTTAAATGGGTCAAATTAATTTTATTAAGGGCTTAATTGGTGAGAAATTAAGTTTGGAAGCTTAATTTGGGTTAAATTGAGACAATCAGAATTTTCGGTGACGAAACTTTTTGGGTGAAATCGAAAGCCAAAATTAGAGATAAAAACATCGTTCTTCCTGGTTTTTCCCATCGAAAAACTCCTTTTTTGTCACAACCTATTTATTCAAAATTTTAAAAAAAATTGCAGAAGCCATGCCTGGCCATACCAGCAGCCATGCCCTGCAACCCACTCCCTCTACAACATCATCCCTGAACAACACCCAATGCCCTGCACCATGCCTCATTCTCCTATAAATAGGCGTGAGAAAACAAAAAAAAACAGGGGAAAAATTGGAGAAAATTTTGACTGGGGGGAAAGAACACAGGGAGATCATCGGAAAACTGGGGGGGATGCTGAAACTGGGGTAGACAACTCAGGATAAAATACATAGGGACGGGGGAAGGATACAGAAGAAAACTAGGGGGAGAAAAACATTTACGGTACACCATAAAAAAATGCACCAACCATCTCTCCCAAATCAGACGTTCCTTCTCTTCCCATTCCCTCGTCGTCCAGCCTCTCCTTGTAGGTAGCTCTCTCTCCTTCCAGCGGCAGCCGACAGGAGCTCCATCACCGGTGACCACCTTCTCTCCCCCCTTGCAGTCAACCTTCTTTCTCTCTCTCCCTTACAGTCAGCTCTCTCTCCCCTCCAGTTCTCTCTCTCCCCACGCTGCAACAACCCGGTGCAATTCCTTCTTTGGCAGCGAGCACAGGCTACCCTCCTTGATAGGGGGTGAATTTTCTGCCATCGACCACCACCTGGTCTCCTTCAGCAACGCCAGCATCTCCCTTCTTCTCCAGCTCTAGCGAGCAGTAGTAACAGACACAACTCACCACTAACAGGTTAGCAGCTTCCAGAGCTCCTCCCGGCCACCATAGGCACACCATTTTTGACACCACCACCATAGGGACAACCACCTCGACCTCCTCTTCTTGGCAGTAGTAGCAGTTAAGCCTCTCATCGCGTCGACCACACACCTCAGTACTGTTCACGTAACCATTACAGGAGTGAATATTAATTCACTCCTGTCCTATTTTCATTTTATTCATGGACTGGCCTGCTCTCAGCCCAGTTGGTTGGGCCGGGTCCAGCCTAGCCCAAGCCTCTCATAGTTGAGCCCTTGGCCCAACGTGGCTGGGCCGACCCATTTGGTTGGGCCAGGCCCAGCCTGAATTTTTTTTTATTTTTTTAAAAAAACAAAAATTACATTTCTAAAAAAATATGTTGTTTTCTTGCATACAGCAGGATTCCAAAGTTTTTCCATCATATTTTTTATAAAAAAATGTTGCATCTTTCTCATATTTTAAAACAAAATTGGGTATCGTAACCAGTTTATGATTATCCATTGGAATTTGGCCAAAATATAAAAAAATAACAATTCTTTTGTTTTAACTATTGGGGTGTAAAACTACATCGTAAAGTATACCCGCAGATAATAAAGGGTTTTTGCTACGATGTAAAATTACATTGTATAGTATATCCGTAGATAAAAAAGGTTTTTAACTGCAGTGTAAAATTACATTGTAAAGTACACCCGCATACAAAAAATGGTTTTTGAAAATGCAGTGTAAAATTTTTTAACTTACAAAAACAATCAAACAACGATGCAGCTTACCTTAGGTAGGGTGCACTAGGGGTGATGTGTCTTTCCCTTACACGACAAGTCACCTTTACCCAAGACTGTTGTAGACCATTGGGTTCTTAGTGACCTTAATACTAGGTGGTGACTCTTGATAATTATAGTCGTAATTTTTACGGCTATAAAATACCCTCATTTTCACCGTGCACCATTATCTCCTCAGTCAAGGGATGGTGGGGCATGAAGCGCGAAAAAATCACCGTCGCGACAGGTTGGATAGAAGCTCAAAATTTTTGTCTTTCAAGTGAGAAAGATCTCCAATGAAATGTAAGGAGATTGTAAGGATTAGGGTTGAATTGTATCTTGGATGGTGTTTCCAAATGAGTCAAGGATTGGTGTTTGATCTTCGTATGTTTGGAAGGAATTTAGGATATGAAGATGGTTTGCTTCAGTGAGATGGTAATCCCACCATCCTTTTAGCTGCCCGGAGAAACCAGCAATAAGGAGTTCAACAATGGCTTTGTCTGGGGTGTCTGTCTGAGTTTTGTAGGCATTGGCTGCCATGGTCATCTGTTGTAAGGTGTTTAGAATGTTGTATTCAGACATTCCATCTATGTTCCATTCATATAGGGATAAGGAATTGTATTTGTGTTTGTTGATGATGTTTAGCTCGGTAGATATGGTGATATCTGGAGCTATAGTTGTTTTGGGAGTTTGCCATGTCAGTCAGTTGATTTCAAGTTGTTAGCTTTGGAAAGCATCTTCGTTAAAAGATTGCTCTGGATTATTTTGTAAGGTATTCACAATATTTGTGGATGCCTAAGGTGTATCTGGAGAAGTTTGGGATGAACTGTCTAGATTTTGTAGTTGTGTTTTGATGGCAAAGAGGAAAAAAACTAAAAGAAATAACAAAGAGGAAAAAAAAAGAAATATCAATTTTCAAATGATCATCAACACAAACTAAAAATTAAGAACTAAATTTTTCAAAAAAAATACTACCTCAACAAAAGAGAAAATAATAAAAATTATACGATTACACCATGAAAAAAAACTCAACAACATTAACAAAAGAGTAAGCACAAAAAAAAACCTAAAATTGTTATTAATATTATTATTATTGGTATTGTTATTATTGTGTTAATAAAAAAAATTAAATCAAAGACTAAAAAAATCCTAAAAACTTTAACAAAAGAGCAAACAAAAGAAAATATAACAAAAATAAAAATTATTAGCTGAAAAAAATCATTTAACTTGAAAATTAAAAAAATTACCCGCACTACGTTGCGCGGGCTGAGCAAACAATTTATATAATTGGCGGGATTAAAGAAATTAATAGGATTTGCTAGTTCAAAAATAAAATATAATATCTTTATATGCAAAGTTTAATATAATAATACAGATCAACACATCCTGTTATAACAACAACAACATCGAAGTCTTAACATCTAAAATTATCATTACTATTACTGTCAAAACACTAAAAATTATGAAATTACTCCGAGAGAAAAAAACTCAAAAACATTAACAAAATAGTAGGTAAGAAAAAAAAACTAAAACTATTATTATTATTGTTATTATTATTATTCTATTAATAATGAAAAAAAACAAAATTAAGTGAAAGAGTAAAAACATTCTAAAAACTTTAACAAAAGATCAAACAAAAAATAAAATAAATGATAAAATAAAAATAAAACTATAGGTGAAAAAAATCATTTGACTTGAAAATAATAAAAAAATTGAATAAAAAAAAGAAAGAACAAAGAGAAATATCAATTTTCAAATGTTCATAGACACAAACTAAAAATATATTATCAATTTTCAAAAAAATACCTTCTCAACAAATAAGAAAATAATAAAACTTAAAAGCCAAAGTTAGGAGCACACTTATATATACATGGACAAAACTAGGGACTATTCAAGAAAAATTAAAAAAATAAAGGGATTAAAATAAAAAAAATTAAAAGTATAGGGGCCAAAATGAAAACCAGATATATTATCAATTTCAATAAAAGGACAAAATTGAAAAAATCCAAATTTCTGTACCAAATATATTAAGGTGTCTAAAGAAGGAGGACCGAAGTGAAACATAAAAATATAATTAATTTTAATCGAAGGAACCAATTGAAATAAAGCAAAACTTATATAACATAAATCAGGATCATACAAAACAATTAAAAGTGCAAGGATGGAAGTGAACAAACCATAAAACCGGGGGCCTCTCTTGTACTTTAACGTAAAGGAGAGAGAAAAGGGAAAAAAAGTTCAACCGGCCACCGTCCCAAATCCGACTACCCTTTGCCAAAACGCTCCACACCATGAGGAAAAGACCACGACAATGCATCGGGTGAGACGCTGGAAGCTCATTTTTACCTGTCGTAAGACGCTGCACGTGCCGCCAGATTCGGGCGTGAGGCTAAATACCGTCAGCTACGTGTGACACACGCGCGCACCGTATTCAACATAAAATAACAAAAAAAAGTGGTAAATTACCAGAACACCCTTACATTCAAATCTTCAATTTTGTCTTATATGGGGCAGAATAGTATTTAGTCATTTTCAAAAAAAATGAAATTCTTGTGGCACCCCCTGTACGGGTCTGTTTTTTGTCTTTTTCGAGGTGCATTTTAGTATTTACCTATTTTAAAAAAAATATGAAATTCCCGTAACACCCCTTCTGGTTACAACTATTTTTTTTTTGTCTTTTTTTATATTTAATGGGATCTCAAAATGGTAACAATAATTTATTTAAGCACATCGATTTTTTTATTTTTCCAATAAGAATTGTAATAATTTATTTATTATTTCATATGATTTATTTATTTTTGCAAAATCACCCTCCAAAATAATCGAGCTTTGTAATTTTTTAATAGTTAATTTTTACTAACCTTTAATTATTCTCTAACAATAGAATGGAAATAAGTAAGAAAATGACAAAGCCTTACTTTTTGATTTAAAAAATAAAATAATCGCACATAAATAATCAAACAATATGGTGAATAATCCACCGATAAATACTTGTATATTTTTTGTCCAATGATAAAATTCCCGGTGTAGAAAAGAAAAGAAAGTTCCCGCTCTAGACATTGGATGGGCGGGCTAAATGAAAAGGTTGGATTTTTCAATTCTGGAAATAGCAGAAAAAAAGAGAGTGGAATTCCAAGAAAGCCTGGAACATGAAACGATATTTCTTAATTAACAAGGGAGTGTGCTAGTAGCACCCGCAGAAACCCGATTGCCCTCCTCTTCTATATAAAGAAAAGGTTTGCCCTAGAAAAACAAAATTAAATTACATTACATCTAAATCTAATGGAGGGTGGGGCAGAAAAGAAGAGAAAAAGGGAAAACAAGAAGAAAAAGAAGGATTTTGAGTGTGATGGCAAAGAAGAAGGATGTCATGGACGGTCGGTAGAGGTCAGTGGTAGTGTTATGGGGTTGTTCTCTGAATTCGCGTTTATAGGTAGTGGTAGCAGTTCAGGAGGGACAGGGCATGCCTCCTCCATTCGGCCTTCCATCAAGAAATTCGAAAAGAAAGAAGCTCAGAAGAAGAAGAGGAAGGTATCACCCAGACTTGCTGCTGCTCAAATGCGTGATGTGGCATACCTCAGGAGACGACCCAACAACCGTTGGATTCCGCCCAAATCTCCTCACGAGCTTCTTCAAGAGGGTCATTACCATGACCCCTGGAGAGTTTTGGTCATCTGCATGCTATTAAACTGCACATCGGGTGGCCAGGTAAGATTATTACATGTTTTTATTAATGAAAATCAGCATGGAAAATGCATAATCCCAAACACATTTCTCGTTGCAGGTTAGACCAATTTTAAATGACTTCTTCACCCTATGTCCTGATGCAAAGACTACCACCAAAGTTGCCCAAACAGAGATAGCTCAGCTAACACACAGTTTAGGTCTCAAAAACACGAGGTCTGAGAAGATAAAACTCCTTTCTGAGTATTACTTGAAAGAGGGCTGGACCCATGTCACCTCTCTGCCTGGTGTTGGAAAGTAGGGAAATTTCTGGACAGTTGGTTGTCCACTATAGCTATTTGCATTGATGGTTTTTCCAGACTGATCTGATTTATTTCAATCCCTTGTCTGATTGTTCAGGTATGCTGCTGATGCGTATGCGATATTTTGTACAGGGAGGTGGGACAGGGTTGTGCCAGAGGATCACATGTTGACTAGATACTGGGAATTCCTTCGCAAGGGTGAATGGATCATGGAATAGATGGATCGTCTCTGTTTTGTAGTTTGAAGAGACAGATTACTTGGGGGTTAATTTATACCAGGTTTACTATGTCCTTAACACTGCTCTTTTGTTGCCAACTGTTTGTGGCAAATTAAACCCCGATCCATGTCTAGCTTTGGTTAGCCATTAAGGTACATAACTAATGGACTAGTATCCCAGCTATGTTTGGACTGAGATGATGTAGGATTGATTATAAACATAATGGACTGTAATTTGGAGATATTTGCATGACCATGTTATTAATTACTTCGGATTGACTTTGTTTTGGTTTTGAACTGCACTGCCCATATCAGCGCGCTCATGTATTTAAGAAGCATGAATGACTAGAACCATATGTTAGCAGCTCGAATATGCGGTGTTATGCTTGGCTTGTTATCTTTGTGCTCCATGTTCTACTCCCAATTGCTCATAGTAACTAGCTAAATTCATTTTCTTTTTTCTTGCTTATAGTAACTAGCTGAATTTTTTTTTTTTCGTGGATCGGATGAATTTCTTGTAATATTTATGTGGTGTGATGAGTAGTGGTGAACCACTCATGATATCATACATAAATTGTAATGAATTATGTCAGTCCTCTTAAATAAAACAATAAAATAATGTGTATTATGCAGTTGAGGTTTAGTTTCGTGAAATATCCGATTACGAATTAAATCATGTAAACCTTTATATTACCTTGCACTATCTTAACTTAAGATGATCATTGGGCAGTTCATAGTCCTTTTTAAGACTAGATAGAAAGTTTACTTTTTATGTAATAACCTCTAATCTATCATTAGGGTATTAATTCTTTAATAATTCAAACTCGATGTGCATGAATATGCATTTGCATCCATTTATTATAAAAAAACATACATGCACTAGGTTGGTATATAGGTTCACGAAGGGCTTAAACTTGTAGAATTTATAACACTCGGCTCTGATAAAGAAATATAGAAAATGAAAAGCGTGCTCACTGTAATTTAATACACTAATAAATTATGTCAGTTAAATAAAACAATAAATATTGTGACAATGCATTAAACCTTAAATTAGGTGGGAGAATAATGATTTGTCTCATAACTTTCAGTTGGTGTCCAGTTTCGTTAAATATCCAACTATTAATAGTGTTTTCTGGTAATGACGAACCCCGTGCCCTAATCATTACCTTCATGTAATGTGGTCATTGGGTAGTTCATACGCTTTTCAAAACCAAATAAAAAGCTCACCCCTCCCACAATGACCTAGAGCTTGTTGTTAGGGTATGAATTCCTTGATAATTCAAACCTGATGTGAATGTACATATATTTGCATCAATTCATTGTAAATAACATACATACATGCACCTGGTTGGAATGTAGGTCCATAGAGAGCTTAAACTCGTAGAGCTTACAACACTCAACTCCGATAAAAAATATAGAAGACGAAGAGCGTGCTCACTCTAATGCTCACCTCTAGGAAGAGTTGGATTATCTGGAGGCTAGCATGACTTGCCTTAGTAGCTTACTCAAGCATACACTTAGAAATACCTTTGGGGAGTCATTCCAATCAACCCACCACTTTTATTCAAAACACAAACAACTCAGCCTAAAGAAAAAGATGGGAGAACGAGCTCGAAATCATCAATACAATCCATAATATGTGCAATAGACACCCCTGACACTTGCTATTATAGATGCATTTGCAAACTAGTCCTCATAACATAGTCATCTGATGACATTGATTAAAATGAAATGGTAGTACCAGAAGCAAGGATAATGGATATTGAATGGGTAGACTTATATGACCCAATGTTGGCTTTACAAATGTTTCTAGTCCCAAATCTAGTTGTATCAAAGAAATGTTTCTAAATGTATTAAATACACTAGAACTCATTGCCCAATCTTTTAAGTGTAGCTTTAATCTTAAATGTTCTTGAAGTTCATTAAATTATAGGTTGTCCTTAAGCAAAATTGCCCTCAGTTCTGAATGTGTTTGTTTCTCTGTTTATCATCAAAAGACATTTGTCATTGTTATAACATTAACTAATTTCACATAAATATCATTTGATTATTTTTCTTTGCCCCCCGTTGATCTAAATGTTGTTTGCATTCCCTTCTAGGGTACACTACATTCTCTTCAACTGCTAAATTTTTCGAGGATGATCAAGATTTGTCAATGTTATTTTTGTCAAGCATTTTGCAAATTTAGATGATGTTATTTTTATTTGAATTTTTTTCTTGCATTGGAATTAAAACACATCTTTCAAAGTTCATATCTATTAAAGTTCAATCATCGAAATGAAATTAGGAAATGTCAATTTTTGGTAAAAAAATCCATACATATGATATTCAATACATGAAGTCATTTGATTGTCTTGTGTTTTAGATACAAAATTGACCCGTTGTAAGATTAAGATAGTTTTTTTTTCTTTGTTTTTGTATCAATTTTAATCTTTAATTTTTGGTATGTCATTTAATGTTACATGATGAGGTGACCTTATATGTTTTTCAACATTAGAAGGTTCAAGTAAAGACTCCAGGTTCAATTGAAAAGTTATCTCATTTTTAGCACTTACTTTATCAGCATGCATAATAACTAGTAACTTAGTTTGTGAAGTCGCAACCCTTATGGAAAAGCTTTAGAAGTTTTGAGAACACAATTTATTATTTCAAATAGCTCACTTGATTACAAAGGGTTTTTAAAATCACCTGACAAGGGTATGGCTCATGACTATGAAAGAAAGGAAAATTCATAAACTTAAAAAGTGTTTGGGGGTTTCAAAGTACTACACAGTATCATCTATTTATCAACACCTTTTCTTTTGTTTTTTAAGAAGAAATGACATATAACCATGTCATTCATCTTAATAGGATTTACTTATCAATCAATCAATAGTTTAATAAGCTTTATAATCATGTCATTTCTTTCATTGTCAATCCCAAATTTAAAAGGAATACTAAAACTTAATACCCATCATTTCTCATTTAATGCTTTTTCATCTTTTTGTTGTCTTTAACAAAGGCTTTTTCATCTTTTCATCTTTTACTAAACTCAAAATTTTCATTTGATGGATAATTTGTATTTTATCTAATCATTTGAAGACATAATAATCTCAATAATAGTTTCCTTAAGAGGATGTTCTATCACAAATACCAAAAGACATGGTGTAGTTAGTAAATGTGAATTGAGATGGGAAACATCCATGGAGTAATCCCCTTCCTAATTGCAACATATCAATGCTTTTGATCTTCAAGTTGAAGAACATCACATCAAAAAAAATTATATCATCAACACGATGTCAGCATTATAGAAGGCCAAAAGACTTAGATGAGGTTCTTTCTTTATTAAAACTCCTATGTTTATTGAATGCCTCTAGTTCCATTGTAATCCTCTATGATCCATACTTCCATGAAATCACTTTTCCTATCAATGCAAGTCATGGTAAGCTTTCCTTTGTATTCAACAAGCTCATTATCTTTCTTATCACTGCCCTCTAAGATTGGTAGAGGAAATGGGAACAATCAATATTTTTTTTAATATCAAATGCAATCATGTTTCTCTTCCAAGTAAGACAATCAAATGAGACATTCATGGACACTTTTGTCATACTATGAAAGGACTCTTCTTAAGGAAACTTCACTTTATTCAACAACGTCTATCTTTAAGTCGTTGATCAAACAACTCGAACTCCAATGCAATGGTACATATAGAGGTTTTTATCATATGAGTGAAACTTAGGCTTTGAGAATCTCACAATCTTGTATTGTAAAGGCTTTGATCTTTCAATCATCAGACAAAATTCTATAGTATCATATCATATCTTTGGATTCAAGATTTTCTTACCATTGATTGATAGAAAGGTTATGCACATAATAATATGGTCCATTATTGTGATAAAGAAAAACTCCTTGATCTGTTGATGCATAATCTCCATATGATCAGGTAAAAAATCAAAAGACATTTCATGTTAGGGCTTTGGAGTGTCAATCAAAACAAAGGAAACATAATATTCATTTTTTATTATGGTTTGAATAAATAAACAAGAGACAATGTTTATTTTTAGTCTATAGCTTTTTAAAAATGGACTTATAAGATAACTTATTGTATTCTTTTGGAAGAAGCCTACATTTCCCCACAATCTCCATTGATGAATGTGTTAAAACTTCATAAATGATATTTGGACATAGGTTATGAAGTGAGTCCATGGTAAAACAATGATTTTTGTCATTAGATTAAAAACACAACAATGAAGTGAATCCTCCTTAACATTATCATACATTGGTGACTCTTGACTCTTCATGAGTAACCCAAATTCGAAGGACCTCTGTTGTGACCTCTAAACATGCATTTTAAATGTGTGAGAAGTATTCAAAATGATGAGTTTGGCCTTCAAGGGATGACACACGGTCATAACTTTTACATGATGAAAAAAAATCTTGATTCTTGCTCAAACCTTACAATTGAAATTCCTTGCTTAATGTCTATTAAGTTGCTCACAAGTCTTGAATTTTAGATGTTATATATAAAGGATTTGCCTTAATAAAAAACATGTGTAGGGAGCATACACCTTAAAGACAGGTTCTGTAACGACCCAATATTTTTTTTTTTAATCACAAGCAAACAGTAACATGACCCCAAACAGTAACAGGTCAGGTCACGAGACAATAACATGTTCTCGAATACTGGCATGTCCCAAAACAATAACATGCCTTAAAACAATAACAGATCTACAAATAATAACAAGTCTCAAAACAGTAACATGTCTCACAACAGTACATGTCCCAAAACAGTAACATGTCTCACAACAGTACATGTCCCAAAACAGTAACAGATCCGAAATCCCGAAACAGTAACGAATCCAAAACAGTAGCAGATCCAAACAGTAACAGGTCGGTAATAACATAACCCTTAATTCAATCTTGACCCATTCATCTTGGGTCACATTCCATTCATCAAACAATAACTCAATATTCATACTTATCAATATATGCAAGTCTCATAATACCAAGTAGTAAATTAACATAAATGTACTACCAAAACAACTCAAAAGATAGACAAATTCATCATTATACGTAATAAATACTAACTAACTACATATAAGCCTTTAAACTACATAAATACAACATTAAGATTAAGAGTCATAATATATTTATAATAAATCTTATCTTATCATTTTGAAAATGATTTGGTCATACTAACAACTATACGCATATATAATACATCCACTACATGTTACACCTTTTACTTAATTTTTACAACACAAAAGGATTTACACTCAAAGTAACGACATGAATACTACATTCCAAAATAGTAATTCAAAAACAGGAGTATTCCTATATCTAACGATTTGCATCACCTCGCGATGTACCTGTTTCAACAATAACAATATTAAGTCACTTATTCACTATATTATTCTAATATTAATTAATTACTCTTAACCTTTGAAATTTAGTATTTTTACTCCAATCTAACTTAACCCCTTAATTTACATAATCTTTTCAAAATTTACAGATCCAGCTAACTCATCTTCATTACCGAATAAATCTAGCACTTTCATATAATTGATCAGAAATTTGGTTTCCTTCCTCAGTCACCAATAGATCCAGTACTTCATTTGAATTACCCATCATCCGGCTAACCTCTTTTGTTAGCCAATCAATCCGGTAATCCCATTTGAATTACCCCATATCCGGTTAACCTCTTTGTTAACCAATAAAACCGGTAATTTCACAAAATTTACCAGTAATCCACATAATCATAACTCAATTTATTCATTTGCTCCATTCGTTTAATATCAATTAAACGAGCAACACAGATTATTAGGAAAACTAAAAATTATAAAATAAGGTGACGAATCACCACATCAGTACATTCGTTCATCCCGACCATCCATTCGGATGCCATTAGCCGAAGCTAATCATTCTTTTATCCCGGCCATCCATTCGAATCATTCTTTTATCCCGACCATCCATTCGAATCATTCTTTTATCCCGACCATCCATTCAGATGGCATTAGCCGAAGCTAATCATTCTTTTATCCCGGCCATCCATTCGGATGCCATTAGCTGAAGCTAATCAATCGTTTGTCAACATTTACGCTTTCAACAATCTGATATAGGTTCTAACACAATAGGGTAATATTCATGTTAAAGTATTTCCTTATTCAATGTATGAAAAAGGAAGGTGTAAGTCACCTACCTGCTCCACTTGTGGGATGTTCTTGCCTTGACGATGGTCCAATCCCGACCACACCACCTATGACATCAATGATCTTAAATCAGTACATTTGTATTTTTGAATCACATTCGTCACCACAATTATTTCAAGAATTCATATGTTCACATTCAAGTGTCCACATTTTACACCATCATACCATGAAATTGTTACTAACATTTAAGTCATTTCTGCCGAGGAGGCTATTGTAGAAATCGGCAGCGAGAACTGCTCCTCAAACACTAACATGTCCTAAAACAGTAATAGGTCCTCAAACAATAACATGTCTCAACAATATCAGGTGGGCAGTAACATAACCCCAACATTTATACACTGTCAACAAATCCCAACAGAACACACACCTTGAAACCATCAATTTCAGCACAAAATCCTTTAACAAATCACAATGGAACACACACATGTATGCCAGCCAACCCCATAGTTAAAGTCAACCCTCTACCTTGATTTGGTATTTTTCATTTTTATTTGTTATATGTTCTAAAATTGGCTTCATTTCACTTCATCGTTTCATGACCTCCCACCTCATTTCCCCTTTTTCTCAAAATTGCCAGCAGAGGCCAGATTTCGACCTCCGCCCAGATCTTTCACTATAACTGGAGTTTTAGAACTCCGTTTTGTACACAATTTATCTTGTTAGAAAGATGACATATAGAGATACAACTCTTATGAAGGGTATAAAACCCAGTTCTGCCTCCAAAATTTACTAAATGCATCTTAAATGTGACAAACCTGCTGTTCTGCAGAGTCTGCCCTGCAAAGCCACGTTAGGTGACCCTTAACTAGAGTTATAAAATTCCAAATTTAGTGAAACAAGTTTCCTTGGATAGTAGACATCCATAACTACAACTCCTATGAAGGAACCCAATCCTAATTCCTTTGTTTTCCCATTCAAATTCTCTCTCAAAGTCAAGACATGAATCTGTGAAATTGTTAATTTCTGCAACACATGCATTTGGCCGAAAATTGATTTTGGGAAAACAAGAATTTCCTCATTCCTTTCATGCTCAACCATTCAGTACACAACATTCACATCCTATTTCATGCCACATACGTCAATTTCACACAATTCCACATTTCCCCCAATTTGTTTTTCAAGAACCCTAACCCAAAATTCTTAAAGAAAAATCATGCACTTTAACCATAAAGTAGAGAATCTTTTAGATGCATATAAGAAACACCTTACCAAGAGAGATTCAAGATCCTAATAGCTTGTGAAATCACAATATCCTCCTCTCTTCTTCTTCCTACTGTTGGCAGCCCAAACACTCATTTTCCTCCACTTTCTCCTTCCAATAATACTCCGAATCTTTGGGTTTTTGATGTTTGAATGTTTTGGTAGCCCTTAAACTCACTTTCACTTCAAAATTTTTCTTTAATTTGGGGAAGGAAATATCAAAATCTCCCTTTCTTTCTCCCCCCCCTTCCTTTTCTGGAAATGAGGGAAAGGAGGGGTATTTATACTCCTCAATTTCTCTTATTGCACTTAGGCCCCCCATCTCCTTTAAATGCTCCTTTTTACCCCACATGTTCTCTTCTTATATTTTAAGTCATAATCTTTACATTTATTTCAATTTCACCCTCTCCTCAACTTATTTTATTTCTCTTTTAATTTATTTCTTTAATTTAACACTTACATTTATTTCCCGGTGCTTACAGGTTCTAATTCTTCTATATGAGACAAAAGGTGGGTCTTGTACTTGATCTCTGCAAGGGTCTCTTATTTTCCTAGTGATCACCCTTGTGATTGCAATATGGGGGCTTAGTAGGTAAGGAGATGACATGTGTACCAATCATTATCAGCCTAAGTGCTTACCAAGGATTTAGGGTTTATATAAATTTAAACCTTGACTAAAAGTCATAAAATAAGCTATTAGCCCCCCACTTAACCTCAAGCTTTTTAATGTAAATTCTCAAAAATAATATAAACAATGCATAAATGCCTTTGCATGACAGGATATAGAAACAATATGGGCTAAAACCTTTAGACAAGATAAATCATTCATAACAAATAAAAAAACAACAATTAGTTTTCATATAGTAAAACTAAAACAAACTGATCTTAGTCAAACATCCTTAGTGGGGTCGTCATTCTATCGCATGTGGATGTATGATGTCAAGGGTTGATGGAGTCACCACCTATTTGTTTGGTTCATGGTCACTAGGAAAAATCTTTGTGTGCTGATTTTATTAGATATTCAAGGAGTAAGAGACTAGTTGTATAAAAGCAAGTTATTTGCTCCTCTAAAATGTCTTACTTGATGTAAGTCGTATTGTTTATTTTGTGTTTGTTGTGTTTTAATGGTAAGTGTTTTCTTTTATTTTCCCTACCATAACAGGTTTGCATGATGAACCAACACTAGTTTTCCAAAAATAACCTGGTTTGGACAAGTGAAATATCCATAATTATCGTTAAGGTTTATTTAGAGATAAAACAAGAATTTTTGCTATTGTGTCATTCAAATAATATTTCAGATAAAAGTCTTGCGGTTTTTATCCTTATATTAGAAGATAATGAGTTCTATTATTCACTATAATAATTTGGACATTAACCCCATATAGGTTTTTGATACTTATTATAATAAGTTAAAATAAGCGTTAAAGAATTCTAATTAAGTCCTCAAACTCTTAATTCTGATTTTTACTCCTTGAATTGAATTTTTATTGCAAAATACTTTGACAGATTTTCCAATCTTGTATATTTTAATCTTCCTCAACCAATCTTCCACAATTTCCTTGGTGTTTTGGTATATTTTTTTGATGTTGTGGAATATTATGGTATAATCTTAATTTCCAATACATTTGGTTATTAGGTACAAGGTTGTCTCTATGTCAAGGTTTTTATCTAAACCTAAATTTCAGCTTTCTTTGGTTATTTATCTTCATCATTGTGGGTTTATGGATCTTTTATATTCATAGGGTTTGTATGAATTGGTATCAAAGCTAAGCTAAAAATATAGGTTATATCTTCTTTGTTTTCATTATTGAAATTTATTTCCGCATATACTTCTTGTTTTTCTTCTTTTGTTGTTGTCTAGTTTTGTATTATTGGGTAATTTGGTAAAATAATAAGAAAATAATTCATTTATTTACATCCAATTTATCTTCTTATAACTAAAAAAACAAAGGAGAAACAATTAAATTGCAATCTAGGTTTATAAGGGCTAATTCATTAAGGTAACAAGGTAAATTGATGTTTTTGGGTTCGGTCTCATTAAAATAAATTGGGTACCTATAGTTTTAGATTTGAAATTTTATGTTATAATTCCTATTCCATAATGTTTTTATATCATATTTCACTAATCTTTCGTTGAGTTTTCTATTTGTGTGATGTATTCACCAAGAGAGAGGGAACAAAGAATGGTTCTCACTCAAGAACACAAGAACCTATTCCATATGTTTAGGGTTTTGAGACTATAATTTGGTAAGTTATATGAACTATTATATGAATTGAAAGCTTTAGGCAAAGAGGAGCAACAACGCTGAAAAGATGACATAAAAAATAGAAGGGTAGATTAGGTTACTTGTTGATAAAAAATAGACTTGAAGATGTAGATTGAAGCAATGATCAATCGTGTTTCCTTAGTATAATTCATTGTCTACTTTTTGGTACTAGTAATGTGGTTATAATATTTTTTCCTACGCTGAATCAATTTCTCATCCTTGGTAGGACAAACAAGAATAAACTATAAATTAATTTGGCAAAGTATAAATTAAGAAGGGCAATTTCTCTGTCCTTTTCCCCTTATTCTCTAATCTTTTATATCATGCACTCTTTTTTTTTGTTATGAGCTCGGCCTAGTTAGGCTATTTTTTTTCTTTTTTCTTACCTATTTTTATTTGTATAAGCCAGGCCTTTGGTTTGGTTAAGAATTATTCTATTTCCTTTCTTTAATTCTTTTTCTTTGGTTAGGCTGAAGACTTTCCTTTCCTCCTCCCCTTCTTACCTATTTTATGCATTTCCTTTCCTCCTCCTATTCTTTCCTTGTTTCACCTCTTGTCTCTTTGGTGTTTGTTGGAAAAACTAACTTTTTCTCTTCCCACCTCACTTTTATTTCCTCTTCCTTTAGCTTTGATTAGGCTGAAGGGCTTGATAAGGTCAATTACTTCTTCTCTTTTTTCTTCCACTTCCTTCATTCCTTTATCTTGGCTTTGATAGTTTGAAGAGCTTAGTTGGGTCCACCCATTTCATCTCCTTTTTATTACTTTTTTCTCGCCATATTCTTTAGTTTGGTTAGGCTAACCTTAGGTTTAGTTAGGCCAACCACTCCCCCCCCCCCCCCTATTTAGGTGTGGTTAGGCTAACCTTTTTCCTTTCTTCTCCTATGGAGTACTTAACTCGACGTAATAGATATGACCAATATATATATAATTTATATATATATATATATATATATAAAAAAAAAAAAAAACTAAGTCATGTTGTGTTGTATCAATTGTTTTGTGCAATGCACCATGCTCCTCTCAAATTTCACTCTTGATTAAACTGTGCATTGTTCTTTTACTTTGATCATCAAACTTCTCTTTTATTGTATCTTTTTATAGCCAAATTGATAACCAAATTCTTATAATTTGTTATAGAAACACAAAATTAAAAATTAATGGATTAAAGCGAAAAACACGACAAAATAGTATTATCAACATAAAATTTGCATGCAAAATTTCTTTAAGTCCATCTATTTCTCTTTCCTACTTTTCAATCCCTCTAGTTTTTGGAATTTAAGTATTGATCCAACCACCTCTCTAATGGTCAAAACTAGACAGACAGACAACATGTTATAAGGTGTTTTGAGTTGATGTATTGATTTATTGATATTATGAGAATGTTTAATGTGTGTTTCTAGGTGAAAAAAATGAAAAATCATTATTTAGGTCAAAAAACCCGAACATAATTCTCCAACCACCTCTTGGATGATCAAAACTGGATAGACACATAACATGTTATGTGCCTTTATTTTATTTTAAAAAATTAGCGGATAACAAGTAATCATCCTTTTTTACCTAAAAAGGGAAACAGGTGCACAACCTTTTTTTTATGGGCCAAACACACAATGCCATCTAGGCTAAGATGTCTGACTATATATTAACTTTACTTTTTCTTTGATTTAGATTTAGACTATTTAAACTAATTAATAAGATATTTTTATGGGATTCCCAACTTAGCGGGTGATCAATTTTAATCCATAATTAAATAAAAAAATTAAGAAATTAGGGTATCTCTAATAAAATATCATTTAACTTCACTTGATTTTTAAATAAATTGTTTTGTAATATTGGTAAGTAGTATTTTGCAAGGTTGTCAATTATGTTTCGATTGGTGCTTTGTTTTTTCAATTGGAACGGAATGTTTCAGTTTTGAAGTGTTTCGGCGCTCCGTTTTGGGGTTGTGCTGTTTAAGTTTATATAAATATATATAATTAAATATATTAATTAAAAAAAAATATTTAGAATTATACAATTTAAATTTCAAACATAAGTAAAAAAAATGAGAGTTGAATTGATAGAAATCGACCGATTTGACGAGTTCAAAGAGAACATGAAAAATTGATAAAAATATAGTTTAACTAAAAAATATCAAGTTGATATCTTAAAAAAATATTGAAACAACGATATATTGAATAAATATGGATCAACCTAGGTTAACCTTTCAAATATGTGGCCTTCGTTATAAAACGATGATAACCTTAAATAAAGCAAATCAAATTATAAAGTTAAATTCGTAATAAACTCATTATTGAATAATGAAATTCAGAAAAATTTAATATAAAAAAACACAATAAAATGATTTTATGAACAAAATTATGAACATCTATAATATTACGAGAATGCCATCGTCAATCTCGCAAAATCATTACGTTCTTTGATTGCTCTGAAATTTTAAAATAATATATATAAATATGTCAAGAGACTCCTCATAAAATTTCATCTCAATCTAACAGTCAGATTAAGATATATGATTGATATTGTAAAACTATTCATTATTTAAAAAAACCACTATTTGGCCGGAACAGAATGGTCGAAACAAAACTAGAAAGTTGCGGAATGAATTTGGGTGGAAATTTCGGAACGGGCCAAAATTTTGAGCGAGATAAAATTTGCTCCAAGTTGTTCCTTTTTTTGAATTGGAAGAAATTGTACCGGCCATTCCGAGCGGAACAAAACAGAATGGACAACCTTGAATTTTATGTAGCCTTGCATAATATTTATTTCCTTGAGTTTTTTCAATCTCTTTTATGTGCATCTCTATTTTTATTATCATTTTATTAAAATAAAAAATTAGTTTAAAAAATAAAGTTATTAAACACAATCAAGTCCATGACACATGTTAAGAGATATTTATCTCTCAACCTTTTACTTTAATCTTAGTTAACCTTAAAAACACTTATTTTCATTTATTAAAAAATATTATTCTATTTTTCTAGTAATTTAAAAAAAAGGAAAAAAAACAATTATAAGTACAATTAGCCTGTTCAAATTATTTATAAACATTTCATAACTAGTAATGGATTTTGTAATAACTCAATTTTCAGTAACATTAATCTAATGGCAATTAGAGACAAAAGATGATAATTGTTTTTTTTTATATATGTATATTTCTACCAAAATTTCAGCATTCCCCATAATTTAACGATCCTAAGTTGTGGACATTTAACCTACCACACATTTTTAAATTCAATTCTTCATCCAATAATTACCCAATATCTCAAAGTTCAATTCCATCAATCATCATCAACATATTTTTAGTAAATCATGGAATAATTTCCAAATTAGATATTATTATAAAAACTTACCATTCATTCAATATGATTTTAAAAAGTATAAATGTGCATATATATATATATAATCCATCATAAATATACAAACACAAAATTAAGATCACAATGAAATCTTTAAATTTAACATCCAAATAATATCATTACATCAAAAGTCATTGTAATTACCACAAAACATAATTAAATACATTCATTTTATTTAAACAAAAAACAGAAGCCCAATTTATTTTGAAAATTACATAATTCCCTCAAAACACATATTTTTGAAAATTACGTCTTTGTATAATCTATCCAAAAATCACCATCTATTTTTTTCAAAAACTCTTCAAATTTTTTTTTGTAACCTTCTACGTTTACTAGTATCTAATATTCCATTATCCATTTATATGAAAACTAAGATGAGCTATTTTCAATTTCACAAAATTACATTCCAATATTTTTTTCTCTATATAAATTATTTCCATATAGTTTTTATTCATATTTTTGTATTTTTTAGCTATTTTTATTTGAAAAAAAATAGTAATTAATCATTTTATTCAAAATTTTATATTAATTATCATTTCCTTATTGTAAACATTTAATTTAAACACTCATTATAATATTTATTTCATTAGGCATTTGAGTTTTTTAGCTTGGGGCTTACACATTATATGAGGAGTCGTCTGATATTATTTTTTAGGTTAAAAGTTCAGCTAAAATTGAAAATCATAATGGTTTAACAACAAGATAATACCAAAAACTGACTCATGGACTCATTAAGAGCATTTTTGTCAAATTCTCTCTCTTTCCTTGTAAAAATTGGCATGTGCAACTAGAATAAGAGGAAAAAATTGTAAACTTTTCATCCTCATGTTCTCTTTCTTCATTCTTTCATCTATCTATTTATTTACTGGAAATCTTATGCAAGCTTGAATTGTTAATGTTGTAAGTGTGAGTTAATGATCAAAACAACTAAACACCATATTTTGGAAGCCTCTAGAGATAGAATGAGAGGACTGACAATATTTAGGAAGCCTCAAGAAAGAGAGGGAGAGGGAGAGGGAGTGACAATTTATTCCTCTACTTAGTAGGTTAATTAATAATTGTGAGTAAGATCTGTAAAATAAATTGATGTTAGTAAATTAGTTGCTAATGAGATCTGAATTGTTTATCTAATAAAGAAGTTATTAAAAATAGATAAATATTTAGAATAAAAAACCAAATAGAATGTGTTCATTATATTTGAAAAAAACAATTCATAGAATATGATGTTGCGAATAATATAATTTATCTGGTTGAGTTGTTATCCAACAAACCATTAAGTGTGATATTTTCCAAAAATCATTTTCAACTTTCTTTTTTATTTTTTTCTCTTTTTTTTCAGTGCTATTTAAAAAGAAAACAATTTTTTTATATATAGCATGTTGTCTAGATAACAAAAATTAGTTTGCAAACAGCCAAAGCTCACTTGATCCTTATTCAAGTAACTTCAAATAGACGTTATTTTTTGCAATACTTTTAACTCTTAATATAAATCTAATTAAGAGTTATAAATTATGGAATATATAATATGTGGATAAATTTAATTGTTGGTGAGAAATTTATTGATTTGTCTATGATTTTAGATAACAAATAATGTTCATGAACAAAGTAATATCAATGTAATTTGGTAGATTATATGTATAAATTTGGAGACCCTTTTATTTTAGCCAATATTTTGTTTCAATTTACTATTAGTAATGTATCTTTAAAATTTGGAAAATGAAGTGATCATTTCCTTATTCACTTCAAATGCATTTATTTTAATCCAAATCACGTTAATTAAATAGAGTTTAAAATAATCACCTTATTATTTAATTAAATTAATTAACTAAATGAACAATATTTGGTAGTTGTATATACAAACTAGTCATATCATAATAATTACTATTATTATATATTTGAATATAAATATTAGCATATCTCATATTCATACTCATAAAAACACTATATATTTTTTACAAAATTTTAAGAGATTTTTTTCTTAAACCAAAAATTAAAAGGTAAGAAAACCAAACACAATATAATATGTTTTATTTTCTCAATCTATATCAAAAAAAAGATTTTTAATTATTTAAATTTTAAAATAAATATTATTGTATCATTTATATCATCATTTTATTATCATAATAAAAATTATTTTATAATTATTTCATTCAAATATAATTGTTGCGCCGACGATTTTTTCGCGTCTCACGCCCGCCATCCCTTGATTGGGAAGACAACGACGCTAAATTATGCTCCAACTTACCCTCCAAGGTGGTGGCATAAGGTGGAAAGCCTTGGCCCTCCAATAGCTCGAATTGTACCATCTATTAAGAAGGCACTTAAATTTAAACTAAAACTTTTGCCAGAACATCTCAAGTATGCATATTTTGGAGATAGTGATACATTACCATTCATCATTGTGGCCACTCTCACTTCCATTGAAGAGGAGAGGTTGTTGCATGTATTAAGAGAGTTTAGATTAGTGCTTGGATGGACCATCATTGATATTAAAGGTATAAGCCCATTGGTTTGTATGTACAAGATACTTCTGGAGGAGAACTTGAAGTCAATCGTTAAGGTGTAAAGACGATTGAACCCCAACATGAAAGAGGTTGTACGGGATGAAGTTTTAAAGCTATTGATGTTAGCATCATCTACCCCATCTCGGATAGCATGTGGATTAGTCTTTACTTGAGCATGTCATCCCAAAAAAATATGGAATTACACCGGTACAAAATCAGAATAATGAATTGGTTTCAACTCGCATGCCAACTGGGTGGAGAGTTTGTGTTGATTACACGAAGTTGAACTCTTCTACTCGCAAAGATCATTTCCCCCTTCCATTCATTGATCAAATGTTAGAAAGGTTAGTCGGTCACTCACACTATTGTTTTTTGGAGCACTACTCTTCCAGCATCTCCAATTACTCCCCGAATAATCTATCCTCCTTTGATTTTGTTTTCTCATGCTTAAATAAAGCACCAAAACCATATTCCTACCCTAATGAGACTTCTAAAACATCCCAACAATAAAGAAAAACCTAAATAAAACATAACTCCAAAATGGGTAAATAACTTACTGCTCTTCATACGTTGACTGGGATAACACATCAGTTTCTTTGCATACACGTCTAAGGTCATTCCTCCTTCAAGACAATTAAGGAAAAATATAAGACTGTTAGGTATTTGTCTTATGTTTTCAACAATATATATCATAGGACTTAAGGAAATATCATAAGGTCCTTCAAAAAAATTGCCTTTTTTTCACGTAGTCACTCATATCTTACGGGATTGCATTTTATGTTGATTTAACTTCAAAGACTGTTATCATTGGTTCCTCTAAAAATTCTAGAAAACTTCCATAATTGTCTTCAGGGTCTTAGCTTCATTATTTAACTGGCCTTGCACAAAAAATCCTCCAAATAGTTGTATTTTCATAGAAAACCAATTAATTGCTCCTACTGAAAATAGAGAAAATAAAGTAATAAGTCCTTTTTAAATTCTCCTACAAAAACTAAGTATAAAGAGTACATAAATATATAAATTTATGAACTTATCAGTAATCTTTATACCTTTCTGTTATTGATTATATGTCCAAATGGATTGAGGTGAAATCCACACGAACTAATGACGTTAAGGTTGTTTTAGATTTTGTCATGACTCATAAATTTGACAGTTTGGAATTCCCAAAGATATCATTAGCGACTATGACACTTATTTTTGCAATCATTCAATAGAAACATTGTTACATAAATATAATATGACTCATCAGACTTCCACAACCTACCATCCTTAAACAAATGGCCAAGCTGAAATTTCAAATCGAGAAATCAAGTCCATTTTGGAGAAAACAATGCAACCTAATCAATGATATTAGAGTCTACAGCTTAGTGATGCACTTTGAGTTTATCGAACTAATTACAAATCACCTATAGGAATGTCACCTCACAAGATGATTTATGGAAAAGCATGTCATTTACCAGTGGAGTTTGAACACAAAGCTTTTGGGGCCATTAAACAATGTAACTTGTATTATGATGATGTTGGGATTGTAATAAAGTTGCAATTGCAAGAGTTGGAAGAGATTCAAAATATGCTTATGAGAATACAAGATTCACAAAGAAAAGACCAAGCGTCTTCATGACCGAATGATTACAAGAAAGGAATTTCATGATGGAGACAAAATCCTTCTTTATCATTCACATTTGAAACTTTTTCCTGAAAAGTTGCGCTCTTGTTGGATTGGACCCTTCGTTGTTTCTAATATTTTTCCTTATGATGCAATTAAAGTTAAATGTTAGAAACCAACAAAGTACTCAAATTCAATGGGCATCACTTGAAACCTTTCTATGAAGCTTGGAATAGAATTCACCACTTATATGGAGTTAGCTGAACTAATCTATGAAGAATGAGCATGCAACATGTTGAGCCAATGACATAAAACAAAAGCAGTAACTGGGAGGCAACCCAGCAAAAGACAAAATCAGATTTTTTTCCCTTATCTTTTATGTTTTGCATTTTACTTTATTTTTTTCATTCTCCTATATTCCTATTTCTTTTGTTTCAATATTGAGGATAATGTTATGTTCAATATCGAGAGAATTTTGGTTGTCTTTGTTGTTTTTCCTAAAAGAATATATGTTTGATCTTTTGAACTTCCATTGGTTTATGAAAATATGAGTATTATGTATGAAAATTAGTTGAGAGATGAAAATATAAATTGAATATGAAAGTTTTAGTGTTTAATTGGTTCAGGGATTGACTTTGAGAATATGTCATGTTGAATTTATAGTGTTATATCAATGTAAGCTTTTGAGCCTTCAACAATATTCTTTAATTGTGCATTCTTTCAATTATAAGTATCTCTACAACTTGCTTCACATCTTGTCGAGATTACATTCGTATTACATATGTATATGAAGATGATAAAGGCATTAGAAATTTTAGCCCCTTGAACCAAAAAACCAACCTAAAACATATTGTCCTTAGTGAGCCCTTTTTGAGCTTGTTTATCTTTTCTTTGTTTTATCCATGTGTAAGCCTTAACTTTTTATATGTTTTCCTTTTCCACTGGCAAGGATTTGTACAACATATACCTTTTGATATCTCATGGAATTATAGTAGAAAATTATGTGAAAAGAAAAATAAAACTGATGTTTGATGAAAAGATAAGCAAAGTTGTCAAAGTAAAAAAAAGAAAAAAGACAAAATAAAAGACAAAAAAATAAAATAAAAAGAAAAGAGAAGAGTTCTTTTGTCCTTAAAATTTTATGTTGATAAAGCTTGAATTCGAAAGAAGTTAAGCATTGGTGATTAATGATGAATTTTTTTGTGCTTTGATGGGATATCTTATTTCAAAAGATAAAATTGACATGACATATATTTCACCTATCAATTTTGTGGCTTGGTTTAAACTGTCCAAACAAGCTTTTTTAATGAGTGGCAATGTTCATAATGGATTGCCAATGATCTTTTTTTGTTCATTTTCCATTTGGGTATGTGGCACATACACTGGTAGGATGTTTAGCTCGTTACTACATTTCATTTCTTTTCTTCTTTTTTCCTCTCTTTTTCTTGTAGTTTGCGCTCTCCCACCTCATTTTTCAATTCATCTCCATAAATTCTAGTTCTTTTTTTATTCATTCCATGTTCTTTTGGTTATATATTTTTTTTAAAATAAATTATTGAATTAGATTTTGTTTTTTAATTTCATCATCATTTAATTTGTTTTGCTTTGTCAAACTTGATTCACATTGTTTTATTTGCTATTTTGTATTATAGGATAAATTTTTGAGTTTCATTATTTTCATTCCACCCTCTCTAAGCTCTTTTCCTCATATATTTCATTCTCATTCTTGTTTTTTTTGCTTAGAAATTTTTTCAAAATTGGTATTTTATTACCTGAATTAATTCTTCAATATTTAACCAGCTTCATGAGTTGCAAACTTTGAAAATCAACCTGGCTTGCCTTGGATGCTTTAGTTTTTTTTCTTTTGAAAATTTTTATGTGATGTTTTTTATTTTATCATTCAATATTTATTTAATTAATTATCGAGCTCAATTTAGTTTTTCATGCTTTTCTATTGGCTTGGTTTTATCATTATTTATTATTTAAATGGGCTACCTCAAGTCTTTATATTTTTTATTCTTTGCTAAGTTTATTTAAAAAAAAATATTCTTGAGTTGATATAATTGATTTATTGAATATGGGATGATGTTCACTTCATTTTTGGCATTGCTCTAGCAACCGATGCAACCTTTTCTTATGCTGTAGTCTACGATTTTATGGTTGGGTTTAAATCATCCAAACAAGTGTTTTTTTATGATGGGCGATGTTCACAATGGAATGACAATAGATTGCCAATGATCTTTCTTGTTTTCAATTTTCTTTTGGGTATGTGGCACATACAATGTTAGGAGGTTCGGTTTTTCACCGAAGGCCGTTTCTTTTCTTCTTATTTCTTCATCTCTTTTTCTTGGAGTTTGCACCCTACCACACTGATTTTTCAAGTTATCCCCAAAAAAACTATTTTTTTATTGAGTCCATGTTGTTTTGGTTATATCTTTTTTAAGTAATTTTTTGAATTAGAATTTTTTTTGATATCATCCTTGTTTAATTGGTTTTGTTTTGTCAAACTTGATTTTTATTCTTTTAATTTCTATTTATGTAGTATAGGATATTTTTTAGAGTTTCATTTTTTTATTCCACCCTCTATAATTTGTTTCCTAAGACCTTTCATTCTCATTCTTTTTCCTTTTGCTTTGCAAAATTTTGAAAAGGAATATTTTTTTACTCGATTTAACTCTTCAATATCTAACTGACTTGGATATGAGTTTGGTGAAGTCAGTGTCCAGGATTTCATAGGTTCCAAACTTTAAAATTAACCTAGTTTCATCAAGCTTGCCTCATATCGCTTTAGTTTTATTTTTATGCATTTTTTTATTTCATTCTTTAATATTTATTTAATTAAAGATTAAGCTCAATTTTTTTCCAATGCTTTTCTATGACCTTGGTTAAATCTGTTTGGTTATTTAAATTAGTTACCTCAAGTCTTTTTATTTTTTATTCTGTGTTAAGTTTATTTTTTGAAATAGGTTTTACTCTTGAATAGAATATAACTGATTTATTGAATATAAGCGGATGCTCATTTTATTTTGATTTGTTTGATTTGTTTTTCCAAGACATTGCTTTAGCGACCTTTACAACTTCTTCTTATGTCGTCATCAAGAATTTTATAGTCGGGTTTGATCTGTTTCAACATGTTTCGTTTTATGATGGGTGATGTCCAAAATAGAGTAACAGTGGGTTGTCAATAATCCTTCTTTTTTTCATCTTCCTTTTAGGTATAATATAATTTTAGAGACATGAAATATGATTTCTTCATTCATACTTATGTCTTTAAATCGTTAAAATAGATCCATATAGTAACTAGTGATGTTTACTCCTAATGTAATATAAAACTTCTCATAAAATAGACTTCACGAGAGAACCAGAACATTGTGAAAGCTCAATAAAATTTATTAGTTTTATTAGATTTAAACAAATATAAAGTTAGTTTTTAACCTAATTTTGTAAAAAATAAAGCATTAATTAAAAGTAAATAAAATGAAAATGCGTATGAAAATTATATCTAATTATTATGCTATATACTAAAAGAGCTCATATTGTTACTGTGCATTGTGAGAGCTTTCACTGTGGATTTCAATAGTGGTTTTGTGTTAGTTTGTTTTGGGTCGGTTTGGTTTTCGGTGTTTGGGTTACAGTTTGTTTTGTGTTTTTTTTCTTGTGGTGGCTACTTTGCCACGTGTCCTTGCTGTTTTAATTTGTTTTGTTCTTTCATCTCACAACTTGCTTTTTCTTTTCTTTTTTTTATCTTCTTTGCATTCGGTCTTTGGTCCTTTTGTTGCACCATGAGAAGGCATCGACAAGGTTTTTTGCATCTTTTTTTGTTGGTTTTTTTCCTTCATCAGCACTGAAAGAAGGCATCAGTGAGGTTTTTATGCTATCGGTGACCTTTTTCTATCGATGAGGACATCAGCTTAACAAAGTGTCAGCTGATTTTTTCCTTTTTTTCAACCTGATTAGTTGTCAGAGAGGGGTCTGATTTGTTTCTTGCCTCTTTGGGTGGTAGGGGTTTGGTTTGGCATCACTACATAATGGGTTAGGAGGTGATTTGTTTCTTGGGTCTCTTGGTAGTGGGGGTTCTGTTTGGCATCACTGGATCATGGATTGTGTGGTTGTTGATCTCGATTTTGTGGGTGTGTTGGTAGTGGAGGGTTTCTTGGAATGGAAGAGTTGATTTGTATTTTGGTTGAAACGTTGAGTGCCAATGTTTTGTGGGTTTGGTTTGCTGTTGATTTGATTTTAATGTGTTTGCTAATTTCAATTTTGTTGGGGTGTGGCTTCGATGTAGTAGCAGTGATGGGGTGTTTGTATTCTAGCACAATCATTGGGTTGGGTGTATGTGGAGGTTTTTGCTAATGTGTTGTGAGTTTGGTTTATGTTGGTTTTGATTTTTATGCAGGTTTTTTTATTGATTTCACTTAGGTTTGTTGGTAGTGCAGAGAGAAGTTGATTTTTATGTGCAGGTTGTTGCCAATGTTTCTTGGGACTGGTTGGCATAATTGTTGGGTTATGTGTGTGCAGTTGCTGCTCATGTCCTTTATGTTTGGTTTGTTATTGATTTTATGCATATTTGTGTTTTATTTCCTTTTACGGTGCATGTTTTGTTTGAATTTTCTTCTGCTTTGCTATTTTTTTGGAAGACTTTGTTTATGGATAGCAATTTGCATTAAATGCATAGATTACCTGTTGTGTCCTAGCAAAGTTGATTTCGTCCATTTTCAGTCTTTGTGTCCTGGGCAGTTATGGGTTTGGTATGTGATTGATATTGTTTACTGTTTTTCCTGCCTTTAGATATAGATGGTTAATAATAAAATGTTTTCTTTTTTGTTGTGTCAGGGTATTGTTACTGTTGGTGATCTTTGATATGTATGTGTGTGTCTTATTTTCTGTCAACTGCATTGTGTTGGTTTTGAGAGTATATGAAGCTTTCAAAACTTTTTTGTTGGCTATCAAGGTTCAATTGGTGAGTTTTGTGTTGCTATAGGATATATTTTTTTCTATTTAGCGATTGTTTTATCTCCTACTTCATTTGTTTAACTTATTTTTTGTTCCTATTTTTCGTTTTCTTTTTCTATTTTTTTGCAAGAATAGATTGTTGTGATTCTAGTATTTATTTACTCTGTTGATTCTCAAGGTATATGTGTGTGGTTTTTGGTTTTATGTTGGTTGAGTTTTGTTTTTTTACATTCTTAGATTGAATAATGGATTTTGTCGTCTTGGTTGATTCTTTTGTCGATTCTTCTGGTTACATCCTCATTTTGTTGATTGTTGTGTTACCATTTTTCAATGTTGTGTTGTTTTCTTTAATGGTTTGTTGTTTGTGGTGTTGATGTTGAATTTGTTTTTTTTTTCAAGGGCTTAGAGTTGTTGTTGTTGCTGTTTCTTTCATACATCATTTTTATAATTTATGTAGGTTTCTTCTTGATTGTGTTGTTAGCGATAAAATAGATGTGACAAACTTTCTCATGGTTGGCAAAGATGCAAAAAACTTTTTTGGATTATCAACACATCACTATATGTATGATAGAGGTTTCGATGACCTCTCAACAATCACACCACCTATGGCAACCAAGCTAAACAGGATATATATTTTTTAATTGCGATTTGGAGCATTTCAATCAACAACAAATTGATGTGGCATTCTCATAACAAATGTATTCAATGATGTTCCAATTGAACAAGCTCGCATCCAGCAAGAACAACCGCCTCAAACATCAAATGTGATAAATCTACCAATATATCGTTTGTTGTATCGAGTGTTGCATGCAACATTTCATCCGACCCCCTCACACCAGCAAATACTGCTAAAAAAATCACCTTCTCAACTACACCATTAACAATTAATCCACCTGACACACAGCAGGTGCAAAGTATTACTTTGGATGTTGAGCAAAGAGGAAACTTGACTTATTATGATGATTTGCAACAGAGATTTGCCTCTCTTTTGCTCTAAGCAAATATATTATTTTAATTAATTTTCTTTTGGTCTGCACATTTAGATTATCCTTTTAATGAAATATCCTTTCACAATGATTCATAACCAGATAACCCATTGGAAAAGGGATATTCAAGCACAAACAAGCCACTCAACAGATGATCTTTAAGAGAAACAAAAAGCAAGCGCTTTGAAAAATAAAGGTATTGTTCCTGCCTTATATGCCATGCTAGAAACTACGGATGATAATGGTCATAACAATAAACTAACAAGACAAAATTGGTTGAATGCTTGGAAAAAACTAAGAACCATTTATATAACAACAACAAGCACATATTTCTTAGCATTTTTTGTTTTTTTGAATTAAATCGTATTTTCTTTGCATCTATTCCTATAGTTTGTTCTTATGTTCATGATGCTCAAACAAAACCAAATTATAACTGTCACAAATCGTTCTGATTATAACGATGCATTCTTCTTTTAAAAGAAATTGCAAACAACACTACTATTATAGTTATGATTTTTGCACCCTTTTTTTATCTCCACTTTTTTCTTTTATCTGATAAATGTGAAATGTTTTGTGACAAGTTTAAACAACTAACATGTTATGGTTGTTTTTTATAGGGTTTCATTTCAATGCAATGTTACAACTGTCTTTTCTACGTTGATAAAACTTTACAATTTCAGTTTCTAAGTGGCAGCCTATTGTTCTCATTTTTTTGCATATCTTCGTCACTGAATTGTGACAATTAATTATATAGCTACCAATATAATCGTATTAGCTTTGCAGAAATTTTCAAGAAAAAAATGATTGCGTTTTCTTTTGTTGCAGAAGCACTAGGCTCGAGGCAACGTAAAAGTTTATGTAGCTGCTAGAAAATCTATGTCGTTTTCCTCACTTTTGTGCTAAAAAAAATTTGGAGCAATTATCCATTTCCATATCTTCAATGATGAGGCTTTTGTGTTGATATTGTTATCCTTAAATATGTTAGTGTGCTCCAGCAATTATGTATTTTGTCTTCCATTTCTATCAAACCATGTATATGAACTTGTGGCAGCATGAAAGTTGATGCAGCTGTTGGGAAAAATATTTTCCCATACCTTTGTGCTGAAAACATTTTGAAGCAATTACCTACTTCCATCTCTTTGATGATAAGGCTTCGATGTGGTGTTGTTATAATAGGATGTGTTTCATTATATCAGACATTTCATGTCCAAATGTTATATTTTATTTTTGAACTAGGAAAACCTATCAATAACTTCAATCCCACCAGTTATAAAAATTATTTGTTCAGCCCACAATGTAGTGCAGACAATTTAACTAGTAAGTTGACTATAATAAAAACTTCCAGCAACAACTAAACATTTTCAAAAGGATTTAAATTATTATTTACCAATAAATAAAGCTCCACTTGATTATTGAGAAATAATGAATTTTCTAGATTATAAAAAAATATGGACCAAACATGTATTCATTTCAATTTCTATCATTTCATAACTTACTATATCCATATGTAATTTATGTTTTTTTGTTTAAATTTGACAATATTCTTAATTTAAAAGAAAACAAGTTTTTTTTGTGCATGAACAATGTTGTTGGGGTGCCCAATGTAAAAGGGGTTGTTTTTTTTATTATACATGCATAATTAACTAATTGTTTTGTTGTGCATGCAAGAAACATTTCTTCTGAAATTATAGATAATACTAGGCACTTACCCGTGTTTTGTCATGTCCGGAACCATTTTTTTTTTCAACGCAAAAAATCATTTGATCCGGAAAAAAAAGATAGCTTTTTTAAATTATAAATAACTAATTGTTTTGTTGCACATGCAAGAAACATTTTTTAAAATTATAAATAATACTAGCCACTTACCCCGGCTTTGCCACGGCCAGAACTATATTTTTTCAACACAAGAAAATCATTTGATCAGAAAAAAAGACTTTTTTTTAATTTATAAATAACTAATTGTTTTGTTGTGCAAGCAAGAAATATTTTTTTTCAAATTATAAATAATACTAGCCACTTTCCTGCGCTTTGTCGCGGCCGGAACAATATTTTTTTAACGCAAAACAATCATTTGATCCGAAAGAAAGATAATTTTTTAAATTATAAATAACTAATTGTTTTGTTGCGTATACAAGAAATAGTTTTTTTGAAATTATACATAACACTAGCCACTTACCCGTGCTTTGTCACGACCGGAACCCTATTTTTTTTCAACGCAAAAAAATCATTTGATCCGAAAAAAAGATATTTTTTAAATTATAAAACACTAATTGTTTTGCTATGCATGCAAGAAATTTTTTTTGAAATTATAAATAATACTAGTCACTTACCTACTATTTTTCATGGCCGGAACAATATTTCTTTCAACGCAAAAAATCATTTGATCCGAAAAAAGATATTTTTTAAAATTATAAATAACTAATTGTTTTGTTGCATATACAAGAAATAGTTTTTTTTGAAATTTTACATAATACAAGCCACATACTCGTGCTTTGTCACGACCGGAACCCTATTTTTTTTCAACGCAAAAAAATCATTCGATCCGAAAAAAATATATATTTTTTAAATTATAAAACACTAATTGTTTTGCTATGCATGCAATAAAAAAAATTAAAATTATAAATAATACTAGCTTCTTACCCGCGCTTTGTCACGGCCGAAACAATATTTTTTTCAACGCAAAAAATCATTTGATCTGAAAAAAGATATTTTTTAAAATTATAAATAACTAATTTTTTTGTTGCGCATGCAAGAAATATTTTTTTGAATTATAAATAATACTAGTCACTTATCTGCTCTTTGTCGCGACCGGAACTATATTTTTTTCAAAGCAAAAAAATCACTTGATCCAAAAAGAGATAATTTTTTTAAATTATAAATAACTAATTGTTTTGTTGCACATGCAAGAAATGTTTTTTTGAAATAATCGATAATACTAGCCACTTACTTGTGTTTTGTCATAGTCGGAACCATATATTTTTTTAAAGCGAAAAAATCATTTGATCTGAAACAAAGATATTTTTTTAAATTATAAATAACTAATTGTTTTGTTATGCATGCAAGAAACATTTCTTCTGAAATTATAGATAATACTAGTCATTTACCCGCGCTTTGTCATGGCTAGAACCATATTTTTTTCAACGCAAAAAAATCATTTGATAAAAAAAGATAGTTTTTTTAAATTATAAATAACTAATAGTTTTGTTGTGCCTGCCATAAATATTTTTTTAAATTATAAATAATACTAGCCACTTACTCGGGCTTTGTAGTGGCCAGAACCATATTTTTTCAACACAAAAAAATCATTTGATAAAAAAAGGACATTTTTTTAATTTATAAATAACTAATTGTTTTGTTGCGCATGCAAGAAACATTTTTTTTGAAATTACAGATAATACTAGTCACTTACCTACTGTTTGTCGCGACTGGAACCATATTTTTTTCAATGCAAAAAAATCATTTGATCCGGAAAAAAGATAGTTTTCTTAAATTATAAATAATTAATTGTTTTGTTGCGCATGCAAAAAAAAAATTATAAATAATACTAGCCACTTACCCACGCTTTGTCGCGGTCAAAACCATACTTTTTCAGCATAAAAAACTCATTTGATCCGTAAAAAGATATATTTTTTAAATTATAAATCACTAACTGTTTTGCTACGAATGCAAGAAATATTTTTTTTTAAATTATAAATAATACTATCCACTTACCCGTGCTTTATCACGGTTGGAGCCATATTTTTTTTTCAACTCAAAAAATCATTTGATCCAAAAAAAAAAATTATAAATAACTAATTGTTTTGTTGTGCATGCAAGAAACATTTTTTTTGAAATTATAAATAATACTAGCCACTTATCCACACTTTGTCACGGTCGGAACCATATTTTTTTCAATGTAAAAAAATCATTTGATCCAAAAAAAAGATAATTTTTTTTAAATTATACATAACTAATTGTTTTGTTGCGGATGCAAGAAATATTTTTTTAAAATTATAAATAATACTAGCCACATACTTGTGCTTTGTAGCGTCCAAAATCATATTTCTTTCAACACAAAAATCATTTGATCCAAAAAAAGATATGTTTTTAAATTATAAATAACTAATTGTTTTGGTGCGCATGCAAGAAATAATTTTTTGAAATTATAAATAATACTAGCCACTTACTTGTACTTTGTCGCGACCAGAATCATATTTTGATATGCATGCAAGAAATATTTTTTAAAAATTATAAATAATAATAGCAATATACCCGTGCTTTTGCGCTTCCGAAATCATATTTGTTTCAACCCAAAAAAATCATTTGATCCAAAAAAGATATTTTTAAATTATAAATAAATAATTGTTATGCTGCGTATGCAAGAAATATTTTTTTAAAATTATAAATAATACTAGCCACTTACCCGCGCTTTATCGCGACCGGAACCATATTTTTTCCAACGCAAAAAAAATCATTTGATAAAAAAAGATAATTTTTGTAAATTATAAATAATACTAGACACGTACCTGCGCATTGTCATGGCCAGAACCATATTTTTTTCAACGCAAAAAAATCATTTGATCCGAAAAAATACATACAGCTAAATGAGGTTGTGAAATCACTATTCAACCACACTCATTCGACTATGGACCATGACAGTGCATTTCACGTCCTCTTATGAGTTCTTTTCATACAATTAGCATGAATGGACGCTTAAGTGTTCTTTAGATGTTCATGCGAATTGTTTTGCTGCTCATGCAATCTTTTTTTCAAGGATGTTTGTATTTCGATATAATGAGCATGAACAGTCTCTTAGGTGTTCTTTTGATAGTGTTCTTGCTGATTGTTTTGCTGCAAATGCAAGAAATAATTTTTTAAAATTATAAATAATACTAGCCACTTACCCGCATTTTGTCGCGACCGCAACTATAGTTTTTTTCAACGCAAAAAAATCATTTGATATTAAAAAATATTTTTTAAAAAAAAATATATAAATAATACTAGCCACTTACGATATTTGTATTTTGATACAATTAGCATGAACACTCTCTTAGATGTTCTTTTGATACTGCGCATGCTAATTGTTTTGTATTATTTTTCTCAAGCATCATTGTTCAGGCTAATCTTTAATGAATTTTTTTGATTGCAATCATTATATAAATAGTTAAAACACAATCAATAATCAAATTGTTTGTTGTGAAAACCAAATCGCTCTTCTATGCTACATTTAATCAATTGCAATTTTACGATTTGCTGGTGAAATAATTCACCACCCAGATAAAACATACAAAATATTCGATCACTTCAATGAAAAAAACAAATAACTTATTTTTGACGGATTTTATCGATTAATTATTTAAATAATCAATGAAATTATGCATAACAATCAATTGTTTTTTATATTTTTTCTATTCTTCAAGTCAAATGTTTTTTTAAGGCTAATAATATATTTATTTTTATTTTATCTTTTTTTTTCTACGAGTTCAAGTACCAAATAATATTATTATTATTAATCGGACAAGGGTGAAGAAACAGTGCATAGAAGATTATGCCCCTGGTACTCAAGCATAGCTCGAAATCCAACGGCTTTTAAGCCTCAATCGCCTTTTATATTTTTCTCAACCAGCCACTTTTCCGTCCCCTTCCTTTCTCTCTCGTGTTTTCTAATACAGAAGCCAGTTTTCAGGCTCACTACCATTGTTCAGCACCTCGAGTACAATTTTCGCAGTATATATCAGAGGTCAAACCCTCTCAACTCGCAATATTAAATGGGATGCAATTCTTGAAACAAGCACAATACAGCACTTTACCCGATGAAAAAGAAAGCACCTCGAGAGTAGTTATTCAAATAAAAATAATAATACAGAACCAGAGTAAAACAACAATTAATACCGTTCCAAACATCTTACAAATAAAATAAAATACGTTTATAAGCTGACGTCATTAATTGTAATAGTTTTTAATGATATTATTCTGGTTACAAACCAAATCCATCATCGAATGCTGGATCTCGGGAGGAGGGGTTTCCGAGATGACTCTCCAAATTCTACTTGGTCGGCGTTTCTTTATATTGCCAGGCTAGGTTACAAAAAAAGTATACCCACGCTGACTTCTATATTGTTTAGGAAATTGAAATATAATTAAAAAGGGCAACTATAACTACATCTAGGAAATTAATAATGTAGACAAAAAATTTATGGCTTTTTTTTATTGTAATCTTTATTTATTTGATCGGATTTTTTTTTGCTTTAGTTTTTTCATCATTATTTCAACATGGAAGTACAAAGGAATTAAACATGGATAGAAATTGGAATTATATAAGAAATATAAAAAATAATTAAAGGAATTAAAATAATATCCAAGACTAAAAGTATAAAGGCGAAAATAAAATAAAAAATATAATTAATTTCATGTGAAGGACAAAATTGAAATAAATATAAACATTGAAGGATATCAATTTGCACGAGGACAAAAATGAAACTGAATTATATAATCAATTTGCATGGAAAGATAAAATTGAAATAAATCAAAATTTTGATACTGAAAATATTAAGCATTTCAAACCTATCCGGAAAATTTAAAGATTGAGGACTGAAATGAAATTCCAATATGTAATCAATTTTAATAGAAGGATCAAATTGAAACAAATCAAAACCTATATATAAAAGAAATAAAAGCTTAGGGACTAGAATGAAAAATCACAATAAACAGTGGTGTTGATGTATGCTTGCGCAAATAGGAGAGAGAAAAGGGGGGGAATTCAACCGCCCATGGACATGTCTCTGACCACCATGAAAACACACGCGCCGCACCATGAGAAAGATAACACGGCGAAAAATGATTCTAGACGTCGGTTGGGTATTTTTCAATGCCTCAATACACCGCACGCGCCGTTCGAAACCATGAAAATGGACGCCGCGCTTGGCGACACACCAATAGTAATTCGGCAGTAATATAGTAAAAAAATAGTAAATTATCGGGACAACCCTAAAGCATACTCATGGATTTTATCTTATAAAGGGTATTTACGTATATGGTCATTTAAAAAAATGTGCAATGACATTATTAACCCTGGTTTTTACTGTTTTGTTTTATCTTATTTAGGGGTAAATTTGTATTTAATCATTTTTAAAAATATGTGCAATAATCTTAATGGCCCTTGCTATTCCTGTGTATTTTTATCTTATTCATGGGTATTATGATTATTTGACTGCAAAAATACACGAAAAATACAAAAATACTTCCAAATAATCTGGTAATATCAACTGGTCCCATAGAAAAATAAAAAATACCCCTAATCTCAAGGCAAGATCTGAGACATACTAAAAATAATAATTACAATATTTGAATCCATAGTGAATGTAAACGACCGAGCTCATTTAGGTTATTAAGGTTCTTTTAATGGTGGGCTGATCGAGACCCGAATTAACCACAAATCAGGAGGTTTAATAAATATATTGGAAAACATTAGCTGTAATTATTATTATTATTATTTTTAATTATTATTATTTTTTTATCTAGGAGGCCCCGCTGTCGGTAACAGGCAACGTAAAAGAGTAATAAACAATGTAAACCCTTAAAATTAGAAAGACAAATCAAAAAGATAATAGACCATTTCTTTAGCAAGATAGCACTGTTGATTTCTAGTTGAGCAAAGTTGAAGCACAGTGATAAACGGAGAGTAATTCATTGGATCTCATTGAAAACAACGATCCCTGCAATCAGTGGTTGGTAACTGGAATACTGAAAAGGATTGTATGCCATCTTTTCTGACATGAGTTTTACCTACACTGTCGTAGGCTGTAGTATTGTTTCAACCGTGAAAAATCTCACAAATATATATTTAACAATCCTGGAACAACAGAACTTTCCTTTGCATATAATAGTGCTAAACAATTAGCGTGAATAGCAAAAATGAACTGTTGCAATCCACAGTTAAAGCAGTCTGAGTGGACAGTGATTTCATAATATGATTTAGCTGTATATATAATATAATATAATGTATAATGCCCCTGGTACTCATGCATAGCTCGAAATCCAACGGCTTTTAAGCCTTACTCGCCTTTCATATTTTTCTCATCCAGACACTTTTCCGTCCCCTTATTTTCATTGTTCAGCACCCCAGTACAATTTTCGCAGTATATATCAGATGTCAAACCATCTCAACCACGCAATATTAAATGGGATGCAATTCTTGAAAACAAGTAAAATACAGCACTTTACCCAACAAAAAAAAAGCACTTATCCAAATAAAAATAATAATACAGAACCAGAGTAAAACAACAATAAAATACTCCTCTATCATCTGCCATAACATCAATCTGCCATAACATCAATAATATAGATCCAGAGTAAAACAACAACAATAATATAAACGTCTTACAAATAAAATAAAACTTATAATCTGCCATAACATCAATAAGTTTTATAGGCTAACATCATTGAATTATAATATTTTTTAATAATATCATTCTGCTTTCCAACTAAATCCATCTTGCAAATAAACCACTGCCAATACTCCTCTATCATCTTTTTTTTTTTCGATCCATCCAACGAACTCAGCCCCAGAATAAAATATTTTTTCATCTCAGATTCCTTTTCATCATTCCTGAAATAAGACTCCAGTGCATTTTGTTTTTTCGTGATTGCTTTATCATTATCACTAACTTTGAGTTCTTTTACAATCACTTCATTATTATCTTTAACTTTCATTTTCCATATTAATTTTGATAAATCATATAAATTCTGTTTATGTGGGTCGTCAAAAATACACCTGTTACATTCCATATTCTTCACAAACTTAACCTTAAGCTTAGATATCTTGCTGTTTAATTGTATTTTAGACACATCAAAATGAATATCATCTTTGATGAATTTGAAAAACAAATCTGCTCTTTGTTTTTTTTTATTTGGAGGAATTTCTACATTTTCAAAGAGTTTAATACCTTTTAGTAGAACAATCTCATCATCTTCAGACCAGAATCTAGAAAAAAGAGAGGACTTCTCAGGATTGCATCGTTGCGGCTCCTTTCTCTTCCGATTAGCATCAACTTTTCTTTTCATTTCCTTTGATTTCTTCATTGTTTTTTTCTCCATCTTTGTATCACTCTTCTCCTTAGAAATTGAATCTGACTCGGATTGTGAAAAACAAAACTTTGTGATTTGTTCCTTTTCTTTTGAACCAGAGACAAATAAGGCTGAAGCCATAGTTGTTTTCGGAGTTTTTCTTTTGCCCTTGGCAAAGAATGCGAATGCTGTATAAATAGCTTGGGAAGGGAAGGAGGGGGGGAGGGGTTTCCGAGATGACTCTCCAAATTCTACTTGTTCGGCGTGGCTTTATATTGCCAGGCTAGGGTTACAAAAAAAACTATACCCATGCTGACTTCTACATTGTTTAGGAAATTGAAATATAATTAAAAAAAGGCAACTACAACTAAATCTTGGAAGTTAATAATGTAGACAAAAAATTTATGCCATGTTTTTTTTATTGTAATCTTTATTTATTTGATCGGATTTTTTTATTTTATTTTTTTCATCATTATTTCAACTAGACAAGGAACTTGCATTAGAAATTAATTAGATATAACTAGTTTTTCCGAATAAACTTTACATGCTAAATGATGATTAATGGATATGTGAACCTGATGGGTATTGTTGCAGGGGATTATTAGGGTGGCATCTTCTTATTCCTTGCATTCCCTTAGTGTGGCGGTGGCTCGGAAATTTTCAAATGCTTTACATTATTCCAGGTGACGCGGTCCTCTTGTAGTATGCCCACATAGTCAGAACCACGTGAGTAGAAAGTTATACTTACAAAGAAATTGTTTCACATTTCAAAATCAAAATTAAACTTTCTTATTTTAAAAAATATTATTTTTATATCATTTTCATGTAATAATATCAAAAATAATTTTTAAAAAATAAAAAATAGATTTTAAAATAAAATATATTTTCAAAAACAATATTAAACACATCTAAACATAAAACCTGAACTAGTGGTCAACCCGATACCCAGCTGATCTAGAACTTATCTATATTATAATAATAATAAAAAAAATTGAATTGGTTGATAAAATGCCATTAAACTCATTTATTTTTAAAAAAAATTAAAACAATATTATTTTTATTTTATTTTAAAAAAAAAATAACCTAGAGACTTGAGATTCGATCTTGTTCTAAGTTGGGGTCGAGTAAAAAGAGTATCTGTTCATTTGATTAAATTTGTTTATTCAAATATTTTTTTATTTAAAAAAATAAATTAAATATTTTTTTAATAATTTTAATGATTTGATGTAAAAAAATAAATTAAAATTTATAGAAAAATTATTTTACAATATTTTAATTAAATAATTATTTAAAAAAAACATATGGCATGTTGTTACCATACACAAGTTTAATATAACTCTTTTTTAATTAATAAAATAACATGACAGCGCATCGAAGGGCTATATAGATAAGAACGAGGTTATTTGCCCACACGTTGCGCTGAGTTTTTTTCTATATAAAAAACTGATTGATTTTGTGCATGTTATAATTTTTATTTAAATATTTAATTGCTAAAATTATAATAGATTAAATCCGTTAGAAATGGATTTTTTTCGCCTAAAATGAACAGTTAAAAACCAAAACTAAGAGAGTATATATATAAACATGGACAAATATAGAGACTATTTAGAAATATATCTAAAAAATAAAGGAATTGAAATAAAGAATTAAAAGTATATGGACCGAAATGAAAATAAAATATGTAAATAATTTAAATGGAAGGATTAAATTAAAAAAATTAAAAGTGTTGTAAGGAAAAAATAAATAATTCTTTTATTTCTTGATTTAGTTTCGATCCCTTTATTTTTTCAGTAATTTTGGTATAATTTTAAATAATTTATTTGTATTTATATATCTATACTCTTAGTTTTGACTTTTAATTTTTATTAGAATTTATCATTGTATTAAAAGTAGATTTGGTTAAAAAATAGAGTAAGTTCACGTTTGGTGGTGTGAAATGAAAGTAAAACCCTCTTTTATGCATGTATAATAAATTTTCAGTTGTTAGTTATTTGTTACATTTTTTAAGGTGTCAATATTAAACAAATATTAAAATATATAATTATTTTTAAGAGAAAAAACCTTTAAAATAATTTTTCTTATTATTTTAAATACATTATTTACAATAAAATGAATATATTAAAAAACTAAATAATTGAAAGTCTTGTAGATTGATTGTTTCTCTCTAATGTATAGCATTATTAAAAAAAAATCAAGAATCATTAACATTTTAGGACATATTATAAAATTTGATTTTGCTTACGGCGAAGCGCAGGCAACTAACTTATATATTTTGTAGTTGTAGATAATTTGGCAAAAATAATTCACATGTTTTGTCCATGTGCAGCTTCGTATATTTTTTATTCATATAATATTAGATCTGAAATATCATACATAAAAAAATTATAGAAATCATTTTTTCACAAAAAAACAACATCGATTAATGCATTATCTTGATTATTATTCTTATTATTCTTATTATGATTGTTAAATTGTCACAATTATTATAGCTATCATTGTAACAATTATTATAAATAATTAATATTCTAATCATTAATGACAATATTATCGTTGTCACTATCATTATCGTTACAAAAAAATTATTTGAAGTTTTCCAGAATATTAAGATTAAATTACTTTGAGATTTTTTTTTTAAAAAAAAACTTACTTTATTTTATATATATATATATATATATATATATATATTAAGGTGTTAATATTAAAAAAATACCAAAATATATAATTATTTTTAAGAGAAAAATCCTTAAAAATAATTGTCATCATTATTTTATTTTAAACGCATTTTGCATAATAAAATGAATATATAAAAACCTAATATACAATAATTATTATTATTATTGTAAATAATTTTGCTATAGTAAAAACCAAAAGTTTTATAGGCTGATTATTTTGCTTATATATATATCATTATAAAAAAAATCTAAGACCATTAATATTTTTATGCATGTTAAAAAATTTATTTATGGCAACGGCGAAGTGGAGGGCAAGTGACTCATATATTTTTTCATTGTAGATAAATTGTCCCAATTTTTCCACCTATTTCTTCTATGTGTCACTTCATATATTTTTTATTTATGTGATATTAGATATAAAATATCATACATAAAAAAAGCCGCAGAAGTCAACCTCTAAGAAAAATAACATCAACTGATAAATTATTTTGATTATTATTTTTATTGTTATTATCATGATTGTTAAATTATCACAATTATTATTAGTTATCATTATAAATATTACTATAAATAATTCATATTCTAATTATTATTATTCATACTATCAATGACACCATAATTATTGTTAGAAAAAGAAATTAAATTATTATTTTTATTTTATAAGATTTATTCCTCATATTATTATATTAAAATTATTTCAGAGTACTGATATTAATTTTTTTCCCAAAAAAACCTAGGTCATATATATATATATATATATATATATTAAGGCACTAAGATTAAATAAATATCAAAATATATAATTAGTCTAACATATTTATAAGAAAAAAAACTTACAAATAATCATTATTTTGAATGTCTTATCTTTAGTAATTAGAAATTTCAACACCTAATAATATTAATAAAAAACAATTAAAACACAAAATAAATGTCAAAACAAAAATAAATATTATTAGATTTAAAAAAATTATTTGACTTGAAGAATAAAAAAAAAAGAGAAAAATAATAAATATCAATTTTCAAATGAGCACAACACAAATTAAAATTTAAACATTAAATAAAAAACTGAATAACAGTGGAAATAATAGGAAAAAAACTAAAAGCATGTATATATAAACATAAAACAAAAATAGGAACCATTTAAGAAATATATATAAAAATAAAGGAATTAAAATAAATCCAAGATTAAAAGTATAAGGACCAAAATGAAAAACACATATATAATAAATGTCATTTAAATGACAAAATTTAGCTAGTCGTTCAATTCGCCTTTTAGTTTCCACTTCCACCACATGTTGTGCCTATTTGGGAGTGTGGTTGAGATTGCTTTTCAAAGTGTTTTTCATTCAGAAATACATCAAAATGATATTTTTTTATTTTTTAAAAAAATTATCTAGAAGCACCAAATTTTCATAATTTAAAATTAAAAAAAAAATCATTTTTTTTCAAAATAGTTTTCCAAACGCATTCCCAAACACCCCTGCCATCTCTCACAAAAACCACAGTTCAATTAACATTTCCAGATACTAATGAATAGAGAAAACCATAGTTAAAATCATTATTCATTACTATTTGAAATTGTGATCTCCTTTAGCTATTCTATAAAATAATAGTCGTGGCATGCGTAAGCTGACCCGAACACCCCGATTATAAAAGCAAAAATTATTAATGGGAAAAAAACAGAAAAAAAATGTTAAAAAAAGTGGATTCGGGGATTATTCGTGGCATGCAGAAGTTGCCCCGGATACCCGATTATAAAAAAACCAAAAAAAATATATAAGTGGGAAAAAACTGAAAAAAAATTTAAAAAAAGGGGGTTCAAAGATAAAAAAAATGTATGCGTGGGGAAAAAAATTGTGGTGCGCGTAAGCTGGTTTGGACACTCCGGTTATAAAAAAACCAAAAACTGTATAATTGAAAAAAAAAGAGGAAAAAAATGTATAAAAAAAAGGATCCAAACCCTAATCATAGTGCGCATCAGCTGGTCCGGACACCCCGATTATCAAAAGAACAAACAAAAACAAGGAAGCCCGGTCAAAAAATAAATAAGGGAAAGCACTTTTTCAAACAGTAATGAACAGTGACCACTGTTCATAGTGTTTAAAAGTGCAATTTTGTAGCATGAGAGATTCGAAGTCTCGACGGGGAAAACCACATACCTTCACCACTCGGTCAAACGACTTCATTGTGCAGTTTTAGTGTACAAATAATACTTATATTAGTAAATAATTTCATTTTCATGATTGGAGAGATTCAAACTCTTGCGGGGACCTTAGCAACGCACATCTTAACCACTCGCCCAAAGTCACTTCGTTGTTGATCTAGTATACAAATAATATTTATTTTATTATGTAGTTTTACTATTCCAATCAATAAGATTAATTATACATGTATAAGATAGGGTTTTACTTTCATTTCGCACCATCAAATATGAATTGACTCTGTTTTTTAACCAAAGCTACATTTAATACAAAGATAAATTGTAATAAAAATTAAAAGTCAAAACTAAGAGTATAGATACATAAATACAAACAAATTATTTAAAATTATACCAAAATTGCTAAAAAAAAATAAAGGGATCGAAACTAAATCAAGAAATAAAAGAATTATTTATTTTTGCCCTACAACACTTTTAATTTTTTTTATTTATCCTTCCGTTTAAATTATTTACATATTTTGTTTTCATTTTGGCCCATATACTTGTAATTCTTTATTTCAATTCCTTTATTTTTTTAGATATATTTCTAAATAGTCTTTATTTTTGTCAATGTTTATACATATACGCTCGTAATTTTGGTTTTTAATTGTTCATTTTAGGCGAAAAAAATCCATTTTAAACATATTTAATGTCTTATAATTTTACTAATTAAATATTAAGGTAACCAATGACAATATACACAAAATCAATCAGTTTTCTATATAAAAAAAGTCAAGCGCAGCGCGCGGGCAAGTAACCTCATACAAAACACTAAAAGAGATCAGACATTCACTGTAGTCATAGACACAGATCATTGTCTCAGTAGTGTAATTACTATCTTACCCTTAAGTGCGCCTCAAACTTAGCCTTGGAATCAAGGGTTTTTATGATTTTTTTCAAGGAACCGGTTGACATTACCAGAATGTTTGGGGGTATTTTAGTCTTTGCTATGTATTTTTGCACAGTACAACTATTATTTTACCCTTGCCAACAGACAAAAAACAGTAGCCTACCCGGGGGTATTTTTAATTTTTTACATTTCTTTGCACAGTAAAATAATCATATTACCCTCATATAAGACAAAAAAACCAGAAATATCGACGAGGGTGTTCCTGACATTTCACAATTTTTTGAAAATATATAAATACAGATATGCTCTCTGAAAAGATAAAATTAAAGAGTTGGTTGTAGGGGTGTTTAGGTAATGTGCTCTATTTTTATTATTTTTTCCTGTGGGCACTATGGGCGCTTCGTCCGGACACGTCGATGGTTCTCTTTGTCACGCTCTCTTCCGGTGGCTTGTGCGGCGTCATACGGAAAATGTCCATCCGGTATCTCAACCTCATGGAGGCGCGTGTGGCGTCCCAAGATGGCCAGATCGGAGACGGTAGTCGGTTGAATGTTTTTATATCATTTTCTCTCTCCTAAAAGCCATATTACACGTCAGTCCCCTTTGTTTATGGAGGCTTCATTTCCATCTGAAAAAAAGATAATTTTTTTTAATTATACATAACTAATTATTTTGTTGCGTATGCAAGAAATAATTTTTTTAAAATTATAAATAATACTAGCTACATACCTGTGCTTTGTTGCGTCCTAAATCATATTTCTTTCAACACAAAAAATCATTTGATCCAAAAAAAGATATTTTTTTAAATTATAAATAACTAGTTGTTTGGTGCGCATGCAAGAAATAATTTTATGAAATTATAAATAATACTAGCCACTTACCCGTACTTTGTCGCGACCAGAACCATATTTTGATGTGCATGCAAAAAATATTTTTTTAAAATTATAAATAATACTAGCCACATACCCGTGCTTTGTCGCATCCGAAATCATATTTTTTTTAACCCAAAAAAATCATTTGATCCAAAAAAGATATTTTTTTTAAATTATAAATAAATAATTGTTATGTTGCGTATGCAAGAAATAATTTTTTAAAATTATAAATAATACTAGCCACTTACCCGCGCTTTGTTGCGACCGGAACCATATTTTTTCCAATGCAAAAAAAATCATTTGATAAAAAAAGATAATTTTTGTAAATTATAAATAATATTAGACACTTACCTGCGCATTGTCACGGCCGGAACCATATTTTTTCAACGTAAAAAAATCATTTGATCCGAAAAAATACATAAAGCTAAATGAAGTTGTGAATTTTTTCAACGTAAAAAAATCATTTGATCCGAAAAAATACATAAAGCTAAATGAAGTTGTGAAATCACTATTCAACCACACTCATTTGACTATGGACCATGACAATGCATTTCACGTCTTCTTATGTGTTCTTTTCATACAATTAGCATGAATGGACGTTTAAGTGTTCTTTAGATGTTGTTGATGCGAATTGTTTTGCTGCTCAGGCAATCTTTTTTTCAAGGATGTTTGTATTTGATATAATGAGCATGAACAGTCTCTTAGGTGTTCTTTTGATATTGTTCTTGCTGATTGTTTTGCTGCAAATGCGAGAAATAATTATTTTAAAATTATAAATAATATTAGCCACTTACCCGTACTTTGTCGGGACCGAAACTATAGTTTTTTTCAACACAAAAAAATCATTTGATATGAAAAAAGATATTTTTTAAAAAATTATAAATAATACTAGCCACTTACGATATTTGTATTTTGATACAATTAGCATGAACACTCTTTTAGATGTTCTTTTGATACTGCGCATGCTAATTGTTTTGTATTATTTTTCTCAAGCATCACTGTTCAGGCTAATCTTTAATGAATTTATTTGATTACAATCATTATATAAATAGTTAAAACATAATCAACAATCAAATTGTTTGTTGCGAAAACCAAATCGCTCATCTGTGCTACATTTAATCAATTGTAATTTTATGATTTGCTGGTGAATAATTCACCAACCAGATAAAACATACACAACATTCGATCACTTCAATGCAAAAGGCAAATAACTTATTTTTAACAGATTTTATCAATTATAATTTTATCGATTAATTATTTAACTAATCAATAAAAATACACGTAACAAGCAATTAGTTTGCTATTTAAAAAACCCAGTACAACACCCGGCAAAGCATCTTGTTTGATTTATAATTTCTATCAGTTTACTGTAAAACCAGCTTTTTATTTGTATAAGTATTTGACCTCCATTTCATGGCTTTCATTTTCACTGACTCGATGAAAAAAGAAAGAAAGATTGCAGGGATAAATGCAAGACAACATAAAAGCACGGACCACAATTGGAAATTTCAACGAGTTTAAGTACCAAATATTATTATTATTATTATTAATCGGACAAGGGTGAAGAAACAGTGCATAGACGATTATGCCCCTGGTACTCAAGCATAGCTCGAAATCCAACGGCTTTTAAGCCTCAATCGCCTTTTATATTTTTCTCAACCAGCCACTTTTCTGTCCCCTTCCTTTCTCTGTCGTGTTTTCTAATACATAAACCAGTTTTCAGGCTCACTGTCATCGTTCAGCACCTCGAGTACAATTTTCAGAGTATATATCAGAGGTCAAACCCTCTCAACCACGCAATATTAAATGGATGCAATTCTTGAAACAAGCACAATACAACACTTTACCCGACGAAAAAGAAAGCACACCTCGAGAGTAGTTATTCAAATAAAAATAATAATACAGAACCAGAGTAAAACAACAATTAATACCGTTCCAAACGTCTTACAAATAAAATAAAATAAAATACGTTTTATAAGCTGACGTCATTAAATTGTAATAGTTTTTAATGATATTATTCTGGTTACACACCAAATCCATCATCGAATGCTGGATCTCGGGAGGAGGGGTTTCCGAGATGACTCTCCAAATTCTACTTGGTCGGCGTTTCTTTATATTGCCAGGCTAGGTTACAAAAAAAGTATACCCACTCTGACTTCTAAATTGTTTAGGAAATTGAAATATAATTAAAAAGGGCAACTATAACTAAATCTAGGAAATTAATAATGTAGACAAAAAATTTATGGCTTGTTTTTTTTTATTGTAATCTTTATTTATTTGATCGGATTTTTTTTTGCTTTAGTTTTTTCATCATTATTTCAACATGGAAGTACAAAGGAATTAAATATGGATAGAAATTGGAATTATATAAGAAATATAAAAAACAATTAAAAGAATTAAAATAATATCCAAGATTAAAAGTATAAAGGCCAAAATAAAATAAAATAAAATAAAATAAAATATAATTAATTTCATGTGAAGGACAAAATTGAAATAAATATAAACATTGAAGGATATCAATTTGCATGAGGACAAAAATAAAACTGAATTATATAATCAATTTGCATGGAAAGATAAAATTGAAATAAATCAAAATTTTGATACTGAAAATATTAAGCATTTCAAACCAATCCGGAAAATTTAAAGATTGAGGACTGAAATGAAATTCCAATATGTAATCAATTTTAAAAGAAGGATCAAATTGAAACAATTAAAAACCTATATATATATAAGAAATAAGGACCATACAAAACAATTGAAAGCTTAGGGACTAGAATGAAAAATCACAATAAACAGTGGCGTTGATGTATTCTTGCGCAAATAGGAGAGAGAAAAGGGGGGAATTCAACCGCCATGTCTTCGGCCACCGTGGAAACACACGCACCGCACCACGAGGAAGATAACACGGTGAAAAATGATTCTAGACGCTGGTTAGGTATTTTTCAACGCCTCAATGCACCGCACGCGCCGTTCGAAACCACGGAAATGGACGCCGCGCTTGGCGACGCACCAATAGTAATTCGGCAGTAATATAGTAAAAAAATAGTAAATTATCGGGACAACCCTAAAGCATACTTATGGATTTTATCATATAGGGGATATTTACGTATATGGTCATTTAAAAAATGTGCAATTAGATTATTAACCCTGGTTTTTACTGTTGCGTTTTATCTTATTTCGGGGTAAATTTGTATTTAATTATTCTAAAAAATATGTGCAATAATCTTAATGCCCCTTGCGGTTCCTGTGTATTTTTATCTTATTCATGAGTATTATGGTTATTTGACCCATTCCAAAAAAAAATTATGGTTATTTGACTGTGCAAAAATACACGGAAAATACAAAAATACTTTCAAACAATCTGGTAATACCAACTGGTCCCATGAAAAAATAAAAAATACTCCTAATCTCATGGCAAGATCTGAGACACACTAAAAAAAATAATTACAATATTTGAATCCATAGTGAATTATCTCTACAGCTACGGTAAACGACCGAGCTCATTTAGGTTATTAAGGTTCTTTTAATGGTGGGCTGATCGAGACCCGAATTAACCACAAATCAGGAGGTTTAATAAATATATTGGAAAACATTAGCGGTAATTATTATTATTATTATTTTTAATTATTATTATTTTTTTATCTAGGAGGCCCCGCTGTCGGTAACAGGCAACGTAAAAGAGTAATAAACAATGTAAACCCTTAAAATTAGAAAGACGAATCAAAAAGAAAATAGACCATTTCTTTAGCAAGAGAGCACTGTTGATTTCTAGTTGAGCAAAGTTGAAGCACAATGATAAACGGAGGGTAATTCATTGGATCTCATTGAAAACAACGATCCCTGCAATCAGTGGTTGGTAACTGGAATACTGAAAAGGATTGTAAGCCATCTTTTCACAACTTCTTTGTAGGGATCTGACATGAGTTTTACCTACACTGTCGTAGGCTGTAGTATTGTTTCAACCGTGAAAAATCTCACAAATATATATTTAACAATCCTGGAACAACAGAACTTATAAAATAGTGCGAAACAATGAGCGTGAATAGCAAAAATGAACTGTTGCAATCCACAGTTAAAACAGTCTGAGTGGATAGTGATTTCATGATATGATTTGGCTGTATGTATAGTACTCATGCATAGCTCGAAATCCAACGGCTTTTAAGCCTCAATCGCCTTTTATATTTTTCTCAACCAGCCACTTTTCTGTCCCCTTCCTTTCTCTGTCGTGTTTTCTAATACATAAACCAGTTTTCAGGCTCACTGTCATCGTTCAGCACCTCGAGTACAATTTTCAGAGTATATATCAGAGGTCAAACCCTCTCAACCACGCAATATTAAATGGATGCAATTCTTGAAACAAGCACAATACAACACTTTACCCGACGAAAAAGAAAGCACACCTCGAGAGTAGTTATTCAAATAAAAATAATAATACAGAACCAGAGTAAAACAACAATTAATACCGTTCCAAACGTCTTACAAATAAAATAAAATACGTTTTATAAGCTGACGCATTAATTGTAATAGTTTTTAATGACATTATTCTGGTTACAAACCAAATCCATCATCGAATGCTGGATCTCGGGAGGAGGGGTTTCCGAGATGACTTATTTTTATTTTGGCCCTTATACTTTTAATTATTTTATTTGAATTTAATTCCTTTAATATTATATATATATATATATATTTATACATTAATCTCTATTTTTTTCCATGTTTATATGTATATTCTCTTAGTTTTAGTTTTTATTTTTTTCTTATTTTCTCTTTTGTTGGGGTTGTATTTTTTTATTTGGTCCTTAAATTTTAATTTGTGTTGGTGATCATTTGAAAATTAATATTTATTTTTTTTTGTTTTTTTTCTATTCTTCAAGTCAAATGTTTTTTTAAGGCTAATAATATATTTTTTTTTTTTAAGGCTAATAATATATTTATTTTTATTTTGTCATTTTTTTTACTCTTTTCTTATAATTTTGTTTTTTTTATTATTTATGCAATACTAATAATAATAATAATAATTTTAGATGTTCTTTTAAAATGATTTTTTAAGGCTAATATTATTTATTTTTGTTTTGTCATTTATTTTATTTTTTTGTTCACTCTTTCGTTATAATTTTTAGTTTTTTTTTTATTTTTCGAGGTAAATTTGTTTTTTTCATTATATATGCAATAATAATAATAATTTTAAATGTATTTTTTGTTTGCTCTTTTTAAAAGTTTTTGAGTTTTTTTATTCCCCAGAGTAAGTTAATAATTTTTATTAATTTGATAGTACTGGTGATAATAATTTAAGGTGTTATGATCATGATAATAATAGTGACATTATAAATTATAATGATAATAGTGATTATAATTTATTATAATGGTTATAGTGCTTATGATGTAACTAACCCTCTCAACCACGCAATATTAAATGGATGCAATTCTTGAAACAAGCACAATACAACACTTTACCCGACGAAAAAGAAAGCACACCTCGAGAGTAGTTATTCAAATAAAAATAATAATACAGAACCAGAGTAAAACAACAATTAATACCGTTCCAAACGTCTTACAAATAAAATAAAATACGTTTTATAAGCTGACGCATTAATTGTAATAGTTTTTAATGACATTATTCTGGTTACAAACCAAATCCATCATCGAATGCTGGATCTCGGGAGGAGGGGTTTCCGAGATGACTCTCCAAATTCTACTTGGTCGGCGTTTCTTTATATTGCCAGGCTAGGTTACAAAAAAAGTATACCCACGCTGACTTCTACATTGTTTAGGAAATTGAAATATAATTAAAAAAGGCAACTATAACTACATCTAGGAAATTAATAATGTAGACAAAAAATTTATGGCTTGTTTTTTTTATTGTAATCTTTATTTATTTGATCGGATTTTTTTTTGCTTTAGTTTTTTCATCATTATTTCAACTAGACGTGGAACTTGCATTAGAAATTAATTAGATATAATCCTCCACACGCGATTTCATTTTATTCACTTTATTATGTTAAAAAGTAATTTTATATTTTTTTAAATCTAATAAAACTTATATATTTTATTGAACTTTCACAATATTATGGATTCTCACGCCAAATCTATTCTATGAGAAGTTTTATATTACATTAGGAGTAAACATCGCTAGTTACTATATAGATCCATTTTAAAGATATAAAGACATAACTATGAAAGAAGAAATCATATTTCATGTCTTTAAAAATTATATTATAAATTTGGATTTATTTCAATTTCATCCTTTAATTGAAATTGATTATATATTTCCTTTGCATTTCGGTTCTTATTCTTTTAATTATGAATTTTATTTTAAATCCCTTAATCTTTTCGGTATAACAATTTTGATTCGTTTCAATTTTGTCCTTTAATTGGCATTAATTATATATTGTATTTTTATTTCGGTCTTTATTATTTTAATTTGGGGTTTGGTTTTAAATCCCTTAATATTTTCGTTATCGAATTTGGATTCTTATCAATTTGGTCCTTCGATTGAAATTAATCATAAGTTTTATTTTTATTTTGGCCCTTATACTTTTAATTATTTTATTTGAATTTAATTCCTTTAATATTATATATATATATATATATATATTTATACATTAATCCCTATTTTTTTCCATGTTTATATGTATATTCTCTTAGTTTTAGTTTTTATTTTTTTCTTATTTTCTCTTTTGTTGGGGTTGTATTTTTTTATTTGGTCCTTAAATTTTAATTTGTGTTGGTGATCATTTGAAAATTAATATTTATTTTTTTTTGTTTTTTTTTCTATTCTTCAAGTCAAATGTTTTTTTAAGGCTAATAATATATTTATTTTTATTTTGTCATTTTTTTTACTCTTTTCTTATAATTTTGTTTTTTTTATTATTTATGCAATACTAATAATAATAATAATAATTTTAGATGTTCTTTTAAAATGATTTTTTAAGGCTAATATTATTTATTTTTGTTTTGTCATTTATTTTATTTTTTTGTTCACTCTTTCGTTATAATTTTTAGTTTTTTTTTTATTTTTCGAGGTAAATTTGTTTTTTTCATTATATATGCAATAATAATAATAATTTTAAATGTATTTTTTGTTTGCTCTTTTTAAAAGTTTTTGAGTTTTTTTATTCCCCAGAGTAAGTTAATAATTTTTATTAATTTGATAGTACTGGTGATAATAATTTAAGGTGTTATGATCATGATAATAATAGTGACATTATAAATTATAATGATAATAGTGATTATAATTTATTATAATGGTTATAGTGCTTATGATGTAACTAATTATGGTTTTGATGGTAATAATAGCAATAACTCATAAAATAATAATAAAATATCAATAATGACAAAAACAAATATAATAATGATAATAATACTAATTATAATTTAAATAATATTAATAAAAATAATGATGGTGGTTATCGTGATGATTATTATTGTAATAATGACAAAGATTATAGCAATACTGCCAGTAATAATCAGAATATTAATTATTTACAATAATGATTATAATAGAAGCTATAATAATTATAAAAATTTAAGAATCATGATAATAAAAATGTGATAATAATCAAAATAATTCATAAGTCGATGTTGTTTTTGTTCAAAATTGACTTTCACGACTTTTTATGTATAATATTTCAGTTTTAATATCATATAAACAAAAAATATACGAAACCACACATAGACAAAACGGGTGGGGAAATTGGACCAAATTATTTACAATAAAAAAATATATGAGCCACTTGCCTTGCATTTTGTTGCAGCTACAACCACATTTGTTAACATGTAAGAAAATGTTAATGGTTCTAAATTTTTTTTGTGATACTATACATCTGAGCAAAATAATCAATCTATAAAACTTTTGATTATTTAGTTTCCTTATATATTCATTTTATTATGAATAAGACATTCAAAATAATGATAACAATCATTTTTAAGGTTTTTCTTATTCAAACTATGTGAGACTAATTATATATTTTGATATTTATTTAATATAATAATACGAAGAATAAATCTTTAAAAATAAAAATAATAATTTAATTGTTGTAAAATACAATGATGGTCGTGTAGTTTATCTGCTTCAATCCTACCAGTGATAAAAATTATTTACTAAGCCCGTAAAGTGCAGACAATTTAACTAGTTATACGTAAAAGGAAGATGAAAAAATAGAGGATCCTTGACAAACCACTTTTACTCTATTCTGGACATCACCCATCATAAAAAAACATGTTGAAATATATCAAACCCGACTACAAAATTCAGGATGATGACATAAGAAAACATTGTAAAGGTGTTGTAAAGGTCGATAGAGCAACGCCTTGGAAAAACAAATCAAACAAAACAAAAAAAGATGAGCATCCACTTATATTCAATAAATAAATTATATTCTATTCAAGAATAAAACTTTTTCAAAAAATAAACTTAACAAAGAATAAAAAATAAAAAGACTTGAGGTGACTCATTGAAATAACAAAAAAGCTTTAACCAATGTCATAGAAAAGCATTGGAAAAAAATTGAGCTCAATCTTTAATTAAATAAATATTAAAGGATGAAATAAAAAAAAGCATAAAAATAAAACTAAAGCAATCTGAGGCAAGCCTCGTGAAACTAGGTTACATTTAAAGTTTGGAACCTATGAGGACACTAACTTCATCAAGCTCAAATCCAAGTCAGTTAGATATTGAAGAGTTAAATCGAGTAAAAAAATATTCTTTTTAAAATTTTGCAAAGCAAAAGAAAAAAGAAGGGTAATGAAAGGTCTTATGAAACAAATTATAAAGGATGGAATAAAAGAAATTATACTATATACTAAAAGATATCAGAGTTCAGTTACTATAGCTTGTGAGACAAATCACTATGGATTATAATAGTGTTGCTCAGTTTTCGGTTCGGTTCGGTTCGCCAAATTTATATGTTTTAGTTATTTTTGCACAAATATCGGTTATTGTAGCTTTTGAGACAAATCACTGTAGATTATAATATTGTTGCTCAATTTTCGGTTCGGGTCATTCGGTTCGCCAGATTTATATGTTTTAGTTATTTTTGCACAAATAAATACCAAGACGTGCCTGTGGCTCAGTGGAAAAGGTGTGACTTTACTAAGCTCGAGGGCGAGGGTTTGAGCCCTGCAAAGCGCGTCTGATCATGCTTTTATGTTTTTTTTTTCTTTTCTTTTTTAACTTATATATTTTTTGTTCTTTCTTTTGGTTTTTTTTATTAATTTTTAATTTTCACATCAAATGATTTTTTTAGGTAATAATTTTTTTTTCATTTTTTGTTTTCTCTTTTACTAAAGTTATTGATCTTTTTTTTCTTTGATTGAATTTTTTCCCCATTATTAACATAATAATAATAATAATTTTAGTTTTTTTTCTTACTTTCTCTTTTGTTAATTTTTTTGATTTTTTCTGGGGATAATTTAATAATTTTTATTGTTTTGGCGATAATAGTAATGATATTTTTAGATGTTAAGGCTTCGATATTCCTATTGTTATAATATGATATGTTTATGTGTTTCATTATATCAAACCTTGCATGTATAGATGATATATTTTATTTGATTTTTTCATTTGATTGAAATTGATAATATATTTGGTTTTTATTTCGGCCCTTATACTTTTAATTTTTTATTTTAATTCTTTTAATTTTTTGTAGTTCTTAAATAATCCATGTCCATGATTATATTTATGTGCATTTAGTTTTGGTTTTTAATTTTTATTATTTTCTCTTTTGTTGAGATAACATTTTTTCAAAAACTTTATTCTTAAATTTCAGTTTGTGTTTATGATCATTTGAGAATTGATATTTCTTATTTTTTTTCTTTTGTTTTTTCTTTTTTTTTATTTTCACATCAAATGATTTTTTTTAATTTTTTTGGTTGTTTTATTAAAGTTTTTGGGTTTTTTATTCTTTTATTGAATTTATTTTTCCATTATTCACGCAATAATAATAATAATAATTTTTTTTCTTACTTCCTCTTTTATTAATGTTTTTGAGTTTTTTTCTCCTCGAAATAATTTAATAATTTTATTGTTTTAGCAATAATAGTAATGATATTTTTAGATGTTAAGCCTTCGATGTTGTTGTTGTTATAATATGATGTGTTGATGTGTTTTATTTTATCAAACCTTGCATGTATAGATGTTATATTTTATTTTTGAACTAGCAAAATCTATTAATTATTTCAATACTAACAATCATAAAAAATATTTGCTCGGCCCGCAACGTAATGCTGGTAATTAACTAGTGAAACTCTAAAAATTATCCTATACTACAAAAATAGCAATTAAAAAAATAAAAATCAAGTTTGACAAAGCAAAAACAATTAACGAGGATGATATCAAAAATTAATTCTATTTCAAAAAATTACTTAAAAAAAATATAACCAAAACAACATGGACTAAAAAAAAAGAAATAGATTTTTTGGGGATAATTTGAAAAATCAGTGTGGTAGGGCGCAAACTCCAAGAAAAAAAGAGGAAAAATAAGAAGAATAGTAATGGCCTTCAGTGAAAAACCAAACCTTCTACCAGTGTATGTGCCACGTACCTAAAAGAAATAAAACAAAGATCATTGGCAATCTATTGTGATTCCATTGCGAACATCGTCCATCATAAAAAAACACTTGTTTGGATGGTTTAAACCCAACCATAAAATTCCAGACTATGACATAAGAAAAGGTTGCGTTGGTTACTCTAGCAATGTCCAAAATGAAGCGAACATCCTCCCATATTCAATAAATAAATTATATTCAACTCAAGAATATATTTTTAGAAAAATAAACTTAGCAAAGAATAAAAAATAAAAAGACTTGAGGTAACCCATTTAAATAATAAAAAATGATAAAACCAAGCCCATAGAAAAGCATGAAAAACTAATTTGAGCTCCATTAACAAATATACTAAAACAAAACGGAAATCACTGTTCACACACACTCAAAGTCACTGTGGACGCGAGCTTTGTCCTCCGTGTGTTGCGCGAGTTCGTCCACCCTATTTTTTTTTGTTTTTTCCTGATGTGAACAGTGTAATGACGCTCGGACCCCCGCTAATAAGACAAAAACACATTTTCGGCTGAGGGCTACGGTTGTAATTGCACGCGTACGGACCGGTCCGGTCCGCCGGAACCTTTTTTTTTTAATATTTTTGAAAATGTGTTATGACGTTCGTAGCCCCCGAAACGACAAAATCCATCAATTAGTCGCAGGGGTGGTTTAGTAATTGACCACGACGTTACTGTGCCCTTGCGTCAGCGCTGTCAGGGGGCCGTACGGGCGCGTCGGCGCGTTTCGTGACCTCGTCTATTCAGGCGGCACGTGCGGCTTCATACGGCGGTTAAAATTTTTCCGCCGCCGGTGCAAACGATTCGCAACCCTTCCCTGAATCTCATGGAGTGGCGCGTGCTATTCACAGATCTACGTGGAGGCTCATATAGTCGGTTGAACGTTTATGTCCTCTTTTCTCTCTCCTCAGCGCCGGAATCAATATCAGTCCCCCAAGTTATTGTGCATGCATTTCAGTCCCTTGGCTTTTGTTTGATTTTTGTAATCCAAGTTTCAAATTCTTTCAATTTCGTCCTTTCATTCAAATTGATATATATGCAATTTGCATGTCAGTCCCTCTTCTTTGAATTTTTTGGTTTTCTATTAGATCCCTGAATTTTTTTAGTGCAGCAGGTTATATTGTTTTCAATTTTGTCATTCATTTCAAATTCATTATATATTGCACTTTAATTTCAGTCCCTCTTCTTTTAAATTTTTTTCCTTTTAAATCTTTGAATATTTTTGGTACAAAAGTATGAATTGTTGTCAAATTAATCCTTCATTTTAAATTAATTATATCTTTTATTGTTATTTTGGGCCTTATGTTTTTAATTGTTCTTTTGAAATTGATTTCCTTTATTATTATTTATATATTGATGCATTATTCCCTATTATTGTACAAGTTCATGTATATATTTTTCTTTAATTTGGTTTTGGATATTTCTTTTATCTTTTCTTTTGTTGGGGTTTCTTTTTATTTAGTCTTCAAATTTTATTCCTGGTAGTAATCATTTGAAAAATAATTTTTTTTAAATCATAAATATTTTTTAAATGCTAACAATGATGATGATGATGATGATGATGATAATAATAATAATAATAATAATAATAATAATCTTTTTTTTAAATCACAAATATTTTTTAAATGCTAACAATGATAATAATAATAATAATAATAATAATAGCAATGCTAATTTTTATTTTTATTTTATTTTTTTGTTAAAGTTTCTTGAATATTTTTAGTCTATCATTAATTATATGTTCTAATATTTATTGAATGTTATCGCATAGGAATATATATAGGGAGACGAAAACATGACCTAAGATTTTTTGAATAAAAAAAACTTAATATCAGTATTCTTAAATACATTTTATATAATAATATAATGAATTACTCAAATAACATAAAATTTTTTTTATTGAATATTGTCGCCTATAAATATATAGAGAGAGGAAAAAAATGACCTAGGATTTTTTCCTTAAAAAAATTTAATATCAATATTCTTAAATAAATTTAATATAATAATATAATTAATAAATCTTATAAAAAAAAATTTCCTTTGAATTTAATTTGGTGCTCTTTTGTTTAAGTTTATTTCTTAAAAACAAATTTGCAATATTTTAATTTTTAATATTTTAAATATAATATTACCGGGGGGAAAATTAAACTAAAAAAAAATTACAAATTTACTTAGGTTATCTACAATTAAAAAATATACGGGTCACTTCCCGTTTCGATTCATGTTATTTTTAGACGGCAAATAAGTCATTATAGCACGTAAAAAAATTATGTTCATTTCTAGAAAAAAATTTAAATATTTTTATTTTTAATGTGTCGGATCTAATATTGCTAGGGAGAAAATTGAACTCAAGAAAAATATATAGAGGGAGAGGAAAAATGACCTAGGATTTTTTTAAGGACATAAATTCATATTAGTATTCTTAAATACATTTAATATAATAATAAGATGAATAAATCTAATAAAATAAAAAAAATATTGGCTTCAAAATTAAATTTTGTGCTCTTTTGTTTAAGTTTATTTATTGAAATAAATTTGCAGTGTTTTGACTTTTTAATTATATATTTGTGTATTTATATCAAATTAAAATATGTTAAACCAATTATATGTTCTAATATTTATTAAATATTATCGCCTAAGAATATATAGAGAGAGAACAAAATAGCCTAAGATTATCCTTTAAATTAAATGTATTATGGAAATTATGTCAAATTAATTATATATTTGTATATTTATGTCAAACTAAAATATGTAAAACTAATTATATGTTTGAATATTTATTGAATATTATCGCCTAAAAATATATTGAGAGAGAGGAAAAATGACCTAGGATTTTTTTAAGGACAAAAATTCATATCATGTTTTCTTAAATATATTTAATATAATAATATGATTAATAAATATTATATAAAAAAAATATTGGCTTCAAAATTTAATTTTGTGCTCTTTTATTTAAGTTTATTTATTTACAAGAATTTCCAATGTTTTCATTTTTAATATTTTAGATCTAATATTACTGGGGAAAAAAACATCTAAAAAAAAATGTTGACAAATTTACCTGCATTATCTACAAGTCAAATTAAAAAATATACAAGTCACTTTCCGTTTCCATTAGACTATTCTTTTTAGACGGCAAATAAATAATTATAACACACAAAAAAATTAAGTTTATGTTTTAAAAACAAATCACAATATTTTTATTTCTAATATGTCTGATATTTATTGAATATTATCGCCTAAAAATATATTGAGAGAGAGGAAAAATGACTTTGGATTTTTTGAAAGACAAAAATTCATATCAGTATTCTTAAATATAATTATAATAACTAAATATCAAAATAATAAAATACAATACATATAAAAGCAATCAATTTTCTACATAGATAAAAAAAACCCGCCGCATCGCCCAGGTATACCGCTCTTAAATACATTTAATACAATAATATAATGAGTAAATCGGATAACATAAAAAAAATTGTCTTCGAATTTTAATTTTGTACTTAACAAAATAATAATAATAATAATTTAATTGTTTTTCTTGCTTACTCTTTTGTTAATGTTTTTTTTCTCTGGATAATTTAATAATTTTTATTGTTTTGACAGTAATGGTAATGATATTTGTTTTTTTTTTAAAGTTTCTAGGATATTTTTAGTCTTTCATCAATTATATGTTCTAATATTTATTGAATATTATCGCATAGGAATATATATAGGGAGAAGAAAACATGACCTAGAATTTTTTGAATAAAAAAATTAATATCAGTATTATGAAATACATTTAATATAATAATATAATGAGTTAATCGAATAACATAAAAAAAATTTGTCTTCGAATTTTAATTTTGTACTTGACACAATAATAATAATAGTAATAATAATAATAATAATAATAATAATAGTAATAGTAATAGTAATAATAATAATAATAATAATTTAATTATTTTTCTTGCTTACTCTTTTGTTAATATTTTTTTCCTCCGGATAATTTAATAATTTTTATTGTTTTGACAGTAATAGCAATGATAATTTTTATTTTTATTTTATTTTTTTGTTTTTATCTTTTGTTAAAGTTTCATGAATATTTTTAGTCTATCATTAATTTTATGTTTTAATATTTATTGAACATTATCGCATAGGAATATATATAGGAAGAAGAAAACATGACCTAGGATTTTTTGAATAAAAAAATTTAATATCAGTATTCTTAAATACATCTAATATAATCATATAATAAATAAATCGGATAACATAAAAAAAATTGTCTTCGAATTTTAATTTTGTACTTAACACAATAATAATAATAATAATAATAATAATAATAATAATAATAATAATAATAATAATAAGAATAGTAGAAGTAGTAGTAGTAGGAGTAGTAGTAGTAGTAATAATAATAATGATAATTTAATTTTTTTTCTTTCTTACTCTTTTGTTAATATTTTTTCCCTCCAGATAATTTAATAATTTTTATTGTTTTAACAGTAATAGCAATGATAATTTTTATTTTTATTTTATTTTTTTGTTTTATCTTTTGTTAAAGTTTCTTGAATATTTTTAGTCTATCATTAATTATATGTTCTAATATTTATTGAATATTATCGCATAGGAATATATATAGGGAGAAGAAAACATGACCTACGATTTTTGAATAAAAATATTAATATCAGTATTCTTAAATACATTTAATATAATCATATAATAAATAAATCGGATAACATAAAAAAAATTTATCTTTGAATTTTAATTTTGTACTTGACACAATAATAATAATAATAATAATTTAATTTTTTTTCTTGCTTGCTCTTATTTTAATATTTTTTCCCTCCAGATAATTAAATAATTTTTATTGTTTTGACAATAATAGCAATGATAATTTTTATTTTTATTTTATTTTTTTGTTTTATCTTTTGTTAAAGTTTCTTGAATATTTTTAGTCTTTCATTGATTATATATTCTAATATTTATTGAATATTATCGCCTAGAAATATATATAGGGAGAAGAAAACATGACCTAGGATTTTTTGAATAAAAAAATCAATATCAGTATTCTTAAATACATTTAATATAATCATATAATAAATAAATCGGATAACATAAAAAAAAATTGTCTTCGAATTTTAATTTTGTACTTAACACAATAATAATAATAATAATAATAATAATTTAATTGTTTTTCTTGCTTACTCTTCTGTTAATATTTTTTCCCTCCGGATAATTTAATAATTTTTATTGTTTTGACAGTAATAGCAATGATAATTTTTATTTTTATTTTATTTTTTTTGTTTTATCTTTTGTTAAAGTTTCTTGAATATTTTTAGTCTTTTATTAATTATATATTCTAATATTTATTGAATATTATCGCCTAGGAATATATATAGGGAGAAGAAAATATGACCTAGGATTTTTTGAATAAAAAAAATTAATATCAGTATTCTTAAATACATTTTATATGATAATATAATGAATTAATCGAATAACATAAAAAAAAATTTGTCTTCGAATTTTAATTTTTTCCTCTTTTTTAAAAAATTATTTCTTAAAAAAAATTACAATATTTTTGTTTTTAATATTTCAGATCTAATATTACTGGGCAAAAAAGTACAACTTAAATTTTTTTGACACATTTACCTAGATTTCAAAAATATGCGAGTAACTTCCCGTTTCAATTACACTATTCTTTTTAGACAGCAAATAAGTCATTATAGCACACAAAAAACAGTTTTTTTCTAAAAACATATTACAATATTTTTATTTACAATGTGTCAGATCTAATATTACTGGGCAAAAAATACAACTGAAAAAAATATGAAAAATTTACCTAGGTTATTTACAATTAAAAAATATGCGAGTCACTTCCCGTTTCGATTATACTGTTCTTTCTAGACGACTAAGAAATAATTATTGCACGCAAAAAAAATATGTTTATTTTTAAAAACAAATTATAATATTTTTTAATGCGTCAGATCTAATATTACTGAGGAACAAAACAACTCATAAAAAAAAATGACAACTTTACCTAGGTTATCTACAATTAAAAAATATACGAATCACTTCCCATTTCGATTACTCTATAAAATATGTGAAACTAATTATATGTTTTAATATTTATTGAATATTACCGCCTATAAATATATAGAGAGAGGAAAAAAATGACCTAAGATTTTTTGCTTAAAAAAATTAATATCAATATTCTTAAATACATTTAATATAATAATATAATTAATAAATCTTATAAAAAATTTTTTGCCTTTGAATTTAAATTTGGTATTCTTTGTTTAAGTTTATTTTTTAAAAACAAATTTACAATATTTTCATTTTTAATATTTTAAATATAATATTACCAGGGAAAAAATTAAACTCAAAAAAAAATTACAAATTTGCTTATGTTATCTACAATTAAAAAATATACAGGTCACTTTCCGTTTCGATTTATGTTCCTTTTAGACGGCAAATAAGTCATTATAGCACGTAAACAAATTAAGTTCATTTCTGGAAAATATTTAATTATTTTTATTTTTAATGTGCCAGATCTAATATTGCTAGGGAGAAAATGGAACTCAAAAAAAAAAAAAATTGCCAAATTTACCTAGGTCATCTACAATTAAAAATATATGAACCACTTCCCATTTAGATTAAACTATTCATTTAAGGCGGAGGAAAAATTTATATATTACATATTTAATCTATTATAGTGTTACTGATTAAATATTTAAACAACTAATTACGGCATTTTAAAAATCAAATAGTTTTCTACATAGAAAAAACCCTAACGCAATGCGCGGGCAGGCATTCTAATTATACAATGCAAAAAACTTATTTCTAACATATTTGATCTATTGCAATTTCAGTAATTAAACATTAAAATAACTTATTATAGGGCGAAAAAAATATAAGTTTATTTCTGGAAAAAAATAATTACAATATTTTTATTTATAATGTGTTAAGTCTAATATTACTGAGGAAAAAATGCAACTCATAAAAAAAAATTACTTGCGTTATCTGCAATTACAAAATATACAAACCACTTTCTATTTTGATTATATAGATTTTATCAATTATAATTTTTACTAATTAAATATTAAAATAATAAAATACAATATATATAAAAGCAATCAATTTTCTACATAGATAAAAAACCCGCCGCATCGCGCGGGTATACCGCTCGTAATTAACTAAATAAATATTGAATGATAAAATAAAAAAATATTGAATAAAAAATTATCAAAAGAAAAAAAACCCTGAAGCAATCTAAAGACAAGCCTCATAAAATGAGGTTAATTTTGAAAGTTTGCAACTCGTGGAAAACACAGACTTAACCAATTCTGAAATTCAAGCTGGTTAAATATTGAAGAATTAATTTAGGTAATAAAAATACTAATTTTGAAAATTTTCTAAGTAAAAAAAAAACAAGAATGAGAATACAGTACATGAGGAAAAGAACTAAGAAAGGGTGGAATGAAAATAATGAAACTCTGAAAATTATCCTATAATACAAAATAACAAATAAAACAATGTGAATCAAGTTTGACAAAGAAAAACAAATTAAATGATGATGAAATCGAAAAAAAAATCTAATTCAATAAATAATTTAAAAAAAATATAACCAAAAGAACATGGAATCAATAAAAAAAGAAATAGAATTATGGGGATGAATTGAAAAATCAGGTGGGAGAGCCCAAACACTGAGAAAAAGAGAGGAAAAGAAAAGAAAAGAAATGACTTATGGTGACAAGCTGAACCTCCTAACGGTGTATGATCCACATACCCAAATGGAAAATCAACAATAAAATATCATTGGCAATCCATTATGAACATTCCACTCATAAAAAAGCATAATTGTTTGGACATTTCTACCCAACCGTAAAATTTTGGACTATGACATAAGAAGAAGTTGCATTGGTTGCTAGAGCATAATTGTTTTAAGAGAAATAAACTTAACAAAGAATAAAATACAAAAAGACTTGAGGTAATCCAAATAAATAATAAAACCAAGGCAATAGAAAACCATGGAAAAAGAAATTGATCACAATCTTTAATTAAATAAATATTGAATGATTAAATAAAAAAATTGCATAAAAAATGATAATAAAAAACTAAAGCAATATGAGGCAAGCCTTATAAAACCTGATTAAATTTCAAAGTTTGCAACTCATGAAATCTTAGACATAGATTCCAAGCTAGTTACATTTTGAAGAATTAAATCGGGTAATAAAAGTATCGCTTTTGAAATTTGGAAATAAAAAAACAAAAATGATAAGAATTAAACAATCAAGTAAAATTAAATGAAACTGAAATTTATCAAGAAAACAAATATTGATATGAAACTTCAATTTATATTGTGAATTTTTATCTTATCTTAACGTTAGCTAGTTAACAGATCCGTTATATAATTAACCCTAACTAATAAATAATTACAGTGTCTGAACTAATGATTTAATTTAATAGTAGTTTTAAGAACTAGATAAATTAACTAATCTATACAACAGATCTATTCACAATTCATGTTTATTTTTTTGAATGTTCTTCCAAAGATTAATACATATATCCATCATATTATTAAGCTCAATTGCTTTACAAGTTCATATATCACAACTCGAGTTTTGATAACAAACCTAGTAATATATTGTTCACAATAACAACTTAGATACTATAGAAATTAAGATAAACAATCATAGAAATATGCATAACAAAACAAATATTTTATCATATAAAATGAAAATAAATGGAAGAATATGTCTCACAGTTCTTAAAATTCGAAGGTTTATGTGTCCTTAAAACCAAGAAAAATAGTTTAGTCTTACATATCTATTGAACAATTACAACAAAATATGAAAGAATGCTTGAATTTGGGTTTGAGGAGAGAGTATTTGTGTTTCTTTATTCTAGTTGTCCTTTCTCTCTTTCCTTTCCTTTCTCTCTTTCTTTTTATAGCCTAGGAAATCCTAGTCCCTACTTAATAAAATAGTCCTCCCTTATGTAGATAATTTTATATTTAAATACTTCAATAACTATTTTCCTAAAAATGAGAAATAGCCTTGCATGAAATCTTCAAGCTTTAACGTAGAGGAGTTAAATTGCTTAAATAAGGACTTGGATGTCGGTTTGGATGCTTTGAGACACAATTTGGACTTGTTTCTTCACAAAACTTGTCTGCTGGCAGAATTCATGTGTCATCTTAGAAACATTATCTCTCTCATATGAGCTCTTTTTCTAATAAAAATGGATACAATGATAGGTTTGAGTAAAAAAAAATCCAAGAAATGGACTTTTGTAACTCAACATATTCAAGTTGAAATAGCCAAAGGTCAGCATTGACAGAATACAAGATTTGATTTTCGAGGTTGTGATTTCCATGTTCTTTATTTATTTATTTTTCTTAACATAGATATCTAGGAATGTATGGATGTTATAATTTTAATGCCATTAAAATCACTTAATTTTGATCTCTGAGTTTAAGATCTGCATAAAACATCGATTGAAGGTCAAATATGTCAATTACCTTGAATTTACTCCTTTTTAAATCTTTCTTCCAAAAGTGACTTCAAAAGATAAAGCAAAGAATATTAAGACATTTATATATAAAACATACACAAAACATTAGTTAAATGTGAATTATCGAATAATATGGTTGCATCGAACACCCCCTCACTTAGCTCTTGCTCATCCTTGATAAATCAGAGATAAAATCAAATTGAAATTAAATTAAATTAAATTACTATGACTAATCTCTTAATATCCCATCAATGTATAATAATATATAAATTATAAACAAAAATCCAAACAAGAAGGATAAAGAGTACAAAGTTTCATGAATTTATTTACATGCAAACTTCAAAACTCAATTGATGGTTGAGATTTAAATGAAATGTATTTCATGCAAAAGTGATAGGTCATCTCATTGATATACACTCTAACACACGTGTTTAAGGTTTATTTGTTTAAACATCTCAAATTCAATCAATGAATATGTTCTATCATAATCTTACTCTTCAATCTCATCTCCATTACTAACACATTACAAGCAATGTATGAATCAAAAGGTCTTAATTTTTGGTTGTAATGGGGCTAAGGTTAAGGTGAGGTAAAAGAAAAGGCTAAAACCAAAGAAAGTAAGTAGAGCATTCTAAAAAATTTATCTTTTGAAACAAGATATCCCATCAAAGCACACAAAATTCCATCATTAATCACCAATGCTTAACTTCTTTTGATTTTTTCAAGCTTCATCAACATAAAATTTTAAGGACAACAGAACTCTTCGCTTCTCCTTTCTTTTATTTTTTTCTTTTTTTTCCATTGGAAACTTTGCCTATCTTTTCATCAAACATCCCTTTTTTTTCTTTTCACATAATTTCCAATCATAATCCCATGAGACATCAAAAGGTATATGTTGTACAAATCCTTGCCAATGTAAAAGGAAAAGATATAAAAAGTTAAGGCTTACACATGGATAAAGCAAAGAAAAGATAAACAAGCTCAAAAAGGACTCACTAAGGATAATATATTTTAGGTTGGTTTTTTGGTTCAAGTGGTTAAAATTTCTAATGCCTTTATCATCTTTATGTACATATGTAATACGAATGTAATCTCAACAAGATATGAAACGAGTTCTAAAGATACATATCATTAAAAGAATGCACAATTAAAGAATAATATTGAAGGCTCAAAACCTTGCATTGGTATAACATTATAAAGTCCACATGATATATTCTCAAAGTCAATCCCTAAACCAATTAAACATTAAAACTTTCATACACACTCCTTTATTCAATTTATATTTTCATCTCTCAACTAATTTTCATACATAATATTCATATTCTCTTAAACCAATGGAAGTTAAAAATATTAAACATAGATTTCTTTAGGAAAAACAACAAAGAAAACCAAAATTCTCTCGATATTGAACACAACAATGTCATCAATATTGAAACAAAAGAAATAGGAATATAGGAGAATGAAAAACAATGAAGTAAAATGCAAAAAATAAAAGATAAGGGAAAAAAATATGATTTTGCTTTTGCTGGGTTGCCTCCCAGTTACCGCTTTTATTTTATGTCGTTGGCTCGACATGTTGCACACTCATTCTTCATAGATTGGTTCAGCTAACTCCATATAAGTGGTGAATTCTGTTCCAAGCTTTATCGAAAGGTTTCAAGTGATGCCCATTGACTTTGAGTACTTTGTTGGTTTCTAAACATTTAACTTTAACTTCACCATAAGGAAAAAAACATTAGAAACAACAAAGGTTCCAACCCAACAAGAGCGCAACTTTCCAGGAAAAAGTTTTCAAATGTGAATGATAAAGAAGGATTTCGTCCCCAACATGAAATTTCTTTCTAGTAATCATTCGGTCATGAAGACGCTTGGTCTTTTCTTTGTGAATCTTGCATTCTCATAAGAAATTTTGAATCTCTTCCAACTATTACAATTGCAACTTTCTTGCAATCCCAACATCATCATAATCCAAGTTACATTATTTAATGGCCCAAAAAGCTTTGTGTTCAAGCTCCACTGGTAAATGACATGCTATTCCATAAATCATCCTATACAGTGACATTCCTATAGGTGATTTGTAGGTAGTCTGATAAGCTCAAAGTGCATCACTAAGTTGTAGACTCCAATCTCGTTGATTAGGTTACACTGTTTTCTCCAAAATAGACTCGATTTCTCGATTTGAAATTTCAGCTTGGCCATTTGTTTAAGGATGGTAGGTTGTGGAAGTCTGATGAGTCATGATATTTACATAACAATTCTTCCATTGAATGATTGTAAAATTAAGTGTCACGATCGCTAATGATATCTTTGGGGATTCCAAACCTGTCAAATATGTGAGTCTTGACAAAATCTAAAACAACCTTAACATCATTAGTTCGTGTGGATTTCACCTCAATCCATTTGGACATATAATCAATAACAAGAAGGTATAAAGATTACCGATAAGTTCATAAATTTATATATTTATGTACTCTTTATATTTAGTTTTTGTAGGAGAATTTAAAAAGTACTTATTATTTTATTTTCTCTATTTTAGATTTCTGGAGCAATTAGTTGGTTTTCTATAAAAATACAACTTGTTGTAGGATTTTTTGTGCAAGGCCAGTTAGAGAGTTCAACAGGGGTTCAATTGCATAAAACTAATTGTTTTGGGCCAATTTGGGATAAATCAGAGTAATTATAAGGTAAAGGATCAGATTGAAATTTGGCAGAGAAAAAAAGAGAGGAATAGACGACGCGTCGTCTAGTCCATCAATGTGTCTAGACGTGTGTCATTTGGTCAATATTAATTTTCTTCCCTTAAATTTCACTGAAAATCCTACTTTGTTTCCAACTTTGTAGGTGCATTTAATGCCTTTATCCTTCATCAAGTTTGACAAAACATGCATGAAAACGATCCCTTGATTCTTGACCATACCGGGGTATGGTCAGTTCTGGTTGATGAAGACTACACAAGAGGTGGTTAACCCCCAAAGTTGACAACTCAGGCAGTGTTGCGATGTCGCGGTCGCACAAATTAATTACCCAAGCTTAAAACACACAAGATAGTATAGAGCAAGCAAGGGGTTGATCCCACGAGGAAGTTTCAAGTCAGATTTTTATGTTGTACGTTGTGGGATTGGGGGGATTTGGTTTGTGATTATCTAAACTATGGCAGCAATTAAACTAGCAAACAAAATCAATTAAAACCGAAACTTATCAAGAAATCAAACCTTGGTCACAAGCATACATCCACCTACGGAAATTAGAACCGATCCTTGAAACAAAAAAATGCAGTTCATGTTCTGAAATTTTATCTTTTCTTAACGTGATTAATTAACGGATCCGCCGTATAACTAATCCTAACCAACAAACAATCAAAGTGTCCGCACTAATGATTCGATTTAATGGTAGCTTTAAGAACTAGATAATTTCATCAAGATTAACACACAAGTTGTCCGCAACTTGTGTCAATTTATTCAAATGTTCTCCCTAAGTTCAATAATGTAGTTCCGCCACAATTATTAAGCTTAGTTGCTTCACAAGTTTATATATCACAACTCCGGTTTTGATATTAAACTTAGCAATAGATTGTTCACAACAATAACTTAGAGTCCGCTCTAGCAATCATCAACAACAATCATAGGAAATATGCACAGGAAAAATATCATACTCATTCATAACATAAACTAAAAATAGAAGGAAGAATAAATCTCACGGTTCTTGAAATCCGAAGGTTTTTGTGTCCTTGCAACCAAGCAAAAGAGTCTAGCTTGCATGTTTATTGAACAACTAAATAAAAAGATGGAAGAACACATGATTTAGGGTTTGGATGAGGAAGATTTTGTGTTTTGTTTTGTGCTGGCCGCCACTTCCTTGCTCCTCTTCTCCTTTATATATGCTTAGAAACCCAGTGTCTATTTTACAAAATAGTCCTTCCTTAAGTTGACAGAATTTAGTTGTCCCTTGTAAAATTCATATCTCCTTCATATCACATAGTTTTGAGATGAAATTTGGAGATTTTATAGTTCTTTGAGTCCTTAATCCACTAAAATTGAGTTTGCATCAATCGGAATTTTTTAGCTCGAGATATTGAAGTTTGAATGGACAAAGGTCGATATCGGCAGATTGCAAGATTTGACTTTGAAGGCTGCGATTTCCATTATCTTCCTTATTTTATTTATTTTTCCTTAGCTTTCCATAAATTTATGGATGTTAGCTTTTGAATGTCACTGGAATCACGTCATTTCGATCTCCAGAGCTTCCACTCTGCACAAAACACCGACTGAAGGTCAAATCTGTCAATCACCTCCAATTACCTCCTTTTTGCATCTTTCATCCAAAAATACCTTCAAAATATAAAACAAAGAATATCAAGGCATTTTATACGCAAAACATATGCAAAACACTACGTAAATATGGATGAAATTATCAAATAATATGGTCGCATCACTTTCTCATGTTTTGAAATGAAAATTGGATATCGTAACCGGTTTATAATTATCCGTTGGAATTTGGCCAAAATATAAAAATAATTTAACAATTATTTTGTTTTAGCTATCGCGGGGTAAAATTTCGTTGTAAAGTACACTCGCAGATAGTTAAAAACAAGGTTTTCAAAATGCAGTGTAAAATTCTTTTTTTTTATTTTCAACTCTCATTGAGGTAGAGACTCTCTCACGAAGAGAAATCTACCTTGAGCTTTAAGAAAGACCATTGAATTAAAAAACCAAACTTAGAAAAACAATCAAATAACAAAACAACTTGCGTAAGGTAAGGTGCACTAGGGGTGATGCGTCTTCCCCTTGTACAACAAGTCTCCTAACCCAGACTCTCGCAGACCAATAGGTTTCCTAGTGACCTTAGACTAAGTGGCGACTCCTAAGATTTATATTCATGATTTTACGACTATAAAACAAACCCCTTTTTCACCGCGCGTCGTTCTCCCTCTTCGGGGATGGCGAGGCACGAATCGCGAAAAAACATCGTCGCTACACATTTCATTAAGGATTTTAAGACAATAGCCTTGTCTTTAACTAAAATTATGAAATTGTTTATTGGGTTTAAATAAGTAACTAAACAAGATAATGCATTTAATTTGTTAAAAGAAAAATTATGTTTAATACCTACTTTATCCATATCTAACTTTACAAATTGTTTTGAGATTGAATATGATGCATAAAAAATAAGTATTAAAGCTGTTTTAATGCAAGATAAAAGACTTACTATCTATTTTAACAAAAATTTCAATGGTATAACCTTAAACTATCCAACATTTGATAAAGAGCTTTATAAATTGGTGAAGACTTTAGAGACATGGTAGCATTACTTCTAGCCAAAGGATATCATGATTCATTCAGATCATAAATCATTGAATCATTTGAAAAGTCAAGTTAAATTGAATCGGTGACATGCCAAATAGGTAAAACTCATTGAAACTTTCATATACATTATCAAATACAAACAAGGTAAGGTATGATAAAGAGCTTTATAAATTGATGAAGACTTTAGAGACATGGTGGCATAACTTCTAGCCAAGGGTATCATGATTCATTCAGATCATGAATCATTTGAAAAGCATAACTTCTAGCCAAAGGATATCATAATTAATTCAGATCATAAATCATTGAATCATTTGAAAAGCATAACTTCTAGCCAAAGGATATCATGATTCATTCAGATCATAAATCATTGAATCATTTGAAAAGTCAAGTTAAATTGAATCAGGGACATGCCAAATAGGTAAAACTCATTGAAACTTTCATATACGTTATCATAAATGTATGTTCTTTTATCTACTTTTAAATGTTAAAATGTTGGGATTTAAGTATGTGAAGGAATTATGTATGTCTATGGAAGTCCCACATCACAATTATAGAAGTGATCTTCACTTGACATCACAAGTTATCTTATATATGAAATGTTATGCTTTGATGTAACTGTACATTGTCCTAATCAAAGATAATAAATGAACAAATATTAGGAATAACATGAACTATATGAAGGTATATGAGTGATCAAGAGAGGATTCATCACCCTAGGTGAATTATAGAAAATATTCCACTTGTTTGCAAATAGTATTGATTGTGAAATAATTGCAAAAGGTGGAATGAGAATTGAAAAGATTTTTAAATCTTATTCAAATAATCAATAACTATAGTGTTGAGAATAAATATATTTTGATAGACCAAATACATTCTATGCTATAATATCTTGATGAAGGAATAATACTTACCTAATATTTGGGTGATCATTAAACAATGTTAATTGGTATACTTGATCTTCAAATATAGACAATCAATTATTGAATTCATAATAAATTAAACTATTTATTTAATTTAATCATATTTTATTTAGGATTATGATTTATACTACAAACATAATAGGTCACACACATTAAGAACCATTGTTTAGAAATTAAACTATGATGATTAATCAAGTGTGCTTGATTATGAATAAGTTTTATAAATTTATGACTAGAATATAACTAATAGAAAGGATTAGAACTCTAGACCTATAAAAATCTATTAAGGCTTGTTGGACTAAATTTCTAAAACATTCATGAATAATATATGTGATATCATTTAGGGGGAATGATGTTCTTCATTTATAAGGTTATTAAGTTTTCACTATAAATAGAATATTATGCTGCATGACCAATTCTACACACATAAAACCTAGGCATATTAGAGTAAAGAAATAGGTAACATTTAAAGCATAATGATCTTTCTCTTTTAAAAGGATTTAAAAGATTTCTCACTGGTGGTCTGTATGCATTATTGTTTGACGGTTGACATTTGGATTAGATAATTTTTGCTTAAACCCTAAATAACCCACAAATGTTTAAACAGATCATTAGAGTTTCTAAACCATTTTTACTACATCTAAGAGTTTTAGAAAACCTATAAGAAAGGACATGTTCTAGATAAAAAGAATCAATAAAATTTACTTTTTAAAAATACCTATAAGACATGAAAACATTTTAGAAGAGTCTAAAAACATCATTTTATATTGTTTTATCCTCCAATAAAATTCATCATCATGAATTTGGATATGTTGTGCACTAATTGAACATCTTAGATAAATATTGAAACCACTTTCTTTAGAACATTGATCCATATCACTTTGTGATGAACTAAGATTTGATTTAAAAGAAATTTAGTTGTAAAATAGAGTATCAATCATTGAAATAGGACCTTTATTTCACTTGGTTTGGAAAATATTTTAGGTTTTCTTAATTCAAAGTGATGGAGAGAGGTGGTTAGAATGGATGATGTGAGGTTTTTTATGGAGGATTGACATTTGTTCATTTGTAGATTGTTTTTTTTAAATATTATTTTTTAGAGGAGTTTTATACATCTAGTTCTATCTAAATGAGATTGTCAAAGATGATTTTCCTCCACATACAATGATCAACATTTAACTCTTGATAAATAAATTGATATGTAGTATAAGGGATTGATCCATGTTCTAAACCTTCTCATCCTTCATAATCCATATATCATTGCATATTACTAAGAAATCTCAGTCTTTATACTATACATAAGGCTCTAAAAAGTGTAAAATTGTAAAATAAGCATCATTCCATTGAACTAAGTGAAATCTCTTTCTATCAATTTACATAAAAAATTAACCAAGATGAGATGAAGTTTGAAATAGGAAGAATAAGCTAAATTTGATTGCGAATCAAACTTGGTAGAAAATTAGACTTGTATTAATATTAATAAAAGGTGTTAACAGAAGGGGGGGGGGGGGAGACTCAAATGATGTAAGATTCTTAAAATAAGGAGTGGATAATATAGGTAATTATTAAGCAAAAATTGGTTTATATGCTTCAAGATCCTTAAAACAAGAAATGTTATAAATTAAAATATTAGTTACCAACAATTAATTTTAAATTCCTTATTTAAAAGAGGATACAATAGAGAAGAAAAGACAAAACATTATGTAATAAATCAGCAAAAACAATATCTTTGCAATTCAATCAAGTTCATTGTTTCAACATATATCTATCATATAGGATGATAACATTAAGGCTAATAACTAATAGTTGATAACCAATAGGTTGTAGTTTCCATAAAAAAAACAAATTATCCTATCAAGAATCTTTATTGATTGTAAGTTTTATTGTAACATCCCCTATTCTGGAAAACAAACAAGTAATCTTATTAATACACATTCGCCAAGAAAAGATGTAATTAATTTTCTTACATATATATCTAAGGTTTCACTAAAATTTCTATTGAATTTTCCGTAGAATCTCTCTTGTACGGGCAGATCCCAAGTTTTCGGCAAATAACATAACCTTTAATTCAATCTTGACCTGATCATCATGAGTCTACAAAACCATAAACATCATCCTTATTACAACCACAATATATAAACCATACATTTAACAATAATTAACAATTTGCACCAGAGTTAATATAAATCCAGTCACATTTAATAGAATATGACAAAACGAGTTAATTTTTTTACATTCCAATTTTTCCAAAAATAATAATCATACATATCAGTTTACCAACATATAATTTATAAGAAATACTACTACATACGAAAAAAATCTAAGAAACAATAGTTCTACTCCTGACGTGAAGATGATGGACATGAAACGAAAATACAACATAATTCAATAAAGAAAATTATAAAAAATAATATTTAAGTTATTAAACCCATGGTATGCAATCATACATAATTATAATAATCAGCATAGCTATTTGAAACACAAACTAACTTCCCCGCTTACATATTGTCAATACTAATTACTGTTAATACCCTTATCACCCTATCGACATTAGAAATTAGAGAAGACCCCTTCTCAATTCCCTTACATACCTCCTTTTTTTTAGGATGTGCATTGATTCCATTTTATATATTTTTTTTAATTTCAACATACATGAATGTGCATTAAACATTGCACCACAATCTCTTTATCCAGGATTCTAACATACACACAATGTATATTAGCCTATGCATAGTGCCCCTGTCCTCGGGATCCTGACATACACTGAATGTATGATAGTCATTCATGATGATCCTCTTAGCCGGGATCCTAGCATACACTAAATGTATACTAGCCACCACCATGTTTTATTCATGACATTTTCAAACTTTCCTAACACACATGCCTTAAATATTCTTATTGATAAATCATATCTTTTCATACTTCCACCAAAGCATTAAGCATAATTCACATATTTTCATTATGAAAATTAAATCAGAAACTTAGGCACGAATCACCTACCTATTTTGGATGCTCTGCTCGTGGTCCCTTATTGTGTTGTTGCACCACACTTGTGGTCCCTCCTGCAAGTATAGGAAATTCTCATAAATTATTTTCAACCATCAATAGACTTCCTAATAATCACACCAAAACTATCCAATATGCCTTTAAATTTGTTATTCTTTCATTTTAATTTTTTTATAACTTTTGTCAATCAAAATATCATTATAAAAACCCATTTCTGAACATAAATTGTTTCTTTTCCTTTAACGCATCTAACTTCATCACTTCGCAGTCTCCCACTTCTTTTTACCTCTCAAAGCTGCCAGCAGAGGTCAAATTTGGACTCCAACCTCTACCCAGATTCTTCACCATAACAGGGTTTATAGAACTTTGTTTTGTACAAAATTGATCTCGTTGGAAATCTAACATACAGGGTTACAACTCTTATAAAGGAAGGTGAACCCAGTTTTTCCCCCAACATTCACAAAATGCATCACAAATGTGATAGACCTGTTGTTCTGAAGAGTCTGCCCTGCATAGTCAGTTCGGTAACCCTTACCTAGAGTTATAAAATTCAAAATTAAATGAAACCAGTTTCCTTGGATGGTAAACATCATACAAAGGAAGATTTAAGATGCTAATAGCTTGTGAAATCACAATCTCCTCCTCCCCTCTTTTTTTCCCGCTGCTGTCAGCTTAATACTCCTTTTTCCCCTCCAATTTCTTCTTCTAATAATACTCCAAATCCTTGTGTCTTTTATGTTTGAATGTTTTGGTAGCACTTAATCTCACTTTCGCTTTGAAATTCTTCTTCATTTGGGGAAGAAAAATATCAAAATCTCCCTCCCTTTCTTCCCCTCATTTTACTGGACATAAGAGAAAAGAGGGGTATTTATACCCCTCAAATTCTCTTATTGCAGTTAGGCCCCCATTTCCTTTTAAATATTTTCTTTTTACCCCACATCTTCTCTTCTTTACATTTATCTCAATTCCACCCCCCTCAACCTATTTTATTTATCTTTAATTCATTCTTTTAATTTAAAACTAACCTCAATTAATTCTGAGTTTAAAATTCCGATATCTCAACTATTTCGTTTGGATGTTATATCCAAAATTTCTGAATTCTCATTTTATTTAAATTTGTTCATGAATTCTTCCACTTTTATTTATTTATTTTTGTTTATTTAGTTTATAATTTACACCTGTATTTATCTCCCGAGTTTACATTCTCCCCTCCTGTTAGAAATTTTGTCCTCAAAATTAAATTTACATACCTATTTCAAGAAATAAATGTGGATACTTCTCCTTTATCTCAGACTCTCTTTCCCACATTTCTTCCTCTATTTGTGAGTTTCTCCACAATAATCTCGCCAATGAAACTCTTTGAATCCTCAACACCTTTACATCCCAATCTAAAATCTTGACATTTTAGCTTCCAAGGTTAAATCCTATTTAACCTTAATGGGAACTTGTGGCAGTACTCATGAGGGGTCTATTTTGGCCATTCACAACAAGGATATATGGAACACATTGTGAATGGTGTCCAAATATGCAAGCAATTTCAATCGATAAGCAAATGGTCTGATTCTTTCCAAGATCTCAAAAGGGCTAATATATCGTGGGGCTAATTTCCCCTTTACTCTAAATCGAATGATACCTTTCCAAGGCGCTCCCTTCAAGAACACTTTATATCCCACTTGGAATTCCAATGGCCTTCTTCGGTTATCAGCATAACTCTTTTGCCTATCTTGGGCTTCTTTCATCCTCTTTCTAATCACCTGTGCCTTCTCAATTGTCTGTTGTACCATTTCAGATCCTAAGAGCTTCCTTTCCCCTATTTCATCCCAACAAATTGGGGTACGACACTTCTGCCCGTACAATGCTTCATATGGAGCCATAACAATAGTAGTTTGATAACTATTATTATAAGTAAATTCTACAAATGGCAAGTGATCCTCCCAATTTCCACTAAATTCTAGTACACAAGACTTTAAAAGGTCCTCAAGAGTTGAATGGTCATCTCCGACAGCCCATCCGTGAGTGGATGAAATGTTGTGCTTAGATTTAACTTTGTTCCTAATGCCCATTGTAAACTAGGTCATAGTCTTAATGTGAAACTTGGATCTTGGTCAAATACAATACATATTGGTACCCCATGGAGTTTGACCACTTCATTTATGTATAATTTTGCTAGTTTATCCATTGATTCAGCCATTCTCATAGGCAAAAATAGAACAGACTTTGTTAGTCGATCCACAATCAACCATATGACATCATTACTTTTCTTTCCCTTGGGTAATCCTATCACAAAGTCCATAGAGATATCCTCCCATTTCCATTCTGGAATTGATAACGACTCTAACTTCCTTGTAGGTTTTTGGTGTTCTATGTTCACTTGTTGACAAATCCCACAATTCGACACAAATTTTGTTATTTCTCTCTCAATATTTGGCCACCAATAATATTCCTTTAAATCCCTATACATATTCGTACTTCTGAGATGAGTAGCAAAATGGGATTCATGGGCTTCTGTCAATACCTCACCCTTCAAGATCTCATCATTGGGCAAGTAAATTCGTTTTCCCATAGCTATTAGCCCATCAGATAACACCTAAAAGGACTTTTCTATACCCTCGTTCACATTCTCCTTGATCTAATTTACCTTCTCATCTACTTGTTGAGCCTCCAAAACTTTATCTCGAAGTACATATTGGATTTGTAATTGGGCTAACAATGACACTTCAGGACCCACACTCAGCCACAAACCCATTTTTCTCAATTCCATTATACTTCCTTGTCTCTTAATATCTATGTTATTCATAGCTGCTTTACCCTTTCTACTTAAAGCGTTTGTTACAATGTTAGCCTTACCAGGATGGTAATCAATCACATAATTATAGTATTTTATTAACTTCACTCACTCCTTTGGTGCATGTTTAACTTTTTTTGCGCTTCAGATATTTCAAAATCTTATGATCTATGAAGATTTGCACTTGTGATCAATACAGATAATATCTCCATACCTTATGGCAAACATTACCACTGCAAGTTCCAGGTCATGAACTAGGTAATTCCCTTCATGCGGCTTTAATTTTCAGGAAGCATAAGCAATCACACAACCATGTTGCATCAGTATGCATCCAAAACCTCTTTTTGGAGCATCGCTATATACCACAAACCCTTCTGTTCTCGATGGAAGGGCCATCACAAGAGTAAAAGTAATCCTTTTTTTTAGTTCTTGAAAACTCCCTTCATAGTCCTCCGACCAAACAAATTTGATTTCCTGTGGGTTAATCTATCAAAGGTGATGCTATAGTGGAGAACCCCTCAATAAACCTCCAGTAATATCCTGTAAGGCCCAAGACACTTTGAATTTCTATCACATTAGTAGGCCTCTCCAATTTCAACACAACCTATACCTTCCTTGGATCCACGAATATTCCTTCTGCAGAAATTACATGGCCTAAAAATACCACTTCCTTGAGCCAAAACTCATACTTATCCAACTTCACATACAATTTATTCTCCCTCAAAGTCTGCAGCATGACCTGTAGATGTTGTTCATGCTCCAAATATGAGTTGGAATACACCAAGATGTCATCGATAAATACCACATATATTGATCTAAGTAGGGCTAGAATACTCGATTCATCATATCCATGAACACAACTGGTGCATTAGTCAACCCAAAAGGCATCACCAAGAACTCGTAATGTCCATAACACGTTATGAATGTTGTCCTTTGGATATCTTGTTCCTTAATTCTCAATTGGTGATACCCCGACCTCAAATCGATCTTAGAAAATACCTTAGCACCCTTTAATTGATCAAACAAATCATCTATCCATAGATATGGATACTTGTTCTTCACCGTCACCTTAGTCAATTGTCGATAATCATTGCAAAGTCAAAGGTACCATCCTTGTTCTTTATAAACAATACTTGAGCTCCTCAAGGTGAGTTACTTGGTCGAATGAATCTCTTATTTATTAAGTATTGAAGTTGGACCTTTAGTTCAGCCAATTCTGTTGGTGCCATCCAATAGGGAGATTGACTTATTGGGGAAATTTCGGGGATAGTTTCTATGGAAACTTCGGTTTTTCAAATTGGAGGGTAATCCAAGTAACTCTTTGGGAAATACATCTTGGAATTCCCTAACAACAAAAGTACTAGTCAAGTCTACACTGCCCATTTTTGTCTTTATTACATGAGCTAACCAAGCAGGACAACCCTTCCTCATTAACCTCCTAGCCCTCAAGACTAAAATCATACAATTTGGAAGAACTTTTCACTCTCCTTTAAATACAACGTTTCTATTTCCTACTCCTTGGATAGTCACCATTTTGGTAAAACAATCCACTTGTGCCCTATGTTTACTTAACCAATCCATTCCCAAAATCAAGTCAAAGTCATATAATTCTAATGGCATAAGGTCTACACTCAATTCTAACCCTCCAATATATAGTTTCACTCCTTTATAGATATCATCAATATTTATGTTTTCTCCTAAAGGGGTACTAACTGTCACCCCTATCCTCAACTTGTGAGGCACCATATGTAATTTTTCCATAATTTTACATGATACAAATGACTGACTAGCTCCAGGATCAATCAAAGTATAAACTTGCATTGTATTTAACTGTATTGTACCTTCCACAACATCAAGCATAGCTCCCACATCCTTTTGAGTCATATGATATACCCGACCCTAAGTTCTTCCCTCCTGAAATCTAGGCCTCCCTCGAGTAACACTTATCCCTGATAGGGTAGGTCTAGTAGGTCAATCAACTGTAACTGACTGTTGCTAACTTCGAATATCGGTCCTTTGACTTTGGTTTCCCTCGATAGCCCTACGAAGACAATCCATCTTCTGGTGACTCGTGTCCCTACAATAATAACGGCCTCTACCCACATGTGGGCACTCCCTCCATCGATGCCCCTCTCCTCTGCAAGTATAGCATCTTCCTGGCATCGCAGAACAATTCCCTGGGTGTCTTTGTTCATACCTCTGACACAAAGGATACACGGGCCTTCTCTGATTTGTAGAGCCCTAAATAGTCATTGTTCCCTGTCTAATCTGTCCTCCCAAGGGTTTTGTTCTACGAGTCTATTTGAATCCTCCTAAACTACTTCTAGGGATGAAGCTCCTGCCTCTCTTCTAAAAATTGCCCCGACATCTGTGTACTCTTCCCTTTTTTTAGAAAAGGAGGTCTCTAGGGTATATGAACTTGTGAAGCAACTGAGTTTAATAATTATGGAAAATCTATGTTATGTTATGTTTTCTCAAGGAGAACATTCAATCAAATCAAATCAAATATAGACTGTGGATAGTTATGTTTTCTTGATTTATCAACTTATCTAGTTCTTTAGGTTGCCATTTAACTAAATTACTAGTGTGGAAACTATGGTTGTCTGATGGTTAGGGTAAGTTATATAGTAGATATGTTAACTACCCAATGTTAAGAAGAGATAAATATTCATAATATAAATTGATGTTTCATTTCCATGATTAATTATGATTCCTGTAGGTGGATGTTTACTTGCGATCAAGGTTTGTTTTCTTGATAAATCTTGGTTTTATATAATTTTCACTTGATAGTTTTCTATTTTCTTTTGCGTTAGCCTAGACAACTTCCAAACCCCCCTAAAATGCATATCATATAACATAAAAACCTAACTTGAACCTTCTTCGTGCGATCGACTCCTTGTATGCTCTATATTATCTTATGTGTTTTGTTTTAAGTTAGGGTAATTAATTTGTATGACCATGACATCAGAACAAAACACCTTTCTAGAATTTAGAGGATGGAATGGTAGTAGCGGGTAAAAAATATGTATTTACCGAAAGACCCTTAAGAAGAAAACTTAGAAAAAAAGCTCATGAATGAAATTCGTTGTACATCTGGCAGTACCAAAATGTATAGACATCTAAAGTATTATTATTGGTGGCCTAATATGAAGAGAGAAAACTAAATTTGTGCCAAATACAAAATATATCAATGGGTAAAAATAGACATCAGAAATCAATTAGACCATTACAGTTGCTTTTCATATCAAAATATAGATGAGATAACATTACCATGGATTTTGTATTCAAATTGCTAAGAGGAATAAAAGGTTAATGATGTTATATGGATTATAATGGATTGAATAATGATGTTTTATCTCTACCTATGAAAATAATGGAACCTGTTGATAAATTGATGAGAATGCATATAAATGAAGTAGTCAATATTGCATGGAATGCCCGTATCCATTATGTCTATTTGTGACCTCCAATTCACTTCTCACCTCTAGCATAATATTTAGCATGCTTTGTGAACTAAATTCAAGTTGAGCACCACTTTTCACCCTCAAACAAATGGTCAATTAAATAGTACAATTTAGATTTTAAAAAATTCATTATGAGCATGTGTGTTAGAATTTAGAAACATTTAGGAGGATCACTTTACTTTAGTGAAATTCACCTATATCAATAGTTATTAAGCTATTATAGGAGCGGCTCTGTATAAAGCCTTTTATGGGTGGAGATGTCATACTCCATTATGTTGGGAAGAGATTGGAGATAGAAAGTTAGTGAGGCCAAAGTTAGCCCAAATCACCACTAAAAAGGCAAGGATTATTAAGGAAAAAATGAAAATAGCTTAGGATATACAAAAAACATTTTTCAGAACAACTACAGCCTTCCATTTGTTATGCAAATAATAGATGGAGACCACTCTTGTTTAATGTTATGGATAAATTATTCTTGAAACTTACTCATTAAAAAATATATTGTTGTAACGGCCCGTAATTTTTTTTTTCATATATACTCAACGCACATGGTGCCGATAATCAGTGAACCGGGTCACCCCACATCATTAAATACCATCCATACAATGAACATTTCATTTAAAAGTGAATCATACATAAATGCATAGTATTATGTTGCATGATTAAAATTTCATATTAACATATACATACATAGGCATGGGTTTACATTCCTATCCTACTAATAGCCATTACAAAATTTAAACAAAAGGATCTAATAAAAGTTATGCATTCATTACATTAATTCATACAAAATACATTGTGATTTAGATTTCATCTACATGATTCCTTGCAAAAGTAGGTTCCCGTGTATCGGGTTCCCTAGACATCTCGTGGATGTGGCGTTCCTGTAGTAGTATAAAACATTTAAGAGAATGTAATTACTTAATGATAATAATAATAATAATGACACACAGTCTGGCACTTAAATGAGGCATAAAAAATTATAACTTCTTTATATACTTGATGAAATTAGCTTGTAATGCTTATAGATGCACCACTTTCTTTTTCTAGCAACCATAATCTTAGACCCGGCTATCCCTCCGAATGCCATTAGCTGAAGCTAATCAACCATTTGCCTCGGCCATCCTTTCGGATGCCATTAGCCAAAGCTAATCAATCATTTGTCCCGGCTATCCTTTCGGATGCCATTAGTCGAAGCTAATCAATCATTTGTCCCGGCTATCCTTTCGGATGCCATTAGCCGAAGCTAATCATTCTCTTGTCCCGGCAATCCCTTCGGATGCCATTAGCCGAAGCTAATCAATCATTTGTCCCGGCCATCCTTTTGGATGCCATTAGCCGAAGCTAATCATTATTTTGTCCTGGCCATCCCTTCGGATGCCATTAGCCGAAGCTAATCATTCCTTTATCGACATTTCAGCATTCGACCATTTAATATAAACTCTAACGCAATAGGATAATATTCATATCAAAGTAATTCCTTATGCAACGTATGAAAAGGGAATGTGAAAGTCACCCACCTGTGGGCTGAGCTTGTCTTGACGATGGTCCAATCCCGACCGCACCACCTGCGACATCAATGGTCATAAATCAGTACACTTGTATTTTTGAACCACATTCGTCACCACACTCATTTCAAGAGTTCATATGTTCATATTCAAGTGTTCCACATTTTACACCTTCATACCCTGAAATTGTTACTAGCATTTTATTCGTTTCTGTATAGGAGGCTTATTGTAGGAATCGGCAGCGAAACGGGTTCGTTGCAGGCTACCACTTCGGCATCAAAAACTGGTTCGCGAAAGCTGATTCGCGATAACTGGTTCGCGATAACTGGTTCGCGAAAACTGCTTCGCGAAACCAGTTTCGCGCTGCAGACATCACAGTTTTGGCAGCGAATCACAATTCGCTGCAAAACGCACACACGAAATTCGACAGCGAACGCTAATTCGTTGCAGCCGACGCAGCTTCGGCAGCGAGTTGCAATTCGCCGCAAAATACACAATTCGGCAGCAACCGCACACCACACATGTTGTGACAACCTGTCACCAATTTCCAGTAGAGAACACACATAATTTCCCGCACAAACACACACAATTTCCTATACAAACACACACAAATTTCCAGCACAAACACAAACTGAAACCATCTATTTCGGCACACAATCCTTCAACAAATCCCAGCCGAAACACACATGAATTTCCAGTACAACACACACAATTTCCAGCATAACACACAAACTGAAACCATTAATTTCGGCACACAATCCTTCAACAAATTCCAGCCGAAACACACATGAATTTTTCAGCAGAAATTCACATAAATTTCCAGTATAAAACACACATGAATTTCCAGTACAACACACACAATTTCCCCTTTTATTCTTTGTTAATGTTCTAAAATTAGCCTCATTTTATTTCTGTTTCCTTGTTTCTCTTAGCTAAATTTCAGTTTCCTTCACCATTAGCTTAGGTCGTGGGTCAATTTCCTTAGGGTTTTCTTCTTAGGTCTTAAGGAGAAGAGGAAGGGGGTTTCATGACCCATACCTTTCGGATTTAACTAATTTTGAGAAAGGTTTGACACTTTTCTTTCTCTTTTCCTGCTGGGTTTTTCTTTTCTCTTTTTTTTTTCCTCCTTCTTTTCCTTCACGTTTTTCTTCTTCTTTCCTCTCACGTTTACCAGCCCTCTTCTTCCTGTCCAATCTTCTCTCAAAGTCTTAATTTTTCTTTCCTCACTCACTCACAAAACTTTCTCTCTGGTTGGTTTAGAGTTTACAAAGGAAGGGAGAACGGCTTGCTTGCTGTTTTTATTTTGAGAAGGGCCCTTCTCTTTTCCTTGTATTTATACTTCTCCTAAAATGTGATGGGTTGTTTGGGGTTGGTTTAAATGTATTCTTATCCTTGTTTTGCTCTATCCAAAACCGGTTTTATCTAATCCCACCCTTCCAGCTCCTTAAAGAATCGGCAGCGAAAACTGCGTCGTTGCCGATCAGGAAATCGACAGTGAAAACTGCGTCGCTGCTGATTACTTGACGAAGTCGGAATGGCGCGAAACTCACCCGGTCGATGCAAATCGCCGTTTGCGGAAGAAGTCAGCCACATAGCCCCTGATGTCCACCAGTTTTTGGCCAAATTCCTTCGTTTCGGCCCCAAAATTGTCATTTTTGCCGTTTTAGGAAAGTCTCGTTTTAACCATAACTCTTGATTTAATTGTCCGAATTGACTTTCGTCACTTTATGCCTACTTAGGGCTTATAGACCTATCATATTCTGCGTTTATCTCAAAGCTGCCATTTATGGTAAATTTATGGTTTAGTATCGTTTCCTAACCGTCATGGGTTAGGTTAGGGTTTTATTTTAAACACCATTGTAAAGTCTCTGGTCGAATTTTCTTTTAATTGTTGAATAAAATTCTTTGAATCTTTGTGAATTCATCTCGTTGCAATTTAATTACGGAATATTGACGTTGGTCGTATTCTTTTACGATTTTCTGCTGCGTCACGAAGTCGGCAGCGAAAACTAAGTCAACCTTTAATATATATATATATATATATTTATATTTTCTCTTGGGTGTTTACAATTGTGGTTTCATATGAAAGGGAAATTGACAACGAGATATATTGGTCTTTTCGAGGTGGTGAGAAGAATTGGACTAGTAGTGTATAAGTTGACTTTATGCTCACACATTGCCAAAATTCATAATGTATTTCAAGTTTCAATATTGCAAAAAGTAGATTTAGATCCTTAACACAAGTGCCTTTGGAGATTGAAGAGTACTTGTCAATTAAAGTGAATCTAGTGAAGTACTAGATTGAAGCAAAATAGAGTGGAAGAATAAGAAGATTCCCAAGATTAAGGTATTATAGAAAAGTTCTCAAATAGAAGAGAACTTTTTCCATATTGAATAAAGGAATTGGAGATGAGATGGAAATATCCTGAACTTTTTCCATATTGATGTATGAAATTTAAATTTGAGGGATGAAATTTTAGAGGTCAGGAGAATACTAAATCCCACTAAAGCTAGAAGGATCTTGAAATTTGAAAATAGTGGTTTTAATAAAGTGAAGGATTTAGAAAAAGAAAATAGTAGAGACTAAGGAAATGGCCAATTGATTCAATTAATAAACCTGGACAACCGATGAGTTCATCCTAAATAAATGAGGGGTCAAATTATAAATACTCAAAAAACTATTGTAAATGCCTTATTCGGCAGTAAGGCACAAGGGAGAGGCTTAGAAAAAAGGAAATTAGGGTTTTTTTCTCTTCTGATCATTTTTTTGAGTAATTACTTTAAAAGAGTAGGGATTAAAGGGATTAGAAGGATTATAAAATGATGAAAAAAAGTGAAAGAGGAAAACTAAAGAGAACTTAGACTTCTCTATCATCCTTCTTTTGTTTTAGTACCCATTAGTGGTAAGAAATCCAATTTAAATTATGAACAGTTTTAAGTTAATTATGAATTATGAGATGTTTAATGATGATTGGCATGTCAGATTTATGAATAATTGATTATTTTCATGTTTGTTGATGATGGGTTAATGGGTAATGTCATGGGAAAAGGTGGGGTAGCTTTCCAATTTGAAAGAGTTGAAGAGAAAAACATTTATCCCCTATACTTGGTAGTTTTAGCTAAGATATAGAAATTTGAATTGTTTTAGTAATTGATATATAAAGGATGTGATATTATGTTGGATTAACCTTGAAAACGGTATGAAATATATTAGTTTTTGTCGTAACCCAATTTTGGGTCATTCCCCAAGGCTACCCAAAAATAACAAAAATAAAATAAAAGAGGCTGATGTCGGTAGGAAAATCAAGGTAAATTTTTTGGATGTTTTCAAGAGCTCGATCGTACCTCTTTTGTGCCCAAAAATAAAAAAATGAAGATTCAAGGCTAAAGTAATTTATTATTGGATAAATCTGCGTAAAAATTAAGTTGAAAGATATAATTGTATTTTTATGGGCCATTTGGATTTAATCGTTGGCCAATCTAAAAGTGTAATTAATCGCTGGCCAATTTAAAAGTGTAATTATGCGATCAGACCTATTTTTATACCCGAAAACTAAGAAGAGCGCAGATTCAAGTCTAACGTAATTTATTATCGGATAAATCTGCATAAAAAATAAGTCGAAAGATATAATTATATTTTTATGGGCCAATTCGATTTAATTGTTGGCCAATTTAAAAGTATAATTATGTTTGAGAATTAATTTAGGGTTCAATTGAAGGATTTAATTAAATGCAAGGACTTAATCATACTTTAAATTGGTCAAATTAATTTATTAACGGCTTAGTCAATGAGAAATCAAAGCTTGAGTTAATACGGGTTTGATTTGAGAAGATTGGAATTTTCGAAGACCGAATTGAATTTTTTAAGCCCAATTATACGAAATCAGGGGCCAAATTGAACGAATTGAGAGTCTAATGCTCAATTGGGGTTTAAATCGTGCAAATCAGAAACTGAGGACCAGAATAAAAAAGGCGCGCAAAACTAAGGTTGCTCTCAAAATTTTAACGGGGATGCAATTGCACAAAATTGAAAGTTTAAAGCCAATTGAGGGTTCAATTAGAACAATTATAAATCGAGGGACCAAATTGTATTTTGACCTTCCCAAATCATTTGCACTTGCAGGCGTGCCTGCACTTTTCAGTCACCTGAACAGTGTCAGGCACGCCCACTGCAGCAACACCCGCTACTGTGCAAGGCAGAGGCAGCGACCCTTCACTGCACGTCATGGGCAACTGATGGGTTGCCTTCTCTACTATAAATACCTGTATGCAGAGACACGAAGGGGGAGGACAAAAATCACGAGTAACAGAGAAAAAAAGACATTGGAGAGGAAGCAGAAAACGATCGACTAAGAGAAAAAAAGTAGAGAATCAGGAGGGAAAAATTATGTAAAAACACAAGTAATCTTCTTCACCAGCCCCAGCGTAGTCAGCTCCTTTCCTCTCCCTTTTCTCTCGTTTCAGTCGACTCTCTCTAACTAAAACCAGGCACTCTGACATCTCTCTTTCTCTCTCCTCCTCAGGCCACCACTTAGAGCCACCTTATCACCAGCAGCTATCCCTCAACACCGACGACCCAACCACGATCCCAGGCGACAGTAACAGAGGTGGCAGCAGCTGTTGTAATGTGACCCGTCTACTTTCTGACGTCCACTCCGGCCACCATTTCCAACGCCACCACACAGGAAGAACCACCCCGACCTTCTCTACCCAGAGGTGTTAACAGGTACGCCATTCATCACACTCCAAAAATTATTGTTCATCTTCTTCAAAATCATTGCATGCAAGGGGGAGTGAATTAATTCACTCCCCCCGCCCGCTGTCACCACGTGGACAGTGGGATGGAAGCCAAGCCCAAGGTGACTAGGCTAGAAGCCTAGCCCAACATGGTGGTGGGATGACAGCCAAGCCTAAGGAGGGGGTTGACAGCCAGCCCATCAATAAATAAAAAATATAAAAAAATGAAAAATACAAAATTTGCATAAAAAATATCTTTTTTTAAAAAAAAATTATTAAAACAAAAAATGTATTGTTTTCGTGCATATGGCCAATACGCTAACATATCTTGAAAATTCCCCTTTTCAAAACAAACATTATTTCGAAGATTAAAGAAAAATGATTTTAGCATGGATTTCGTAAACAAAAAAATCATTTTCTCGCATTTTTGGATTTTACAACATATTTGTAAAATCCAAAGGGTATTGGCCAATATTCCAAAAATATCAAAATCTTATTTTTGGGGATTCATTATTCACTGTTAATATTTGGGTAAAGAAATCCTAAAGGGATTAATATCCAAAATTTTAGCGGGGATAATTCGTTATTATTCACCATGATATTTGGGCAAAGAAATCCTAAAGGGATTAATATCCAAAATATTTGCGGGGATGATTTGTTATTATTCATCGTTGATATTGATATTTGGATATTTGGGTTAATATCCAAAATATTTTTACGGGAATAACACGCCATCATCATTTAACCAATATTTTTTTAAAGATCAACACTAAAGCAAATCATAGGGCAAACCAAAATACCAAGCAGCTTACCTTAGGTAGGGCGTACTAGAGGTGCTCAAACCTTCCCTTTATGCAACTAGTCCCCTGCCTTAGAATCTCTAAAAGATCAGTTTAGGTTTCCTAGTAACCATAATACTAGGTGGTGACTTCCTTTCTCACAAAAATGAAGATAAAATCCCGACACGAACCGCTCGCGAGTAGAGTCGCCACGCTCTCGCAGAGGGTGCGACAGGATGGCGACTGCACTGGGGACACTTGGACTAGGCTTGGTAATTTGTTTGTTTATGCTTGGTATTGTTGAATTTTTTTCTGGTTGCTAAGAATGGTTTATTTTTCTTTAGCAGGCATTTTTACATCCTATCATGCATCACCTTCATTATTTTTATCTATTTGCGAGCACACACATTAAACTTTAAGTTAAGTGGGGGACTAGCACCTTATGACTTGAGTCAAGGTTTAAGTTTGTGTAAACCCCAACTTTTTGTTGAGTATTTAGACTGGTAGTGATTGGTATACGTACCATCCTGCTATCTGCTAAACCCCCATATCACCTTTATGAAGGTGATCACTGGGACATCAAGAGACCCTTTTTAGAGACCAAGTAGTAAACCTACCCTATGTCGAACATAAAGGAACTAGAACCTATCGTTAGGGTGTATGCTCCATAATATCTTGTTGCATTTTTTTGGGAGGCCCAAGAAGCTCCATTGGTGCTCAAAATGTAATAAAAAAAATACTTGTTAGATTGTGATGTTTTCTATGTGATTGGTCGTTTCCCATTTTTTTTTCATCGACAATCATGGCAAACCAAAATACCAAGCAGCTTACCTTAGGTAGGGCGTACTAGGGGTGCTCAAACCTTCCCTTTACACAACCAGTCCCTTGCCTAAGAATCTTTAAAAGACCAAATTAGATTTCCTAGTAACCATAATACTAGGTGGCGACTCCCTTTCTCACAAAAATGAAGATAAAATCCCGACACAAACCACTCCACTCACGGGGAGAGTCGCCACGATGTCGCACTCTCATGGAGGGTGCGACAGTTTTGACAAAATTAAGAGAAAACATGTTTTTTCCTAGTAATACTACTTTTATTCAAGACTTCAAAATGGTGTAATAGACTTGATTGTTATGGTTATGTCAGAAATTTCAAAATATTTTGAATGAGCATGACTGAATGTTTATTTATTGATCATTGAACTGTCATTAAAGATTGAATAAAAGAAAAAAGATGTGATGTTTAATAGCATAAGATCTTGGTTCAAATATTTAGGATCAAATGATGCCACAAAGCTAGATAATCTTTGAGAAGTCAGTTTTAGTTTTTTTTAAGAGCCAAAAACTGCAAGAATCACTCTTACATGTAAACTAAAATTCAAAATGATATAGTTCAATGACTATAGAATTTTAAGATTACAAAGTGTTTAAATACTCTTAGAGAATAACCCTAAAGATCTACCCTTGTTGACTAAATTGGCTTACTTACAAAAATGACCCAAAACCTATTGAAAAGCCCAAAGCACTTATCCAAATAAGCATTGGATCTTAGCTGAAAACCAAGTACTAATTAAGAACAAACATGAAGATAGTAATAAAAATAACAAATTTGACACATACCTAAAGTTGTTGCACCTAACTAAACAAAATAACCAAAGATAGATAAATTTCCTAGTTTATATAATTTCATGAATGAAATTTTCATCCTATAAACTCTAGGATCTTTGTTGCCACCATTAATTATAAAAAATAAACTAGGAAATTGATTGCTGAAGTTACCGATCTTTTACTTTCCTTTTTGTTTATGATAACTAGTTATAGCTTTAAAAAATCCTCTTATAACATGGAAACCCATGTTAGCTTCCTTGATCCTTCCTTATAGGATGGATAAAACTAAAAAATTAAGTTAAGCAATACATATTAAATACCATTAGCCTTTATTTCCTTGGGTAACTAGGATAAATAAGGAATCCTTACCACTTGGAAATTATGTTGCAATCCATTAAAGTTCTTGTAGAACTAGAAAATTCCCAAACCAAGTTGTCACATCCTTATAGGAAAAGGATTTTTACCAAATAAAAAGTCCACAAGTCAAAAGGAAGTAAATAACAAAATTTGTATCACTTGTTCTAACCTATATCGCAAGTCCTTCTCAAACTCCAATTGACCTAAAAACTTACCCTAACATAGAGCAATATTTTAGGAGAGTCTAGGTACATTTCAGTCTAATTTAATAGTTGAATTGAGAATTATAATTGTTCCTATAAAATTGGATAGTTGGAATAATTATTCTAGAATTTAAATTTTCTTGTTCAACCCTTTATTGGATCATTTCAAGGAGAATTTATTGGCTTCTATACAAGAATGTTGGATTGATGGGCATCCAAATCGGATTGCTGGATTAATTGATATCCAATTTGTATTATTGAATTTTTGGCTTCTGAATGTGAACACTACGTTATTAATAGGCATCCAAATAGTATTTCCAGATTGACTGGTATCTAGTTTGGATTATTGAATTGTTGGCTTTCAAATGGGAATGCTAAATTGATAGACAACCAAATAGAATTGATGGATTGATTGTTATTTAGTTGAGATTATTGTATTATTGATTTTCAAATGGAAGTGTGAAAATAAGATTGGGAGTCCAGAAACAAATGAGGTTTTGAAATGATAAATTAGAATAATGATTCACAAGGAATGGAAATGATCATATAGAAAAATTGGTTAGCTAATAGATGATTGAACTAAACTTTCATGAATAAATAATGATGTTAAAATATTTATTGAATCCTATATTGGATTAAATAGTAATAACAATTTTAAGTACTTGTACTTATACTTGATGAAACCTAGTATTTTGATGGTTGTAAATATATTTATTAAGATTGGATTCAAACTTATGTTAACTAGGTTACATAGATAGATAGATAGATAGATAGATAGATAGATAGATAGATAGATAGATAGATAGATAGATAGATAGATGTAGAAGCATAAGTTTTTCTTTTATCAATGTATTATGTGTGTATGGAAAATCTTTTATAAAATTACATATGTTAATTGTAGAATAATTAAATATTGATGACATGAGGAATCCAGTTCAACGATTCTGTAATGAATTTGAGTATGCTAGATGTTGACACTTATATTTTAGAAATACGATCAATCATGAAAACAGGCAATGAAAATTATATTTTAGATTTTCTTACATGATTGAAAGGTTGAAAAATCAAAATGTATAATTTTGCACAAACTAGTTAGCCAATTTAGTTTAACAATTGATCTAGTCAACTACTTGGTGAAATGAACAGTTAAAATCATTATTTTCTTAATTGGTTGATGAAACAGGTTGATCGATTGATTTCTGGTAATGAAACTTAAGAATTATAGGAGGAATTGGTCGACCATATGGGTAGAATAAATTAATTTGATTAACCATTAGATTAACAGTAAATTGTCACAATAAAAAGTGTCTTGTTTTTTACATTAATGAAAAGGAATTTATTGGGAACTTGCTTTTAAAAGTTTGGTATGTTATAGATGTTGTTTCTATGCATGCTAAACACATATTATTGTGGAGAGCTTGGCACTTTGATAGGAAGGTCAAACATGATGAATTCAAAAATAGATATATTGTAAAGAAAGATGTAAAGATTTACATATTTTCTAGGATGTCACAAAGTTAAGTGTGAAATTGAACAAGAATTTATGAAAAATAATGGTGAGGATGTGAGGCCAAGTAAAAATAAGGTGAGTCATATTGTGAAATAATTAGGGGGAATGTTTTAGCCATTAGAAATAGGTTTGAAGATTTTAAAAAAAAAAGTAAAACGAAAATGAGGAATGACAAGAGTGGAGAGAGGAAAAAGTAAGCGTGAAAAAAGAATAATGTGTAGAAAAACTAGGGAAACACCTTAATTTTTATGCAAAACAAAATGACCTCACTTAATGCTCATCATTCTAATATGCCTATGATGATATGATCCTAGTTGTGACATCAAAAATCCATTAAAAGTGTCCATTAGGTCTACTTTAAGGCTTAAAATGAAGTGGATCGAAGAGGAGTTTAATGGGCTTAATTATAAAGATAGTAAGGGAGGTAATAAGATTTCATGGTTTAGCTAGTTTTTATAGAATATTTGTCAAAGACTTTAGTACTCTAGTTGCACTATTGACTAAAATTGTAAAGAGAATGGTGGGATTTAAATGGGATCATGATCAAGAAAAGCCTTTTAACTTATAACTTATTAAAAGAAAGGTTGATTTCAACCCCATTTCTTGTTTTACCTGTTTTACAAAAACATTTGGGATTGAGTGTGATGCCTCATGTATAAGTAGTTGAGTTATTTTAATGTAGGAAAAATATCTCATAACCTATTTAAGTGAAGCTTAATGGAGAAACTTTAAGTTATATAACATATGATGAAGAGTTGTATGCATTGTGAGAAATTTGAAGACTTGCAGCATTATCTTTGGCCTAAGTATTTGTGATACATATGAATCTTAATATTTAAAACATTTAAGGAGCCAATGTAAGTTAAAAAGGTTATATGTGCTAAGGTAAGTTGAATAGGTGACATGCCAAATGGACTGAATTCATTGAGAAGTTCTCATACGTCATCAAATACAATCAAGGTTAGGAAAACATCATTATGTATGTATTGTCTCTAAGGTTTTTTCTTCTTGATACCTTGAATACTAGATTGTTAAGATTTGAATATGTGAAAGAATTATATGTGGATGATTGTGATTTTGGCCAAGGTATGGAAAATATGAGCATTTGGCCTTTAATAAGTATTTTAGGCATGATGGAGTATTATTTAAAGATAAAAGATCTTTGTGCAAAAATATTTGTTGTGTGAATTACTTGTAAGGAAAGCTTATAGGGGCAGTTTAATGGGATATTTTATAGTGATTAAGACTTTGGTTTTGTTACATGAGCATTTTTAGTGGCGTAACATGAAAAATAATGTTCAAAGAATATGTGATAGATGTATAGTGTCATAACCCAATTATGGATTATTCCCTAAATTTTACCCAAAATAAAACAAAAATAACAAAAATAAAATAAAAGAGGGTTGGTGTCAGTAGAAAATCAAGGTAAGAATTTTGAACATTTTCGGGAGCCAAAATCGTACCTCCTTTGTGCCAAAAAATGAGAGAAAATGCAGATTCGAGGTAAGAATTAAGCCGAATATCATAATTATATTGTTTATAGGCCAATTTGACTTAATCTGGGCCAATTTAAAAATAATTATGTTTAGAAATTAATTTAGGGTCCAATTTAAAGTATAATTAAGTGCAAGGACTTAATTATACTTTAAATTGGTCAAATTAATTTTATTAAAGGCTTAATTGAGAGAGAAAAATCAAGTTCTTGAGTTTAATTCAGGCTCAATCGAGAAGATTGGAATTTTTGGAGACCAAATTGAGTTTTTCCAAGCCAATTATGCGAAATTAGGGGCCAAATTGAAGACATTGAGAATTTAGTAGTCAATTAAGGGTCAAATCGCATAAATCAAAAACCAAGGATCAAAATAAAAAATGCGAGCAAAGCTAAGGTTGCTGTTGAAATTTTGACGGGGATACAATTGCACAAAATTAAAAGTTCAAAGCCAATTGGGGGTGCAATTAGAACAATTACAAATTGAAGGACCAAACTGCACTTCCATCTTCTTCCAAAATTGCAGTCCCACCGCATGCCTCTACCTGCACTGCCTGCCGACAGGCCACCTGCACCACCGCCGATAGCCACAACTGCAAGCATGCTACCGCCGAAAGCAACCCATCGTGTATAAATAGCAGCCACCATGCACGGGGAAGAGGAGGAAAAACTAGGCAGAGAGAGGGATTTACAAAGGGAAAACAGAGCAAAAATTTACAGACACCGTGACCAAAAAACTTGCACATGACAGCCACCCCTCCGTCTCCCTCAGATCTTCTTCTCCATCTCAAGCAGGACACCAGCACCAGCGTCGCTCTCTCTCTCCCTCCTTGCAGCGTCAGCTCTCAGCAGCCATCCACCACGACCCTCTCTCTCTCCTTCCCCAACACTGGCAACCTCACTGTGACCTTCATTAGCAACAACTGGTCTTCGGTGACGCCACAACAAAGAAGCAGCGACGAACAACAGTAGCAGCAACCCAGACCAGTCTCTTCCATCGCTCCTACTGGCCACCACAAGCCATCATTTTTTACAACACCACCACAGGGAGAACCACCTCGATCTCCTCTACCCGAAGACAGTGGCAAGTGAGCCTCTTGTCACCATCAATCACCCTCCATTTTACTATTTACGTAACACGTGAACAGTACGAGTGAATTAATCCACTGCAGTGTTCACGTGTTTACTTTTTTGGGGGGGCTTTTAGGCTGGTTGCTCTCGGCCCAGCCTAGTTGGCTGGGTCGAGCCCAAGTCCAGTAGAGTTGGGCCTTTAGCCCACCTTAGTTGTGTCAGGCCCATCCTTTTTTTTAAATTCCATTTTTAAAAAAGTGTTGTTTTCTTGCATACAGGCGAATTCCAAAAAATTTCAAGCATATTTTTCGTAAAAAATATATGTTGCATTTTTCTCATATTTTGAACAAAAATTGGATATTGTAACCAGTTTATGATTATCCGTTGGAATTTGGCTAAAATATCAAAAAAAAATTATTTTAACTATCGGGGTGTTAAATTACATTATAAAGCACACCCGTAGACAAAAAAAAGTTTTTATTGTGGTGCAAAATTACATTGTAAAGTACACCCGTAGAAAAAAAATATTTTTTTAAAAATGCAATGTAAAAAAATTAAACTTAGAAAAGCAATCAAACAACAATGTAGCTTGCCTTAGAGAGGGTGCACTGGGGGTGATGCGTTTTTCCCTTGCACAACAAGTCCCCTTACTCAAACTCTAGCAGACCAATAAGTTTCCTAGTGACCGTAATGCTAGGTGGCAACTCCTGATAATTATATTTGTAATTTTTACGACTATAAAAAACACACACCCCTTTCACCATGTTCTGTTCTCCCCCTCTAGGGATGGCGGGGCACGAGGCGCGAAAAAACACCGTCACGACACATAGCATGTAAACAAGCCAAGTGTAAAGTAATGTCTCATGGTTTGTATACCCTTGTACCAATAGCTAAGGAACCTTGAGTTGATATATCCATGGATTTTGTTTTAAGGTTACCTAAGTCAAAAAAGATATAGATTCAATATTTATTGATGTAATATGTTTTTTAAAATATTATTTTTCATATCATGTCATAAAATCAATTATGCAACAAATATAGCAAATCTTTTTTAGAAAACTTTTGGTTACAGGGTTTTCAAAAAAGCCTTACGTGTAATAAAGATATTAAATTTTTAAAATACTTTTAAAAAGTTTTATGGGATAAGTTACGAACTAAATCTTTATTTTGTACTACTTGTCATCCATAAATAAATGGTCAAATAGAGGTGATAAATAGAACTTTGACTCAATTATTGAGAGTTATTATCAACAATTAGGGTAAACATGTAAATTAAAACTTTTATAAATATGGATACCTCTAATACTTTGAAATTCATTGCCCAAGGATAAATAAAAATTATTTGAACATCAAAAACAACAAAAACTATAGGAAACATAATAACATATTTAAAAGTGTAATCAAGTGGCGCCCATTGGTTCTATACCAAATTCATAACTAGAAAGTTTATTTGACCTTTTTCTAATTAGAGATAAAGGTCTTGAAATTAGAAATATCAAAATAAAAATAACATTTGATATTATTAGAATAATTTTTGACTTTTTATTAGACATCGATTATTAATATCTTTGAGAACTTTGTAATAAAACCTGAAGTTATTAAGTGATCATTTATGAAATATAGATATTTAATATATTTTGGTTTAACATTTGAGATTCTTGGTGAACTTTGTAAAGTTAGCTTTTGTATTATCTGAGATTGAATTCTATATGATATAGATGTGTTTATACTTAATTTTAAGGCTGGCAAATTTATTTTATTTAATATCAAATAATTTGTTTGCATAAAATATAGTAGAATCATACATGTTTGTATAATCTTATTAAAGCAAGATGACTCTTTATTATAATAGTCATGTCTCTCATAATCATGCAAACAAAATCTATCTCCAAAATTTCCTTAGAAATTGTAAAATCATAAATATGAATTAAATAACCATACTTAACATTCCATCTTCTTTTCATTTTCTCTTACAATTAAACCTCTAATTTTTTTTTAAAAAAAAGTACGAACCATGATTAAGTGAGCATAGGTGCCAATTCTTAAAGAATAAAAAATGCATGACAACCGTTTTTTATTCGAGGAAACCCCATCTCATGGAAAGCATACTTTGTGAATCCAGGTGAGCGAGTAAAACTCTAGTTGTCCCAGACTGTTACAAGAGGTGCATGTCTTAATTCGAACTCAAGACTTGCTGTCCAGATTTCAAGTCCTTTGCTATCATGCCACGCCCCTTGAGGACATGACAACCTTTAATTATCATTAATAAAAAATAGTTTTACATATCAACCAACATTTACTTCTATTTTACTATATTATTATTAGATAGTAATTCAACTCAAAATTATCTGGATCTTATCAACTATAGAAGTTATTAGCTATTTATTCATAATTATACATACAACTAAATGAGCTCGCGATATTACTGTGCATTTTACTGTAGCAAATTATTGTAGCTCTAGACTCAGATTCATTGTGGATTTGAATAGTGAAATTACTATTTTACCCTCAGTGCACATTAAATTTGGCCTTGGGTCTGGGGTTATTTATGATTTTTTGTATTTTTTTCACTGTAAAATAATCATAATACCCATAAATAAGACAAAACAACACTGTAACGTGCAGGGGCACAACCGTTATTGCACATTATTTTTTTAATGGCTAAATATGAAAATTCTCTCTAATAAGACAAAATTGTACGGTAAAATTCGGGAACAATAAGGTAATTGCACAAATTTTTTATATGGTCAAATACGTCTATACCCCCATATAAGACAAAATCCAAGAATTATCTGTAAGGGTGTCCCGGTAATTTACCATTTTTAATTATATTTTCGGTTGAATTACTGTTGGTGCGTCTTCGGACACGTTGTCTATTTCCACGCTCATGCATGTTTCAGACGGTGCGTGCGGCGTATTCTGGCATCCAAAAATACCCTTCGACATCTAGAATGATTTTCAACCATTTTATCTTCTTCTTGGTGCGACGCGTGTGCTGCCATTGTGGCTAGGGACATGTCAATGGTCAGTGAAATTTTCTCCCTTTTCTCTCTCCTGCCTGTGCAAGCACACATCAGCGCCGTTGTTTATTGTGATTTTTCATCTTAATCCCTAATCTTTTGATTGTTTGGTATGGTCCTTATTTTTGTTATATAGGTTTTGATTTGTTTCAATTCGGTCTTTCAGTTGAAATTAATTATATATTATGGTTTCATTTCGATCTTCGGTCTTTTAATTTCCGAACTGATTTGAAATCCTTTATATTTTGAGTATCAAAGTTTTGATTTGTTTCAATTTTATCCTTCCATGCAAGTTGATTATATATTTTAGTTTCATTTCGGTCCTCATTCTTTTAATTTCCGGTTTTGTTTTAAATTATTTTAATTTTTTCGGTATCCATGTTTAAATTTATTTCAAGTTTTTCCTTTAAATGAAATTTATATGTTTTTTTTTTATTTTGTCCCTTATACTTTTAATCTTGGATTTTGTTTTATTTCCTTTATTTTTATATATATATATATATTTCTTATATAGTTTCTATTTTTGTCCATGTTTATATGTACATGCCATTAGTTTTTGTTTTCAATTTTTTTTATTTCCACTATTATTGAGGTTTTTTTATTTAATGGTTAAATTTTAATTTGTGTTGGTAATTATTTAAAAATTAATATTTATTATCATTTTTTTTAATTTTTCTTCAAGTCAAATAATTTATTTAAATATAATAATATTTATTTTTGTTTTTCATTTATTCTCTTTTTTTAATTGTATTTTTTAAAATATTTTTAGGTGTTGAATTTTCTAATTATTATAGATACGACATTCAAATTAATAATAATGATTATTTGTAAGATTTGTTTCCTTTTAAATATATCAAACTAATTATGTGTGTGTGTGTGTGTAAATGACCCAAGTTTTTTTGAAAAAAACTAATATCATTGTTCTTAAATACTTTTAATATAATAATATGAGGAATGAATCTTATGAAATAAAAAAATAATATAATTTTTTTAACAATAATTATGGTCTCACCAATTTTTATTATTTCTATTGTTATTAAGATTTGTTTTTTAAATATTTACATTTTAATTTGTGTTGGTGATCATTGAAAAATTGATATTTATTATTTTTTCTCTTTTTTTAAAAAATATTATTATTTATTCTTCAGGTCAAATATTTTTTTTAAATCTAATAATGTTTATTTTTCATTTATTTCTTAATTTAATTGTTTTTTTGTTAATATTGTTAAGTGTTGAAATTTCTAATTATTATAGATAAGGCATTTAAAATAATGATAATGATTATTTGTAAGTTTTTTTATTTTATAAATATGTAAGACACATTATATATTTTGATATTTATTTAATATTAATGACTTATATATATATATATATATATATATAAATGACCTATTTATTATTTGTTTTTTAAATAATAATTTACTATTAGTGGTCTAAACTATTTTTAATATAATAATATAAGGAATAAATCTTTTAAAAAAAATAATTTCTTTTTAAAAAATAATTACAGTATCATCAATAGTATGACCAACAATAATTAGAATATTAATTATATATAATAATATTTATAATGATAGCTATAATAATTCATATGCGTCTTTTTTATGTATGATATTTCCGATCTCATATCATGAAAAAAATATAAAAAATCACACGTAGACAAGACAAATAGAAAAATTGTGTCAGATTATCTACAATAATAAAATAAAAAATTGCCCTATACTTCCCACAGCCAACACCAAATTTTTTAACATATAACAAAATTATTAATGGTCCTAAATATTTATATATATTATTTTTCTTTTTTTCTATCTAATGAAAAGGAAAACAAAAGGAATTCTTTTAATCAACAAAGGGGAAAGGCAAAGGCTACACATACAATTACAGTTGAAGTCCAAGCATGGACTGCTTCCTATGAGAGACTAATTATATATTGATATTTTTTTATATTAACGTGTTAAAACATATATAAAAAATTGAAATGACTTTTCTTCATAAATGTCACATTAATCTAATCTCAATATTGTAAAAAAAATATTAATATAATAATATGAAAAAAAATCTTTGATAAATTTTAGTAGTTGTATTTTTACTATTTGTCAAATAGTCAAATAGTAGCAACGATAATATTATTAATAATGATTAGAATATTCACTATCTACAATAATTGTTCCAATAACAACTATAATAATTGTGATAATTTAACAATCATGATAATAATAATAATCAAAATAATTCATTAATCAATGTTGTTTTTGTTAAAAATGGACTTCCGCAACTTTTGTATGTATGATATTTCATATCGAATATTACACGAATAAAAAAATATACAAAGCTACACATAGACAAAACTGTGAAAAAATTTGGTCAAATTATCTACAAATAAAAAATATATGAGTCAGTTGCCCTGCACTTCGCCGCAGACAAAACCAAATTTTTAACATGTCTACAAATATTAATTGTTATTGATTTTTTTAACAATGCTATACATTAGAGCAAAATAATCAATCTACAAGACTTTCAATTATTTAGTTTTTTAATATATTCATTTTACCATAGATAATGCATTTAAAATAATTAGAAAGATTATTTTAAAGGTTTTTTCTCTTAAAAATAATTATATATTCTGATATTTGTTCAATATTAACGCCTTAAAATCCTTTGGTTAAAATTATTTACATATTTTGTTTTCATTTCGGCCCATATACTTTAAATTCTTTATTTTAATTCTTTTATTTTATATATATTTCTAAATAGTCCATATCTTTGTCCATGTTTATATATATACACTTTTAATTTTGGTCTTTAGTTATAATTATTTCCTCTTTTTTTTAGATTTTATTTCATTGAAAAATTTAATTATTGGATTTAGATTGTTTTTGTTAAAAAAATTAGTTTTACAATATTTTTATGTATAATATTACAAATCTAATATTACGTAAAAAAAGAGAACACATAAACAAAATGGGTAAACAAATTCGCCCAAGTTATCAACAATTAAAAAAATATACGAATCACTTCCCCTGCTTTTCGATTACAATATTCTTTTTATACAAAAAAAACTTATGTCTAACAAATTTTATTTATTATAATTTTACTAATTAAATATTAAAATAATCAATTATAACATATAAAAAATTAATTAGTTTTCTATATAAAAAAATATAGCACAGCACGGGTGCAATTTAACTAAGTAATGCCTAAAATCTCTCTTCCTGTTTCTCTAGTTACACTTTGTCCAACGCCCAAAAAAATCCACAGATCATTACTATATTATACAAAACATTAATCCTTTATTAAATCCCAAATTTCACGTAAACCCATCTTCTCCTCTGGTGGTTGTTGCCAATTTTTTCAACAAAGTACAACGCCACCGATGGGCGGGGTGATAAAATTGGACGACTAAGAACGAAGGAAGTACAATTATTGGAGGTAATGGTACACGTGCCCTTACTTAGTAAACAAAGGAGTCATGATTCATGAAAGTGACGGCAAGTTTCGGGTTTGGCAAATCGCAAAGGGCGGCGTGTACGGCGTCACTTTATCAACAGTTTTTTAAGAACGAAAAAATAAAAAAGTAAAAGGGTTTGCTCGACCGGTATTTCCGGTGAGATAGAACAAAATACGTGTCAATATCAGGTAACTTCCAGCGATTGCAATACCTTCTCGCTCGTGACTCTCCAGTAATAAAAGGACTGGGGACTCATATACTAACTTTATTAAAGGCTGCTAGCACATTTTCTCCGATGCTCCACTGAAGCCCCTCGGTTTAGGAATGTTGCTCAAAAGTTTTGAGTTCCTTGCAACGTTTATTAAAAACGAAAGAAATAGATGACAGGTCGTGGGCTACCGACAATATATGTTTGCCCCATGCTCTGAAGTTTCGGTTTCAATCCTTCCTAGCTAGCTTATCATTTTTTTTTATTGATTTAAAAAATATATTAAAATATTTTTTTATTTTTTAAAAATTATTTTTAATATATGTAATCTAAAATTTAAAAAAATTGATTTAAAATAAAAATAAAAAATAATTTATAATTTTTAAAAATATTTTTGAAACTCATTACTAAATACTGACTAAATACTGACGTACCGTAAGGTTATGGAAGGCATAAGTCTCAATTACTACAACGATTAACCCAAATCAATATTTGCCTACCTAATTTGTTTGCATACTTTCTTTGGATGGCAAGGGATTATTTTGCATTCCGATTAGAGATGTAACTGACTGGAATCAAGTCAAGTATTATGATAATCAAGAATGGTTCAAATAAATTAAATCAAGCTCAAGTTAAGCTTTGATATGGTATTAAACTTTAAGGTATTAATTTTCAACCGAGCTTGTTTATGAATATAAGGAGTCAAATAAATAAGATTTCTTGATACAATAATTATTTTAAAATTAATTCTCTTATCATAAAATTATGCACATCTTCAATTTAAATATAAAATTCCTTATGTCCATCATCCAGAGGGGGTTTTACGTTATTTTATTATGTGAACCCCGTGATCATACAGTTATGTTACCCACATGCAAGAAAAAATAAATCTTGAAAGTCAAAAAATCAAGTTTGATAAAAATATAACACAAATATTATTTGAACTAAAACATCAACACTATTAAAATGAACCTATACCCAATAAATATCAATTAGCAAACTAAAAATATTAGGAAAACATCATAGCATCAGTCATACATTGATAAATCACGTTTATTCTTTGTCCTGACAAAGATAAAAATATTAATTGAACTTATGCTTATTAGCATAAAACTATGTAATATGAAAAATCAACTCAAAACCAACTTTAATTCTCTTAAATAAGTATGAGATTTTTTGTAATACCTCATTCCCTTTGTTTGTGTAGAAGATGGAAACTTTTAAAATATTATGACATTAAATAATACAACCCTCCTTTTCTTTATAGCTACGCTAAATAAAGAATCCTTGTAAAATAAGAATTTGAACCATTAAGAAATCATTATCACATTTAAGAACTATGTTGTATTAAAAATCCTTGTAGAGCTAGAAAACTCTAAGAAATAAGTTGTTGAATATCGTAGTATCATTAGAAAAAGTTCAAAGTAAAAAAAAGAAAAAGAAAAAAAAAGAAACCAAACTTGTATTGCATCTACTAATCTATATCTCAAGACCTTCTTGAACTTTAATTGACTTGAAATGATAATCCAATGTAGAATAATATGTTTCAAAACTTTCAATAAATTTTAGCTTGATCTAGTAGTTGGATTGAAAGTTATGGTTGATAAAATAAAACTAAATAAGAGATGCAATTAAGCTAGAATCTTAATTTTATTATTCAACCTTTTCATAGATTGTATCACTTTGCATTCATTTACAAATGGATTCAATCTATTCAAGTTATTTGTCGCTCCTTATTCTTTATTAGCTGGTGATACTCATGGTATACAACTTACCACCAAGGATGTGTATGAGGTTAAAGTTCATGTTTTTATTTTGCGATCATAACTAGTCCTTATAGTCTAACTGAAACCCAGATGTCTAACTTTAGTTGTTGATTAATGAGTTGAAGCAATTGTGGTCATTTAAAGCTTTTGACCTATGATGATGTATTGAGGAAACATAATTTTCAAATGAAGGTAGTTTTGATATGGACTAACAATAATTTTCCTACTTACAAAATGGTTTCTAGGTGGAGCACGCATGGAAAACTAGCATGTCCATATTTTATAGAAAACAACAAAGCATTCACACTAACAAACAATGACAAAACATCTTCTTTAACTGACACCAACAGTTCTTCCCAATAGATCATAAGTATAGAAAATAGCTAAAAAGACTTTTTTGTTTGAAGAGTTAAGAGGGATGTTACACCGCCAATAATATCAGGTGAATAGCTGCAAGTGTCAAAGTATAATGATATTGTGTATGGTTTTTGTCTAGTAAGCAAAAGTTTTCTGGTTTTGTTTTTTGGATAAAGTAAAGTATTTTCTACAAGCTTCCTTATTGAAAGTTTAATCTCATTCTCCATAACCTTGATGTCATGCACATAGAAATAAGATGTTTGATAACATTTTCAACACGATTATGGACATGAAGGGGAAAGAAAAAGGACATCATTGAAGCTAAAATAAATATAACTTTGTTTTATCACTATGAAAATAAGGAGTTGGTTTATGATATTTCATGTGTCATGAAGACTAAAGCCAACTTCATATTGAACAAGAATTCACAACTACTAGCCTATACGTGGCTTAAAAGTTTGCATTTTGGACATGCCTCAAACATATTAAGGTTAATGAATTTGAAGGATTGCATATTGTATATGATGAAGAGTCATGATTCTCACGTGTTAATGCAAACACTCATTCCATTAACACACTAGGATTTATTGATAAAAGAAATTAGGATACACTTAAATAGATCAATCACTTCTTTAGAGATATTTGCGCCAACAAGTTATAGACACAACACTTAAAGAGGCTTGGAAAGAATATCGTCCAAATGATATGCAAACTTAAGATGATATCCTCAATCGTTATTTGACTCGATGAAGCATCTGCCTATATATTTACTATATGAGTCAAAAGTTGGAGGCCCAATCTAATATAGATGGATGTATCCATTGGAGAGGTTAGCGATCACACATGCATAATAATTAAAATTATACATAGATTTTATACATAATCTATATCTCAAGACCTTCTTGAACTTTAATTGACTTGAAAATGAATTTTTTTATAATGCTATACATCTGAACGAAATAATCAGCTTATAAATTTTTTGATTAATTAGCTTTTTTATATATTCATTTTATCATTGGTAAGATTTTAATTATTTTTAAGGCTTTTTTCTTAAATTATATATTTTGATATTTTTTTAATTTTAATGCCTTAAAATATATATAAAAAATGAACTAACTTTTTTTTAAATCTCAAATTAATTTCATTTCAGTGTTTTGAAATACTCTTAATATAATAATATGAAGGATAAATCTTAAACAAAATAATTTAATTTCTTTTTATAAATTTAATTTCTTTTTATAACAATAATGATGGCGGTAGTGGTAGTGTTGCCAAAAATAATTACAATATTAATTATTGACAATGATGTTTATAATGAAATGTATAATAATTATGACAATTTAATAATCATGATAATAACAATGAAAATAATAATCGAAATAATTCATTAGTGGATATTGTTTTTGTTAAAAATTGTTTTTTGTTGCTCTTTTATGTATAATATTTCAGATCTAATATCATGTAAACAAAAAATATATGAAGTCACACATAGATAAAACAGGTGAAAAAATTGGATCAAATTATCTGCAATGAAAATATATACGAGTCACTTGCCCCATGTTTCACCGCAGCTAGAACTAGATTTTATAACATGTAAGAAAAACATCAATGGTCTTAGATTTTTTTTATAATGCTATACATCTGAACGAAATAATCAGCTTACAAATTTTTTGATTAATTAGGTTTTTTATATATTCATTTTATCATTGGTAAGATGTTTAATTATTTTTAAGGCTTTTTTCTTAAATTATATATTTTGATATTTTTTTTTTAATTTTAATGCCTTAAAATATATATAAAAAATGAACTAACTTTTTTTTTTTTAAATCTCAAATTAATTTCATTTCAGTGTTTTGAAATACTCTTAATATAATAATATGAAGGATAAATCTTAAACAAAATAATTTAATTTCTTTTTATAACAATAATGATGGCGGTAGTGGTAGTGTTGCCAAAAATAATTACAATATTAATTATTTACAATGATGTTTATAATGACATGTATAATAATTGTGACAATTTAATAATCATGATACTAACAATGAAAATAATAATCAAAATAATTCATTAGTGGATATTGTTTTTGTTAAAAATTGTTTTTTGTTGCTTTTTTATGTATGATATTTCAGATCTAATATCATGTAAACAAAAAATATATGAAGCCACACGTACACAAAACAGGTGAAAAAATGGGTCAAATTATCTACAATGAAAAAATATATGAGTCATTTGCGTTGCGCTTTGCCGCAACCAGAACCAGATTTTTTAACATGTAAAAAAAATGTTAATGCTCCTAGATTTTTTTTATAATGCAATACATCTGAGCGAAATAATCATCCTACAAAAATTTCGATTATTTAGCATGGATAAGGCGTTTAAAATAATGAAAAGGATTATTTTAAAGGTTTTTTGCTTAAAAATATGTGAAGCTAATTATATATTTTGATATTTGTTTACTATTAAAGCCTTAAAATATATATAAAAATATGAAATTGTTTTTTTTGAAATCTCAAATTAATATAATCTCAGTGTTCTGAAATACTTTTAATATAATAATATGAAGAATAAATCTGAAAAAAAATATTTATTTTTAAATAAAAATCACTTTAAACTAAAAATTTATTAAGCCACACAAAGACAAAACAAATGAAAAAAACACAAAAATAATAAATCACTATCAACAGAAGATCCACTACACATGCATAAAAGAGTGTTTCACTCTCATTTTACACTACCAAAACTAAATTTATTCTGTTTTTAATGCAAACTGCATTTAATACAAAGATAAATAACAATAAAAATAAAAAATCAAAACTAAGAGTATAAATACATAAATATAAACAAAAAATTAAGAACTATCCCATAATAACTGAAAAAATAAAGGAATTAAAAATAAACTAAAATACAAAACAAAAAATTATATATATTAAAACAAGACCAATTTTTTTTTTCCTCACGGCGGATCGCAGACTAATAGATCGTGCAACACTAAAATGAGCTTGACTTTATTTTTACTTCGATTTGCTTGTAAAGATTTTTAATCTTCGTAACCAAAAAAAGAGTCGAAAAGATTTATTATTATATGCGGATTAGTCAGTAGTATTTGCTATCGGGTGGGAATACTAGTTCAAATTGATGATATCATACTTTACTGGTGGTTCCACATTAGTCTGGTCGTTTGATGCCTTTGAGGTCCTCAACTTTCAATGGTTGTTTGGTCCGGTTCAGCTTCTGTGATGAATAATATGTGTGCAGGTTTAATATGATTGTTTCTACTGCTCGTGCCATTGATTTTGTATCTTTGTATTAGGGAAAAAAACAGAAAAAAATATTTAAAAAGTGGGTTTGGGGATTATTCGTGCCGCGCGTAAGTTGCCCCGAACACCCCTGTTACCAAAAAAAATGTATATGTGGGAGAAAAAAAAACGTGGTGCGCGTAAGCTGGCCCGGACACCCCGATTAAAAAAAAAACCAAAACAAATGTATAAGTTGAAAAAAACAGGGGAAAAAGTCGGTCTAGAGATTAATCATGGTGTGTGTAAGCTGGCTCGAACATCCTGTTTATAAAAAAACAAAAAAAAATAAGCTTGGAAAAAGAAGAAGGAAAACACCTCTTTGAACAGTAATGAACAGTGACAACACTGTTCAAAAATCAATTTGTAGCCAGAGAGATTCGAACTGTGGCTGCGGGGAATGGCGGACACCTTAACCACTCGGCCAAACAACTTTGTTGTGTTGTTGTAGTATAGAAATAGTACTTATATTATTAAGTATTTTAAAAGAAAAATCCAAAACCATTTTGTAGCTTGAGAGATTCGAACTCTCGCTGCTGGGAAACATTAGGTGCCCGCCTTAACCTCTCGGCCAAACGATTTCATTATGCTGTTGTAGTATAGAAATAATATCTATATTATTAAGTAATTTTACTATTCAAGTCCACGGTGCTTATGAGTCTAGATGAACAATGCGCAAATGAACAGTAAAACCGTGAGCTGATTTAGCTGTATAGATAATGCATTTTTTCTTTTCCATTGTTTTTTCTTGTCGATTTTAGCAGCACATTGAATTACCCATTTCTTTTCCAAGGATGATGATTGCCTTTCTTAGTGGCAATCCCTGTTTTTAGGATGCACTATAGAAAGAAAGATATAAGTGCATGCCTAGAACCATCTCCATCATGTAGATTCATTATTCTAGTTCCCCTTTGATCCTTGTAATTCAAAATTTCAGAATCTATTTTTTTTAGCATGAACCTAACCTGCTTAAATAGCTACAAATTTGTTTACTTCTTTTCTTTTTAAGTTGTGATGACAGAATCCACGAGTTGCAGCGCAATCAATTGATACATATACATATACTGTACAATGCGACAAATGCTCAAAATGGAGGGTGATTCCGGCTGAAAAAGAGTACGAGGAGATAAGAAGTAAAATGGAAAAGAGTCCATATGTTTGTGACGGAAAAGCTAGCATATCGTGTGATGATCCTGCTGACATTGAGTACAAGGCCACTAAAACTTGGGTCATTGATAGGCCTGGCATTCCCAAGACCCCACAAGGTTTTAAAAGGAGCTTGGTGCTTAGGCGTGATTTCTCCAGAATAGATGCTTACTATATCACTCACACAGGAAAGAAGCTGAGAACACGCCATGAGATATCAACATTTATAGAAGCAAATCCAAAATACCAAGATGTAAATCTCTCTGCCTTCAATTTTACTTCCCCAAAGGTAATGGAAGACACCATCCCTGAAGATGTTGTGTGACGCAGCAGAAATACGAAAAGGAATATGATCAACGTCAATATTCCGTAAATAATTCTCAACGAGATTAAATCTCAGAAAACTTCAAAGTTTATTTGATAAAAATGATTGGTGACCCTGGCTGGCGGCTTTACAATGATACTTAAAGTAAAAACCCTAGCCTAATTCATTACAGATAAGGAAACGACATAAAACATTAAATTTACCATAAATGGAAAATTTGAGATAAATACAGAATATGAAAGGCCTATAAACCCTGAGCAAGCAGCAATTGACGAAAGTCAATTCGGACTCACAAATCAAGAGTTATGGCTAAAACGGGACTTTCCTAAAATAGCAAAAATGACGATTTCGGGGCCGAAACGATGGAATTTGGCTAAAAATCGGTCGAGATCAGGGGCTAAGCCGCTGAATTCTTTCGCGAAAGACGAAACGCATTAACTGGGTGAGTTTCGCGCTATTCCGACTCCGACGACCCGGATGCCGAAATTCAGCTGCCTTTGAATTTCGGGTGATCTCTCTTCAGCATGAATGCTTCCGCAACCTGTTCTACATCATTGTGAGAAAGGTTTCCTGCAATTAGATGCGTTTAGTATCTGCAACTTATTTGGTCCATGAACCAACATCACGAGGTTTGGTCGGCGGGCACGATAAAATTCGTCAAGCATCTTGATAATAGATGTCATTGACTTGAGTTGGTATTAGATGCTTTCTCCTCTCATCAACAATTCTGATTTGATTGATATTTTGTTTTGTAATTAGAATAATATGTTTTGATTTCATATTGCTGATTCAGGATTATATAAGCATCTAATACCAACTCGAGTCAATGACATTTATTATATAGTGCTGATTCAAGATTCTCTCTCTCTCTCTCTCTCTCTATATATATATATATTATACATATATATAAAACGCGTCGCACAATTCCTGTAGCTCCTTTTACTGTGCACCAAGACACATTGCACTGTGGACTCGCAATTTGTCCCGGTGCTTCGCGCGTGTATGTGCTCTTTTTTTTTGTTTTTTCCGCCTGTGAACAGTGCATTAACGAATCTGCCCCCGAAAACGACAAATTAGTGCACAGGAGACAGGGGCTCTCTCGGTTTTTCTTAATTTTTTTGCACAGTGAGCAGACGGAAAAGGCCATCGACAAAGACAAAATTGTGCACAGTGAACGGGGGCAGGGGTGTATTTCCCCTCCGGTTTTTTCGTAAATACCAGTGGGTTCAGGGGTGTGTGGGTCATTAACCATTATTTTATTATTTTTTTCGGGGGAACGGCGGGCGCGTTGTCCATACGCGCCCGCAGTGTTTCACACCAACACTCCATTGAGGCGGTGCGTGCGGATCATTCAGGCGGCCAAAAATTCACTTCCACCGTGTCTGGAGGTTCGTCGTCATGTCCTCTATCCACAGGCGCGGCGCGTTTCGGTCATAAATGTTCAGGTAAGCGGCGGAGGACAAGTTTGTGTCGGCTGCCATTTTTCTCTCTCTCAGCCGCCGAACTTCCTGACAGGTCCTTGATGCATGTAGTAAGTTAACTTTAGTCCTTGAGGTTTTGATTTCTCTTTTATTACTGATTTTTTTAATTCAAAGTTTGATTGTTTTCAATTGTGCCCTTCAATTAAAACTGATTATATAAGTAAAGTTTTATTTTAGTCCTTATTCTTTTGATTTTTGATTTCTTTTTTGTCCAGTCAATTTTTTCAATACAGAGGTTTGGATTTCTTTTAATTTGGTCCTCCTATTGAAATTGGTCATATATACAACTTTTCATTGCAGTCCTCCTTCTTTCAATTTTTTTATTCAATTACACAGCAATTATCATTATTATTCCTTTATTTATTTTGGTCCCAAAGTTTTTATTTGTTTCAATTTTATCCTTTAATTGGAATTAATTATATATTTTATTTTTCATTCAAGTCCTTATTCTTTTAATTTTTCATTTGATATTAATTCATTTGTTTTTTTACTTTAAAATTTTTTGGACAATGTTTAATTTTTATATTAGTATTTATGCATTTATGCTTTTAGTTTTTGTTTTTAGTTTTTGTCTTCTTTTATTTGGGTTTTATTTTTAATCGGTTAAATCTTGGAATTTTAATTTATGTTTGTAATCATTTTAAAATTAATATTGCTCCCTTTTTCTCTTTATTAGTTTTTTTTTTGTTTTCTGTTATTTTTATTTGTTCTTTTGATTAGATGATTTGTCTAATTTTATTCTTTACGCAATAATAATAATAATAATAATTTTAGTGATTATTTTTTAATTTCTTCTTTATAAAAATCTTTTGATTTTTTTAATGATTTTGCTGAAATTTTCATTTATGTCGATTCTCATTTTAAAATTAATATTGCTCTATTTTTTCCTTTATTTGTTTTTTTTGTGGTTTCTGTTTTTTTATTTGTTATTTAGATTATATCATTTTTTTTTATTTTGTTGTTTGCGCAATAGTAATAATAATTTGCGCAATGATAATGATTATTTTTTTTTATTTTTTTTCAATAAAAATCTTTTGATTTTTTTTAATGATTTTCCTTAAATGTTAGTGATTTTTCAGGGCAAATTAATTATTTCAGTTGTTTTGACAGTAATGTGGATAATAATTTTAGTTGTTATAGCAATGATAATGACAATAACGTATTGATGAATTTTCAATTTATGTTTTCGTCTTTTTGTTGATAGAAAATTAACTACTTATTTTTGTTATTTGATTATTACAGGTATTTTCACAATTCATATTTTTATTTTGTTTGATTTAAATTGAATTATAAAATAAACTAATCTTAATACAGTGAACTTTACAAGAATTCATATATGCTGATGATAAATGTTTTTTCTTTTTTAACGATGATGATAAATTTATGCTGGTTCTTTCGTTTGAAACTACTAAACAGATAAATTCATATCGATTTAACATTCATATATTTTATAGAAAACTTGCACTCCACAAGAATTGTACATAAATTTATTATTTTGACTAAATTTATATTCTAATAAAAAATACACACAATTAATATTTTTTGCGTTGAAAAAAATATGGTGCCGCCTGCGATGAGGTGCGGGGGCATTGGCTAGTATATATATATATATTCTAAAATGATATATTCAATAAACATAATTTCAATTCAAATTTAAAGATAAACTGATTTGAAATTATATAATAAATTATGCAATTTATATTTTATACACAAGTAAAATAGTGCAAGTTAAACTGATATGATTTGATCGAATTGATAAATGTAAAAACAACTTGGATAACTAGTAAAAATACAGTTTGATTTAAAAAAAACCAAGATGATATAATTTTTTTTAAAAATATTAAGATGATTATTACATCAACCCAGGTCAATATAAATTATTTTTTAAAATTTGTGACTTAGGTCATGAGATAATAATAACCCCAAATAAAATAAAAAATTATAAAACTCAATTCTCAATAAATATATTATTGAATGATGAAATAAAAAAATCTAAAAAATAGCACAAAATGAAATAAAAATATGAATTTGAATAAAATTATAAAAATACCATTAGCAGTATTGCAATGTTTTTCTAAACTCTAATTGCTCTAAAATATTAATCTAAGATATAACAATATATCAAAAGACTTTTTATAAAATTTAATCCTAATCCAACAGTTAAATTGAGAAATATAATTACCGAAATAGAACACTATTTGGCTAAACAAAATGTCTAGATGCAGCTGGAATATGGGTGGAATTTACAAATTAAACTAAAATTCTAAAAAAATAAAATTTATTCTGATTTGTTTTGTTTTTTAAATTAACAAGATATATTATATATTTTAAATATAACAGAATGAAATTGATAAGCTTGTTCAAGAGAGTGAGTGGTCATTTGTAATAATAATAATAACCTTTTATATGTGTTGTCATTTTAAAGTTAACCTATTTGATTATTGTGCGATTTGGTGTATCATAGAGAAATTTTATAATATTTAAGCTGTAATTGTTAATATAGAGGAGAGAAAAATACACGAGGGGAAGTTTTATCATATTTTGGTAGAAATGGATGTGATTTTTTTTATTGTTCGCGTTTCTTTCTTATCATATTTATCTTTTTTATAACATTCTAAATATTGACAGCATCACTTTTTTTTTTATTTAAAAATTACTCCAATGAACACTAACATAATAAGAGTACAAGGTTATAAATTATTTAATAACAAATGAAATACAATTATTAAATATATTATAATCCTTGTTCATATTTTATACTATATACTAAAAGAGATCAGGAATTCACTGTTGTGTTTTTACTATAGCACCAGACACAGATTAATGTGGATTTTAATAGTGAAATTATTTTTTTACCCCTCGGTGCGCAATATTTTTTGCCTTGGAGTCAGGGGCATTTTTTTATGTTTTACATTTATGTGCATAATAAAATAACCGTTATACCCTCGCATAAGATAAAAATGAAGAGTTTCCGCCGGGGGTGTCACGATAATTTCATATTTTCAGTGCATGGTAAAATAAACCCTTTTATAAAAAGACAAAACAAAAGAGTTGCATGCAGGGTGTTTCATGCATTTCACATTATTTAAGAATGTGTAAACACAGATATGCCCCCATAAAAGACAAAATCCAAGAGCTGCCTACAAGGTTGTTTAGGTAATTTACCTTTATTTATTTATTTTTTCCTGCGGACATTGTTGTCGCGTCGTCCGAATGCGTTGACTGTTTTCTTCATGATGCTCCCTTCCTGTGGCGCGTGCGATGTCATATAGTGGTAAAAAATATTCATTTGGCGTCTCATCGGAAGAGCCACCATGTCTTCCACCTCATGGTGGGGCGCGTGGTGTTCCACAGTGGACGGGAATAGAGAGGTGGTCGGTTGAACTTTTCCCCTCTTTTCTCTCTTTTGCACGCTAAAGTGCACGGTAATCCCCTTTGTTTATGGTATTTACATTTCAGTACCTGATCTTTGGTCCTAGATTGTTCATGGTCCTAGATTGTTTTTGTAATACTGTACATCTGAGCGAAATAATAAACATACAAAACTATCTATTATTTTTTGTATATATTCATTTTATTATGCATAAAGTGTTTAAATTAATGATATCAGTTATTTTAAAGGTATTTTTTTTAAAAAAATATTTTAGACTAATTATATATTTTGATATTTGTTTAATATTAACTCCTTAAAATTCATATAAAAAATATACTAATTTTCTTTGAAAAAATCACAAATTAATTTAATCTTAGTGTTCTGAAATACTTTTAATATAATAATATGAAGAATAAATTTTAAATAATAAAAACAAATAATTTAATTGTTGTAAAATATAATGATGGTCGAGCAGTTTATTTGTTGCACCTTTGTATGTTTTTTCATAAAATATATATTAAGTGTTAATTTTTCTGTATGTTTTTTCACAAAATATATATTAAGTGTTAATTTTTCTATATTTTATGCATTCAATCACCATGTCGATCAAAGCAACAAGTGTTTTTTAAAAAGCAAAATATGCATGGAAAAACAATTCTTTTTTCCATGGTAGGAAATAACTGGCATTAGTTTTAAAACTAGCAGAACTTATAATTGCTTCAATTCTACCCGTTATAAAAATGATTTGTTAAACCCGTAACATAGTGCGAGCAATATAGCTATAGCTAGTTTTATCCTATAAAGCACAACACAACCCAACAGCTGAGAAAATAATTTTGGTGTCTAGTCAAGAACGGTCTGGTTCTGGTTCTGCATGTTTTGATGCCACGTGGCAGCTCAATGCGGATATCTGATATGGCGGCTGTTAGTTGCATAACCAATATTGTTATTGATGTATATCACTGAACATCCTCGTGTTTTGACGTTTCGTTTTCTTATAATCGAGCATCCATGTTGAGAAAGGTCAACGCATAAAAACAGATGCAGAATGAGGCCACATTAGCTGCTACCTGTCTCAGGAAAGTAGATTCTCATATCATGGAATTAGAGGCCGCGTTAGTATTCTCTTTCTTAAGTCTGAGCATTAGAGTCTAGTAAATCGGCCCACAGCGAGCTCAAAAGTTATGTAGAGGCCCCAAATGTTGAACTTGCTGGTGGTGTCACCAAGAATACCCTCTGCAAAAACATTTGAGCATCGGTTTCATCATGAATAAAATTCCACACCATATTGTTAGATATGTACATGACATAGAAATGCTACTTCAAACTCACGAAGTGGTGTTTCTTCAAACATTATAACTGCCATAGGTCTAGTCAAACCTCCACAACATTAATATCATGGAATTACAACCAGTTAAAATCTGCATCCACCTGTAAATATTGACATTCAGTGGTATTCTAATAAATGTATGTTGCGAAGGCATGTAATGTTGTTGAGGACCAGTTGGTTATATGTCTAGACTAACTCATTTAAGACCACTTCCAAGTCAACTATCATTTTTCCTTTGCTCAAAAATTCATAGCATAGAATGTCATGTTACAAATAAGAGTTGCATATATTTATGAATGTCAGACAGACAAATACAGAAATTAATTTTATCATCGATAATTCTCACAAAAACATCATATAAGACTGAGAAACAATGTCTAGTACATCATAAGTTTAGATAGATGATTTGGTAATTTTATCACAGAGGGAGAGGAGTGTTATAATTAAGAATCAATTGAGGTAAGTATTGGAAGATCCAGAGGATTGATACATGGTCAACCATCCACCCTACCATCATATCAATCTGAATAATTGCATCATAGATGGGGTTTGCAATACTGGTTGGATTACCTCTGCTGTAGATCTGTAAGAATATAATTGATGCGGACCAGCCCGGAAACACTAGCAAGGACCCATTACATGTTCCAAATGGTCCGATGACATGGTCTAAGACAAAAAGCATTGAAAGAGGCAATGAATGTATTGGTTTTGAAGGTTTCAACCAAGTCAGAATTGCAAGGACCATTAGAGTATCAAGAGGAGACCCTAGTACATCTTATCCATGTGCAGAAGGGGTCCAATACAACCTTATTTGGGCCATGAAGTGAGGACAACAAAGGAACCAAAAGAATCCTACTACAACTTGGAAACATGGGATTAATGGGCTGGATGGAAGACTATAAATAAACCTTATGGGCTCTATTTAATTTTGTTAGCTACAGCCCAAAACTTGTTTGGGCTTAATTAATACTTTGTTTTCAGCTAAGATCCAAGGCTTCTTTGGATTAAGTCATGGGCTTTCCAACTTATGGTTAAGTCCACATAAGGGGTCCATTAAGGTTAGTTTTTCAAAGACTATTTAAACTCATGTTAGCTAAATTTTGGCAGCCATTGATGAATTTTAATTCTGAACTTTTCAGTTTATGTGTGAGAGTGATTCCTGCATTCTTTAGTTCTTGAACAAACTAAATCCGACTTATCAAAGATTATCTGGCTTCGTGGTATCACTCTACTAAATGCAATAGTGTTGGTGCTTTGGGGTAGGTTTCTATTGTGTCTCACTCCTATCAGACCTATTTTGGCTTTCCAGGATAAGATCTCATTCTTGGTTGTGGGTTGCGTGACCACGTGATCACGAGGTTCGCATCAGGTGATATCAGAGCTAGGCTCCGAAACAAGGTAATATCATTCTGTTATTTTCGTGTGTTTTTTAGTGTTCCTTAAAGTTTTTCAGTGTTTTTGTCCATCTCCTTGTTCTTCGTGTCTGCGTCATCTAATAAAAAAAAGAGGTTATATTTCATCTTTTTATGTCTCATCATTTCAGTATATTAAGAAAAAAAGAAAGAAAAGAGATTGAGTATATTAAAAAAAAGAGAAAAAAAAAGAAAAGAAAAAAAAAGAAAGATAGACAGAGGCATTAGTTGAAATTTAAAGAATCATTGTTTTTTTGCCGCAGAAAAAAGAACTCTTGGGAATCAATTGAAAATTGATATTTCGTCTATTGGGGTTAAGATAGGATCATATGTCAAATTTGGGCTTATTCTAATATTGATTTCTTGAGGTTTTATTTCAAGATTCATTTCTGCCGCAGAAACACTACCTTAGTGAACCCTATGCAAAACACCATAGAATCAATTGAAACTCAACATTCTGTGTATTGGAATTGATATCACACCATATATTAATTTTGGGCTTATTTTGATATCGTATACTAGATGTTTCAATTGGAGGTTCAATTCTGCCGCAAACGGATCACACAAGGGGTTGGGTACCTAGAAGTAAGAGAACAACCTATAAATTGAGTTTTGTTGTTTGTTTAGTATTCTAATACTAAATATTGAATTTGAGGTCATTTCGATGTCGTTTGCTCTGGTTCCGTAAAAATTGCATAAGAGGTTAGGTTCTCGTCAAGTCTCAAAACGTGATCTTTGCTGTTTAGTTTTGTCCAATTCTTCATTTTTATTCTATTTTGGTTTATCTTGGGGTCAAGTAATTTTTTTTGCTTCTGTTTTATTTCGTGTCTTTGTATCGTCCACAATTCGTACGAATTTGCATTGCTACTCGCGTAATCGTAGTTTTGTTTTGCTTTGTTATCAGTATTTTTATTGCTTCTTGAGTCTGAAAATAATAATTAGAGTGCGCTGCGAAGGCTACTGACTTTGATCTGTTGATTTTAGTTCTGAAAGAACCAAAAGAAAGCAAGTTGTGAGGTAAAAGGCATAGTGAGCTTATTAGAGTGAAAAGCCTTGATTTTTTTGTGTGATACACGAGAGGTGTGAGGATATATTTTTTTGCTACTAACCAAATTTTGCAGATTTAAAGGATGTCTGAAAACAATGAAACAGCGACACAAAACGTTGACATAGCTTTCCAATTGCGAGCCTTAGGTCAGCAACTCGATTTGTTGTCTAGGACATACAAGGATCTGAAAGATGAGGTGAATTCGATAAAGCAACAGAATAGTGGGGCATATCACCGAGGAAATACGGTTCGTATGGCCATACGGAATAACAGATTTGATTTTGAAGAGTATGTTGATGAAAACACAGATGTGGACGAAGATGACTATGATTTTGCATTTGTTGGCCAAGGAATCAGGTCTGGACCGAACAGAGCTAGGAGGAATGTGAATTTTTATGGCATGGGGGATTATGAAGATATGGATGGGGACACCATCAAACTGAAAATTCCTAACTTTCAAGGTAAAAATGATCCCAAGGCTTATTTGGAGTGGGAGAAAAAAGTAGATTGGATTTTTGATTGTCATAGCTATTCTGAACAAAAAAAAGTGAAATTGGTGATGATTGAGTTTACAGAGTATGCAATGATTTGGTGAGATCAAATTGTAATCAGTAGGAGGAGGAATGGGGAGCGATCCGTTTAGACTTGGGGGGAGATGAAAGTCTTAATGAGGAGACGATTTGTGCCAAACTGCTATTACAGAGACCTATACCTGAAGCTCCAAGGTTTGAATCAAGGCTATAAGATAGTAGATGAATATCACAAAGAGATGGAGATAACAATGATTCGGGCCAATATTGTTGAGGATAGAGAAGCCACCATGGCTAGATTTCTTAATAGGTTGAATCGTGACATTGCCAATGTGGTTGAGCTATAGCTCTATGTGGAGTTAGAGGACATGGTTCACATGGCTACGAAGGTGGAGAGATAACTTAGGAAGGGACATGTTCGACCAGAGTTTAATTCGGGTTCTTCATCATTTTGGAAAACAAATCTGAAGAGAGAGGGTACTGTCCAGCCGAGATCCTTTGTTCCTTCTAAAACTCAACCACCAAAGGCTAAAGTTGATGTGCCTACTAGTGCCAAAGGTAAATCTGAAACTCAACCTAAATGTACTCGTGATGTTAAATGTTTCAGGTGTCAAGGGCACGGACATTACGCTTCAGAATGTTCAAACAAGAGAATCATGATGATTAGAGATGATGATGATATGGAATTTGAAAGTGACAGATCTGATTGTGAAGGTATGCCACCATTGGAGGATAGTGATGGGGATGAGTTAGCATTACTAGTTGCGGAGTCCTTGGTTATTGTCATAACCCAATTTCTGGGTTACTCCCCAAAATCGACCCAAAAATAACAAAAATAAAATAAAAGGGGCTGGTGTTGGTAGAAAAATCAATTTGGAAAATTTGGACGTTTTCGGGAGCCAAATCATACCTCTTTTGTGCCCAAAAATGAGAAAATGCAGATTCAAGATTGAAATTATTGATTATTGGATAAATCTGTCTAAAATTAAGCCGAAAGATATAATTATATTTTTATGGGCCAATTTGATTTAATCGTTGGCCAATTTAAAGTGTAATTATGTTTGGGAATTAATTTAGGGTCCAATTGAAGGATTTAATTAAGTGCAAGGACTTAATTAAACTTTAAATTGGTCACATCAAATTAATTAAGGGCTTAATCGATGGAAAATCAAATTCTTGAGCTTAATTCTTGAGCCTCAGCTGGACCAGCCCATTTAGCTGGGCCAGGCCAGGCCCAAATTTGTTTTTTACTTTTTATTTAAAAAAACAAAAAAAACAAAAAATTGCATTTTAAAATATATTTGTTTTCGTGCATACGGCCGGATTCCAAATTTTTCCATCATATTTTTCGTGAAAAAAATATATGTTGCATCTTTCTCATATTTTAAACGAAAATTGAATATCGTAACCAGTTTATGATTATCCATTGGAATTTGGCCAAAATATAAAAAATAATTTAACAATTATTTTGTTTTATCTATCGTGGTGTAAAATTACATTGTAAAGTACATCCGCAGATAAAAAAGGATTTTTACTACGATGTAAAATTACTTTGTATAATACATCCGTAGATAAAAAAAAGGATTTTTACTACGATGTAAAATTACATTGTAAAATACATTCGTAGATAAAAAAGGTTTGTAACTACGGTGTAAAATTACATTGTAAAGTACACCCGCAGATGAAAAATAGTTTTTGAAAATGCAGTGCAAAATTTTTAACTTAGAAAAACAATCAAACAACAATGCAGCTTACCTTAGGTAGGGTGCACTGGGGGTGATGCGTCTTCTCCTTGCAGAACAAGTCCCCTTACCTAGACTCTCACAGACCAATAGGTTCCTAGTGACCTTAATACTAGGTGGCGAATCCTGATATTTATAGTTGTAATTTTTACGACTGTAAAACACCCCTCATTTTCACCGCGCGCCGTTGTCTCCCCCAACCCGGGGGATGGCGGGACGCGAAGCGCGTAAAAAATCGCCGTCGCGACAGATGGCGATTCCACTGGGGACATAGCCGGACTAAGCTTTGTTGTTTGATTGTTTATTCTCTAGTTCATATTTTTACACGTATTGACTGCTTTGTCATCATGCATTTTAATTTCGTGATTAAACCCAATTCTAAGTTAGGTGAGGATTAGTGGTCTGCCTCATGACTTTCAGTCGGGGTTCAAATTCGTGAAACATCCAACTATGAACTGAGTGTTTACTTGATAATGGCAGTCATACTGTGCCCCAACCATTTCTTGTAAACCCCTACACCACCTTCACGTAAGGCGGTCACTGGGCAGTTCATAGACCTTTTGAGACCAGATAGAAAGCTTACCCCTCATTTAATGACTTAGAACTTGTCTTTCTGTATAAACTCTCCGATAATTTACCTAATGTGTATATACATGCATTTGCATCCACATGCATCCATCATTGTGCATAACATATCATCAGCAGATTAAAATATAGGTCCCCGAAGAGCTCCTACCACTCGACCCCAGCAGAAAATATGGAGGACGAAGAGCGTGCACACCGTGATGCTCATTTCCAAGAACAACTGGATTCTCTGAAAGCTAGCGTGGCTAGTCTCACCAGCTTACTCGAGCAAGCACTAAGAAATACCTCTGGCGAGGGTCCTTCAACTAGACCTGCAGTGGCTGCTCAAATACAAGGAATTAACCATCATGCAGAGGTGATAAGAGAAAGGGTTCAGGATCTGCAACAAAACCCAGCTTTCATGCAATCAGCAGTGCCGACACCTGCGCCAACCCCAACAGTTATAGAAGCATCAGAGGGTATCAGCCAAGATAAGATGGTGACGCTGGAAGCCAGGATAAGGGCCATTGAAGGGGTAAATTTATATGACCCAGTACAAGCTACAGAAATGTGTCTAGTCCCAAATGTTGTAATACCAAAGAAGTTTCGTGTCCCTGAATTTATCAAATACACTGGGACACAATGCCCTGTCACTCACCTAAAATTATACTATAACAAAATGGCAGAAGTAGTGCATGATGAAAAATTGCTTATGCATTTCTTCCAAGACAGTTTGAGTGGGGCAGCTTTGAATTGGTACATGAGACTAGATAACACCAGGATCCGCAACTGGAAAGATCTGGTAGATGCTTTCATCAAGCAATATAAGTACAACATGGACATTGCTCCTGACAGAACAAATTTGTCCAACCTGGAAAAGAAGGACAAAGAAAGCATAAGGGAATATGCTCAGAGATGGAGAGATCTTGCTGCACAGGTGCATCCTCCGCTTCTAGATAAAGAGATGGTGATATTATTCGCCAACACGCTAAGAACGCCCTATTAGAACATGTGATGGGCAGTCCAGCACAGCAATTCATGGATGCTGTAGCCGTGGTAGAGCGAATAGAGCAGGGAATCTGAAGTGGGAGAATCCTCGCACCTGTGGAGAAAAATGGCTTTGAAGGCAATAGAAAAGATGCCGAACATTGTGAAGATAAGGGTAGGAACAACTAATTCCAAAACTACCATTACCCTTCATCTCAAATCGCCAACATCAATCTTCAAGCCAAAGATCCACCTAAAAATTTCCCGAAAAGAAATTACCAGAAAACCCAAGAACAGCTACCTCCGCTACCATTGCCTTTGAATGAGATATATCAAAAGTTGGTAAGCACTGGGAAAATAGCTCCTGAACCTCAGACACCTTTGCAGCCACCTTACCCTGGTTGGTACAAACCTGATCTCACCTGCGAATACCATGATGGAGCTGCAGGGTATAACATTCACACTTGTGGTGCTTTCAAGAAAAAGCTCATGCATTTGATTAAAGCAGGGTGGATAACATTTGATTAAAGCGGGGTGGATAACATTCGAAAAAAATCTAGGTCCTATGAAAATGGGGTACCAAGTGTCTGCACCATTTAGAGTGAAATCGACGAAAGCTTTAGAAAAGGGAATGTGCCGATATTGGGAGATGAAGTCTGCTTCCATGATTTCCTTTTGTTTTAGTCATGTCCGCACATTATATTCCCATTTTGACTTGTCGGCCATTTTTCTCGTAATGCCACAAGACCTTTTGTTAAACAAGCTTTTCTCTCCAATAAGATCATGTATTTTCTTGTGTTCATGGCGTGCTCTTGTTTCTTGTTTATATGACATAAGCACACCTCATACCCTTTCATCCAAATTATACATGATCCCATGATTTCATAAAGATTTTTGGCAAATCAAAGTCTAGTACAAAAAGAAATGCCAATTTGATGTTTGTTTAACAAATGTGTTCTGGGAATTCAAAGGATTTCATTGAAAGGTGATCTCATCCCTTAAAACCCATAATAACGCTAAACTCTTATCTAAACAAATAATCTAAAAACTCAAAAAAATCATTTCGTATGGAAAAGCAAAGCTTATCGACTCAGATTGCATGTTTTTGAAATGAGGAAAGGCCATCTTTGATATGCCTTCACAAAGTCTCAAATATCCTTTGCAATCCCTATTTGAGCCTAATAATTATTTCTTGATAATTAACCTTGACAAGGATCACACCCTACACTGGGGGGGCAAGTGCAAAAAAAAAAAATCTACAAAACAGTCCTCAATGACAAGTGATGCCCGAACAAAGTTGGGGGGCATAAACATAAAAAGGGTTTTAGTACACTATAACAAATTAATTCAACATTTTGGTAGTACTAAAAACCCAACATAGAAATCCCAAACAAAATACTGGGGGGCATGTCACGATAAAAGCCCAAACAAAATACTGGGGGGCATGTCACGATAAAAGCCCAAACAAAATACTGGGGGGCATGTCAAGTCAACATGATGTTAGTGCCAAAAACCCATGAAAAAGCCCAAACAAAATACTTGGGGGGCATGTCAAGTCAACATGAGGGCACTGCTAATAAACCCATGGTAGAAAGCCCAAGCAAATACTGGGGGCATGTCAAGATGAAAGCCCAAACAAACACTGGGGGGCATGCTAGGTCGCTATGAAAATCAATCATGAGGGCTAAATGGAGTTCTAAGAGTAAGCACTAAGTGATCCTTAGTCTAGAAAACCCTTAAACACTTTTTGAGCCTACACATATCTTTTTTTCGTAGCCAGTAAAAATGATAAAGCCCTTTAAAGCCTATGTCACAAGCCTGATAAAGCCCTTTCTAATCAAATATGAGTGATCTGGATCGATAAGCAATGCTTTTCCATTCGAAACAATCCTTACAACTGTTTCAAATGACTTGATCGAAGCCTTCCTGACATACAAGACATGCAAATATCATTTCATATTCTTGTCAAATCAACATAAAACCTGACAATGAGATCACTTGAATTCTTTCGAGAACAAATTTGTTAAACAAACATCAAAATGGTTTTTGTGCTTGGAATGACTTTGAAATTCCAAAAGTTTTACATGAAAACAATTTTTGCAAATAATCATCCCTTTCCTGCAAACACTTAAAGCCTAAAACACTTTTGGGGCATGACCAAACTGGGGGCAATCTAAAATTGCAATTGAAGTGGGCTCCATCATTCCTTTTCAAAGAATCTGGATCAAACTCAAGGGGCATGTTGATATGAAAGATCTATCATCTTCAGTGGTCAAAATCATGAAGCTGACTCCATAATTCCTTTTCAAAGGATCTGGATCAAAACTCAAGGGGGCATGTTGATATGGAAAATCTATCATCTCCAGTGGTCAAAATCACAAATTGTGGCTCGAGTAAGCAGAAGTGAGAAGCCATCAAAGTCGGAGATCCAAACCCCAGGAAAGGAAGGTTAGGAAGAAGAAAGGGGGACCTATATTTCTCAGGTAAGTATACATGCATCATCATGCATTGCACCCCCATTGAGAATTTAGGAAATGTTTTGGAGGGATCGTAATTTACGAACCTTCAATCATCATTTTTGTGTACGCCTTCGAGCTCTCACCTCTTTTCATTTCCTTGAGTGTGCTTTTCAGCCTTATCTCCTTCCTGAATTAATGTCATCATGCATTGCATCTCCTCATTAGGAATCTAAGAAATGTTTTGGAGGGATTGTAATTTACAAACCTCCACTTATCATTTTTGTGTGCGCCTTTGAGCCCCTACCACTTTCACTTCTCTGAGTGCACTTGCGAGCCTTTCATTAGCATAGATAAAGCGTTTTTCAACCCTATCTCTTCCTTTATTTGAGTGCGCTTTCTAGCCATCAACCAACTCAGATAGTGCACATTTAAGTCCTATCTCTTTCCAAGAACTTGGTGAGCTTTCTAACGATCATCAACTAAAATAGTGCGCTTTCCAGCCCTATTTTCCCCTTCATCTTCGAGTGCATTTTCCAACCCTCGACCATCAATGTGAATAGTGCGCTTTCCAGCCCTATTTTCCCTTCATCTTTGAGTGCGTTTTCTAACCCTCAATCATCAACTAAGATAGTGCGCTTTCTAGCCCTATCTTCCATCCCATGAAATCTTCACCATTTTTCACCCGGGTAGGTCACCCATTACAATGAGACCATCTCTACCATTTTCCTGGGTAGGTCACCCATTACAATGAGACCATCTTCATCATTTTTCACCTGGGTAGGTCACCCATTACAATGAGACTATCTTCACCATTTTCACCGGGGTAGGTCACCCGTTACAATGAGACCACCTTCATCACTTTCACCCGGGTAGGTCACCCGTTACAATGAGACCACCATCATCACTTTCACCCGGGTAGGTCACCCGTTACAATGAGACCACCATCATCACTTTCACCCGGGTAGGTCACCCGTTACAATGAGACCATCTCTATCACTTTCACCCGGGAAGGTCACCTATTACAATGAGACCATTTTCACCATTTTTCACTTGGGTAGGTCACCCGTTACAATGAGACCACCATCATCACTTTCACCCGGGTAGGTCACCCGTTACAATGAGACCACCTTCACCATTTTTCACCCGGGTAGGTCACCCGTTACAATGAGACCATCTCTATCACTTTCACCCGGGTAGATCACCCGTTACAATGATACCGTCTTCACCATTTGTCACCCGGGTAGGTCACCCGTTACAATGAGACCATCTCTATCACTTTCACCCGGGTAGATCACCCGTTACAATGAGACCGTCTTCACCATTTGTCACCCGGGTAGGACACCCATTACAATGAGACCATCTCCATCACTCTCACCTGGGCAGGTCACCCGTTACAATGATACCACCTTCACCATTCTCACCTGGGTAGGTCACCCATTACAATAAGACCATTTTCATGTGTCATTCACAAACATCATCCTCTTCCATCCTTTGAGTGTCCTACTTAGGCCTAAATTCTTAGGTAGTGCGCTTTCTAGCCCTATCTTACCATTCCTTTCTAAGTGCGTTTTATAGCCCTCATTCTCACTTTCGGATTTATTAACCAATTCTTGGTCTGGTAAATCCACTTTTCTTTTTCTTTACAACGCTTACTATCTAAAGTCTTTTACAAGACTTTAGTCGTAAGCATTGTAAAGAGGGGGGCAGCTGTCATAACCCAATTTCTGGGTTACTCCCCAAAATCGACCCAAAAATAACAAAAAAAAAATAAAAAGGGCTGGTGTTGGTAGAAATATCAATTTGGAAATTTTGGACGTTTTCAGGAGCCAAATCATACCTCTTTTGTGCCCAAAAATGAGAAAATGCAGATTCAAGGTTGAAATTATTGATTATTGGATAAATCTGTGTAAAATTAAGCCGAAAGATATAATTATATTTTTATGGGCCAATTTGATTTAATCATTGGCCAATTTAAAGTGTAATTATGTTTGGGAATTAATTTAGGGTCCAATTGAAGGATTTAATTAAGTGCAAGGACTTAATTAAACTTTAAATTGGTCACATCAAATTAATTAAGGGCTTAATCGATGGAAAATCAAATTCTTGAGCTTAATTCGGGTTCAATTGAGAAGATTGAAATTTTCAGAGACTGGATTGAATTTTTTCCAAGCCAATTATGCGAAGTCAGGGGCAAAATTGAAGAAATTAAAAGTTTAAAGCCAATTGATGATGCAATTAAAACAATTTCAAATTAAAGGACTAAAACATATTTGCACCTTCAATAATTTTCAACGGCACGCCGCCGACAAGCCATCACTACAGGTATGCCGCTGCAGACAACCTCCATTGCAGGTACACGGCCGCCAACAGCTTCAGCTGGGTTCACGCTGTTAGTCCAACGCAACACGCAATGGTTGCTTTCATTTCGTATAAATAGCAGCCATGCACGACGAAGAGAGGGGGAGAAGAAAAATTACACAGAGAGGGGAGAACAGAGGAAAAACACAGAAAAACAGGGGAGAGCAGAGATTTCACGTAACAAAGGCAGAGAAGATAAGACAGACAGAAACGAAAGAGAGGAGATGAAATAATACGTGGGAAACACTGAAAAAAACAACACACAAACAGGAGGAACGCAAAAAAATACATAGACGAGGGCATGCAGAAACACTGGAAAAAAAACACAACTGTAACAGCCCCTCGTCCTCTTCCACTTCCACGACACCTCTCTCCATCGCCGTTGGCAGCCCCTTCTCTCTCCCGTCAGCCACAACCAACAGCTGCTATCTTCTCCATCTCCGGCGGCCAGCCACCACCAACTGCTCTCTCTCTCCTTCCCTGCAGGCAGCTCTCTCTCTCCTTCCTCAGCCCGTTGCATCCCTCTCTCTCCCCGACGGTGCCTCCCTCTCTTTAAAAATGGACGAACAACAGCTCCTCCTCCTCCAGCCAGTTCACAGCGACCCCCAGAAGCTCTCCAACAGCAAGATCAGCCTTCCTCCTCAGCTCCGGCGACGAACGGCAGCAACAGCAAGCACGAGCAGAGGCAGCGACGTTGTCCAGCCCTCTTCCAGCGCCTCCTCCGTCCAACACAGGCCGCCATTTTCAACGCCATAACCGCAGGGACAACCACCTCGGCATCCTCTACCCGGCGGCAGTAGCAGGTAAACCTCTTGTCGTGGTCGGCCGACCAAGTTACTGTGCACGTAGAACAGTGCAGTGAATCACTGTGTTCACGTGTTCACGTGTTTTGTGTTTTTATTTTATTTTATTTTATTTTTGCCTTGGACCAGCCTCTATCGGCCCAGCTAGTTGCCTGGGCCGGGCCCAAGTCCAGCAGACTTGGGCCCTTGGCCAGCATCAGCTGGGCCGACCCATTTAGTTGGGCTAGGCCAGGCCCGAATTTGTTTTTTAATTTTTATTTAAAAAACAAAAAATTGCATTTTAAAAATATATTTGTTTTCGTGCATACGGCCGGATTCCAAATTTTTCCATCATATTTTTCGTGAAAAAAATATATGTTGCATCTTTCTCATATTTTAAACGAAAATTGGATATCGTAACCAGTTTATGATTATCCGTTGGAATTTGGCCAAAATATCAAAAATAATTTAACAATTATTTTGTTTTATCTATCACGGTGTAAAATTACATTGTAAAGTACATCCACAGATAAAAAAGGATTTTTACTACGATGTAAAATTACTTTGTATAATACATCCGTAGATAAAAAAAAAGGATTTTTACTACGATGTAAAATTACATTGTAAAATACATTTGTAGATAAAAAAGGTTTGTAACTGTGGTGTAAAATTACATTGTAAAGTACATCCGCAGACGAAAAATAGTTTTTGAAAATGCAGTGCAAAATTTTTAACTTAGAAAAACAATCAAACAACAATGCAGCTTACCTTAGGTAGGGTGCACTGGGGGTGATGCGTCTTCCCCTTGCACAACAAGTCCCCTTACCTAGACTCTCGCAGACCAATAGGTTCCTAGTGACATTAATACTAGGTGGCGACTCCTGATATTTATAGTTGTAATTTTTATGACTGTAAAACACCCCTCATTTTCACCGCGTGCCGTTGTCTCCCCCAACCCGGGGGATGGTGAGGCGCGAAGCGCGTAAAAAATCGTCGTCGCGACAGTTATAAGGCGCACACTTCAGGTTCAGGTCAAGGAGGATGAATCTAATCAAGAAAGAGAGAATATCTTCCATACGCGCTGTTACGTACAAAGCAAGGTGTGTGGTTTAATGATAGTGGAAGTTGTTTTAATGTTTGCAGTACCACCCTTGTTAGTAAACTGAATTTGAGTAATGTTAAGCATGCGAAACCATATAGACTACAATGACTAAATGATAGTGGTGAAGTGAAAGTGATAAAATAGGTTGTGGTCCCATTTTTTATCAGGAAATATGTTGATGAAGTTCTGTGCGACGTGGTACCCATGCAAGCAAGTCACATCTTGTTGGGGTGACTATGGCAATATGATAGGAAGGCAGTTCATGATGGGGTTAAAAATAGGTATACCATTGTAAAAGATGGTAAAACCATCACTCTTGTACCTTTTACACCCAAACAGGTGTATGATGATCAAATAAAGCTAAAACGTGTGCATGAGGCAATGGGGATAGAAAATCAAGGTGGGGATCTAGGGGAGAGAAGACTATCAGATTCGGCCATAACCCAAACAACTACACCAACAAACCAGACCATTTGACCACAACTCAAAAACACCCAAATTTGGCCGAGAGTGGAGGTAAGACAAGAGGAGTGAAGAAAGTCAGGAAGAGTGATGAAAATTATGTGGAAAAACTAAAGAAACAACCCAATTTTTATGCTAGAGAGGGTGAGGTCAGATCTGCGTATTTCACAAACAAGCCAATGATTTTACTTGTGTACAAGGAGGCTTACTTTAATACTAACAATCTTGATCATATTGTTCCTGGTATTGCTATTTCTTTGTTGCAGGAGTTTGATGATGTGTTACCTGATGATACTCCTAGCGGATTACCACCATTGAGGGGGATCGAGCATCAAATTGATTTCATACCCGGAGCTTCAATTCCTAACCGACTAGCATATATAAGCAATCCCGAGGAGACAAAAGAGCTTCAAAGGCAAGTTGATGAGCTGGTGGAAAAGGGCTACATTCGTGAGAGTATGAGCCTGTGTGCCGTACCTGTGCTACTTGTGCCTAAGAAGGATGGAACATGGAGGATGTGTGTTGATTTTCGAGCCATCAATAACATAACGGTAAAGTATAGACACCTCATTCCTAGGCTTGATGACATGTTAGATGAGTTACATGGGTCTTGCATTTTCTCTAAAATTGACCTGAAAAGTGGGTACCATCAAATTAGGATGAAAGAGGGTTGTCATCACCCAATTTTTGGGTGACTCCCCAAAATAAAATAAAAATAACAAAAATAAAATAAAAAAGGTTTTGGCGTTGGTGGAAAATCACGGTGAAAATTTTGAATATTTTCGGAGCCGAATCGTATCTCTTTTGTCCCCAAAAATGAGAGAAAATACAAATTCAAGGTAAAAACTAAGTCAAAAATCATAATTATATTTTTTATAGGCCAATTTGATTTAATCATGGGCTAATTCAAAATATTATTATGTTTGAGAATTAATTTAGGGTTCAATTGAAGAATTTAATTAAGTGCAAGGACTTAATTATGCTTTAAATTGATCAAATTAATTTTATTAAGGTCTTGATTGACAAAAAATCAAATTCTTGAATTTAATTCGGGCCCAATTGAGAAAATCAGAATTTTTGAAGGTCAAATTGAATTTTTTAAGCTAATTACGCAAATTAAGGGCCAAATTGAAAACAATTAAAAGTTTAATTGTCAATTAAGGGCCAAATTGCGTAAATCAAGGGTAAGGGACCAAAGTGAAAAAGACGCTCGAAGTCAAGGGTAATGTTGAAATTCGGCCAGGGGCATAATTGCATAAAATTACAAATTTAAATCCAATTGAGGATGCAATTAAAACAATCATAAATCGAAGGACCAAATCATACTTTCACCTTATCCCAAAAACTGCACCGGCCGCTGCCTTTTGCCATGCCCCCCGACAGCCACCTGAGCGCCCACCGACAAAAAGAATTTGATTTTTTGTCAATCAAGACCTTAATAAAATTAATTTGATCAATTTAAAGCATAATTAAGTCCTTGCACTTAATTAAATTCTTCAATTGAACCCTAAATTAATTCTCAAACATAATAATATTTTGAATTAGCCCATGATTAAATCAAATTGGCCTATAAAAAATATAATTATGATTTTTGACTTAGTTTTTACCTTGAATTTGTATTTTCTCTCATTTTTGGGGACAAAAGAGATACGATTCGGCTCCGAAAATATTCAAAATTTTCACCGTGATTTTCCACCAACGCCAAAACCTTTTTTATTTTATTTTTGTTATTTTTATTTTATTTTGGGGAGTCACCCAAAAATTGGGTGATGACAAGGGTGATGAGTGGAAAACTGCATTTAAGACTAAGCATGGTTTATATGAATGGTTAGTAATTTCGTTTGGACTTTCAAATACACCTAGTACGTTTATGTGTTTAATGAATCATGTGTTGTGTGCATTCATAGGTAAGTTTGTGGTTGTGTATTTTGATGACATTTTGACCTATAGCAAGAACTTAATTGAGCATCTTGATCATTTGTGTAATGTACTTAGTGTGTTGCGTAGTGAGAAATTGTATGCTAATCTTAAAAAGTGTGCCTTTTGCATGGAGAAAATCGTGTTTCTTGGCTATGTTGTAATTGCACAGGGGATCGAGATGGACGAGGAGAAAGATAAGGCCATCCAGGAGTGGTCTACACCCAAATCGGTAAGTGAGGTAAGGAGTTTTCATGGGTTAGCTAGTTTTTATAGGCGTTTTGTGAAAGATTTCAGTACAATAGCCGCACCCTTGAATGAAGTTGTTAAAAAGTCAGTTGGGTTTAAATGAGGGGAAGAACAAAAATTGGCTTGTGATCTTTGGAAAGACAAATTATGTTCTGCACCTGTTTTGGCTTTACCTGACTTTACGAAAGCATTTGAAATAGAATGTGATGCTTCTGGAATGGGAATAGGTGCTGTTTTGATGCAGGATCGCAGACCTATTGCGTATTTCAATGAGAAGTTAAGTGGAGCGACCTTGAACTATCCCACTTATGACAAAGAACTATATGCCTTGATAAGAGCACTCGATACATGGCAGCATTACTTGTGGTCAAAAGAGTTTATAATCTATTCGGATCATGAGTCCTTGAAACATCTAAAAGGACAAGGTAAGTTGAATAGGAGACATGCAAAATGGGTTGAATTCATTGAAACTTTTCCTTTCGTAATCAAGTATAAGCAAGGCAAAGAGAACATCGTAGCCGATGCACTTTCGCGCAGGTATGTTCTTTTACACACAATGAATACTAGATTGCTAGGCTTTGAATATGTGAAGGAATTGTACGGTAACGATTCTGACTTTGCTGAGATTTATAATGCATGTGGTCATTCACATTTGATAAGTTTTTATTTGATGAATGGTTATTTGTTCAAAGAGAATAGATTGTGTGTTCCTGCTAGTTCTTTGCGTGAATTGCTTGTTCATGAAGCACATGGGAGTGGTTTAATGGGTCACTTTGGGGTTGTGAAAACCTTGGATGTATTGCATGAGCATTTTTATTGGCCAAAGATGAAAAGAGATGTGCAATGAATTTGTGAACAGTGCATCGCTTGTCGAAAAGCAAAATCTCTCTATAACCACATGGACTATATACACCATTAGTTGTGCCTACTGAACCTTGGGTAGATATCTCTATGGACTTTGTTTTAGGTCTACCTAGGTCAAAGATAGGTAGAGACTCTATTTTCGTTGTGGTTGATAGGTTTTCTAAAATGGCGCATTTCATTGCATGCCATAAAACAGATAATGCATCTCATATCGCAGACTTGTTCTTTAGAGAGACTGTACGTTTGCATGGCATTCCTAAGAGTATAGTGTCAGATCGTGATGTTAAGTTCCTTAGCTACTTTTGGAAGACCTTATAGGGAAAGTTGGGAACCAAACTTTTATTTTCGACAACATGTCATCCCCAAACAGATGGACAAACCGAGGCAGTGAATAGAACATTATCTCAATTTTTGTGTGTTGTAATTTAAAAGAATTTGAAAAGTTGGGAAGAATGTTTGCCTTTTATTGAGTTTGCTTATAATAGAACTGTTCATTCGACCACTGGTTTTTCTCCGTATGAAATTGTTTATGGGTTTAATCCACTAACTCCTATGGACTTAATTCCTTTACCTTTTGAAGAAAAGGTAAGTTTAGATGGTAAACATAAGGCAAAGATGGTGAGGCAACTCCATAAGGGAGTTCGACTGCAAATAGAGAAAAAGAACAGACTTTACGCTTCTAAAGCAAATAAGAGACGTAAACTGGTTGTTTTCCAACCCGATGATTGAGTTTGCGTGCACATGCGGAAGGAACGATTTCCTAACCAAAGGAAATCAAAATTACAGCCTCGTGGTGATGGTCCATTTCAGGTTTTGGAGAGAATAAATGACAATGCATACAAAATTGATCTTCCAGGTGAGTATGGTGTTAGTGCTACCTTTAAAGTTGCTGATCATACGTTGTTTAACACAGATATTGATTCGAGGTCGAATCCTTTCGAGGAGGTTCGATGACGCGGTCTAAGACAAAGGCATTGAAAGAGGCAATGAATGCATTGGTTTTGAAGCTTTCAACCAAGTCAGAATTGCAAGGACCATTGGAGTATTAAGAGGAGACCCTAGTACATCTTATCCATGTGCAGGAGAGGTCCAATACAACCTTATTTGGGCCATGAAGTGAGGACAACAAAGGAGCCAAAAAAATCCTACTACAACTTGGAAGCATGGGATTAATGGGCTAGATGGAATGCTATAAATAAACCTTATGGGCTCTATTTAATTTTGTTAGCTACAACCCAAGGCTTGTTTGGGCTTAATTAATACTTTGTTTTCAGCTAAGATCCAAGGCTTCTTTGGATTAAGTCATGGGCTTTCCAACTTAGGGTTTTGGGTCAGTTTTGAGTGGACCTCATTTAAGTCCACATAAGGGGTCCATTAGGATTAGTTTTTCAAAGACTATTTAAACTCATTTTAGCTAAATTTCGGCAGCCATTGATGAATTTTAATTCTGAACTTTTCAGTTTATGTGTGAGAGTGATTCTTGCATTCTTTAGTTCTTGAACGAACTGAATCCAACTTATCGAAGATTATCTGGCTTCGTGGCGTCATTCTACTAAATCCAATAGTGTTGGTGCCTTGGGGCAGGTTTTCATTGTGTCACACTCCTATCAGATCTATTTCAGCTTTCTGGGAGCAGATCTCATTCTTGGTTGTGGGTTGCGTGATCACGAGGTTCGCATCAATAATGAACATTGCAAAGATTTTTAAGATGAATCGATTCTTTCACGTAGTATTCAACAAAAGTTGAAAATTTATATGCACATATAAGAGCACACAAAATTACTATCTTATATATGTTTCAGTCTTTATTGAAGGAGAGATTTTCAAATTATAACAAAGATAGTTCTCAAGCCATCGTCAACAGCATTGACTCAAACTCCAGTATAGTTTTCACTAGTCAACTAACTGGAGTGTTGACATGGGTGAGTAGAAAAACAAAATACGTGAGAGAAGGAAGAATTCTGTTCCGAACTTGTATTACTTCCTAAGAAGAAAACGTGAGCATACAATAATTTTCCACAGTACCGGGAGAAATATATACATATAAATACTTACAGCTTTGTTTCCAAAGAGAGATGATTAACTTTCATGTTCTCTACTAATTTGATATGCATGAATAAGGACATAAAGCAACCTCCATTCATTCTTTTCAAGGCTGTTAGACTACCATTCCCTCTTGAATCTGTTACTGTTGAAATCACCTTTATCTCCTGACTTTTCTCCACCAAAAGAGCCGATATTATACGCAATATTGTAGAAGAGGTTGTGAGAGGATTCTTCCTTATTACTCCAATTAGATTTGAGCAACCTTATCTCTTCGTGGACTATTATAATCCTGGCTGGAAGATTGCAACCATATTACTTATAATTTAACTAGTATTTTGCCTATATTTTTTATATTCTTTGTTTTATTTTGAAGACACTTTTGGATGAAAAATACAAAAAAAGTAAATTGGAGATAATTGACAGATTTGACCATCAGTCAATATTTTGTGCATAGTATGAGCTCTACAGGTCGAAATAAAGTGATCCTAGTGACGTTAAAAAGATAGCATCCATACTTTTCTAAAAATCTAATCTAAGACATGAAAATAAAATAAGAAAGAGCATGATAATCACAGCCTTCAAAGTCAAATCTTGCATTCTAACAGTGTTGACCTTCAACCATTCCGACTTGAATATCTTGAGTTGCAGAAGTCCGATCGATGCACAGTCAATTTTGTTGGATTTTGAAAAGAATAGTAGATAAGAAGGGTACTATAGTAGAGGGAAAAGGAACAATGAAAGTTGGAAAAATAATTGAGAAGAAGGTTAGCGAGCTACTACAAATTGCATAGAGCATCTCTCATTCAACCTCATTTTATACTAATTGTTTTAGCCAAAATTAATGTAGAATTAATTCTATTTTTTTTCTTAATTACCCACAATAAAAAAATAAAGACTTTATTTTTTCCTTATAAACTAGGTGTTTTTTCATTGAAAATAAATAATTCAAGAGGTTGAAGATTGTTAAGGATTTTTAATCATGGAATGTATATATAATTATTCAATAAGTTATTTTATATGCCCAGTCAAACCAAATTGCCCCTCATTTAACATGATGATCACGCAAAAACTATTAACTATTGTGAAAATATAAATTTGCTCCTCGACTCTAGTTTTATTTTTTATTTTATTTCAAGGATATCTTAGTTGTTTTATTGTGAAATTAAAATGGTAAAAAACTTATTTATTCTGAATTAATTTGGTAATCGCAATTTGGTAATCACTAATGTGCCTTATTAAAAAACAACCTCGATGCCTTCAATAGTTGGTATTAAGTTTTTTTTACGTGAGTGACAAAACCACCATTACACTAATTTAATAAATAATATAAATATTTTTTTGTAATCAGTGTTTTTCAAGAAGGTTGGGTAAGCCTTTGTTAATAGTTAAGGGAATAAAGGTACTTCTATGATCATCCGGTAAACATAATTTCCATGAAAAATAATTGGAGGTGAGGGTCAGAGATCTTTTCTATACGATATACTAACAACGCTAAGAAAATTCATCAAGTTGTGGATTAATAGCTCTGGAAAAAGTTAAACTAGAAATTTACCAGGAAGGCTCCAAATATTATTCCACTGGAAATTTATTTATTTATTTATTAAAATTTGTTGATAGATCCAAAGAAGAAAAAAGTCTCACTTATATCTTCTCTTTTTGTGAACCAGAGAGTTCAAATTACTCGGTTGATTACAACTGTACATGTTTGTGGGTTATGACAATTAGCTAACTTAAGGATAATAATGTGTGTATGCGTGTGTGTGTGGATGCATGCATGCATGCATGTATGTATGTATTATGACACACACCCTAAATATGTATGTATTATGACACATACCCTAAATTTTGTTTATATTTTGATATGATGATTGGGGAATTCTTCATTCTCCAAGTGCAAGAAGCAGCGAAAATTGCAAGCCAGCTGCAGTATTTGACTTCATGGCGTATACATTGACTGGAAAAAGAAAGAAAGAAGAAGGCCTTAATTGCTACAATTAAGTTGGCAGGGCTTTCAAGCTTGAACAAGCAAGTTAACAACTTAATTCATATTTTTTAAAATGTTAGCCAAAATGCACCAAGATTTAATTATTGGTGTTTTAAAAAGGAAACCATTGTTTCATTTTCTTCTTTGATTCTACCATTTTATATATAAGATTTTGTGTACTTTGCGTTCCCTTTTTATATGTTAAATAGCCTCATTGATAGCCAAATTTGAAACCTAAGGCAAACAATATCTAATTGACTCAAAAACTAATACATAGTGCAATTAGGACTCTAGTAAACAGAATATCAAGTTTGAGTTAATTCAGAATTGATTTGATTTATTTTCTTCTTGTTTAGTTTTATTCAGTAGAATCTATGATATCCTCTCTTCAATTATTTCTCTTTTTTGACCTTTTATGCTATTGATGTTTAGAGAGATAGTAACAATTTGAAATAAAAACTTTTTTCATTTTCTTTTTTGTACTAAGAAGAAGCCACTACTGAATGGAAAAGAAAATGATTAGAAGCAAGCACTTTTGACGCGACACAAGAAAAAAATAAAATTAACGAAGGATATAACCTGATGAGTAACTAATACCATATGATGCAGACCTCGTAATCATATGGTCAAGCAACTCACACCCAAATAATTCAACCCTAGAAAGTCAAGTAAATCAGGTTTGATAGAAATGTGACACAAAGATAACTTGTATTTAGGTACAAAAACTATTGAATTCAAATTCCCACCCAAATATCAATTTACGAATGAGAAGTATGAATTGATACTTGAAGTCAATTGAACCTTGATAAGTCGTTTCAATCCTATGCAGAACTAAAAAAGAGATAATTCTTACCCTCATAAGCATACAAATTTGTAGCATGTAGTTTGAATATCGTTAAGCAAAAACATAATCTTAAACTTAGGTTACATATGCATTTTTAACCTAACCTAAATCCTATAATACCTAAAGATGTGGACTTGTATAGAGCTCATTTACAATGAAACTTAAATCCTTAAGTATCTAAACTCAATTAATGTTTATTAATACTAAAACACAAAATACAAATCTAAAATAAAAACTTTAAGTTGTTGTCACATATAAATAAGATAACAAAAGGTTTGATTTGGCTTTTAGTATTGCTTACTTCTATGTTTCCTTTTTAGACTAGTAGAATCATTAAATAATCTTCCTAGCTTAAAAAACAAATTTGACAGCTCATTAGTTTTCTTTGTAGACTAAAAAACTTCTTCTTTTGAGTGCTAAAAATTCTCTATTATAAAAAAATAATATGATCGAATATCCTTGCATCCTCAATAGAAAAATATGTAGACTTGAACTTCATGTAATACTAAGAAAAATAAACTCAAATCAAGGCTGACTTGAGGTCGAACACATTAACCCGCAAGCCTTTGTTTTTATTTGACATGCAAAAAACTAGGCCAAAATAATTTTGTTTAAGAATTATACCTTTTTGGTTTATCATTTTCTTATTTTCTACAAAATATTTACTTATTTATTAATTTGTTGTTGATTTGAAATTTCTATTTAATCCTATATTTACTAAGATATACTATTTATATGATTTGGGGGATTTGACCACCAATTATTAATTACTTAGAATTATATATTTTACGAGTTTATTTTATAAAGCTTTATACATGTTCTTTTTTTTCTTATAGTTTTATGAATAACAAATTTATTTATCGTCTTCATTATGTGTTGAATAACTAATTGTATCCATGAAAGTAGTTTTTTCCCTTTTTTAATATCTTAATGCAATGCTTGAATAATGGATTATTATAAACAATCAATTAAGTTGATTTTACTAACATGTTTATTATTTAAGTAATCAATTAACTTAAGAATTTATCTTATATATGTGAAATTTAAATTGGAATTTACTGATATTGTTGAATCATGCAAACATATTTGATATTTAAAGAGAATTGTGGATTCTGGATGAGGTTATATTTTGTACAAGGATAATGATTTATCTCATTTTCGAAAACATTTAATGCTTCAATTTATTAATAAACAAATATCCCTTAAAAATAATTTTTATTTCTTTAAAATCAATTATAAAATAATTCACTATCATTTTTTAACGTCATACCAAATGATCTACAAACACTAAAAAATCATTTTGAAAAAAAAAAAATTAAATCGCAAATCCAAACATATATTTAATATTTGATTAGATAATAAAAATGTCTAATAATTGTATCCATCTACAAAACAAACTCCAATTCCAAGAGTACTAATAAAAAAAAAACAAAATTTACATAATGTCGATCAACCTAGAAACACTAGCAAGGACCCATTACATGTTTCAAATGGTCCAACAACTCGGTCTAAGACAAAGACATTGAAAGAGACATTGAACGTATTGGTTTTAAAGGTTTCAACCACGTCATAATTGAAAGGTCCATTGAAGTATCAAGAAGAGACCCTAAGATATCTTATTCATGTGCAAGAGGAGTCTAATACAATCTTATTTGGGTAATGAAGTGAGGACAACAAAGAAAACAAAAATATCCTACTACAACTTGGAAACAACATGGATGACTATCTTTTTCTTTTTGTTTCTAGGATTAAGGGGCTGCAGGGAAGACTATAAATAAATCTTGAATCAACTCAATAATATTTTACTTCCTTCTCTTTTTTTTATGACAGAACATGAATTTAATATAAAGAGCTTTAATTTATTTTGTTATCTACAACCCAAAACTTATTTGAGTTTAATTATTACTTTATTTTCAATTAAAATCCAAGATTTATTTGAATTAAATTATGAGTTTACTAGTTTAAGATTTCGGATAAATTAAGTATACTTAATATAAGTCCACGTAAAGGGAAAGGGACCTATCACCATGTCATTATTGCCTACCAATTTGTACGAAGTTATGAGCTTGAATGTACCAAAAGTTACTTTACGCTGCCTTGTTCAATAATCTTTGAAGATTAAAAAAAATGATAATGATTCTTATTACATCAAAAATCACTTCTGGTCCAGCTTTTTCATAACCCTATCATCTAGTACAAATATTGTTTTTTAAAAGTGAATTTTATTTGTAAAAATATTAAAATATTGTTTTTATTTTTTCGAAAGATATTTTTAATACTATGACATTGAAATAATTAAAAAACAGATAAAAACTGATAATATAAAATAAATAAATAAATAAACACTATTCAACCATTTGATAATCATTTCCCATATACATCTTACATTACATTGTACTAGATTCTCTTTTTACAGTGCATTGTACTAGATTCTCTTTTTATTCTTACAAGTAAATTGATAATATAAATGAATGAGACCTCTTTCTAATACCACAGGTCCACAGCAACACCATTAATCATAAGCTCACTCCACAAATATTAATATAGAGCACTATGTTATGCTGCATAGATCTATATTAATACGAGGTTGCAAATCTTGTGATTAAAGAGATTTATATATTCTTTTATTTTTAAAATTTAAGTTGATATTTTTGTGATGTGGGGGCGGTGCAATTAAGATTCTAAATTTAAAAAGAAGGGGTAAAAGACAAATGAATGGCCATGCATGAATTGGTACATTTATGAAATGCATATCGAAGCCCTATAAGTAAGGCAGGAAGGAATAGTAATTGAACAACCGTGTGTTGTCTGTGGGGAGATGGAATAGAAGACCGTACAAGTGTGTTAAAATATACAATGGTTTTGGGTATGGAGATGATCCCTTGAAGAAAGGGAAAAACAAAAACAAGAAGGTATCTTTTATTGCCAAAGACCTATGAATATGAGCAAGTATCTCTGACTCACGATTTTATTAGGATTTGTTTACTATTCTTCTCTGATAATGATAATAATGAGCTCACCCTTTTATTCTTTATTTTTTTTATTAACCTTCATGTTTTTCTATATATTTACTACCAGCTAAGTAGCTATCTAGGATATAAAAGCAACCCTGCCGTAATTTTTATTGACTTGACAAGAATTACCTCACACTGCGTTACTCTCGTTATCTTGTTTTTTTCGTTGTCTTCTATATTTACTTTTTAACTTTCTTTTCTAGCTGGCTAGTTTTTTTTCTTTTTTCTTGTTAGAGTTTCTTTCGTTCTTTTTGTTTGCTTTCTGTTTTATTGAGGTGATTAGATATTTTGGTGTGTGCTTTGAAAGCAGATATGGCCAACTCTTCCTCCTTCTCCTCCTCACCATCAATGAAATTTGATTTTGATGAGAAACCACATGTTTTAGCTGTTGATGATAATTTGATAGATCGCAAAGTAATTGAAAGGCTATTCATCAATTCTACATGCAAAGGTATGAAAAGTAAAACAAAAAAATCTTAGCCTCTTTTTACTTATTATTGTCCTTGAATTATTTGTTGGTATAATGTGTTAATCAAAGAAAATTTCTATAACATATTTTATCATGTTTATGTCTCTTTTTTTTCCATGGAGTTTTGATAAACATTATAACTTAACTCTCTAATTCTTATCCATGGTTAAGATTATAGAGAAATATGATTTGTGATAAAATGATGCTCTTGTTCATAATAAAAAGTAAATATCATACTTTATAAAGGAAAAACAAAGAGAGAACATATGAAGGGAAAGAAAAGTTAATTAGCTAAGCTCTCATTGCTAGGCCATGATAAAACTAATTTAATGAATAACATGATTTTCAGTTTTATAAGTTGGTTATGACACATGGAAGTTACTAGGATGACAAATGTATGAGTACTCATGATCAAAGCGGAGATTAACAAATACTAGACCCTACATCTACTGCTTTTATTTTTTATCAAAAGAATAAAAATAAATCTTGTTTTTAAATTTCTTTAAAGCAATAAGAATAACTCGCACCATTGCAAATCCTATAGAAAATAATCCACAATATTGCAAATCCATGGTTTTTAAATTGATCCTAATTAATTAGCAAGCAGAGAAAGAAGCCTTCGTTTTAGGGACTAGAGATTTTATGATTCACAATGTCGTTTTTATGTTGACAGTGACAACAGCAGAAAATGGAAAGAGGGCATTAGAGTATTTAGGCTTAGCTGATGGTCAACATCCTAATCATAATGTAAGTAACTATACAATGAAAGTCTGATTTTTGCTTCTATGAACTCATCTCCATCATTTGTAGTTCATGGTATTTCCCTTCGCAGGATTTGAAGGTGAATCTTATCATCACTGATTATAGTATGCCGGGAATGACAGGTTACGAGTTGTTGAAAAGAATTAAGGTAAATATTACTTATCTTCAATGATCTATAGTTCCTACCACCCCTTTCCTCTGTATTTTCTATTCTAACATCGTATGGTTTCTGTCAAATAGGAATCACCTACCATGAAGGAGATACCAGTGGTTGTGGTGTCATCCGAGAACATCCCTACTCGAATTAATCAGTAATTACCTGCCCAGCAATTTCAGTTTTGTTTAGTCCATGATTGAGTTTTGTCTTTTGTCTTTTTATTTACCTAGAGGAAAAGAAATAATTGATTTATTAAATATTTTTCCACCTAAACAGGTGCATGCAGGGAGGAGCTCAAGAATTCTTGCTGAAGCCTCTTCAGCTATCAGATGCGACAAAGCTGAGGTGCCATATAAAAAAGCTGAACAATCCATTACAAGGGGGGTTTGCAGGAGAAGATGAGCATGCATAAAAAATATCAGAAAAAGAGAGAAGAAGGGTAAAATGTTGAATTGGAGGAGTAATTGTAGGGTCACTGCAATTAATAGAATTGCGTTATGCATTTTGCTGTTCCAGCCCTTTTGTGTATCTTATTTAGTTATCTACTAGAAACTTCTAATGTGAGAACAATATTGTTTAATTTCCACTTCAGCCTAATAGGAATTTGAAGATATTTTCTTGTTTCGAATAAGGTTGTCGTTGATATAATTTTTTAAAATTAATTTTTAAGTGGATTTTCTATTTTTTGACTTATAAAAAAATTGAATTAAATTTTAACTTGAATAAAAAAATTCTACGAGATTGAGTCAAATTTAAAACTTAACTAGTTATTTTTAACAGTTATATTTCTAACTTGGAATCATTCCAACTCTTTCTTGTCTCAAGTTATTTTTGTTTTAAATCACTTTGAACATTATATGTGAGAAAATGTGAATTATTGTATTGAAAAAGCTTGAATTGCTATGCATACAAACAACTATCTTTATACAGGAGAAGTGGGTCTATACTAAGTAAGTTATCTAATTACGTCAATTACAAATTCATTTGCTACAATCGCTCTTAATCAATTCATAACCGATTGCAATTTATTTTGTTTCCTTTTACACTCATCCTCAAGTTGGAGTATGGATGTTAATCGTACCCAACTTGCTGAGGTGAGTATCGAAAATGGGTGCTCTTAGCGGCTTCGTAAAGATGTCTGCTACTTGGTTTCCTGTTGGTGCATAAGATGTCTTGATCTCACCCTTTTGAATCTTTTCACGAACAATGTGGCAATCTAGTTCGATGTGCTTGGTTCTTTCATGATATACTGGATTTGCAGCGATGTGTAAGGCTGCTTGATTATCGCAAAACAATAATGCTGACTCAGAATGTGATACCCGTAAATCTCTCAACAAATATCTCAACCATGTAAGTTCGCAAGTGGCTGCAGCCATTGAACGGTATTCTGCTTCAGGTGACGATCTAGACACTGTGACTTGTTTCTTGCTTTTCCACGATATGAGTGAGTTTCCAAAAAAAATGCAATAGCCTATCACTGATCGACATGTAACCGGACACTTAGCCCAATCTGCATCACAATAACTGACCAAACTCAAATGACCTTTCGCAGGAAACAACAGACCCTGTCCAGGTGCGTTCTTGAGGTGTTGAAGGATTTGCCATGATGCTTTGAGGTGATGTAGCTTGGGTTCTTGCATGAATTGACTCAATGTGTTCACTGCATATGTAATCTTAGGCCTGGTGATGGTAAGATAGATTAACTTTCCAATTAATCGTCGATACTGAGTTGGGTACTTGAGAGCATCACTATCAGTTGATGTTAGGACCAGTTCCGACTCCTTGGGAATCTTGGTGGGTTTCACCCCAAGTAAGCCAGCTTCTTCCAATATATCCAGATTGTATTTTCGTTAACATATTGAAATCCTTTCCTTAGATCGTGCAACTTCCACACCAAGGAAGTACTTTAATAAACCAAGGTCTTTGATTTGAAAACATCAATTGAGGAATTGTTTGAGATTTCGAATTTCTTGTTCATCATTTCCTATAATGATTATGTCATCAACATACAATAATATCACAATAATAAATGTTCCACGAACCAGAGTAAACAACGAGTAATCAGCTTGAGATTGCTGGAAACCATTGTCTTGAATGGCAGAAGAGAATCATCCCTCTGTGTGAATCCCTTGGCTTTTACATGGGGTTCAGCCAGACTATTCTCATCTCCGGGTCTTTGAGTGTTCAGTATCGACGATTAATTGGAAAGTTAATCTATCTTACCATCACCAGGCCTAAGATTACATATGCAGTGAACACATTGAGTCAATTCATGCAAGAACCCAAGCTACATCACCTCAAAGCATCATGGCAAATCCTTCAACACCTCAAGAACGCACCTGGACAGGGTCTGTTGTTTCCTGCGAAAGGTCATTTGAGTTTGGTCAGTTATTGTGATGCAGATTGGGCTAAGTGTCCGGTTACATGTCGATCAGTGATAGGCTATTGCATTTTTTTTGGAAACTCACTCATATCGTGGAAAAGCAAGAAACAAGTCACAGTGTCTAGATCGTCACCTGAAGCAGAATACCGTTCAATGGCTGCAGCCACTTGCGAACTTACATGGTTGAGATATTTGTTGAGAGATTTACGGGTATCACATTCTGAGTCAGCATTATTGTTTTGCGATAATCAAGCAGCCTTACACATCGCTGCAAATCCAGTATATCATGAAAGAACCAAGCACATCGAACTAGATTGCCACATTGTTCGTGAAAAGATTCAAAAGGGTGAGATCAAGACATCTTATGCACCAACAGGAAACCAAGTAGCAGACATCTTTACGAAGCCGCTAAGAGCACCCATTTTCGATACTCACCTCAGCAAGTTGGGTACGATTAACATCCATACTCCAACTTGAGGATGAGTGTAAAAGGAAACAAAATAAATTGCAATCGGTTATGAATTGATTAAGAGCGATTGTAGCAAATGAATTTGTAATTGACGTAATTAGATAACTTACTTAGTATAGACCCACTTCTCCTGTATAAAGATAGTTGTTTGTATGCATAGCAATTCAAGCTTTTTCAATACAATAATTCACATTTTCTCACATATAATGTTCAAAGTGATTTAAAACAAAAATAACTTGAGACAAGAAAGAGTTGGAATGATTCCAAGTTAGAAATATAACTGTTAAAAATAACTAGTTAAGTTTTAAATTTGACTCAATCTCGTAGAATTTTTTTATTCAAGTTAAAATTTAATTCAATTTTTTTATAAGTCAAAAAATAGAAAATCCACTTAAAAATTAATTTTAAAAAATTATATCAACGACAACCTTATTCGAAACAAGAAAATATCTTCAAATTCCTATTAGGCTGAAGTGGAAATTAAACAATATTGTTCTCACATTAGAAGTTTCTAGTAGATAACTAAATAAGATACACAAAAGGGCTGGAACAGCAAAATGCATAACGCAATTCTATTAATTGCAGTGACCCTACAATTACTCCTCCAATTCAACATTTTACCCTTCTTCTCTCTTTTTCTGATATTTTTTATGCATGCTCATCTTCTCCTGCAAACCCCCCTTGTAATGGATTGTTCAGCTTTTTTATATGGCACCTCAGCTTTGTCGCATCTGATAGCTGAAGAGGCTTCAGCAAGAATTCTTGAGCTCCTCCCTGCATGCACCTGTTTAGGTGGAAAAATATTTAATAAATCAATTATTTCTTTTCCTCTAGGTAAATAAAAAGACAAAAGACAAAACTCAATCATGGACTAAACAAAACTGAAATTGCTGGGCAGGTAATTACTGATTAATTCGAGTAGGGATGTTCTCGGATGACACCACAACCACTGGTATCTCCTTCATGGTAGGTGATTCCTATTTGACAGAAACCATACGATGTTAGAATAGAAAATACAGAGGAAAGGGGTGGTAGGAACTATAGATCATTGAAGATAAGTAATATTTACCTTAATTCTTTTCAACAACTCGTAACCTGTCATTCCCGGCATACTATAATCAGTGATGATAAGATTCACCTTCAAATCCTGCGAAGGGAAATACCATGAACTACAAATGATGGAGATGAGTTCATAGAAGCAAAAATCAGACTTTCATTGTATAGTTACTTACATTATGATTAGGATGTTGACCATCAGCTAAGCCTAAATACTCTAATGCCCTCTTTCCATTTTCTGCTGTTGTCACTGTCAACATAAAAACGACATTGTGAATCATAAAATCTCTAGTCCCTAAAACGAAGGCTTCTTTCTCTGCTTGCTAATTAATTAGGATCAATTTAAAAACCATGGATTTGCAATATTGTGGATTATTTTCTATAGGATTTGCAATGGTGCGAGTTATTCTTATTGCTTTAAAGAAATTTAAAAACAAGATTTATTTTTATTCTTTTGATAAAAAATAAAAGCAGTAGATGTAGGGTCTAGTATTTGTTAATCTCCGCTTTGATCATGAGTACTCATACATTTGTCATCCTAGTAACTTCCATGTGTCATAACCAACTTATAAAACTGAAAATCATGTTATTCATTAAATTAGTTTTATCATGGCCTAGCAATGAGAGCTTAGCTAATGAACTTTTCTTTCCCTTCATATGTTCTCTCTTTGTTTTTCCTTTATAAAGTATAATATTTACTTTTTATTATGAACAAGAGCATCATTTTATCACAAATCATATTTCTCTATAATCTTAACCATGGATAAGAATTAGAGAGTTAAGTTATAATGTTTATCAAAACTCCATGGAAAAAAAAGAGACATAAACATGATAAAATATGTTATAGAAATTTTCTTTGATTAACAAATTATACCAACAAATAATTCAAGGACAATAATAAGTAAAAAGAGGCTAAGATTTTTTTGTTTTTCTTTTCATACCTTTGCATGTAGAATTGATGAATAGCCTTTCAATTACTTTGCGATCTATCAAATTATCATCAACAGCTAAAACATGTGGTTTCTCATCAAAATCAAATTTCATTGATGGTGAGGAGGAGAAGGAGGAAGAGTTGGCCATATCTGCTTTCAAAGCACACACCAAAATATCTAATCACCTCAATAAAACAGAAAGCAAACAAAAAGAACGAAAGAAACTCTAACAAGAAAAAAGAAAAAAAAACTAGCCAGCTAGAAAAGAAAGTTAAAAAGTAAATATAGAAAACAAAGAAAAAAACAAGATAATGAGAGTAACGCAGTGTGAGGTAATTCTTGTCAAGTCAATAAAAATTACGGCAGGGTTGCTTTTATATCCTAGATAGTTACTTAGCTGGTAGTAAATATATAGAAAAACATGAAGGTTAATAAAAAAATAAAGAATAAAAGGGTGAGCTCATTATTATCATTATCAGAGAAGAATAGTAAACAAATCCTAATAAAATCGTGAGTCAGAGATACTTGCTCATATTCATAGGTCTTTGGCAATAAAAGATACCTTCTTGTTTTTGTTTTTCCCTTTCTTCAAGGGATCATCTCCATACCCAAAACCATTGTATATTTTAACACACTTGTACGGTCTTCTATTCCATCTCCCCACAGACAACACACGGTTGTTCAATTACTATTCCTTCCTGTCTTACTTATAGGGCTTCGATATGCATTTCATAAATGTACCAATTCATGCATGTCCATTCATTTGTCTTTTACCCCTTCTTTTTAAATTTAGAATCTTAATTGCACCGCCCCACATCACAAAAATATCAACTTAAATTTTAAAAATAAAAGAATATATAAATCTCTTTAATCACAAGATTTGCAACCTCGTATTAATATAGATCTATGCAGCATAACATAGTGCTCTATATTCGTAACACTATATTAATATTTGTGGAGTGAGCTTATGACTAATGGTGTTTTGCCGTGGACCTGTGGTGTTAGAAAGAGGTCTCATTCATTTATATTATCAATTTACTTGTAAGAATAAGAAGAGAATCTAGTACAATGTACTGTAAGAAGATGTATATGGGAAAATGATTATCAAATGGTTGATTAGTGTTTTTTATTTTATTTTATTTCAAATTATCAGTTTTTATCTGTTTTTTAATTATTTCAAATGTCATAGTATTAAAAATATTTTTTGAGAAAATAAAAAAAATATTTTAATATTTTTACAAATAAAATTCACTCTTAAAAAACAATATTTGTACTAGATTCTATCATGATACAGTAAAATGATAGGGTTATGAAAAAGCTGGACCAGAAGTGATTTTTGATGTAATACAATCATTATCATTTTTTTTAATCTTTAAAGATCATTGAAGAACAAGGCAGCATAAAGCAACTTTTGGTACATTCAAGTTCATAACTTCGTACAAATTGGTTGGCAATAATGACATGGTGACGGGTCCCTTTCCCATTATTTATTTAAAATTCTGAAAACATGATAAAGAATCTCTCTTTCTCGACCACTTAAAAGTTAGTTAAATGTCTTCGTAGTTGTAAAATTCTGTCTGTCTCGGCTCGTAGATTTGGAATCCGATTTATACGAGATATAGAATTGTTAAAGTTGAAATAATAATAAACTTGGCCCTCCGTTTGAGTATTTTTTAAAATTAAATTTATCAAAAAATATCATTTAAATTAAAAAAAAAGAAATTAAAGCCAACTATCCTATTATGGAACCCAACCCTTGTTTTGAATATACCTCAGTTCGGGTTTTACACCTACGAAAGAGACCTGCGTGGCCACAAGCGACGCAACAGCCAAGCTTCATAATTCACTACTCTGCCTCAACACAATGACATTTTTGTCCACATATGACATTTTCACACATTATTATACAATACAATCAAGTGCTATCTTTTGCATTTCCCAATAGATTTTTTTCTTTCAAAATGTAGATTATTTTTAAAAATAAATCAAACTCCATTATCATACAAAATTTATAAATTAAAAATTACAAGATTTATGACCATAATTATAAAATTTGCATTCTTTAAATGGTAATGAATATATATTGTAACCAATCATTTTGATTTTATATAGTAACAATTTTATTCATGTAAAATATATTTATTATAAATAAAAAAAATTATTTATAATATTTGATTATTTTTTATTTATGAATCTTCTATAAAGATTAATTTCGTGAAACAAAAATATTTTTCACTCAAATTTACAGAAATTATTATAGTTACAAGATTTATATTGCATTAAAATATTGTTTTTAAATGTTCTTAGTCAATGCTCAATTAAGTCTTCAATATTAATTAGAGATGTTTAGACTAACGAATATTATGTTCCCTTATTTATGAAAAACAAAATTGTTCTCATAAATCAAAATACAATGGATACCTTAAACTAATATGAAGGTTTTTGTCATATATATATTGAATTGACCTGCTAGGTAATTCTATATGGATAAATCACTTATGTCTATTAACAAACTCATGTGATAATTGTGCAGATGATTTTTTTACTTGACATGGAATAAGATTTGAAAAAAAAAACATCTTATCTAAACAATTAATTACTATAATGTTAAATATTAAAATAACTTAGCAAAACAGACATTCTCCATACCATAATATCTAAATTAAAATATTTGTTTATGAAAAGATAATGATTACAATAAGGAACTAGTCATTAAAAGGTTGAGTTAAACCACTTATTATTTTTCTAATATTTTGGGGATTATAAAAAGTTTCTAGATACCATATTTGATCTTTAAATATAATTTAACTAGTTGTTGAATTGATAATAAATTAAATCATTGATCAAATATTAAAATATGATAATTTATCAAGTATGACTTAATTGTAAATATATTTTAGAAATTGAAAAATAAAATATAATTAATACAAGGGACTACAATTGTAAACCTAAAGGAAAAATCAAGTAGAGTTGATTGAATAAATTTATAAAATTATCCTAAAATAAGATATGTGATATTATTTAAGGGGCAAATTACTATTTTTCTCATTTATAGGATTTTTAGGTATACCAATAAATTAAATGTTGCTCCTTTCATAATAGTACATTATATGATAATATAGAAAAATACTTAAATAAAAAGACAAGAGCTAGCACTAAAAGGTATAACAATCATTCTCTCCCAATAAGATTTAGGATATTTCTTATTCGTGGTTCGTATGAATTACTATTACAGATCGAACACTTGGGCGGTTTGTAGTTTGTGATAAACAAGGCTTAAAACAATTATTCAAAGCCAAAAATAATATTAGATTTTCATGTAATATATGTATAAATCCTAAACTCTAAATATATTGATCCCATACATGGTTTTTATTTTTCTATTAAATATAAATGAGTTATTATCCCAAATAATATTTTGAATATTAACCCTTTTTGTAAGTTTTTATTCTTATATTAAAAGTGAATAATATGTTTTCTTGTCAAAAGCATTTTTTTAATTTTTTGAAATATAGGCCAAAAGTTTTAGAAATCATACAAAGTTGTAAAATTCATGCAATATGTTTTAAAAAATATAACATGATAATTTATATTCCTTGTAAAAAAACACTCAAATAATGTTTAGAATTTTTGGCCATATGCAAAAAATATATATATGATTTTTTTAAGGCTTTGTATGAAAAACTCATTTTCTTTTAAATTAAAATTATTAAAATAAGCCTAAAAGTATATTTATCAAAAATATTTGTAAGCCAAAATTTTCTTTAGAAAAAAAAGTTGAAAACCTAATAGGGCCTTACCGCTCTGACTCGACTAGAATAACCTAATATCTTAGTTTAAGCATAAAACAAGCTAAAGGCCACTGGTTTGATCCAAAAAAAAACCCAAAACAGATTAAGTAAGCTAGAATATATGAAATTAAAAAACAAAACATATTTTTTAAAAAGAAAACATATCAAACACCAAAAAATAAAGAACACTATAAATGTTCTTCATGAGCCTAAAAAGAATAAGTTCAAAACCATATTAGATATAACAAATCCAAAGGCATAGAAAAGTTGGAAATCATGTAATGATCAATAATATAGCATTCATTCAAAATTAATATCAATGAATCGCCATAATTTGATCAGAGAAGGTTCAATTTAAAATTAAAACTCTAAGATTAAAACACTAAAATACAAGTTATTGATTCAAAAAAGTCCTAAAACACTAAAATACAAGTTATTGATTCAAAAAAATCCTAGATTATTGGCTATATATGAAATGAAAATAAAACAAAAACACGTCAAAATCATGTAGTTACGGTAATCATTTTAAGAGGAACATGAAGAAAATAAACCTAGATTTTGCCTAGAAATGCGTTAACCTACTACTGAATCTAGAAATGCATATCAAGCCTCATAATAAACTATATTGTCATAGTTACATAATAAAAAAATAACAAATCATGAATGATATGCATGAGATTTCAATTTTAAAAACTGTCAAAACTATCAACAAGAATATTTAACAATTGTAGAGTTTAAAATTGATATTTTGACACTTAAAAGCACTTAACCTAAACCTAAAAACCTATAAAATGAATTAGCAACCTAGGAAATACATCAACAACCTTGCTTCCACATTTGGAAAATTCTAAAAACCATTTCATTTGAGCAAAAAACAACATCCAGTAAAACACTAAATCCTAACTTAAAGAAGGATTAAACAAGAAGAAATATCATTTACTATATTAAACAATATCTAAGCTTAACATAATAGGAAACAAAAAAAACCAAAGTATTATTAAAACATGCAAAGAGGAGCTACAAGTATGTCATATGAATATCACATGTTAGATCAGACGAGGGTTTTAGGGTGTGTTTGGCATTGCTTTTGCTTTTGTGATTGAGGTTGAAAAAAATCAGTTTCAAAAAAAGTGCTTTTACTGTGGTTCAAAATAAGCAGTGAAGTGTTTGGTTAAAACTGTGGTTGAGTTGGAGGTTGAAAAAAAAGCAGTTTTGGGTGTTTGGTTACCAAGCTTTTCATATTGCTTTTAACTTGTAAAATTACATTAAAATATATATATATATATATAATTATATATATATATAATTTTTGTAAATATTGTAAATTGTATAATTTTTGACATCAACACATCAAATTTATCTAAAAACACAAAAAAAATTAATTTTTTAAAAAATAAAATTTTTTATTGTTTTAAAACTGATATTAAATTTTTTTTTAAATAAAAAAATAATATTATAATATATTTTTAAATAAAACATATTTTATAAAACAAAATTCCAAACAGGTATAAAGACCGGCTTTTGGCCGAAATTTGAATTTTTTTTTACATTATAAAGACTGGCGGTTTGGTGTTTTGAGATCAATTTGATGTGCTGATTTCAAAAATGATTTTTAAAAAATAAAAAAATATCATTTTAATGTATTTCGGCACGATAAGCATTTTGAAACGCAATCGCACTCAAAAAAGCATAAATTTGATTATTATTTTTTTTACATTATAAAGACCGGCAGTTTGGTGTTTTGAGATCAATTTGATGTGCTGATTTCAAAAATAATTTTTAAAAAATCAAAAAAACATCATTTTGATGTATTTCGGCACGATAAACACTTTGAAACGCAATCGCACTCAAAAAAGCATCAATTTTCAGCTTTTTTTTAATCGCCGTTTTGGTTAAAATTTGGTGTGGGTCTCATACAAAAAAAATGCTTTTTAGCGTTAACCAAACACCAAATTGTGGTGCGATCTGCGAATCGCAGATCACACCACAATGCCAAACACCCTCTTACACCTTTAAAGCTTCAAACAGTGGTCGCTACCCTTTTTATGATTGATTGATAATGATACAAAAATATATGAGAGAGTTTTATACGTATTTGGAGCTTTAGTTTAGAGGTTTTAATCTTTTCATCCACTGATAAGTATTGAAAAGACAAAGATCTTGATTGAAGATTTCTTGTTCTATTATGCTATGATTGAATAATAAACAAACAGAAACTAGACATGAATCTTAGATTTTCTTTGTCAACATGTCACAGGTGGTCATATTGGATTGTGTATAATTCTAGATAGACATATGACAAATAAATTTTTTATGATATGGATTTGGCTTGAGCAATATCAGAAAATTAGTAAATAATAATGAAAATGCTTCAAAAAATATTTTTTCACAATTATTTTATGAAAATAGCTATGGATACTTTTCGTCGACAATTCCCGATTGCAGAAACAATGGATTATGTTCGGTTGGTAATTTCTGAAATTGTCAACGGAGTAAAAAAGTGAAAAAAACAATACAGAATTAGTTAACAATTCCATAAAAAAGATGACATTTTATGATTTATTGATGAAATTGTTAATGAAATAATTTTTATTTGCAAATATAAATAAGTTCTAACTAACAATTCCCCTTTCTTCTTCTTCTTCTTCTTCTTCTTCTTCTTTTACTGCCTGAAAAACACCAATAACCTTTTATTTCTCACAAATTTGATCACCCCAACCTATCTTCCCTAGCTCGCTCTCTCTTTCTCTCTCTCCTTTTCTCTCTGCTACCTTTAGTTTGGAATTTTAAGGTTAAAGTTATAAAATCTAGTTATTGAAGAGAAAAAGTAAATTTATGAAAACAATATGCATTTAATTCATTGAATCGAGTTTGATTATGGTTGGGTAAAGTGATTACGGTGGTTTTAGTCCATTGTAATAATGATTTCTTGAAAGGGTTATAAAGCCCAAAAATTAAATTTCTAAATGTTTGTTAATTTTGATTGTTGTATTTGGGTGTTAGGAGTTATCATTTACGAAGTTTTCATGTTTATGAAAGATTATTTTTGTTATAATAGAAGTTTTTGTAATTTTTTTTATATACATACACATTGAAATTGTTATGAATATGTGGTAGGAGTTATCAATTAAGAAAATTTCAAGTTTGTGAGAGGTTAATTGTTGTAACAATGGAAGTTTTTGTATGATTGAGATGCTTTGTGCAGTGAAAATAGAAATGAGTTAAATTAGGAAAAACAAGGTTATTTGCCTGCGCCTTGCCCTAGGCTTTTTTATGTAGTAAATTGATTGATTTTGTGCATGTTGTAATTGGTTACCTTAATATTTAATTAGTAAAATTATAATAGATTAAATCTATTACAAATGGGTTTTTTTCGCCTAAAAGAAACATTGCAATCGAAACGTTGGGGAAGTGGCTCGTATATTTTTTAATTGTAGATAACTTTGACAAAATTGTCTACCCATTTTGTTTACATGTTGCCCCGTATTTTTTTTGTTTACGTAATATTAGATCTAAAATATTATACATAAAAATATTGTAAAAGTAATTTTTTAACCAAAACAACCTAAAATCTAAGAATTTAATTTTTCTAAGAAATACAACCTAAACAAAAGAACAAATAATTAGATTTAAAAACCAAAATTAAGAGCGTATATATATAAACATGGACAAAAATAGAGACTATTTAGAAATATATCTAAAAAATAAAGGAATTAAAATAAAGAATTAAAAGTATATGGGCCGAAATAAAAACAAAATATGTAAATAATTTAAATAGAAGGATTAAATTAAAAAAATTAAAAGTGTTGTAAGGAAAAATAAATAATTCTTTTTTTTCTTGATTTATTTTCAATCCCTTTATTTTTTTAGTAATTTTGGTATAATTCTAAATAATTTGTTTATATTTATATATCTATACTCTTAGTTTTGAATTTTAATTTTTATTAAATTTATCTTTGTATTAAATGTAGTTTTGGTTAAAAAACAGAGTAAGTTCACCTTTGGTGGTGTGAAATGAAAGTAAAACTCTCTCTTATGCATGTATAGTTAATCTTTAGTTGTTAGTTATTTGTTATAATTTTTAAGGCGTTAATATTAAACAAATATCAAAATATGTAAATATTTTTAAGAGAAAAAACCTTTAAAATAATTTTTCTCATTATTTTAAATGCATTATTTATAATAAAATGAATATATTAAAAAGCTAAATAATTGAAAATCTTGTAGATTGATTGTTTCACTCTAATGTATAACATTATTAAAAAAATCAAGAACCATTAACTTTTTTGACATGTTATAAAATTTGATCTTGTCTACGGTAAAACGCAAGCAAGTGACTCATATATTTTGTATTTGTAGATAATTTGACAAAAAAAATTCACCCTATTTGTCTATATACAGCTTCGTATATTTTTTATTTATATAATATTAGATCTGAAATATCATACTTAAAAAAAATGCAAAATTTATTTTTTCACAAAAATAACATCAATTAATGAATTATCTTGATTATTATTCTTATTGTTATTATCATGATTGTTAAATTGTCACAATTATTATAGTTGTTATTGTAGCAATTATTGTAAATAATTAATATTCTAATCATTACTGACAATATTATTGTTGCCACTATCATTATCGTTATAAATTTTTTATTTTATTTTATTTTATTTTCCAAGACTTATTCTTCATATTATTATATTTGAAGTATTCTAGAATACTAATATTAAATTACTTTGAGAATTCATTTTTTATATATATATATTTTAAGGTGTTCATATTAAAAAAATATCAAAATATATAATTATTTTTAAGAGAAAAATCCTTAAAAATAATCGTTATCATTATTTTAAACGTATTTTGCATAATAAAATGAATATATAAAAATATAATATACAATAATTATTATTGTAAATAATTTTGCTATAGTAAGAACCAAAAGTTTTGTAGGTTTTGCTCAGATATATAGCATTATAAAAAAATCTAAGACCATTAATATTTTTTGCATGTTAAAAAAATTGTTTATTGCTACGGCGAAGTGGAGGGCAATTGGCTCGTGTATTTTTTCATTGTAGATATATTGCCCTAATTTTTTACCTGTTTCGTCTACGTGTCACTTCTTATATTTTTTGTTTATATGATATTAGATATGAATAATACATAAAAAGGAAGCAGAAGTCAACTTCTAAGAAAAATAACATCAATTGATGAATTATTTCGATTATTATTGTCATTGTTATTATTATGATTGTTAAATTGTCACAATTATTGTAGCTGTTATTATAAATATTATTATAAATAATTCATATTCTAATTATTATTGTTCATACTATCGATGACACCATAATTATTGTTAAAAAAAATATATTTTTTAAGATTTATTCCTCATATTATTATATTAAAAGTATTTCAGAATACTGATATTAATTTAGTTTGTTTTTTAAATCTAGGTCGTTTATATATATATATATATATATTAAGGCGCTAATATTAAATAAATATCACAATATATAATTAGTCTGACATATTTAGAAGAAAAAAAACTTACAAATAATCATTATCATTATTTTGAATGCCTTATCTATAATAATTAGAAATTTCAACACTTGATAATATTAACAAAAAAAGAAATTAAAAAAAATGACAGAACAAAAATAAATATTATTAGAGTTTAAAAAATTATTTGACTTGAAGAATAAATAAAAAAAGAGAGAAAAAGTAATAAATATCAATTTTCGAATGATCACCAACACAAATTAAAATTTAAACATTAAATAAAAAAACCTTAATAATAGTGAAAATAATAAAAATAAGAAACAAAAACTAAGAGCATGTACATATAAACATAGACAAAAATAGGAACCATTTAGAAAATATATAAAAAAAATAAATGAATTAAAATAAAATCCAAGATTAAAAGTATAAGGACCAAAATGAAAAACACATATATAATAAATGTCATTTAAAGGACAAAATTTAGCTAGTAGTTCAATTCGCCTTTTACTTTTCACCTCCACCACATGCCGTGCCTGTTTAGGAGTGTGGTTGAAGTTGCTTTTGAAAATGCTTTTTGTTTAGAAATGCATCAAAATGATATATTTTTTTTATTTTTTAAAAATTATTTTTTACATCAGCACATCAAAATCATCTAGAACAATCAAATTTTTTTAATTTAAAATAATTTTCAATTTTTTTCAAAAGCGCTTTCCAAACGCATTCCCAAACACCCCTGCCATCTCCCACCAAAACCATAGTTCAATTCACTTTTTCAAATAGGAATGAATAGTGAAAAATAAAAATTATTGTTCATTACTATTTGAAATAATAAAAAATAAAAATAAAAATAAAAAAAATTTAATTTTTTTAAAAAACGCTTTCCAAATGTATTACCAAACACCCTTGTCATCTCCTACCAAAACCACAGTTCAATTCACGTTTTCAAACAGTAATGAACAATGAAAATCACTGTTTATTACTGTTTGAAATTGCGATTTCCTTTAGCTATTCTATAATAATAATAATAGTCGTGGTGCGCGTAAGCTAGCCCGGATACCCTGATTATATATAAAAAATGTATAAATGAGAAAAAAAAATGTAAAAAATAAGTGGGTCCGGGGATTATTCGTGGCACGCGTAAGCTGACCCGGACACCCCAGTTATAAAAAAAAATGTATAAGTGGGAAAAAAACAAAATAAAAATGTAAAAAAAAAGTGGGTCCGGGGATTATTCGTGACGTGCTTAAGCTAGTTCGGATACCTCGGTTATATAAAAAAATATTTATGTGGGAAAAAAAATCGTGGTGTGCGTAAGCTGGCTCGAACACCCCGATTATAAAAAAACCAAAAAAAGGAAGACCGGTTAAAAAATAAAAAATAAAAAAACAAGTGCAAGAAAAACACCTTTTCAAACAGTAATTAACATTGATTTGCTTATATGATAATATATATATAACACGTTGATAATGTCACAAAAAAACTTCACACATGAACTGTAATTTTCATGGCTGGATTTATAGGATTAAGAGATTCGAACTCTCACGGGGACCTTAACAGCGCACACCTTAACCACTCGGCCAAAGCCACTTCATTGTTCAGTCCTAGTAAACAAATAATACTTATATTATTATGTAATTTTACTATTCCAATCCATAGTGTATCTGAGTCTAGATGAACAGTGCAAAACATTGTTAAAACGAGCGATCTCCTTTAGCTAAATACTAATAATAATTTCTTTTTCCTAAATTTAAAACTTTATCAATTAAATTCCTAACTTATATTCTAATTTATCTCACGGTGGTAATAGATCTATTTCAATTGAGTTTATTCATCCATTTTCATCCATTTCTATTCTTATTTTTTAAAACAAGACAATTATATTTTGACGAGAGTTTGACATTTTAAAAAATAACTTAAACAATACTTATACAGTTATTTATTCTTATAATAAAAAACTATTCGACCCATAGTGAGGAAAGTCAAATAGGTGCTCTACCATTTTTTTATTGGTATATATAATTCTTGATTTATTTTAATTAAAATCATGCATATGTTTGTTGATTTATAATTATAATTTTTTTTTTCAAAAACACATTAAAAAGACTAGTATTCTTTTCTTTGCTAAAAGATTTTTGTCAATTTTCCAGCAAATACAAAGTTCTCACAATGGATGTAGATTTTGGTACCCATTTTTAAATTTTCACGAGTTCTACAATCAAACTTCATTTACAGTGGTACCAAAATATGCTCACACGTTATACGCATCCATGAATACAAGTCATTAATTCAATAATTCTAACTAATTTTGATATACTAATATTTTATTTACATGTATAACCAAGGTTATCAATACCGTTTCGGTTGCCGTTTCGTTTTTTCTATTGGTACGAAACGTTTCGGTTTCGGAGTGTTTCGGCTTGCCGTTTCGGGGTTGTACTGTTTATATATAATTAATTAATTATATATGTGAAAAACTTTAAAAAAAAATTAAATATAATTTTTATTTTTTATAAAATCAAAGTTGACAACAATTTTATTTTTTTATAATATATATTTTTTAATTTTTATTATTTTTATTTTTGCATTTTCAATAAATATCATAAACAATAGTATATACTATATATATATATATAAATAATTGTCAACCGAATTCAGTGTATATAATAGTATATAATATATATATAATAGTATATATATATATAATCGAATTCAGTGCATAACTGCATATATATATATAATAGTATATATATATATATATATATATATATATATATATATATATTCGGTTATATATAAATAATAGTACATATATATAATCGAATTCAGTGTATATATATATATAATAGTATATAATATATATATATACACAAACTTTACAAAATCGTCCAATCTTTTCAAAAATCCTTTCTTTCTTCTGGGCATCAATCACATCACATCACATCAACTTTTGTTTTCAGTTTTTCATTGGCGGGAGAGGCGCGCGGGAATGAAAAATTTCCAAATGGCCGAAACGGCACACCAGGAGTAATTCCGGGGTGTTTCGGTCGGTATTTGGCCGGTATTTCCGGTACCGACCGATATTTAAAACGAGACGAAAACGACGTCCTTTTGGTTCGTTTTTTCACCCGGTACGAAACGTTTCGATCGTTTCGGCCGAAACGAAACGGTATCAATAACCTTGTGTATAACTGCTATCTTTGAGTAAAACCCACCATCAAAGCACTTCAAATTTAACATAAAAACAAGCAAGCACATTTACAAAAAGCTCATGAACCGCTCAATCCACTTATTCTTGCCTGAAAATCCCGGTTTACTTTCTTTTTGTTTCTCTTCTTTAGTTGAAAGATATGTAAAAGCAATTAAACAAAATAACCAAATAAACCAAGAGTGAATTAATAACTTCAACTAATACCTCATAAACCCCTCCTTAATCAAATCAATATTAAGTACCTATTATCAAGGCAGTTCATACCAACAGAAATTCAGCACAACCAGATGAAGATCAGCACAAAGATTATGCAAATAATGTTGATATATCTCAGCCATAAATGTAGCACAATCTCAGCATTACAGTATACTAAACCTTCTGTAATTAGAATATACCGTTACATACCTTCTGTAATTAGAATCCTACCGTTACTCTCATACATGTATAAATCAGTCCTGTGACAAATAATAAAAGTGTGGGAAACAATATTCATCACCATCTGTTTCATCTGCTTCTTTATGGTATCAGAGCAAAGAATCTCAAACGAGAACACGATCCAAAACTCAGAAATGGCTACCGTCAGCACCCAAAACCAAAATCAACCCACATCACCCACAGAAACCCCACTCATAGCTCTCAACATTGTAGCCCAAATCAATGGAAAACTGACCTCATCTACCTTCTCTCAGTGGCGTGCACAATTTGAGGCACTGCTAATTGGCTATGATCTCCTAGACTATGTCACAGGGAAGACAACGTGCCCAGTCTCCGATGACACTCTCACCTCTGTCTCAACCATGAACCACTGGGTTCGACAGGACAAGTTGATCCTCAGTGCAATTTTTGCATCAACTTCAACGACCATTACTCCACTGATTGCAGCTTCCAAAACGTCCCATGAGGCCTGGAAGAAATTGCATCACATGTATGCTAGCAAATCTCGAATGAGAGCTATGCAACTCAAGGAAGATATTACCTTGATTAAGAAGGGAAATCAGTCGATTTCAGAATACCCTCATGCCGTCAAGATTCTGGCTGATGAAATTGCCATAATCGATCACCCCATCTCCGACGACGACCTAACCCTTTATATCTTAAATGGGTTAGGCTCTGATTTTCGAGAAATCACAGGACCAATTCGAGCTCGGGAAAAATCAATCACTTTCGAAGAATTGCATGACATGTTAGTTGGTCATGATACTTACCTTCGCCTTCTGGAAACAGATGGTGATGAATATTGTTTCCCACACTTTTATTATTTGTCACAGGACTGATTTATACATGTATGAGTGTAACGGTAGGATTCTAATTACAGAAGGTATGTAACGGTATAATTCTAATTACAGAAGGTTTAGTATACTGTAATGCTGAGATTGTGCTACATTGATGGCTGAGATATATCAACATTATTTGCATAATCTTTGTGTTGATCTTCATCTGGTTGTGCTGAATTTTCCTGTGCTACTCTACCACCAGTGTCTCCGGCCGATGCTTCACCACCGATCACCAGCCCTCCAGGTATGCCTTCTTCCTCTACCTCGTTACATTTTCAGTCTTCTATGTTACCCCCAATTGATGCCCTAATATCTGCCCCAATTAATCATGCATCCTCCCGTTTACCAACACCCACTATTGATTTCCCCTCCTTAGGACCTATTGTTGAACCCAGACATGTCCAATTGCATGATCTGCACCCAGTCACCATGACCAACCCATGTTCACCATCGTTACCCCGATCTCACCCCATGGTCACACGATCCCAAAACAATATCTTTAAACCTAAACAATTGAACACTGTTACCAAACACCCACCAGCAGCCTTCATTGAACCCACCTGTGTAAGTCAAGCCTTGACTGAACCCCACTGGCGTGATGCAATGTCCCAAGAAATTACAGCCCTTATGAGTCATGGAACCTGGGATTTAGTTCCTTCCCCCAAGTCGTGTAACCCTGTTGGATGTCGCTGGGTTTTTCGTGTAAAACGTAACCCCGACGGGTCAATTGCTCGGTTCAAGGCCAGGCTTGTGGCCAAAGGTTACCATCAACGGCCAGGGGTGGACTACACAGAGACCTTTAGTCCTGTGGTTAAACCCACCACCATTAGGACAGTTCTGTCTCTTGCCGTGATGAATGGCTGGGGGTTGAGGCAAATGGACATCAATAATGCATTTTTGCATGGTAAGTTAAATGAAACTGTTTACATGCATCAACCCCTTGGGTTCAAAGATGACAGTAAACCAAACCATGTCTGTCGTCTTCGCAAAGCCATTTATGGCCTTAAACAGGCTCCGAGAGCATGGTACTTAGCCTTGAAAAATGCTCTACTCAAAACTGGATTTGTTAACTCATTGGCTGATTCTTCCTTGTTTATTTATATTCATGGCTCAATTACATGTTATTTACTTGTCTATGTTGACGATTTGGTGCTTACTGGAAATGATGTAAAATTTATGAATTTTATTGTTAATTACCTTGGCCATCAATTCTCTCTTAAAGACATGGGACAGTTGCATTTTTTCTTGGGGGTGGAGGTGTTACCCACTAAGCATGGTGTATTTTTATCTCAACATCAATATATTAATGATCTCTTGACCACCACCAACATGCTTGGGGCCAAGCCTGTTTCCACTCCACTCTCCACTAGTACTCCTCTCAAACTTATGGATGGCACAACCTCATTTGACAGCACCACCTATCGTCAAGTCCTGGGTAGCCTCCAGTACTTGTCCCTCACTCGGCCTGACATTTCCTTTACTGTGAACAAGCTCTCTCAGTTCATGCACAAGCCCACTCACACAATTTGGACAACAGCTAAGCGTCTCCTTCGTTATTTAAAGCATACTGTTTTTTATGGCATTCATCTTACATCTGCATCGCAGTCCACTCTAACTACTTTTTCTGATGCTGATTGGGCAGGAAATCTCGACGATCGCACCTCTACCTTTGCTTATATCAGCTTCCTCGGATCCAATCCTATCTCGTGGAGCTCCAAGAAACAACGTGCTGTTGCAAGATCCTCCACAGAAGCAGAGTACAGGGCCCTTGCTAATGCTGCATCCGAAACCATGTGGATAGCCTCACTTCTGCAAGAACTTGGCTTCAAGCTCTCATCGTCACAATCTCTACGTTGTGACAACCTTGGGGCTACTCACCTAAGCCACAATCCTGTCCATCATTCCAGAATGAAGCACATTCAGATTGACCTGCACTTCGTTCGTGACCTTGTCAACAAAGGCATTCTTCGTGTCAGCCATGTCCATACCAATGATCAACTTGCTGACCTCCTCACGAAGCCCCTATCTCGGCAATGTACTGACTTTCTCAAGAGAAAAATATCACTGGCAGATGGCAGTTCCATTTTGAGGGGTTGTATCAAGGCAGTTCATACCAACAGAAATTCAGCACAACCAGATGAAGATCAACACAAAGATTATGCAAATAATGTTGATATATCTCATCCATAAATGTAGCACAATCTCAACATTACAGTATACTAAACCTTCTGTAATTAGAATTATACCGTTACATACCTTCTGTAATTAGAATCCTACCGTTACACTCATACATGTATAAATCAGTCCTATGACAAATAATAAAAGTGTGGGAAACAATATTCATCACCATCTGTTTCATCTGCTTCTTTACCTATCTCACCTAAAAGCTTAAAAGCTTAAGCTTTTAGGTGAGACTCCAGAATATGATTTATATTATTCTCTAACACCCCCCTCAAGTGAAAGCCTTTTGGGCTTGAAACTTGCATACAGGCCTACTCTACCTTGTGCTTAATTTTTATCAAATAGAATGAGAGTGGTGAGATTCAAACTCGTAACCGCTGAGTCAACAAGGCTCTGATACCATGTTAAGAAACCATCTCATCTAAAAACTTAAACTTATAGATGAAGCTCCAGAATATGATTTATATTATTCTCTAACAATCAACCACCTATCAGCTGCAGCAATATAAATTTCTGACCCTTGATGCCAGTACCTCTACTATTTTGCACAATTGATAAAACAAGAATTCTTAGGGAAATGACGCTCTCTTTTTTATCTCTATAGTGATGTCGTTTTCCGGCGTAGCTCGAGACCCTTTTAAAAAGATAATTTTGATATCTGGCCCAGCGAGCATCACAATGCAAATGAGCTTCTTGTCTCAAGGATGCTCTTTCCTGTTGAACAGTGAATGCTTCTAAACGGTAGACATGGTCTAGCTCGAATAATGGTACTTGAAATTCGATTATAATAGTGCTACGCCCAGTCCTCTGTCCCGGTTGTCAACTGGGGAATCACACCAAACTAACATTTTCTCTGCGCAATAAAAGACCATTTTCTTTTTGAATTTATCCATGCGGGGTCCTGCACCTTCTTCTTTATCTGTTCACCTTATGTTGTTTTTATTGTTACAAATTTACAATAGATATACATGGTTTTTTTTCTTTTCTTTTTCTTATCTTGTGTGACCATCTGTAGATTACTGAGGGAATTTCACACAACTGCTGCCAAAATAGTATCTAGGTCTACTTATCTGGTTTATGTCTTGAGGACTAAAAGTGTAGTTCTTGAGAATAAAAGTCACCTCATGAGCTTTGAAGCTACCCTAATTTCCTTTCTTAAACAAAATTGTTAAATTGGATTGTTGATGCTAGATACTAGATCAAAGTGACATCATTATTACGAGTCCATGTTTGCTTAAGTTATGAACATGCATTTGTTGTCATTTTTGTCAACTCATGTTTAAAATTAGGATTTTCTATAGTCATCGGGTAATAAATTGAATTGTGAGTTCAAAGTTATGTTTTCTTTCACCTAGAATTTAACAAAATTGATGATGATCAGCTTTTACACTCTTAATGCTTGATGTGATCAATATATTTCTTAATGTGAGCTGTGACAGGGTTTTTCTTCTTCAGGATGAAAACTCAGCCGCTTTCTTTTTGCTTCACAGTAAAAAAATTATTGATGCTAGTGATGAAGAAAGGGAATCGATTCGGGTGTATGTTTTTTGGCTTCACACTGAATGGTCTTTCCATGCAAAAGGTGAATTGATCCTAGCATACGGTAATTACTTAAGTCATTTTTAGAAGCTTTGATTGCTAATACAGTTAGGTTGACGATTAAATTGGACAATGATGCTTCAGCCTACCTCCAATTTGAAATTTGTCTGCGAAATCAGTTCTATGAATTGAGAAAGTTTAGAAGAAAGTCTCCAAAACTCCAAATCTATTTTTCTATAATACAGGATTGTCATAACTCATTTTGGGTTATTCCTAAAATTTATTTGAAATAAAAATAAAAAAGGTTGGCGTGGTGGAAAAATTGAGTTGGAGATTTTGGACAGATTCGAGAGTCAGATGGTATCTCTATCGTGCCCAAAAATGAAGAAAAATGCATATTAAAGTCCAAAATAAATGATTATTGGATAAATCTACATAAACATTAAGTTGAAATGCATTATTAAATTTTAAATAGGTCAACTTGATTTAATCATGGGCCAAATTAAAGTTCAATTATGTTTATGAATTAATTTAGGGTCTAATTAAAAGTTTTAATTAAGTGCAAGGACTTAATTATACTTTAAATGAGTCAAATTAATTTTATTCAGGGCTTCATTGGTGGGAAATTAAGTTTGGGAGCCTAATTCAGGTTAAATTAAGATTAGAATTGATATGAAATTTATTTTTATATCAAGTCAATTGGTTGAACTTAGGGGAGGGGGAATTGCAATACAATAGAAGTCATCATAAGATAAAGGACCAAATTGAACTTTGGTTGAACTTAGGGGAGGGGGAATTGCAATACAATAGAAGTCATCATAAGATAAAGGACCAAATTGAAAAAAAAGGGTAAGGCAACGCATCGTCTAGTTACTATTCATTTCTTCCCCAAATTTTTGCCGAAAAATCTTGCTTTGGTACCAACTTTGCAAGCGTATTTAATGCCTCTACCCTTCATGAAATTTGATAAAACTTGCGCGAAAATGATTATGTGATTCTTGATTATACCAGCGTATGGTCAGTTTTGGTTGATTGACACCACACACGCGTTGGTTCATCTCCAAAAGTGACAACTCAGGCAACCTACCGTAATTGTCAAATTTGGTAGTTCATGACACCTACTTTAAGCCAACGGTTGGGATGGTTCTGCTTGGAACCAATTGCTGAAAATTTACTCTAGTATTGGCTAGATTATGCTCTTCCTCTAGCTATAAATAGAGGCAAAATCCATGGTCCGTTGTGGGAGAAATCAGAAGCCAAAATTCTAGAAAAAACAACTTTATTCCTTATTTTCCAGCCGAAAAACTCCTTATCATTTTTTGTATTTTTAACATAATCTCAAAAAATTGATTTAAAAAAAAAACAAGCCATTTTTTGCACTACCTTACCCGTAACCATACCCTGCAAATTACCATCACCTTACATGCTACTGTTACGATCCTGAACTTGTGATCAAGTTACAAGGTGATTGATGGTGAAACCCACCTGTAAGGACTGGTGTTTACCCGACCTTCTTCCTTTATGACCTATTTTGAAGGATATGAGGGCTCATTCAAGAGAGAACCCAACAATCTCAATGATAATGAAATTGAACACTAATCTTCTTCTTTTTTCCACATGTTTTTGCTTACAATTTTAACAAATTGTTTAATAACCAACTCCTAAAAAGATGGTGCCACTATTGCACTTTATTGAACACTACATAATAATGGAAATAACAGTTACATGACAATAGGAATTAATTCAGAATTAACAATTAACATAATTTAAAAATGTCATAAGAAACTATCATAAGAACTGCCAGCTGAAGCATGATGCCATGATGGCCACCATAACATCAACCCCCCCATATTTTAACAACTTTTGGTCAACTTCTTGTCCACATGGGTGGTGTTGGTCTTCTTGTCCACATGGGTGGTGTTGCATATAGCATTACTACCTGCAATAAAGTTGCACTTGTCCGCAAGTGAAAAAAGGAAAGCGACGCTGAAATGAGGAAATATCCTCCTAAGAAGAATTGGCAGGAGATAAACCCTCCCAATGGACTAAAATTTGGCATTGATTATGCAGGACACGAGAGTCTAGAATAGCTTGGGGAAGAGGCTGTAGTTCACCATGAGTAAGGATAGGCAGAGAGGTTTCAATAGGAATAGTAGAGCCATGGAAAGGTTTAAGACAGGAGACAAGAAAAACAGGGTGAATTTTGGTAAAAGGAGATAATTCTAGTTTGTAAGCCATCGTGCCAATTTTGGCAATAATAGGAAAAGGGCCATAGAATCATAGTGAGAGTATAGTGAATTTTGAGGATGCAAGGCTAAGTTGGCGATGGGGCTGTAGTTTAAGATATTGAATTGAATAGGACGATGTTTAGCATCGTACCTAGCCTTCATTGAATTCTGAGCTTGAAGTAAACGGTTATGAAGGTCTTGAAGAACCAAATCCCAACTGTGTAACTCTTACTTCCAGTTTAGCCAAACCAGGACAATAAGATAGCATTGTTGGAGGAGAGCGACCATAAACCACCTCAAAAGTTGTTGCCTTAAGAGATGAGTGATAGCTAGTGTTGTAACAATATTCTACCCAAGGCAGCCATTGTAGCCAGCGGCGAGGACGATAGTGCGATTGATGACTTCGGTTTGGCCATCACTTTGTGGATGATAGGCTGAGCTAAAAGCCAATTTGGTCCACTTAAACCAAACAATTCAGTCCAAAACAAACTAGTGAAAGTGACATCACGATAACTCACAATAGTTTTAGGCAAGCCATGAAGTTTGAAAATACTATCAAAGAACAACCGAGCAACACTTAAAACCATAAATGGATGAGCCAGGGGAAGGAGGTGGGCATACTTAGAAAAATGATCTACTACCACCAATAAAACTGATTTCCCTTGGGAGGGAGGTAGTCTGTCAATGAAATCCATAGAGATATCCGACCAAATTTGAAGGGGAACCGATAAGGGTTGAAGAAGTCCAGCAGGATGCAAATGTTCAGATTTGTGCTTTTGACATACAAGACATTGACAAACAAAAGATTGAATAGAAGATTTCATCCCTTGCCAATAGAAATCCCGTGTGATGTGATGGAGTGTCTTCTGGTAGCCTTCATGTCCACTGTTGTGGATGGATAAATAATTGAAGAAACAAGAGGGGAATCGGGTAGCAAATACACATGATATTTGAAGAAAATCATCCCATCCTTGAATTCCCAAGGTCCAACAACTTCTCCTAGTTTTATATTGCGCATTATCAATTGCAACGGTTCTAACTGCTGAATCTCCTATCGAATGGAATCGAAAAGATGCAGGTTTGGCATAGAAATAGAAGCAAGACAGGGATGATCCTCTAAGCAACGAGATAGGGCATCGGCCACCTTATTATGTTACCTGCACGATACTCCACTGCAAAATCAAAACCCATGAGTTTACTTAACCAATGTTGTTATAGGGAGATGATGATGTGTTGGTCCAACAAGAATTTGAGGTTGTAATGATCTATTCAAATGAGGAAGTGACGTCCCCACAAATGTGCTCTCCATTGCCGATCTGCCTTTGCTAAACCAATGAGTTCTTTTTCATAAGCCGGGAGACCTATATAATGAATTGCCAAAGGTCTACTAAAGTATGCCACTGGTTGTCCATCTTGTTGTAACATAGCACCCATTCCAGTATCTGATGCATCACATTCTAAAACAAAGAGAGTATTGAAATTGGGAAGTGCCAACACCGGAGTACAAGTCATAGCAAGTTTTAATTGCTCAAAGGCTTCAGATGCCTCCAAGTGAGGAATCTCTGCGAAGCATGGCTATAAGGGGACCTGCAATGGTGCCATAATTTTGCACAAATTTATGATAGTAGCTTGTAAGACCCAAAAAAAATCCTGTTAAGCCTTTAATAGTAGCTGGCTTTGGGCAATCCTGCATGGCTGCAATCTTACTTTTATCTATGGCAACTCCGTCCCTTGAGATAATATGGGGCCAAGGTAGGAGACTTGGCATTGTGCAATGCAACATTTGGAACGGTTAAGAAATAATTGTTGTGTAGCAAGAATATCGAAAACAAGTCTCAAATGTGACAAATGATCTGCCCAAGATTGACTGTAGACAAGAATATCGTCAAAAAACACTAGAATAAATTTACGGAGGTATAGCTGGAATACCTCATTCATCAAAGATTGGAATGTGTTGGGCGTGTTGGTGAGCCTGAAGGGCAACACTAAGAACTCAAAGTGGTCATGGTGTATTTGAAATTTTGTTTTCTCCATTTCGGAAGGGCACATTCTAATTTGATGATACCCGGAGCGCAAATCAAGTTTTGAGATATATGTTGCATCGTGCATTTCTTCCAAAATCTCATCAATTATTGGAATTGGAAATTTATCATTGATAGTCTTAGAATTGAGGGTTCTGTAATCCACCTAGTCTTTGGATTCTGGAATCGCCTGATTTCAATAGTAGAAGCTCAAGATATTGGCGTTGGAATGTCGAGTTTTGCTTTGTTTTTTAACAAGCAGATTTCAGCAGATTTTGATCTTCAAAACGTATTCTATCGCATTAGATCCTCCATCAAATTTGTATTCCTGTCCTTAGAATACTTTGGAAATTTTAATTGCCTGATTTCGATACCAAAGCTCAAGATATTCCCGTTTGAATGTATAGTATTGCATGGTTTTTTACAAAGCAAGTTGCGTCAGATTCTGTTATTCAAAACGATCTTCTCTCGTGTTGGAGCCTCCATCAAAGTTGTAGTCTTGTACATATAGATGTCTCTTGATTTTTGAATCGCATTATTTCGATAGCAGAAGATCAAGATATACACGTTTGAATGTTTAGTTTTGAGTTGTTTGTGATCAACCAGATTTCGGCAAATTGTTATCTTCAAAACGGATTTCTCTCTCATTGGATCCTCCATCAAAGTTGTAGCCCTATACATATAGATGACTTTGGAATTTTTAATCTCCTGATTTCGATACAAAAAGCTCATGAAATTCCCATTTGAATGTATAGTGTTGTTTGGTTTTTGACCCAGCATATTGCCACAGATTCTGTTCTTCAAAACGGTTTTCTCTCACATTGGATCCTCCATTAAATTTCTAGTCCTGTACATAAAGATGTCTCTAGATTTTTGAATCGCCTTATTTCTATAGTAGAAGATCAAGATATTCATGTTTGGATGTCTAGTTTTGCGTTGTTAGTGACCAAGCAGATTTTGGCACATTATGATCTTCAAAATGGTCTTCTCTCGCTTTTGATTCCCCATCAAAGTTGTATTCCTCTACATATGGATGACTATGGAGTTTTTAATCGCTTGATTTTGATACAAGAAGATCAAGATATTCCTGTTTGAATGTATAGTGTTGCTTTGTTTTTGACCAAGCAGATTGTGGCAGATTCTGTTCTTCAAAACGATTTTCTCTTGCGTTGGATCTCCCATCAAAGTTGTAGTCTTGTACATATAGATGACTATTGATTTTTTAATCACCTGATTTCGATAACAGAAGCTCAAAATATTCCCGTTTGAATGTATAGTGTTGCGTGGTTTTTGCCAAGCAAATTGCGACAGATTCTGTTCTTCAAAACGGTTTTCTCTCATGTTGGATCCTCAATCAAAGTTGTACTCCTATACATATAGATGTCTCTGGATTTTTGAATTGCCTTATTTCGATAGTAAAACCTTAATATATTCGTGTTTGAATATCTAGTTTTCCTTTGATTTTGACCATTCAGATTTTGGCAGTTCTGATCTTCAAAACGATTTTCTCTCGCGTTGGATCCTCCATCAAAGTTGTAGTACTGTAAGTATAGATGACTGTAGAATTTTTAATCACCTGATTTAGATACCAAAGCTCAAGATATTCTCGTTTGAATGTATAGTGTATCTTGGTTTTTGACCAAGCAGATTGCGGCAGATTCTGTTCTTCAAAACGGTTTTCTCTCTCGTGGAGCCTCCATCAAAGTTGTAGTCCTGTACATAGAGATATCTCTTTAGTTTTGAATCGCCCTATTTTGATAGCAAAAGCTCAAAATATTCGTGTTTGAATGTCTAGTTTTGCATTGTTTGTGACCAACCAGATTGCAGCACATTCTGATCTTCAAAACAGTCTTCTCTCGCTTTGGATCCTCCATCAAAGTTGTAGTTCTATACATAGAGATATCTCTTTTTTTTAATCACCTTACTTCAATAGCAGAAGATCAAGATATTCATGTTTCAATGTCTAGTTTTTCTTTGTTTTTGACCTAACAAATTTTGGCAGATTTTGATCTCAAAACGGTGTTCTATCGCATTGTATCCTTCATCAAAGTTGTAGTCCTCTAAGTACAGATGATTGTGGAATTTTTAATAGCCTGATTTCAATAAAAAAGCTCAAGATATTCCCGTTTGAATGTATAGTGTTGCTTGGTGTTTGACCAAGCAGATTGCGTCAGATTCTGTTCTTCAAAATGGTTCTCTCACGTTGGAGCCTCCATAAAAGTTGTAGTCCTGTACATAGAGATATCTCTATTTTTTTTAATCGCCTTATTTCGATAGCAAAAGCTCAAGATATTCGTGTTTGCTTGTCTACTTTTGCATTGTTTGTGACCAAGCAGATTTTAGCACAGTATGATCTTCAAAACAGTCTTCTCTCGCTTTGGATCCTGCATCAAAGTTGTAGTCCTATATGTATAGATGACTGTGTAGTTTTTAATCACCTGATATCGATACAAGAAGCTCATGATATTCCCGTTTGAATATATAGTGTTGCTTTGTTTTGACCAAGTAGATTGCGGAAGATTTTGTTCTTCAAAACGATTTTCTCTCGCGTTGGATCCTTGATCAAAGTTGCAGTCCTGTATATATAGATATCTCTGGATTTTTGAATCGCGTCATTTTGATAGTGGAAGCTCAAGATATTTGTGTTTGAATGTCTAGTTTTGCTTTGTTTTTGACCAAGCAGATTTATGCAGATTCTGATCTTCAAAACGGTTTTCTCTCTCGTTGGATCCTCCATCAAAGTTATAGTCCTGTACGTATAGATGACTGTGGAGTTTTAATATCCTAATTTTGATACCAAAGCTCAAGATATTCCCGTGTGAATATATAGTGTTGCTTGGTTTTTGACCAAGTAGATGGCGTCAGATTCTATTCATCAAAACGATTTTCTCTCGCATTGGATCCCCCATAAAAGTTGTAGTCTTGTATGTATAGAGATGAGTGTAGAGTTTTTAATCACCTGATTTCGATACCGTAGCTCAACATATTCCCGTTTGAATGTCTAGTGTTGCTTGGTTTTTGACCATACTATTCGCTTTCTTCTCCTAAGGGAAGTAGTTATTCTATATGCGTAGATCTCATATGTATTTGGAAATGCTCTCATGATACTTGTGCAAGTAATCGTTAAACTTGAAATCACTAAATCGTCTAGTATAAAGAGTTTTATACTTTGATCATGATACATACTATACTATTTATTTTCCTAAGGGAAGTAGTTGTTCTCATAAGATTATATAGAAGGAATACTTGAAACTAATATGTAGGTGTTTGTCATAGGACATGTACACTGAACTCATCCACATGAAATTCTATATACATATATCTCATATGTCTTTGGAAATGCTCGTATAATAGTTGCGCAGGTGATCGTTAGACTTGAAATCATGAAGTCGTCTTATATAGAGTATTATGCTTTGGTCATGATACATAATATCTCTTTCTTTACGTAAGGGAAGTAGTTGTTCACATAAGCTTAGATAGAATGAATACTTGAAACTAATATGTAGGTGTTTGTCATAGGACATGTAGACTGAACTCATCCGCATGGAAATTCTTTTAAAATAGATCTCATATGTTTGTGGATAGGATAACATGATAGTTATGTAAGTGATCATTTGACTTGAAATCACTAGGTTGTCTTATATAGTGAGTATTACGCTTTGATCATGATACATACTATTCCTTTTCTTATCCTAAAGAAAGTAGTTGTTCTCATAAGCACAGATAAAAGGAACACTTGACATTAATATGTAGTTGTTTGTCATAAGAAATGTATACTGAACTCATCCGCATAAAAATTCTATATGCATAGATCTCATATGTCTTTGGAAAAGATCACATGATTATTGTGCAAGTGATCATTATACTTGAAATCACTAAGTCGTGTTATCTAGAGAGTATTATGCTTTGATCATGATACATACTAAGCTCTTTATTTTCCTAAGGGAAGTAATTGATCTCGTAAGCTGAGATAGAACGAACACTTGAGACTAATATGTAGGTGTTTGTCATATGACATGTACACTGAACTCTTCCGCATGGATATTTTATATGCATAGATCTCATATGTCTGTGGAAATACTAGCATGATAGTTGCGCAGGTGATCGTTAGACTTGAAATCACTAAGTCATCTTATATAGAGAATATTATACTTTGATCATGATACATACTATGCTCTTTATTTTCCTAAGAGATGTTGTTCTCATAAACTGAGATAGAAGGAACACTTAACAGTAATATGTACGTGTTTGTCATTGGACATGTACACTGAACTCATCTGCATAGGAATTGTATATGCATTGATCACATATGTGTGTAAAAAGGCTCGCATGACAGTTGCTCAATAGATCGTTAGACTTGAAATCACTAAGTCGTCTTATATAGAGAGTATTATACTTTGATCATGATACATACTATGCTCTTTATTTTCCTAAGAGAAGTTGTTCTCATAAGCTGAGATAGAAGAAACACTTGAGACTAATACATAGTTGTTTTTCATATGACACGTACACTGAACTCATCCGCATGGAAATTCTATATGCATAGATCTCATATGTCTGTGGAAATGCTCTCATGATAGTTGCGCAGGTGATCGTTAGACTTGAAATCATTAAGTCATCTTCTATAGAGAGTTTTATATTTTGGTCATGATACATATTGTTCTCTTTATTTTCCTAAGAGAAGTAGTTGTTCTCATAAGCCGAGATAGAAGGAACACTTGAATCTAATATCTAGGTGTTTGTCATAAAACATGTGCACTGAACTCATCCACATGGGAATTTTATATGCATAGATCACATATGTCTATGGATAGGCTCGTATTATAGTTCCGCAAGTAATCGTTAGACTTTAAATCACTAAGTCGTCTTATATAGAGAGTATTATACTTTAACCATGATACATGTCATAACCCAATTTTGGGTTATTCCCCAAATCCATCCAAAAATAAAAAATAAAAAATATATAATAAAAGGGGCTGGTGTCGACAAGAAAATCAAGGTGGAAATTTGGGAAGTTTTTGAGAGCGTAATTGTATTTCTTTTTTGCCCAGAAATGAAGAAAAATGTAGATTCAAGGATAAAACAGTTTATTAATGGATAAATATGCGTAAAATATATGTCCAAATACATAATTATATTTTTATGGGCCAATTTGATTTAATCGTTGGTCAATTTAAAGTGTAATTATATTTAGGGATTAATTCAGAGCCCAATTGAATGATTTAATTAAGCATAAGTACTTAATTATACTTTAAATGGGTCAATTTAACTTTATTAAGGGCTTAATTGGTGAGAAATTAAGTTTGGAAGCCTAATCTTGGTTAAATTGAGAGGATTATAATTTTTAGAGACGAAACATTTTTGGGTGAAATCAAAAGTCAAACTTAAAGAGAAAAACATCGTTCTTTCTAGTTTTCCATTAAAAACTCTTTTTGTAACAACCCATATTTGTCAGTCAATTTTATATTATTAAAAAAAAATGTCCTGACCTTGCCGGAAGCCATGGTACGCCCATGCCGGCAGCCATGACCTGCAACTTACCACAACCCACCATCCATGGACATCAGCCCCATGCCCTGCACATTACCTCCTTCTCCTATAAATAGCAGGAGAAAACAAAGCAACATGGGGGGAGGATAATACACAGCCACGGGGGGGCCATAATTAACAGAGGGGAGATCATCGTTAATTCACTGGAGAACACAAAAAACACACACGCAGAATTTGCAGAATACACGACAGGGACGATGACGAGCACTGGGAATTTGTAGGGACGCCGTGACCAAAACTTGCACACGGATATAACCATCAACAACCACTCTTCCTATTCCCCGGCGTCGGCAGGACCTCCACCATCGTCAACAACTCTCTCTCTCTCTCCAACCAGCAGCTCCTCCTACCTCAGCTAGGCAACCTCACCGTGACCTCCATCAACAGTAATTGGTCTCTAGCGACCCACAACAACGAATCAACAGCAAGCCACACAGCAGCTGACCCTCTCTCTCTCTATTACGCGCAGCGGCAGCAAGCTCAGCACAAAACTGTCATTTCAAACACTCCTCCCGGCTACCACAGACTACCATTTTTGACGCCACAACCACAGGGAGAACCACCTCGACCTTCTTTACCCGATGGCAGTGGTAGGTGAGCCTCTCGTCACCGTCAGTCACCCTCCATTTTACTGTTCTCGTGTTTGTTCTTTTTTTATCTTTTGGGTTGGCCTGCTCTTGGCCCAACCCGGCCAACTAGGCTGGGCCTAAGTCCAGTAGAGTTGGGCTAACTTGGTTGGGCGGGGCCATGTAGTTGGGCTAGGCTCAACCCGATTTTTATTTTTATTTTTTAAAAAAATATATAAATATTGCATTTAAAAAAACAAAAAAAATGTGTTGTTTTCATGCATATGGCCGAATTCCAAGGTTTTGCCAAACATATTTTTTTGTAAAAATCAAATATAACATATTTCTCATGTTTTGAAACAAAAATTGGATATCGTAACCAGTTTATGATTATCCATTGGAATTTGGCAAAAATGTCAAAAAATTTAACAATTATTTTGTTTTAACTATCGCGGTGTAAAATTACATTGTAAAGTACACTCGTAGATAGTTAAAAACGAGGTTTTCAAAATACAGTGTAAAATTCTTTTTGGTTAGTCTTTCAACTTGCAATGAGGTAGAGATTCTCTCACGAAGAGAGATCTATGTCAAACTTTAGAAAAGACCAACCAAAAAATCAAACTTAGAAAAACAATCAAACAACAATGCAGCTTGCATTAGGTAGGGTGCACTGGGGTGATGCGTCTTCCCCTTGCACAACAAGTCCCCTTACCCAGACTCTCACAGACCATTAGGTTTCCTAGTGATCGTAATACTAGGTGGCGACTCCTAATAATTATAGTCATAATTTTTACGACTATAAAACACAACCTCCTTTTTCACCGCGTGTCGTTGTCTCCCCAATCCGAGGATGGCGGGGTGCAAAGCGTGAAAAAAACACCGTCGCAATAAATGCCGACTCCACTTGGGACATAGCTGGACTAAGCTTTGTTTGTTTGATTGTTTATTCTTTATTTTATTTTTAACACCCATTTTTAATTTTAGTTCATGCATAACATCGAGTATGAATTAATTTCATCATGCATTTTAATTTTGCAAATAAACCCAATTCTAGGTTAGGTGGGGATTGGCAATCTGCCTCATGACTTTCAGTCGGGGTTCACATTCATGAAACGTCCAACTATGAGCTGAGTGTTTACTCGATAATGGCGGTCACATCGTGCCCCAATCATTTCTTGTAAACCCCTATACTACCTTCACGTAAGGCAGTCACTAGGCAGTTCATAGACCTTCGAGACTAGATAGAAAGCTTACCCCTCATGTAATAACCTAGAACTTATTTTTAAACTCCCCGATAATTCACTCGATGTTTAGGTACTAAACACTAAACTTCATCGGAGAAATATGGGGGACGAAGAGTGTGCACATTGTGATGTTCATTTCTAAGAAGAACTGAATTCTCTAAAAGCCAGCATGACTCGTCTTACCTGCCTACTCAAGCAAGCACTGAGAAATGCCTCTGGTGAGGGTCCTTCAATAAGAGCCGCAACGGCTGCTCAAGCACAAGCAATGAACCACCATGAAGAGGTGATAGGAGAAAGGGTTCAGGATCCGCAGCAAAATCCGACTTTCATACAATTAGCAGTGCTAACACCTGTCGCAACCCCAATAGTTATAGCAGCATTAGAGGTTATCAACCAAGATAAAATGGCGATGTTGGAGGCCAGCATTAGGGCCATTGAAGGGGTGAACCTATATGTCCCAATATAGGCTGCAGAAATGTGTCTAGTCCCGAATGTTGTGATACCAAAAAAATTTCATGTTCTTGACTTTTTCAAGTACACTGGAACACAATGCCCCGTCACTCACCTAAAATCATATTGTAACAAAATGGTAGAAGTAGTGCATGATGAAAAATTGTTGATGCATTTTTTCCAGGATAGTTTGAGTGGGGCAACTTTGAATTGGTACATGAGACTAGACAAAACCAGGATCCGTAGTTGGAAAGATCTGGTAAATGCTTTCATCAAGCAATATAAGTACAACATGGACATTGCTCCTGACAGAACAAGTTTGTACAACTTGGAGAAGATGAACAAAGAAAGCATAAGGGAATATGCTTAAAGATGGAGAGATCTCGCTGCACAGGTACATCCCTCGCTTCTAGATAAAGAAATGGTGACATGATTCACCAACACGCTAAGAGAACCCTATTACGAACATGTAATGGGCAGCTTGGCACAACAATTCATATATTTTGTAGATGTGGCAGAGCGGATAGATCAAGGAATCCGAAGTGGGAGAATTCCCGCACCTATGGAGAAAAATGGCTTTGAAGGCAAAAGAAAAGATGTCGAGCATTTTGAAGATGACTATAAGGGTAGGAAAAACCAATTCCAAAATTACCATAACCCTTCATCTCAAATTACTAACATCAATCTTCAAGCTAAAGATCCACCTAATAATTTCCCAAAAAGAAATTACTAGAAAACCCAAGAACAGCTACCTCCGCTACCATTGCCTTTAAATGAGATGTATCAAAAGTTGGTAAGCATTGGGCAAGTAGCTCCTAAACCTCAGGCACCTTTGCAGCCACCTTACCCTAATTGGCACAAACTCGACCTCACCTGCGAATACCATGCTGGTGCTGCGAGGCATAGCATTCACACTTGTGGTGCCTTCAAGAAGAGGCTTATACAATTGATTAAAGCGGGGTGGATAACATTCGAAGAAAATGCAGGTCCTATGGCCAATTAAGCTTCACAAAAATGGGGTACCAAGTGTCCGCACCATTAAAGTAATCCCGACAAAAGCTTTTGAAAAAGGGAGTAAGCCGACATTGGAAAATGAAGCGTGCTTCATAATTGCCTTCTATTTTGATCATGTCCTCACATGGTGTTTTGGCTTTGATTTGTCAACAATTTTACTTGTAACACCACAAAACCTTATTTGTTGTTAAGCAAACCTTCCTTTTTAGTGATCATGTATTTTCTTGTGTTTATGATGTGTTCTTGCTTTTTTTTTAAATAACATGAGCACATCTTATATCCTTTCATCCAAATTATACATGATCCCATAATTTCATAAAGATTTTTGGCAAATCAAAGTCTAGTTCAAAAGGAAATGCCAAATTAATGTTTGTTTAACAAATGTGTTTTAGGAATTCAAAGGATTTCATTGAAAGGTGATCTCATACCCGAAAACCACATAATAAAGCTAAGCTCTTAGCTAAACAAATAATCCAAAAAATCAAAAAATCATCTTGCATGGAAAAGCAAAGCTTACCGATCCTAGATGCATCCTTTTGAAATGAGGAGAGACAATATTTGATATGCCTTCACAAAGTCTCAAATATCCATTGCAATCCCTATTTGAGCCTAATAATTATTTCTTGTTAATTAACCCTGACAGGGATCACACCCTACACTGGGAGGCAAGTGCGAATATAAAAAAAGAACTTTCAAGCTACAAAATAGTTCTCAATGACAAAAGATGCCCAAACAAAGTTGTGGGACAAAAAAACAAAAGAGAGTTTTAGCATACAATAGCAAACCAAGTCAACATGATGATAGCGCTAAAAACCCATGATAAAAAGCTCAAACAAATACGGGGGGCATGTCAAGACAAAAGCCCAAACAAAATGCTGGGGGCATGTCAGGTCAATATACAAATCAATTATGAGGACCAAAAGGAGTTTTAAAAGTAAGCACTAAGTGATCTTTAGTCTAGAAAACTCTTAAACACCTTTTGAGCCTTTAAATATCTTTTTTTTATAGCTAGCAACCTAAGCTTACGTTACAAGCCTAATAAAGCCCTTTCTGATCAAATACAGGTAATCTGGATCGATCGGCAATGCTTTTCCTTCAAAACAAGCCTTACAATGCTTCACACGACTAGATTTTTCCTGCAAACACTTGAAGCCTAAAACACTTGTATGGCATAACTCGACAAGGGGGCAATCAAAATGGTTTTTATTCTTGGTGTCGCACGTCGCCGCAAGGCGTCTCGGGAGGGTTTGTCTTCTCGCAGGGAGTTGAGGAGTCGCCACCTGGTTGTTGAGTGTTGCTAGGAAAACCCGGTTGCACTGGTTTGGTCAGAGATTCAAGGTTAGGGGATTGGTTCCATAAAGGGAAGATATTAGCACCGCTAGTACGCCTTACCTGAGGTAAGCTGCATTGTGTATTTTGATGTGATTTTCAACTTTTCAATGGACCGTATTTATTCATGTGAATAAATCTAGCTTGAAATTTTATTATGAGCTCATGAACCCAAATAAAATATCAAGAAAAAAGATCCATGTAGATGCCTTAAAAGGATCATCTATCATGAATGAATGGATGGATTTTCCGCAATTTTATGCATCATAAAAAATGTTCCGATTATAAAAAGAATCAGTACCCACTCAGAATAACTCTGGAATTTCTTTGGTCATTTCTAGATATTTAAATATCAACCTACTTGTAGGTCCAACATTTACTATGTGAATTTAACTATTAATTCTCATGAACAAATTTCGCGATTTATTTCAATATAGACCGATTCGCAAAAAAATCGGTCACCGCTCAGAATAACTCTGAGAATGTTTTGATCGTTTCTAGATATTTAAATTCTAGCCTACTTGTAGGTTCGACATTTACTATCTGAATTTAACCATTAATCCTCATGAACTAATTTCGCTTTTTTTTTCAATATAAGCCAAATTTTCAAGATTTAATAAACTTGTTATTAAATCTAAGATAATTTTTTCTGGAAAGCTTTGGCATATGCATATAAGACACATTTTTTTATAGTTTTACATTCTTTTTTTCATAGCAAAACACATTAAATAAATGAACAAATAAAATACAACACACACACACACACACACACACATTCTCTTTTTTCATAACATTTTACAAATAAAATACAGCACACGCACATTCTCTTTTTTATTTCATTTTACAAATAATAATAATAAAAAACAATAAGAATTCGAATAAACACATAAACATAAATTTTTTTATAAAAAAGACCTCGGGAAGAGTGGTTGTGAGTGGTAGCAACAATGGTGGCGTGTGGCTCCGGTGGCAACATGGCGGCGCGTGGAGCCACGCACCGTCGGTGAAACAGCAAACTGGGGACGTGCGGAATACATTTTCTCTTTTTCTTTTTTCTTTTTTTTCAGAATAAATAAAAATCACAGCAAGTAGAATAAATCATAGCACAACACAAGAACACAAGAATCAACTAAAATAACATCCCCGGCAATGGCGCCAAAATTTGTTGCGATGTCATGGTCGCACAAATTAATTACCCTAGCTTAAAACAAATCGAACAAGATAGTATAGAGCAAGCAAGGGGTCGATCCCACGAAGATGATTTAGTTCATATTTTCGTGCTATATGCTATGCAATTGGGGGGGGGGGTTGGAAGTTGTCTAGGCTAGGCTAAAGCAAAATAAGCGAAAATTATATAAAACTGAAATTTATATCAATAAAGCAAACCTTGGTCGCTAGTCAACATCCACCTATAGAAATCAGAACTGATCATGGAAACGACACATCAATTTATATTCTGAATATTTATCTCTTCTTAAAATTGGTTCCTTAATGGTTCCGCCGTATAACTTACCCTAACCATCAAACAACCACAGTGTCCGCACTAGTAATTTGATTCAATGGCAGCATTAAAAACTAGATCAATTAAGAAACATAATTATTTGCAATATATGTTTAGTTCGATTGAATGTTCTCCCTAAGATTAATAACGTAGATCCGCTACAATTATTAACTTAGTTGCTTCACAAGTTCATATACCACAACTTTGGTTTTGATATCAAACATAGCAATATATTGTCTACAATAATAACTTCGAGTCTGCTCTTAGCAATTAAATAAACAATCATAGGAAAATAAGCATAGGAGAACAAACATATTCATCATATAAACTGAAAAATTGAGGTAAAATAGATCTCACAGTTCTTGAAATCTGAAGGTTTTCGTGTCCTTGCAACCAAGCAAAAGAGTCTAGCCTTGCATGTTCATTGAACAACTAAATAAAAAGATGGAAGAAAACATGATATAGGGTTTGGATGAGGAAGATTTGTGTTTTCTTTGCTGCTGGCCAAAGTCCCTTGCTGCCTCTTCTCCTTTATATATGATTGAAACCCTAGTTTCTATTTTACAAAATAGTCCTTCCTTGAGTTGGCAGAATTTAATTGTCCCTTGTAAAATTCATATCTCATTCATAACAAATCTTTTTGAGATGAAATTTGGAGAGTTAATATTTCTTTGAGTCCAAAATCCAAAACAATTATCTTTGCATCAATCGGACTTCTGTAGCTCGAGATATTGAAGTTGGAATGGACAAAGGTCAACTTCGGCAGATTGCAAGATTTGACTTTGAAGGCTGTGATTTCTATGCTCTTCCTTATTTTATTTCTTTTTCCTTAGATTTCCAGAAATTTCTGGATGTTAGCTTTTGAATTCCACTGGAATCACTTCATTTCGATCTCTAGAGCTTCCACTTTACACAAAACATCGACTGAAGGTCAAATCTGTCAATCAGCTTCAATTCTCTCCGTTTTGCATCTTTCATCCAAAAATGCCTTCAAAACATAAAACAAAGAATATCAAGGCATTTAATACACAAAACATATGCAAAACACTAGGTAAATATGGATGAAACTATCAAATAATATGGTCGCATCAGTGAGTTTCCACAGACATATGTGATCTATGCATATAAAATTCCCAAGCGAATGAGTTAGTATACATGTCCAAACACAAACACCTACATATTAATTTCAAGTGTTCCTTCTATGTCACCTTATGAGAAAAACTACTTCCCCTAGGAAAAGAAAGAGAATAATATGTATCATGATCAAAGTATAATACTCTCTTTATAAGACGACTTAGTGATTTCAAGTCTAATGATCACTTGCGAAACTATCATGCCAGCATTTCCACAGACATATGAGATCTATGCATATAGAATTTCATGAGGATGAGTTTAGTGTACATGTCCTATGACAAACACCTACATATTACTCTCAAGTGTTCCTTCTATCTCAGCATATGAGAACAACTACTTACCTTAGGAAAAGAAAGGGAATAGTATATATCATAATCAAAGTATAATACGACTTAGTGATTTCAAGTCTAAAGATCACTTGCGCACCTATCATGCGAGCATTTCCACAGACATATGAGATCTATGCATATAGAATTTCCATACGGTTGAGTTCAGTGTACATGTCCTATGACAAACACCTCCATATTAATTCCAAGAGTCCATTCTATCTCAGCATATGAGAAAAACTACTTCCCTTACGAAAAGAAAGGGAATAGTATGTATCATGATCATAGTATAATACACTCTATATAAGAGGACTTAGTGATTTTATGTCTAGTGATCACTTGCGTAACTATCATGCGAGAGTTTCCATAACCATATGAGATATATGCATATATAATTGCCATGCTGATGAGTTTAGTGTACATGTTCTATGGCAAACACCTATATATTAGTTTCAATTGTTCCTTCTTTCTCGGCTTATGAGAAGAACTACTTACCTTAGGAAAGGAAAGGGAATAGTGTGTATCATGATCATAGTAAAATACACTCTATATAAGACAACTTAGTGATTTCATGTCTAATGATCACTTGCTTAACTATCATGCGAGAGTTTCCGCAGCCATATGAGATATATGCATAAAGAATTTTCATGCGGATGAGTTCAGTGTACATGTCCAATGAAAAACTCCTACATATTAGTCTCAATTGTTCCTTCTATCTCACCTTATGAGAACAACTACTTACCTTAGGAAAAGAAAGGGAATAGTATGTATCATGATCAACGTATCATACTCTCGATATAAGATGACATAGTGATCTCAAGGCTAAGGATCACTTGCACAACTATCAATGTGTAACACTCTCTATATAAGAACACATAATGATTTCAAGGCTAAGGATCACGAAGTCTGTGATAGAGATTTCTACAGGCGGTGTCTCATAAGCTGAACTGTTATTGATTATTGATTTGGCTTCTTTATCGATATACAACAATTGAAAAAACATTTTGTTGTTTATTTTTTTATTGAGGATGTTGTTCATTTCTAATTCTTAGTTATAATTTAATTAATCAATAAATTTTGTGAAGCCATGTTGTTTCCTTTGAAGGTTATGGAGAGGGGAGGGAGTGATTTATAGTTTTGAAATCGAAGGTATAAGGAAAGATTTGCTTTATTGGTGCCTTTGTTTGTCATTAGATCCACTACACTAGAAACCTTTTGTAGTATGTAGTCCAAGTGTGTTAAATCTTGGGTCAGTCACCTTAGCATTATTTTTTGTTAAAGATATATGTTTTTTGGTATTTAGGATTTTTTTATCGGCTTGGTTTCTAAACAGGTGGTAGTTTTTCTTTACCGTGCTTATATTTTATACTTTTAAACAACGAATGAGAAGAAAAAAAGGTCGGTGTGAGATGTTGGTTGCTCGAAAGATAAAATAATTTGGATCATAAATCTATCATGGAACTGTTTATACTTGTTATTGCTCTTGATACAATTTAATGAAGAGCTTTTGGAGCAATGAAGCTACATTCATGTAACTTTTTTTGCCCATGCAGGAAATCTCTACTGTTTGCGACTAGTATCTTAACTGCTGGTAGGACTGTTGTGTATATGCAGTCACGGATTAGCTCTAAGAAATCTGATTCTTTTCTTTTTCCAATGGGCTCAAAGATGATAAAAAGACATTAGATAAGTTGGTCACTAATGGCAAGAGAACTGTACAAAAGAAAGGAGGTTTAAAGGCACTGCAAGTTCTCGCTTCAGTTCTTCTGTCTCACATGGGTAAAACAATTGCCAAAGACCTTTTAACTATGATTGCCATAGCAGTAAGTCTTTCTTTTCTGCACACTCAAATAGAATTATTGAATCCTTCAATATCTATATCTTTTTAAGTTCCCCATCCCCAAAAGTGTCTAAATTTGCTGCTAAATTTCTAAGAGAAAGCAATATAGGATTTCTTGTAGGTTCACAGTGTATATATAACACTAGTTTACTTTTTGTGATTCATATTCACTATAAAGTTTGTTAGATAAAAGCCTGGGCAAAAGCAACCAACCCCTTTGGATGGAGCACAGATGAAATCAATGGCATGACGCCATTGGCAGAGCGATCTCTATGGTTCAGATCTTTGCTTGGAGACATTTGACAAATGGGTCCCATTGTTGAGGATCGAGAAAACCAGCCAATAACTGATTTTTTCATCCTTGCGCTTGAATATAATGGCAATTCAATTTATGTGTTAGCTTTCAGGTGTTCCATTTTTTCTCTTTCTATTTTCCCTCTACATTCAAATAATGGTAATTTACTTTGTGCCTTCGTTGTCTTTGTCGTTGTGCTTCGTCGATTTCATCTGTGCTCCAGTGATTATTGCTGGTTTTAGAATCATTTTATTGTTCGTTCAAGGATTTAGATAATTAATAGGTTTTGCTTAGCAAATAATTCGGAATAATATGTGAGTGATTCATATATGACATCTTTTTCTTCTATCAATGGTCCTACTAATTGTTGTAAAAAATTTATCATCGTCTGGTTTTGCTGAATTTTTGTTGATGCCTTTTCCTTGCTTTTGCTTGGTTTTCTTATGGCAGGTCATTTAATCATCGTCAGTTTCTATTTGGTGTTGGTTATTTTTTGTGTACTTCGGTTGAGTTACTGGTATGTTGGCATTAAGGTTTGCTCAATTCACTTTGTCGATGTCTTCACAATTTTTTGAACTTTAACATTAATGTCTTTGTTTCTTTTGCTTTACTACTGAATTGTTAGCTATTGTTGGGTTTTTTTCTGCTTAGATTACTGCTTGGGATAAAAAAGATTCTCCTGCTGCTTTGCTAGTATGTGCAAACATTAATTACATATAACATTAATGTCTTCATTTCTCTTGCTTTGTTGTGTTTATTATTGCATTCATAAATTTTATTATGTTTTTCTTCTCTGCCATCAAACACGTTGATTGTATAAATTTTGTTATGTGCTGTTGCAATTTCCATTGTTAGCTGGAAAAAAAAATATAGCACCATGCAAGTAGACTAACCAAACCATGAGAGTTGTTCACCTCTTTATTAACTTTAACCACATCTCCTGAAACAGGATAGTATACATCACTAGTAACCTTGGCACTTTCAACTGCACCCATTTCCGGTAATTCAACATACACAGCATCACCTAAATAGTCTTAAGCATGATCGGTTATACCGACAATAGCTGTTTTACCATCAACCTTTACCCATTCATGACTTTCAGCATACATGAAGTCCTTTAAAACTCCAAGTGAATTGAGAAAATGCATATGTCAGGAAGCTTAAGGTGTAGGAGATTAAATTAATATCCAAAAACCTAAGAAGTTAAAAACATCTTAGAAAGTAGCACAATCTCTAAACAATCAAATATGAATGGAAGTTGAATGCTCAAACAATTTGAAACAACATATTCTGAGTAAAAAACAAAACAGAGGGCCCTTTTGTGATGCAATTATGAAAGTTCTAGGTTTGCAATCAGAAGTTTCCAGTTGAAAAGCCTAAAATTACTTCGAAATAATATGCAACTAGATTGTCATCGAACTTCTTTACCTAGGTTCCCAACTTCTACATGTTTATGATTGGGAAGGCCTCTAAAGGATCTCATTCACACAACAAGTAAAGACACAAGCTTGCATGTGCTTGCTTGTTGCATGCACACATAGAGGTAGTGGTAATACCTATTAGAAGATCTTTACAAACTTCCTCAACATCAATTTGTTCTTCTGTTTAATTTTGATGATGTAAACAACTTCCATGATTATAACACAAAACATAAGGAATAGTAGCACAGGGCTCCTCAGCAAGTTCAAACAAAACGTGATAATATTGGACAAATAATTGTCTGTAGATTATAATTATCCTATCAGTTAAAGAGTTCTGAGACATTAACTGTGCATTTGCCTAAAACACTTAAAAGTAAAAAGGGCTACTATCACATGCACATCAACCCTTCACCTATGCAGCATCAATAGGGTTAAGAAGCAAAATTCATCTCCACAAGAACAATTATTGTGTTTTTGGTTCTTATATTAAAAAAATTCCAATGCAAACCCAAAAAAAGGACAAAGACAGGTAATAGTATGTATCATGATCAAAGTATAATACACTCTATATAAGACAACTTAGTGATTTCATGTCTAACGACCACTTGCGCAACTATCATGCGAGCATATCCACAGCCATATGAGATCTATGCATATACAATTTCCATGCGGATGAGTTCAGTGTACATGTCCATGACAAACACCTACATATTAATTTCAAGTGTTCCTTTTATCTCAACTTTTGAGATGACCTAATTCCTACAGGAAAATAAAGAGTATAATATGAATCATGATCAAAGTATAATACTCTCTATATAAGACGACTTAGTGAATTAAAATCTAACGATCACATACTCAGCTATCATAAAAGCCTTTCCACGATCATATGAGATCTATGCATATAGAACTTCCATGCGGATGAGTTCATTGTACATGTACTATGACAAAAACCTACATATTAGTCTCAAATGTTCCTTCTATCTCAGCTTATGAGAACAACTACTTCCCTTAGGAAAAGAAAGAGCATAATATGTATCATGATCAAAGTATAATATTCTCTATATAAGATGACTTAGTGATTTCAAGTCTAACGATCACTTGTGCAACTATCATGCGACCCTTTCTACAGACATATGAGATCTATGCATATAGAATTCCCATGCGGATGAGTTCAGTGTACATGTCTAATGATAAATACCTACATATTAGTCTCAAGTGTTCCTTCTATCTCAACTAATGAGAACAACTACTTCCCTTAGGAAAACAAAGACAATAGTATATATCATGATCAAAGTATAATACTCTCGATATAAGACCGCTTAGTGATTTCATGTCTAACGATCATTTGTGCAACTATCATTCGAGCATTTCCACAAACATATGATATCTAGCCATATAGAATTTCCATGCGGATGAGTTTAGTGTACATGTCCAATGAAAAACAACTACATAAGTGTTCTTTCTATCTCAGCTTATGAGAACAACTACTTCCCTTAGGAAAAGAAAGTGCATAGTATGTATAATGATCAAAGTATAACACTCTCTATATAAGACAAATTAATGATTTCAAGTCTAACAATCACTTGCGCAACTATCATGCGACCCTTTCCACAGACATATGAGATCTACGCATATATAATTCCCATGCGGATGAGTTCAGTGTACATGTCTAATGAAACATACCTACATATTAGTCTCAAGTGTTCCTTCTTTCTCAACTTATGAGAACAACTACTTCCCTTAGGAAACTAAAGAGCATAGTTTGTATCATGATCAAAGTATATTATTCTTTATATAAGACGACTTAGTGATTTCAAGCCTAACGATCACTTCTGCAACTCTCATGCAATCCTTTCCATAGACATATGATATCTATGCATATAGAATTTCCATGGGGATGAGTTTGGTGTACATGTCCAATGCCAAACACCTACATATTAGTTTCAAGTGTTCCTTCTATCTCAGCTTATAAGAACAACTATGTCCCTTTGGAAAATATAGAGCATATGTATCATGATCAAAGTATAATATTCTCTACGTAACACAACTTAGTAATTTCAAGTCTAAGGATCACTTGCTCAACTATCATGCGAGCCTTTCAACAGACATATATGATCTATGCATATAGAATTACCAAGTGGATGAATTTGATGTGCATGTCCAATGACAAACACCTACATATTTGTCTCAAGTGTTCCTTCTATCTCAGCTTATGAGAACACCTAATTCCAACAGAAAAAGAAAGGGAATAGTATCTATCATGATCAAAGTATAATACTCTCGATATAAGATGACTTAGTGATTTCAAGTCTAAAGATCACTTGCGCAACTATCATGCGAGCATTTCCACAAACATATGAGATCTATGCATATAGAATTTCCACGCGGATTAGTTCAGTATACATGTCCTACAACAAACACCTGCATCTTAGTTTAAGTGTACCTTCTAGCTTAGCTTATGACAACAACTACTTCCCTTAGGCATATAAAGAGCATAGTATGTATCATGATCAAAGTACAATACTCTCTATGTAAGATGACTTAGTGATTTCAAGTGTAATGATCACTTACGCAACTATCACACAAGAGTTTCCACATACATATGTGATCTATGAATATAGAATTCCCTTGCGGATGAGTTTTGTGTACATGTCCTTTGACAAATACCTACATATTAATTTCAAGTGTTCCTTCAATCTCAACTTATGAAAACACCTAATTTCTATAGAAAAAGAAAGTGTATAGTATGTATCATGCTCAAAGTTTAATATACTCTATATACAATGACTTAGTGGTTTCAAGTCTAACGATCACTTGTGCAACAATCATGGGAGAGTTTCCACAGACATATGTGATTTATGAATATAGAATTCCCATGCGGATGAGTTCAGTGTACATATTAGTTTCAAGTGTTCCTTCTAACTCAGCTTATGAAAACTACTAATTCTTATAAAAAAAGAAAGTGCATTGTATGTATCATGATCAAAGTATAATATACTCTATATACGACGACTTACTGATTTCAAGTCTAAGGATCACTTGAATAACTGTCATGAGAGTCCTTCCATAGACATATGTGATCTATCCATATAGAATTCAGTGTACATGTCTTATGACAAATAACTACATATTAGTTTCAAAACTTCCTTCTACCTCATCATATGAGAACCTCTACTTCCTTTAGGAAAATAAAGAGCATAGTATGTATAATGATCAAAGTATAATACACTTTATATAAGACAACTTAGTGATTTCAAGTCTAGGAATCACTTGCGCATTTGTCATGAAGTCTTTCCAAGGACATATGTGATCTCCCCATATAGAATTTGCATGAGGATGAGTTCAGCGTACATGTCCCATGACAAGCACCTACATAATAGTTTCAAGTGTTCCTTCTATCTCAGCTTATGAGAAGAACTACATCCTCTAGGAAAAGAAAGAGCATAGTATGTATCATGATCAAAGTATAAAAAACTCTATATAAGACAACTTAGTGATTTCAAGTCTCAAAATTACTTACACAGCTGTCATGAAGTCTTTCCAAAGACATATATGATCTTTCCATATAGAATTTGCATGCGGATTAGTTGAGTGTACATCTCCCATGACAAACACCTACATATTAGTTGCAAGTGTTCCTTCTATTTCAACTTATGAGAATAACTACTTACCTTAGGAAAAGAAAGGGAAAAGTATCTAGCATGATCAAAGTATAAAGATCACTTGCACAACTATCATGCGAGCATTTCCATAAACATATGAGATCTATGCATATAGAATTTCCATGTGGATGAGTTCAGTGTACATGTCCAACGACAAACACCTACATCTTAGTTCCAAGAATTCCTTCTATCTCAGGTTATGAGAACACCAAATTCCTACAGAAAAAGAAAGTGCATAGTTTGCATCATGATCAAAGTCTAATACTCTCTATATAAGACAATTTAGTGATTTCAAGGTCAAGGATCACTTGCTCAACTATCTTGGAAGCCTTTCCATAGAAAAATATGATATCTCCATATAGAATTCCCTTGCGGATGAGTTTAGTGTACATGTCCTATGACAAACACCTAAATATTAGTTTCAGGAGTTCCTTGTACCTTAGCTTATTAGAACAACTACTTCTTTAGGAAAGGAAAGAGCATAGTATGTATCATGATCAAAGTATAATACTCTCTATGTAAGACGACTTAGTGATTTCCAGTCTCAAAATTACTTGTACAACTGTCATGAAGTTTTTCCAAAGACATGTGTTCTCTCCATATAGAATTCGCATGCGGATGAGTTCAATGTACATGTTCCATTACAAACACCTACATATTTATTTCAAGTGTTCCTCCTGTCTCAACTTATGAGATTAACTACATCTTTTAGGAAAAGAAAGAGAATAGTATGTATCATGACAACTTATTGATTTCAGGTCAAAGAATCACTTGCACAACTATCATGGGAGCCTTTCCACAGATAAATATGATATCTCCATACAGAATTCCCATGCGAATGAGTTCAGCATACATGTCCTATGACAAGCACCTACATATTAGTTTCAAGTATCCCTTCCACCTCTGCTTATGAGAACAACTACTTCCTTTAAGAAAAGAAAGTGCATAGTGTGTATCATGATCAAAGTATAATGCTCTCTATATAAGACAACTTCATGATTTCAAGGTCAAGGATCACTTGCACAACTGTCATGGAAGCCTTTCCATAAACAAATATGATATCTCCATATAGAATTCCCATGCGCATGAGTTAAGTGTACATGTCCTATGACAAACACCTACATATTATTTTCAGATGTCCCGTCACCTCTGCTTATGAAAACAACTACTTCCTTTAGGAAAAGAAAGAGCATAGTATGTATCATGATTGATGTATAATACTCTATATATAAGATGACTTAGTGATTTCAAGTCTAACGATCACTTGCGCAACTATCATGCGACCTTTACCACAAACATATGAGATCTAAGCATATAGAATTTCCATGCGAATGAATTCAATGTACATGTCCTATGACAAACACCTACATATTAATTTCAAGTGTTCCTTCTATCTCAAGTTATGAGAACACCTAATTCCTATAGAAAAAGAAAGTGCATAGTATGTATCATGATCAAAGTATAATACTATCTATATACGATGACTTAGTGATTTCAAGTCTAAAGATCAGTTGCACCACTATCATGTGAGCCTTTCCAGAGACATATGTGATCTCTCCATATAGAATTCACATTCGGATGAGTTGAGTGTACAAGTCCTATGACAATAAACTACATATTAGTTTCAAGTGTCCTTTCCACCTCAGTTGATGCGATCAACTACTTGATTTAGGAAAAGAAAGAGCATAGTATGTATGATGAGCAAAGTATAATACTCTCTATATAAGACGACTTAATGATTTCAAAGTCAAGGATCACTTGCTCAACTATCATGGAAGCCTTTCCATAGACAAATATGATATATCCATATAGAATACCCATGCTGATGTGTTCAGTTTTCTAGTCCTATGACTAGCACCTACATATTAGTTTCAGTTGTCCCTTCCACCCCTACTTATGAGAACAATTACTTTCTTTAGAAAAAGAAAGAGCATAGTGTGTATCATGATCAAAGTATAACGCTCTCTATATAAGATGACTTAGTGATTTCAAGGTCAAGGATCACTTGCACAACTCTCATGGGAGCTTTTCCATAAACAATTATGATATCTCCATAGAGAATTCGCATGCGAATGAGTTTAGTGTACATATCCGATGACAAACACCTGCATAGTAGTTTCAAGTGTTCCTTCTATCTAAGCTTATAAGATTAATAATCTTTTATTTTTGATAATTCTATTACTAATCTCTATTAGGAAAAGATGGAGCAAAGGATGTATCATCATCAAAATATAATACTCTCTTTATATGACGACTTAGTGATTTCAAGTCTAAAGATCACTTGCACAACTGTCATGGGATCCTTTCCACGGACTTATGCGATCTCTTCATACAAAATTTCCATGTGGATTAGTTCAGTGTCCATTTCATATGACAATAGCCCACATAGTAGTTTCACTTGTCCATTCCACCTCATCTTATGAGAACAAATTTCTTTTAGGAAAAAAAGAGCATAATATGTATCATGATCAAAGTATAATACTCTCTATATAAGATGATTTAGTATTTTCAAGGTCATGGATTACTTGCACAACTTTCATGAAAGCCTTTCCACCGACATATGTGATCTCTCCAAATAGAATTTCCATGCGGATGACTTTAGTGTACATGTCCTATGACAACCACCTACATATTAGTTTTAAGGGTACCTTCTACCTCAGCTTATGAGAACAACAACCTCCTTGTAGGAAAACAAAGCATTTTATGTATCATGATTAATAGAAAATACTCTCTATATAAGACAACTTAATGATTTCAAGTCTAAGGATCACATGCACAACTCTCATGCGTGCCTTTCCACATCCATATGTGATCTATCCATTAAGAATTTTGATGCGGAAGAGTTCAGTGTACAAGTCCTATGACGAACACATACATATTAGTTTCTAGTGCCCTTTCACCACAACTTATGAAAACAACTACTTCCTTTAGGAAAAGAAAGAGCATAGAATTATCATTATCAAAGTATAACACTATCAATATAAGATGACTTAGTGATTTCAACGTCAAGGATCACTTGCACAACTTTCATGGGAGCCTTTCCGCGGACATATGCGTCTCTTCATAAAGAATTTCCAAGCGGATTAGTTTAGGGTACCTGTCCTTGATCTTTCAATTATTTTGTATGGTCCTTATTCCTTTAATATAGGTTTTGATTTGTTTCAATTTTGCCCTTCAATTGAAATTAATTATATATTGTAGTTTCATTTCAGTCCTCAGTCTTTTAATTTCCGAATTGGATTAAAATCCTTAAGATTTTCGGTATCAGAGTTTAGATTGGTTTCCATTGTATCCTTCAATGCAAATTGATTATATATTTAAGTTTCATTTCGGTCCATGTTCTTTTAATTTCCGGTTTTGTCTTAAACTCTTTATTTTTTTCGGTATCAAAGTTTTGATTTGTTTCAATTTTTTCCATTAAATTTTATTTATTATATATGTGTTGCCCTTATACTTTTAATCTTGTATTTTTTTTATTTCTTTATTTTTTTATTTTTTTTATAAATGGTTTCTATTTTTTTCCATGTTTATATGTACATGCTCTTAGTTTTTGTTTCTAATTTTTATTATTTCCACTAGTATTAAGGTTTTAATTTTTTTATGTGATGTTTAAATTTTAATTTGTGTAGGTGATCATTTGAAAATTGATATTGATTATTTTTTCTCTTTTTTGTTTGATTTTGAATTTTTATTTATTCTTCAGGTCATATAATTTTTTTAAATCTAATAATATTTATTTATGTTTTGTCATTTATTTTGTTTTTAATTGTTTTTTTGTTAATATTTTTAGGTGTTGAAATTTCTAATTATTATTGATAAGGCATTCAAAATAATGATAATGATTACTTTTAAGTTTTTTTTTCTTATAAATATGTCAGACTAATTATATAATTTAATATTTATTTATTATTTGCGTCTGAAATATATAGAGAGAGAGAGAGAGAGAAAATGACCTAGGATTTTTGAAGAAAAAAAATTAATATCAGTATTCTGAAATGCTTTTAATATAATAATATAAGGAATAACTCTTATAAAATAAAAAAAATAATTATATATTTTGATAATTTTTAATATGAAGACCTTAAAATATATATATAAAAAATTAAGTAGGTTTTGCTTTTGAAAATTCTCAAATTAATTTAATCCTAATATTCTAAAATACTTCAAATATAATAATATGAAGAACAAATCTTGAAATTTATTTTTATAACGATAATGATAGTGGCAGCGATAATATTGTCAGTAATGATTAGAATATTAACTAGTTTCAATAATTATTCCAATGTCAGCGATATTATAGAATTCTCATGCAAATGAGTATACTATAAATGTCTTATGATAAACACCTCTATATATGTTTAAAGTGTCCCTTCCACATCAGTTTATGTGAACAACTACTTCCATTTTGAAAAAGAAAGAGCATACTATGTATCATGATCAAATTATAATACTCTCAATATAAGACGACTTAGTGATATCAAGGTCAAGGAACATTTGCCCAACTATCATGCGAGCCTTTCCATAGACATGTGCGATATCTCCATAAAAAATTTCCAAGCGAATTAGCTCAAGGTACATATCCTTGGACAAACACCTAGATATTACTTTCATGTTTCCCTTCTATCATAGCTTATGTGAACAACTACTATCTTTAGGAAATCAAAGAGTATAGTATGCACCATGATCAAAGTATAATTCTCTATATAAAATGACTTGGTGATTTCAAGGTCAAGGATGACTTGCACAACTCTTATGGGAGCCTTTCCACAAACATATGTGATCTCTCCATAAAACATTTCCAAGCAGATTAGATCAGGGTATGTGTCCTTGGACAAAAAGCTACATATTAGTTTCAAGTGTCCCTTATATCATAGCTTATGTGAACAACTACTATCTTTAGGAAATGAAAGAGCATAGTATGTATCATGATCAAAGTATAATACTCTCTGTATAAGACAACTTAGTGATTTCAAGTTTAAGGATCACTTGCACAACTATCATTGGACCCTTTCCACGGACATATGCGATCAATCCATATAGAATTCTCATGCGGAAGAGTACGCTGTAAATGTCCTATCATAAACACCTCCAGATATGTTTCAAGTGTCGCTCCACCTCAACTTATGAGAAAAACTACTTCCTTTAGGAAAAAGAAAGAGCATACTATATATCATGATCAAAGTATAATACTCTCTATATACGATGGATTAGTGATTTCTAGGTCAAGGATCACATGCACAACTGTCATGGGAGCCTTTGCACATACATATGCGATCTCTCTATAAAGAATTTCCAAGAAAATTAGATCAGGGTAGATGTTTTTCAACAAATAGTTACATATTAGTTTCAAGTGTCCCTTCTATCGTATCTTATGTGAAGAACTACTATCTTTAGGAAAATAAAAGCATGGTATGTATCATGATCAAAGGATAATACTCTCTATATAAGACCAATTAGTGATTTCAAGTCTAAGGATCACTTGCACAACTATCATTGGAGCCTTTCCACAAATATATGCGATCTCTGCATAAAGAATTTCCAAGCGCATTAGTTCAATTTACATGTCCTTGGACAAAAACCTAGATATTAGTTTCAAGTGTCCCTTTAACGTAGCTTATGTGAACAAATACTATCTTTAGGAAATGAAAAGGCATAGTATGCATCATGATCAAAGTATAATACTCTCTATATAAGATGACTTGGTGATTTCAAGGTCAAGGATCACTTGCACAACTGGCATGGGAGCCTTTCCACAGACATATGCGATCTCTCCATAAAAAATTTCCAAGCGGATTAGATCAAGGTACATGTCCTTCAACAAATAGCTACATAATAGTTTCAAGTGTCCCTTCTATCTTAGCTTATATGAACAACTACTATCTTTAGAAAATGAAATAGCATAGTATGTATCATGATCAAAGTATAATACTCTATAAATAAGATGACTTGTGATTTCAAGGTAAAGGATCACTTGGACAATTGTCATGGGATCCTTTCCATAGACATATGCGATCTCTCCATAAAGAATTTCCAAGAGGATTAGATCAGGGTACATGTTCTTCAACAAATAGCTACATATTAGTTTCAAGTGTCCCATTTATCATAGTTTATGTGAAGAACTACTATCTTTAGGAAACTAAAGAGCATCGTATGTATCATGATCAAAGTATAATACTCATTATATAAGACCACTTAGTGATTTCAAGTCTAAGGATCACTTGCACAATTGTCGTCGGGGCCTTTCCACAAACATATACGATCTCTCCATAAAGAATTTCCATACAGATTCTTTCAGTGTACATAGCTTATGACAATATGTTACATATTAGTTTTAAGTATCTTCCACCTTAGCTTATCAGAACAAGTACTTTTTTAGGAAAAGAAAGAGCATAGTATGTATCACGAATAAAGTATAATACTCTCTATATAAGACAACTTAGTGATATCAAGGTCAAGGATCTCTTGCACAACTGTCATGGGAGCTTTTCCACAGACATATGCGATTTCTCCATAAGGAATTTCCATACGGATTCTTTTAGTGTACATGGCCTATGACAATATGTTACATATTAGTTTCAAGCTTCCCATTCCACTTTAGCTTATATGAAAAGGTACTCTTTTTGAAAAGAAAGAGCATGGTATGTATCATGAATAAAGTATAATACTCTATATAAAACGACTTAGTGATATCAAGGTTAAGGATCAGTTACACAACTGTCATGGGAGCCTTTGCACATACATATGCGATCTCTCCATAAAGAATTTCCAAACGGATTAGATCAGGGTAGATGTTTTTCAAAAAATAGTTACATATTAGTTTCAAGTGTCCCATCTATCATATCTTATGTGAAGAACTGCTATCTTTAGGAAAAGAAAAGGCATAGTATGTATCATGATTAAAGTATAATACTGTCTATATAAGACGACTTAGTGATATCAAGGTCAAGGATGACTTCCACAACTGTCATGGGAGCCTTTTCACAAACATATGCGATCTCTCCTTAAAGAATTTCCAAGTGAATTAGTTCAGGGTACATGTCCTTCGACAAACACCTCCATATTAGTATCAAGTGTCCCTTCTATCATAGCTAATGTGAACAACAACTATCTTTAGGAACTGAAAGTATGTATCATGATCAAAGACTAACACTCTTTATATAATACGACTTAGTGATTTCAAGTCTAAGGATCACTTGCACAACTATCATTGGAGACTTTCCATAGACATATACGATCTATCCATATAGAAATCTCATGCGGATGAGTACAGTGTAAATGTCTTATGATAAACACCTCCATATATATTTCACATCTCCCTTCCACCTCAGCTTATGAGATCAACTACTTCCTTTAGGAAAAAGAAAGAGCATACTATATATCATGAACAAATACTTTCTACATAAGATGACTTGGTCATATCAAGGTCAAGGATCACTTGCACTTGTCATGGGAGCCTTTCCACAAACATATACGATCTCTCCATAAAGAATTTCTAAGCGAATTAGTTTAGGGTACATGTCCTTCGACAAACACCTACATATTAGTTTCAAGTGTCCCGCTTATGAGAACAATTACTTCCTTTAGTAAAAGAAAGAGAATAATTTGTATTGTGATCAAAGTACAATTCTCTCTATATAAGATGAATTAGTGATTTCAGGGTCCAGGATCACTTGCACAGCTATCATAAAAGCCTTTCCACAGACATATGTGATCTATCCGTATATAATTCTATGCGAATGAGTTTAGTGTACATGTCTTATGATAAACACCTACATATTAGTTTCAGTTGTCCCTTCCACCTGAGCTTATGATAACACCTACTTCCTTTAGGAAAAGAAAGAGTATGTATCGTGATCAAAGAATAATACTCTATATATAAGATAACTTAGTGATTTCAAGGTGAAGGTTCATTTTCACAGTGTCATAATAGCCTTTCCACAGACATATGTGATCTATCCATATAGAATTCTCATGCCAATGAGTTCAATGTACATGCCCTATGACAAAAACCTCCATATTAGTTTCAAGTGTCCCTTCCACCTCAGCTTATGGAAACAAATACTTCATTTAGTAAAAGAAAAGGTATAGTATGTCTCCTGATCAAAGTACAATACTCTCTATATAACATGACTTTGTGATTTCAAGGTCATCACTTGCACAATTGTCATGGGAGCCTTTCCACATACATATTTGATCTTTCCATAAAGAATTTCCATGCGGAATAGTTCAGTGTACATGCCCTATGACAATACACTACATATTAGTTTCAATTGTCCCTTCCACCTCAGCTTATGAGAACATCTATTTCCTTTAGGAAAAGAAAGAGCTGACTATGTATAGTGATCAAAATATAATACTCTATATATAAGATGATTTAGTGATTTCAAGCTCAAGGATTACTTGCGCACCTGCCATGAGAACCTTTCCACAGACGTATGTGATCTCACCATAAAGAATTTCCATGCGGATTAGTTCAGTGTAGATGTCCTATGACAAACACCTACATATTAGTTTCAAGTCTCCCTTCCACCTCAGCTTATGAGAACAAGTATTTCTTTGAGGAAAAGAAAGATCATAGTATATATCATCATCAAAGTATTATACTGTCTATATAAGACGATTTATTGATTTGAAAGTCAAGGATCACTTGCACAACTGTTGTGGGAGTCTTTCCAAACACATGTGCAATCTCTCCATAAAGAATTTCCATACGGATTAGTTCAATACACATGTCCTATGACAATAACCTACATTTTAGTTTCAATTGTCCTTTCCACCTCACCTTATGAGAACAACTACTTCCTTTAGAAAAAGAAAGAGCATTGTATCGTGATCAAAGTACAATACTCTCTCTATAAGATGACTTAGTGATTTCAAGGTTAAGGATCACTTGCAGAACTGTCATGGGAGCCTTTCCACAGACATGTATGATCCATCAATAAAGAATTTCCATGCATATTAGTTCAATGTACAAGTCATATGACAAACACCTACATATTAGTTTCAAGTGTTCCTTCCTCCTTAGCTTATGAGAACAACTGCTTCTTTTAGGAAAAGAAAGTGCATAGTATGTATCATGATCAAAGGAAATACTCTCTATATATAAGACGACTTAGTGATTTCAGGTCTAAGGATAACTTACATAATTGTCATAAACCCTTTCCACAGATATATGTGATCTATTCGTATAGAATTCCCATGTCAATGAGTTCAGTGTAGACGTCCTATGACAAACACCTACATTTTATTTTCAGGTGTCCCTTCCATCTCAGCTTAGGAGAACAAGTACTTCGTTTAGGAAAATAAAGAGCATAGTATGTATCGTGATCAAAGTATAATATTCTATATATAAGACGACTTAGTGATTTCAAGGTCAAGGATCATTTGCACAACTTTCATGGGAGCCTTTCCACAAACATAAATGATATCTCCATATAGAATTCTTATGCAGACGAGTTCAGTGTACATATCCTATGACAAACACCTACATATTAGTTTCAAGTGTACCTTCCACCTCGGCTTATGAGAAGATCTACTTCCTTTAGGAAAGATATAGCATAGCATGTATCATTGACTAAAGGAAAATACTCTCTATATAAGAAGACTTAGTGATTTCAAGTCTAAGGATCACTTGCCCAATTGTTGTAAGAGCCTTTCCACTGACATAGGTGATCTCTCGATATAGAATTTTCATGCGGAAGAGCTCAGTATTAATGTTCTATGATAAACACTCTTTATATAAGATGTTTGGTCATATGATAATAATAATAATAATAATAATTATTATTATTATTATTATTATTATTATAATATATGTTCACCAAGGCTTTTCCCCTCCATTTACTTCCGTTTTCTACTACTACCAAAATGGGTTATCTTTCCTAAAGATTTTAAAAATAGTTTACTTATGTTTATCCTTCGTTGAAAGAAGATCCAGGGTGGATTAATGACCACCATTTTTACCAGGCATTGGCGAGTCACTGAGGAAAATCTCTAACACCCATTATATTTTTTGATCTAGTTCATGAAACCGAGTGGCATAACAAGTCGGGAAAACTTGTTAAGGCATAACATCCTCTGCATGAACCACCTGATCGCACTAGTTAGGAATACCTAGGTTACTCAAGAACGAGTGTAATCACCCGAAAGGATTGTTGCTCCAATGGGCTTGGCCCATTAGTTGGGCTTAAGTCAAAGGTCTACGAGAGTCTGGGTAAGGGGACTTGTTATGCAAGGGGAAGACACATCACCCTCAGTGCACCCTACCAAAAGCAAGCTGCATTGTTGTTTGATTGTTTTTTTCTAAGTCAATTTTTATTCGTTGGTATTTTCTAAGGCTCAAAGTAGATCTCTCTTCGTGAGAGAGTTTGTAGCTCATTAGGAGCCGAAACACTAACCAATTTAAAGTTTAAAAATATTTACAACGCATTTAAAAAAAACATTTTTACTATCTATGGGTATACTTTACAATGTAATTTTATACCACAATAGTTGAAACAAAATAATTGTTATTTTTTTATATTTTGGCCAAATTCCAACGGATAATCGTAAATTAGTTATGATATCCAATTTTCATTTAAAACATGTGAAAGATGCAAAATATATCTTTTTATGAAGATATGCTTGGAAAAACCTTGGAATTCAGTCGTATGTATAAAAACAACATATTTTTTGTTTTTTTATATGACTATTTTTATTTTATTTTTAAATTTGGAATAGGCTTGGCCCAACAAAATATGTCAGCCCAGCTGCTGGACTTAGGCTAGACCCAGCCAGGCCAACTAGGCTGGGCCGAGAGTAGGTCTGGCCCAAAAAAACATAACACAAAAAATACAAATTGCTGCATTGTTCAGTTATTGCGTGAATAATGCATAGTGAATTAACAAGGCAGTCGGTTGACGGTGATGAGAGGCTTACCTGCTACTACCACTGGGTAGAGGAGGTAGAGGTGGTTCTTCTTGTGGTGGTGGCATCAGAAATGGTGGCGGCATCAAAAATGGTGGCTTGTGGTGGTCGGTAGAGCCACCAGAAGGGGGTTGGTTTTGTGCATGAGGGGTTGTTGTTGCATCACCAGCATTGGAGAAGAAGAGCTAAGCTTGTCGGTGGAGCTGCTAGCATGGAGGAGAAGCTTTCGGTGCTTAGGGGGGTGATGGTGGTCGGCTGGATGCTACTGGAGGAGAGATAAAGCTGCCGGCATGATTGGTTTTGTTTCTTGAGAGGGAGAGTTGTCGACTATTTGAGAGAGATAGAGAGAGTTGTTGCCGGTGATGGAGATCCTATCATGGTCGAGGGAGGGGAGAGTGGTCGTTGCTGGTGGTTTTGCTCGCGTGTAAGTTTTTTTCACAATGGTTTCTGCAACTTTTCTTCTTCGTGTTATCTTCATCTTTCACCTCAGTTTTTTTATGTTTTTGTCTTAACAAAAACCTGTTGTTGTTGCAGCTATGGTAAGGGAAGTGGCTGTCAGTTTTTTATGGTTGCTTGAGATCGATTGTCTACCATCATATTCGTCTATGTGTTTGCTATTTTCTACCCCATAACTATTCTTCTCTCCCCCTCAAGTTTTTTTCTTTTTTCTCCCCCTCTGCATGGTTTCTCCATGCTCTATTTATAGATGCAAGGGGTAACCATTGTGTGCAACGATGGGTTACCTACTGTGGCAGCGTGCCTGCAGCTGTGGCTGGTGGCGGCGGCATGCCTGAATGGCAGCTATCGGTAGTGGCGTGCCTGCAATGACGGTGTGTTGGCGGCGTGCTGCAAGCTTTAAGAGAAGGTGTAAATGCGTTTTGGTCCCTCAATTCGTTATTGTTCAATTTGTAATTGTTCTAATTACACTCCCTATTGGCTTTAAACTTTTAAATTTGTGCAATTGTATCCCTAACTTCACACAATTGTCTTGGAAAAAATTCAATTCGATCTCTGAAAATTCCAATTTTCTCAATTGAGCCCGAATTAAGCTCAAGAACTTGATTTTCATCGATTAAGCCCTTAACAAAATTAATTTCACAAATTTAAAGTATAATGAAGTTCTTGCACTTAATTAAATCCTTCAATTGGATCTAAATTAATTTCTAAACATAATTATACTATAAATTGGCACATGATTAAATCAAATTGACCTAGAAAAAACATAATTATGCAAATTTATCCAAAAATAAATTACTTTAGCCTTGAATCTATATTTTTCTTCATTTTTGGTCACAAAAGAGGTATGATCGGGCTCTCAAAAACATATAAAATTTCAGCCTTGATTTTCCTACCGACTCCAACCCCTTTTATTTTATTTTTGTATTTTTGTTTTATTTTGGGTAAATTTGGGGGAAAACCTAGAAATGGGTTATGACAATATGTATCAAGATCAAAGAATAATACTCTTTATATAAGACAACTTAGTGATTTCAGGTCTAAGGATCACTTGCATAATTGTCATGGAGCCTTTCCACGGACATATATGATCTCTCCATATACAACTCCCATGCGGATGAGTTCAGTGTAAATGTCGTATGATACATATTAGTTTCAAGTGTCCCTTCCACCTCAGCTTATGAGAACAACTGCTTCATTTAGGGAAAAAAGAGCATAGTATGTATCATGATCAAAGTATAATACTCTCTATATAAGACTACCTATTGTTTTAAGGGTAAAGGATCATTTGCACAATGGTCATGGAAGCCTTTCTAGTGTCATATGTGATCTCTCCATATAGAATTCCCATGCAGATGAGTTCAGTGTACATGTCCTATTACAAACACCTCCGTATTAGTTTCAAGTGTCGCTTCCACCTCAATTTATGAGAGCAACTACTTACTTTAGGAAAAGATAGAGCATAGTATGTACCATGATCAAAATACAATACTCTCCATATAAGACTACCTAATTTTTAAAGGTCAAGGATCATTTGCACAACAGTCATGGAAACCTTTCTAGTATCATATGTGATCTCTCCATATAGAATTCCCATGCGGATGAGTTTAGTGTACATGTCCTATGAGAAACATCACCATATTAGTTTCAAGTGTCCCTTCCACCTCAGTTTATGAGAACAACTACTTCCTTTAGGAAAATATAGAGCATAGGATGTATCATGATCAAAATATAATACTCTCTATATAATACTACCTAATATTTTAAAGGTCAAGGATCATTTGCGCAACAGTCATGGAAGCCTTTCTAGAGTCATATGTTATCTCTCGATATACAATTCCCATGTGGATGAGTTCAGTGTACATGTCCTATGACAAACACCTCCATAGTAGTTTCAAGTGTCCCTTCTAACTCAGCTTATGAGAACTACTTTTAGGGGGGAAAAGAGCATAGTATGTATCGTGATCCAAGTATAATACTCTCTTGTATAAGATGACTTGGTGATTTCAAGGTCGAGAATCACTTGCATAATTTTTATGGGAGCCTTTCCATACACATGTGTGATCTCTCCTTATAGAATTCTCATGCGGATAAGTTTTGTGTACATGTTATATGACAAACACATCCATATTAGTTTCAAGTGTCCCTTCCACATCAACTTATGAGAACAACTACTTTTTTAGGAAAAGAAAGAGCATAATATATATCATGATCAAAGTATTATACTTTCTATATAAGATGACTTAGTAATTTCAAGTCTATGGATTACTTGTAACTATCATGGGAGCCTTTCCAAAGATATATGTGATCTCTCCATAAAGAATTTTCATGGGGATGAGTTCAGTGTACATGTCCTATGACAAATACCTACATATTAGTTTCAAGCACCCCTTCCACCTCAGGTTATGAGAACAACTACTTCCTTTAGAAAAAGAAAGAGCATAGTTTGTATCATGATCAAAGTATAACACTCTCTATATAAGACTGCCTAATGTTTTAAAGGTCAAGGACCATTTGCATAACAGTCATGGAAGCCTTTCTAGTCTCATATGTGATCTCTCCATATAGAATTCCCATGCAGATGATTTCATTGTGCATGTCCTATGACAAACACTTCCATACTAGTTTCAAGTGTCCCTTCCACCTAAGCTTATGAGACCAACTACTTCTTTTAGGAAAAGAAATAGCATAGTATGTATCATAATCAAAGTATTATACTCTCTATATAAGATGACTTAGTAATTTCAAGTCTAAGGATCACTTGCATAACTGTCATGGGAGCCTTTCCAAAGATATATGCGATCTCTCCATAAAGAATTTTCATGCGGATGAGTTCAGTGTACATATTTTGTGACAATAACCTACATATTAGTTCAATTGTCCCTTCCACATCAGCTTATGAGAACAAGTACTTCTTTTAGAAAAAGAAAGAGTATAGTATGTATCATGATCAAAGTATTATACTCTCTATATAAGATGACTTAGTGATTTCAAGGTCAAGGATCACTTGCACAACTGTCATGGGAACCTTTCCAAAGATATATGTGATCTCTCCATAAAGAATTTTCATGCGAATGAGTTCAGTGTACATATTTTGTGACAATAACCTACATATTAGTTCAATTGTCCCTTCCACATCAGCTTATGAGAACAAGTACTTCTTTTAGAAAAAGAAAGAATATAGTATGTATCATGATCAAAGTATTATACTCTCTATATAAGATGACTTAGTGATTTCAAGGTCAAGGATCACTTGCACAACTGTCATGGGAGCCTTTCCAAAGATATATGTGATCTCTCCATAAAGAATTTTCATGCGAATGAGTTTAGTGTACATATTTTGTGACAATAACCTACATATTAGTTCAATTGTCCCTTCCACATCAGCTTATGAGAACAAGTACTTCTTTTAGAAAAAGAAAGAATATAGTATGTATCATGATCAAAGTATTATACTCTCTATATAAGATGACTTAGTGATTTCAAGGTCAAGGATCACTTGCACAACTGTCATGGGAGCCTTTCCAAAGATATATGTGATCTCTCCATAAAGAATTTTCATGCGAATGAGTTTAGTGTACATATTTTGTGACAATAACCTACATATTAGTTCAATTGTCCCTTCCACATCAGCTTATGAGAACAAGTACTTCTTTTAGAAAAAGAAAGAATATAGTATGTATCATGATCAAAGTATTATACTCTCTATATAAGATGACTTAGTGATTTCAAGGTCAAGGATCACTTGCACAACTGTCATGGGAGCCTTTCCAAAGATATATGTGATCTCTCCATATAGGAATAACCCATAAGGTTAGGTCTTTTCTCAATATGCTATCTCATACCATTCAATCATTTAACATTAGTGATTTTCAAATGTGTTATTTCATCAATTGTTTCAAGTAATTGTGTTATTTTAAAAAAATTACTTTCACAAATGTTTGAAATAGTATTTTGGAGTCATTTTCCATGTACAATCTATTTGTTTAAGACATTCTTTGGTATGTCCACTTTGCAAGCTCTTACTTTTGGCATCCCTAATCAAATAACCTCCATCTTCTCATCACTTTTATTTTTGGGAAATTATCCAATTTCCTATTTTGGCTCCTACATGTAAGAAAGAAAAACATATTTCTTGTCTTAAAAAAAAACAATGATTAAGTTACCAATCTATGTTTAGTCATTTATTGCCAAGTCAATTTAATTACTCATATAAGCTTGTGATAGTTTATTTGTTTGTTCTGAAGATGACACTAACACAAACCTTACAAATATAATAGACAAATTGATTTCCTCTCAAGAACGCTTAGATCATGTTTGAATTCAAGCATGACCCTGCAGAACCATGTCTTAAAAAACCAAGACTATAAAGAAGACCACCCCCACCCTACATTATATTAAGATGCAAGCAAGAAATATAGAAAACGTCACAAAGATTTATCAATTCTTGGATAAGTTTTAGTTTAATCAAGAACAAAATTATAAGAACCAGTCACCACACATAGTACACATAATATACGACAACTTTGTTATTATTGTCAAAAACAAATGAAATCCTTCCATAAAAATATTTATATATAAAAAATAAAAAAACTTAAAACTAATGGGTCAAAAATGCACCCAATTTAAATAAAGTTCAAACTAATTAAAATTAGGTTTATAATAATAAAAACAATAATCTAAGATCATATTTTACCCATGGCCACGTATGATACCAAAACAATACGAAGAGAAATAATTGTTGAAGAACCCTTCTTCAACAAAAGTATTAATTTGTAACCAAATAACTTACTTTTCTTGTTTGATATGGAATTCTTATAAAATAAATAAAGCAAAAACTTCCTCCAATAAAAAAAAAAAAAAAGGAAACAATAGCTTATTTGTTCTCATTTGCTTGCATATTCTGTGTCTAACTTCAAACATGTCATTCTTTTTCATCCTGATGAATTAGCACATCCAAATTGAAATAGCATCCAAAAATTGACGTAGCTTCGAATACGATATGAAAAGGTAGATAAAGATTCGGACTTGCAAATTTAAACCTTTTAAGTTCTACCCTTTGACTTAGTTCATTAAACTTCTATTGAATCAACTTTATTTTAGGCCATGTCACTTCAGACACTTTTACAAAATTTTTAGTAAGAAACAATTCCATCCAAGATCTTGGCAGATGAACATATCCCGACCCGCTGTCCCAGTAAATTCGCCAACAATTAACAAAAAAAATTCCAAGTAAAATTGATGAAAACACGTTGAAATATAACTATCTATCACCACTCTTTTCATGAAATTTAGACGAGGGGCAAGGGGAAAGAAAAAATCTCCATGACATGCAAGATACACCCCTGAATGTAATCACATCAGACGAGGGGAAAGACTAATGATAATACAAACCTCCTCATTATAAACCTATCTCAAAATCAGAAGCAAAACCAACAAAGCAAACACTCAGTTGAAAGATATTATCCAATATACCTGCCGGCTAGTTAGGCATTTGTCAGGCCATAATATGTCACTGCTCCTACTTCTGGTTGCTCGTTCCCTTCTTCTTGAGTAGGTTTCCAAACTTGCGGAGCAAAGGCTTTTTCTTCTTCTGCTGTTGCTGCTTTGTAGGGGAGCTTACAACATCATCCACATTTTCAGTTGAAGATAAACCATTTATTTGATCAAAGCTCTCACCACCATCCACCTGGGAGGCCACTTTCTCCATTTCTCTTTCTGGTGAAAACTCCTTTTCAATCTTGCAACTCTCCCACATCTTAAATTCAACCTCCAGAGAGTCATCTTCCTTTGGTTTTCCATTCACATTCTGAGTTTTGTGAGCATCCATCTGAACACCCTGTGTCACACCATTAATCTGTTCCTGTGCATTGTCTGTTTTCAGCTCATTGGTTTGCTGTGGAGGAAGCTCCTCCACTTTGGGCTTCTCTTCCCTCGCATGTCCATTTTCTTCAGAGAACTCAATCATCTTTGGAAGCAAATCATAGTCCTTTTCACTGTCTGTTAGCTCCCCGTTTTCTGCCGTTTGACTTTTAGCCATAGCTTCCTCAAGTAACTTAGACAACTCCTCGATCTTCTTGAGTGAAGAAACTTCCTTGGTTTGGAGCTCTTTGTTTTCCTGAATAATATGCTCCAACTTATTTTCTTTGGCCAATACACTTTCTTTTAGTTTCATGCTCTCAACCTTTGCTTCCCCAAAAGCTTCCTGCAAAGATATCACCTCAGCTTCAACTTCCTTCAGGCAGTCCTTCAAATGATCTTCTTCATCCCTCATTCCACAAGCTTCTTCCTCAGTTTGCTTCTGCAAACTCACCAACCTATCTATTTCTTTTTCCAAAGAGAAGTTTTCTTCTTCTAATTTCCTAACATAATTGGCCAGATTTTCTTCTTTTTTATCCCACATGACCTTGGAGTTCTTAAATTCATTCTTAGATTCTTCAACGGTTTTTTCAAGGAGCTCAATCTCATGTTTTGAATCATCAAGCACAGTTTCATATTTTTCATTAGTTGCCTTCAGAACCAATCGTAAGTCTTCTATTTGGGTTTCGTAATTTTCATGCTCCACTTGATTGGAGACCAGCCTTTCTTTGGCTTCCCTTGCTTCCGCAGAGACTTCATGTAAGGCTGAAGCTAAACTCTCCATTGCCTTCTTGATCTTTTCCTCCTCATCCCTGGCATTCTCCAGCTCGGTTACAATTTTGTTTTTCTCTTCTAACAGACTTTGAACACTAGAAGCTGCAAGCTTCTCATTGTTCAAAGCCTGGGCTTTCTCCTCCTTCACAGTTTCCAACTCAGACATCAGAGATTCGACCTTCTTTTCGATGAACAATGCTTCTTCCTTTACCATACCAAGAGAATGTTCTGATTCTTCAAGATCCCCTTTCTGTCTTCTAATTGTCATTTCCAGCAACCCAACCTTCTCTTTGAGAGCAGCCATTTCAGTTTCTGCATCACGCAATAAATCATTGTTTGCTTCAAGTTGTTTCATGAATGAACCCAAAGACTCTGATGCAGATCTCTCCAACTTATTTGCTTCAGCAGCCTGCATCTGTAATTCCTCGACCCTGTTTCTCCACTCCTCTACTAAGCTACGTGCATAAGATTCAGCCATCTTGGCAGCTTCTAAATCAACATTGAGCTGTTCTATGAAAGCCTCTCTTTCCATCAACTTATCCTCAAAGCCTTTACCTTTCTCAAGCTGTTGTTTCAATGAGTCTATCTCCTCGTTAAGCTGCAAAACTATCTTGTGGCTTTCATTGGCCTCTGTCTCAAGCTTTGAATCAAGTAATACCTCGAACTGGCTAAGCTCAGCTGAAAGAATCTCCACCTTCTCTGCATGAATCTCAGCAATCTTAGTAGCATCATCAGCATGGCTCAGTGCCTGGTTCTTTGTATCAGTAGTCATGGCTAGTTCTTGCTTCACCCTTTGAAGCTCCTGAGTGGTAGAGAGAAGGGCAGTAACATCCAGAGCATGTTGGCTTCTTACATCTCCAAGCTCTTTCTGCCATTCCTCTTCCTTCTTCTGGGCTGCCTCAATCCCAGCCTGTTCCAACTCAACAGCTCGGAACTTCTCGATCTCAGAATTCTCCTCTGCTCGCTTTTGGGCCACCAAAGCTTCTTGAAGCTTCTCATTTGCATCATCGGCAGCTTTCTTCGCTTGTTTCAGTTCATCAATTGCTTGTGCCTTCTCTTTTTCAATCAATTCTAACTGCTCCTTTGTTTTCTTTAGATCTTCCTGGAGATGACTCAATTGCCCTTGCAACTCCGAAGCCTTCACCACTCGTGTCTGGGGTTTCTAAAAACCAAATTCATTCAATCAGCAAATCAAGGATCAAAGCAAAAAATCTACTTTCCTTTCACAATTAAACATAGCAAGGACACATGCAGCAATTTTTGACAAACCTCCTTGTGCATTGAAATCATTATTTGAAATGTCACAAAAACATGTTTTAATGTCCAGCTTCTCGATACCAGGATTCATACTTTCCAATTCCAGAAACTCAAGGATCATTTTTCCATGCTTTCATTATCATTACAAGGAAACAACATCCATTAACAACAATGTACCCCTGATAGTTCTTTCTTCCAGTGACAAAGCACATATTTGAAAGCAAAATCAAACATGCCATAAAATGTCGGAGATGAAGATCACCAAAATTTGTTGGCATTTAGTCACACTTACTTCAGGGGGTGTAGCTTTAGTAACTTTTGGTGTCCGTCGATCAATTGTGGGCTTAGAGTTGATGGATCGTGGCGATCGATCAACTGAAAGACGTGAACTTTGCAGGGGAGAAGGGGAATCAGACTCTGATTTAGCCACTCCTCGACTCAGTTGACTAACTCTAGGAGTTGCTGGTGATGGTTTGCTAGGAGGAGTTTCAGACAAACCAGATCTGTTCAAGTTTTAAAGTACCATCATCACACTATCACAAAGAAAAACCATTGTATATATAAACACAAAATGCAAGAAATATACAAGAAAAATAATTCAACCCGAATCACAATTAGGATGGATCTGTGACAAATCCGGGAACTCTTTTTGTAACATAACATCACTACAGTAATTACATAGAGAGGTATATAAATTAAATTTTATCCTTTGGGGCAGAAATGATACATGAACAGATCCAAATAAGAAAGCAATTAGATCACGGGGAAAGAAATAATAAACCACGGATCAGGATTAAGAACGAATAAATGAAGCAAAGCCCACCTTATATATATGAAATTAAAATTCAAACTTGATAAACATGGAAACCGTGTGAAAGCAGAGTGACAAAAAAAAACAAAAAAAAAACGATATGCACTTAAAATAAAAGGACTATTTAAAAGAAAAAAACCCTAGTGAAGAGCAGATCAAACCAGTTAATCGCATAATCTAAAATCCCATATCTTGAATCAAAATTTAAAATTCGTAACACTCATTGAAGTAAAGATAATAACTGTAATAATTAAAAAAACGTATCTTTTTTCCTGCTTACTTGGTTTTGGAAGACATGTTGTGATCTTAGTTGACGATAGGAGACTGGAAGAGAAATTAGAAAGGAAATGTGTATTCTGTGTGTTATGGGTTGTGCTGTACATGCCAAAATGCTGGCATTGTGTATGAGAATGTAATGCAAGTTTTTCTTCTTTTTCTTTTTTCCTTTAGATCAGAGTGACATTTTAGTAAAGTAGCGTCGGAGAAGACGGAAGCCGCAGAACAAAACCCCAGGTAACTAGTTCAAGTTGGAAGAAGGTAGCTAACAGAAGAAAAACAAAAGGACAAGTTACAGAAGGTCAGAAGAGAACCAAATGTTTTGGGTTGGTGCTGCTGTCTATAGAGAGGCCACTGGCCAGGCCACACTCAAAAGAACAAAAGTGGTTGTTCTCTAACAAAAGTGGTTGTTCTCTCTATATGTATATATACACACATTTTTGAAAGAAAAAAAATATTTTTTATTTTAAATTAAAAATATATATTTTTTAATTATTATCATGTGATGGTATAAGAATAATTTTTAAAAAATAAAAAAATATATATCATTTTAATATATTTTCAAATAAAAAATATTTTCAAAAAACATACTCTCTCCACGTCTTTTTAAATAACTATAATATCTTTGGTTAATGAGGTAGAAAAGTACTTAAATATCTATTTATTAATACATCGTTGACTAGTGAATCTTTATTTAGAAGTACGATAGAGATTGTGTTTTAAAATATATTTTTTTATAAATATATTAAAATAATTTTTTATTTTTAAAAAATTAATGTTAATATAAAAATATTAAAAAAATTAATTGTAAATAAAAAAAATTAAAAAAAAATTCATCAAATACAATGAGAAACCTAGTGAGTCTTTGCATTGTCTGTCAAAGGAATGTCTGCCATGGGTTACTTTTTCAGACGTTTGTGTTACAACCACCTCTAACCCCACTTTTCTGGAAACTAGGGGCCTGTTTGGCACAGCTGTTGCTGTTGTGGTCGAGGTTGAAAAAAAGCAGGTTTATGAAAAGTGCTTTTAGCTGTGGTTCGTAACTGAAATTTGTGTTTGGTTAAAACTGTGGTTGAGATTGAGTTTAATGAAAAACAGTTTTATGTGTTTGGTTACCATGCTTTTCATATTGCTGTCAACTTATGAAATTAATTAAAAATACACATGTGTATACACACACACACACATACATACATACATACATACATACATATATATATATATATATATATATATTGTTGGAATAATTTTGTATATTTATTAATAATTATAATAACAAAATATTTAAAATAATTGAAGTAAATTAAACACTTGTTTTTATTCTCTCATCAAACTACTTGCAATTTCATCACGAACTAAATCCAAATTTTCTGCACATTTGTGCCATTTCATTTAAGCAAAACATGCGAGTAAATAGTAATTTTTTGTCATTATTGTAGAATTCATTGAAATGCATTATTTTCTTGTCATTTACCCAATAATAATTCAAATTTTCTACACATTTGTACCATTTCATTTAAGTAAAACATGTGATTGAACACTATATTTTTGTCACAATTGCCAGAAACAAATTGACGACCAGGAAAAAACAATAATCAAACTTGCGTAGCAACAATGAAAAATTATGAAACGGTGAAGGAAATAATTAAAATATGCATAACACATTCAAAATTATTAACAAGAGCACAAAACAATTAAAATATTAAGAACACGTGACAAATTTTTAACATCATCAGAAAAAAAAATACCGATTAAAAAATTATTTCACTCATGCATTAATACAACAATACAACCGATTTATGAATCTCGTACTAGTAACGAGGGAATTAAATTTCAAATACAAACTTTTAAATAACAAATCAAATACAAATACATTCTCTATGGCTTTAGATTTCACCATCAATGACTTGGGGGTTCTTTTTCTGGATGATTGACCTTTAGTTAATGCATCTGCATGATTTCCATCTCCATTGTTGTTTGTTTCAGACTGTAACTCAGTCGATGCTTCAATAGGATTCTCAGTTTCTGTATTGTTATTCTCAGTTGACTGCAATTTTTTTGTGGAGGCTTAATCCAGCTCAGCTTCTGTATCATTAATCTCCTGTTCCATCCCCTGCCAAGCAATCACATGTCCCAATCCCAATATTTACCCTGCAGACAAAGTAAAAAAGCCAAAAAAAATAATCTTTAAATCGATTCAATATGATTTTCAATTATTTACATTGTGAACCTATGCTATTTACAAATACATCTTGGATCAGAATCTTGATTTTAGGAATTATGACTTATTTTTCAAACTAGAATGTTAATCACATAAGCTGCTTAACAGTAAATGCTGCATCACATTCTCATTCAGTGTACTGTAACAAGCCATTTCACTGGTAACGTAGAAACCCACACAAACCTAACTAACCAATAATATGATCAAGTTTCGTATCCTCCTAGTCCTTTACACTCCTTCAGTTCTTTACCATGCATTTGTGTAGTAGAGGTTGCAATACCTGAATCGGACACACCATCCAATTCCCTCTAAAATAAAAATAAGAGCAAACACTGTATATGATTTAACTATTTCCAGTTAAAGAAAACCCATTAAACTACACAAGATTAGTTTATTAACTGTTTTTACAATCTCCATAAATGCTAGGTGAAAGAAAGCAATACTAGTGATGTGTACCCCTCCTACTCTTGCTCGCATATAGCTATCTATACCTTCAAATTCTCAAAGACAAAATAATTTGCACCCAATATTTTCCTCTCCTCCAGGACACACCATTTCAAGATTGCCTCATTCGCAAAATAATAATAATCGTAATAATAATAATAAAATCACAAGTTTCAACCATTACTACTGTAAAAACTACGTTACTTCTCAAATTCCATGGCAAACAAAACACTCAAAACCACTGACTCTTAACTCTAAACACTCCTAACAAAAAACGAAAACGGTAATGCATTTAAACAATCCTAAACCCAATAATTATCAGCAAAACGACCACCATATATAAAACCATCAGAATGTTTAATAAAAAACTATACATCACTTCGAAACTTAGAGGATCTATCAACAGAAAATCCATAAAACCATCCTGCATCAATTAACAAAGATACCTTACAAGGTCAAGGTAGGGGAAACTCATATTTGCTCCATATATTGAAAGAAAAGGTAAGCTACTTAAGGTCAAAACTCAAGCCTACCGTATAGTGAATAATAAAACTCTCTACTTTTACTTGAATCATTTCCATTATTTATAATAGAACCATGACTTGTATGCTTTCATATCATTGTAAATTGTTACAAAATTTCATCTTAAAAAATCTCAAACACATTATAACTCGGTTAATCTTACTAATAGGTATTAGAATTGTACCAATGAGCTTGTAGTCATTGGTACCCATACAAGCAAGAAATGAAATGGCTGTTGGTTGAACACATCATTGATCTCAAAAAGGAATCATGAAGATTGAGGCAAATCAAACTTGAACTTAGCCAGAAAGATCTGTGCATATTTTATAAACGAAAATGCAAATCAGAAGCACCGAAACATATAGACAGCAAATTAATTGTTAGTACATCATGCCCTGACTTCGTACACAAAATTTGAATCAAGCCTCATCCTGAAATTATCGATGCACACCATCAATGATACAAAGAAGGCTTGAAAGCATTCAAGAAAAGAAAGAGATAAATCTAAAAACCAACCTTAGGTCCAATTAGTCTGTCAGCAACAAGTGATGTAAGGAACACCAACAAAATAGAAAGTCGAAACCTAGTAATGAAGACAGCAGCCAGTTCATCTTCTCTGACAATTCAATGATAATGGGTTGTGGTTTCTCATTATTTTCCAGGAAGATAAAATACCCATACCTTTGATGTGCAGTAATCAGTGCCTCCCCTTCGCCGTCAACGTTGATCTGAGACAAAAGGCTGGACTCCGTGCAGCCGTTGATCTGAGGGAGAGTTGCAGGTTGGTGTGGATGAGGGGAAAGGGACCGTGGGTGTGGGTGATTTGTAGGCTGAGGGACAAATCTGTGATGGAGAGTGGGACAGACGGTGGGTGTGGGTGGTTTGTAGGCTGAGGGAGACTGGGACAGTGAGGGAGAAGACGATGCTTCTGTGTGTGTGGGAGATAAGGGAGAAGACTTACCTCTGTTCTGTTTCTGTGGGAGATGATGGAGACGAAGGAGATGATGGAGACGAGAGGCAAAGATGAGAGGCAAATGAGAGATGAATGTGGGAGACGAGAGATGAGGGAGAACAAATTGCAGCAATTCACGTGATTTCTGATGAAATCAGTGCTGAATTGTCATTCATGCCGCGGCTGCAAAAGCAGCTCTCAGTTGCTTTTGCAATCGCGGCGTGTTTTAACATTTCTTGGTGGGACCCATACCCAAACGCACCAATGATGTTTGGTAACAAGTGTGTTTGGAGCCGCGGTTCCAACTCAACGCAGGTGGAACCGCGGCGCCAAACACCCACTAGATGTCTTCGAATTTTGATCATCTGCCAATTTTAATTTTCGAGCGAGAGTTGATTTTCTTCAGCAAAACAGCTCAAATATAAATGCTTTTCTAAGATCTTTTTTAATAAAAATTTTATGAGCGAAATATAATTAAAATAATAAAAAATTATATGTACAAATAAATAAAATGAAATATAACTAAAACAACAAAAGTAGAAAACACAAGAGAAATATATAAATTAAGATACTTGATAAGAGTTATTTTAATAAATTTATATTTAAATTAGTTTAAATAATATATGCTTTGTGTTCTTTTATTAAAAAAGAAATTGCATGTGTTCTTTTATTTAAAAAAAACCTAATATGACAAAAAACATGTTTTAAAAAACAATACTCAAAAAACACATAGCTTCTGTTTACTTAGATCTCGGCTAATACGGTGATAGAAAAATCAAGCTTAATAATTAATTTTAACCCTATATTTTACTCATTTCGCTTAAACTTTTAAAAAATCACTCATTTTCTATGTATTTAAATTGTATGCCAAAGAAAATTCACTATGTAATTCCATAATGAATTGTGAAAGGAACTACAACGACATGTAAAATAGTATTTTTCCCATCTATTTTAGTGTTTTGTATTAAATCATTAGCCCGTATTAAGTTGGTGGTCAAAGCATTTAAAAAAATATAGGAAAAAAAAAGCAAAAAGCATTGCAAGTGTGTTTTTTAGGATAAAAATCAAACATGCAGACAATATATTATTTTTAAATATTGAAATGGTGTCATATTGGATTAACTCAAACCAATTTGGTCAACTTGAAAGACTTGCAATATAAATCATAAAACTATGATAATCCAATAAAAATAAAAATAAATCATTGTAAGACAAATGTTTAAGGACAAAATATTGAGAAAAAAATAAAAAATTAAGAGTTAACCAATTAAACTCACAACATGAGTCATAAGAATGAGATCACCCCATTGAAAGCAAGTTGAAAAAAATAAAGTCATTATTGAAGGACAAAATCAAAAAAGATTTTTTTATAAAAACATAAAAAAATAACTTGAGTCGATCAAGGTTAATCTAGCATGTTAACTCTCAAATCCCACAACCAATGTTCTTCAAAAACAAATTACCTTATAGAAAATAAATTGAAAAACAAAATAATGATGTTCAATTATCAACCAACCTATTATTAAAGAATGAAATTAGAAATGAAAATTTTCTAAGGGAAATGAAAAAAAAAATCAATCAAAGTTAACCTAATAATTGGATTATGAGACCAATATAACTTGATAGAAAACAAGTAAAAAAATAATGAACCCCAATTTACAACAAATTAAATGTTAAATGTCAAAATTGGAAAAACATGATTATCTTATAAAGAAAAAATCAACAACAAATCATAAATGTCAATCACAAACCAACCTAATATCGAATAATAAAATTAAAAAATCAACAAAATTTGAAGAGAAAAAATCAATTGAAATATCATGGAATGAAATAAATAGAAAATGATAAATTATGGCACAAAAATTGAGGCAAAGAAAGAGAAAAGAGAAAGAAAATAGAAGGTGGTCAATAGTGACACACCACCCATCATCGTCGACCACGTTTCATACCACCTTGTATCCTTTGTCAAGGTACTTGAAATGACATGATCACATGTCATTTTTGGTGGTGGTTGTAAGGGGCAACACTCATCATCTAATCTTGACCTTTCTCATTACACATGCCAACACTTTTCTTTTCTTTATTATTTTATCACATGATAAATGAAAAAAAAAGATGAAAGTACAAATAAACCATGGAGATAAGTAAAAAAATATCTAATGAAAAGGGCAAGAGAGTCATTACTTATACCTAGAAAAGTGAAAGTTAAAAACTTTCCCTAGCCTCTAATTAAATATTTCTTGATTTTAAAGACAATTTAGTAGATTGTACAAAAAGTTATGAATTGATAGAGCTAACCGCAATCAATTTTAGAATGACTAATGGACCATGTGAATGAATCTTTTACCCCTACTCGGTAGTCTATTTTTATTTTTATTTTTACTTATAAATGCAAATTTGTAAACTTATTATTCCACTGTACAATGAATCATAACTTGTTTACAATACTTTTTCCACTCCATTAATAATGATAAAAGACATATACACGCACACACACATACACAAGGAAATATTAATAATAAAGAAAAAATTGATGTAAAATGTATATAGATCGAGAAGAAAAATAAAATATGATTTGTATAGAATTATAATTCACATGACATAACTTGTTATGTAATACATCATAAGACTCGAACAAATAAGAAGAAGAAATATTTTTATATTTATTCTCATAATTGATTATAATGATCATTACATTCATTTGAAGAGGTCATTATATATATATATATATATATATATATTTCACTCTTATAGAGTAATAAATTTATCACTCTCAAAAACATTTTTTGCTCAACAATGAGCTACACATTAAGTTCTTTCTAATATCAACAACATACAATATATATTTTTATGGTGAGAAACTTTCTAACATCCAATACCTTTAAGGTTGATGAGTTATCCTTTGTATACGTTTTCTTCATCCATTTTATATAAGTGGATAACCTCCTCTTCCCCGCGCACATATATCTTATAGCACTGGTATCAATCTACTTAGGATTGTTGACAAGTTTGACTTCAAAAACAACACAATACAAGTTCAATATTGAAACTTTTTTTTTGATCAAATGTAAGTATATTAGAAATCAAAGTAACCAATCTGGAGAACCAGAAAATACAAAGATATACAAAGCAAAAAACCAAATGTTCAAACTAAACCAAGGCTAGCTAAGGCTATGAAGCCGTTACAAAAAGGTAACTAAACAAAGCTAAGCAGCTAGTAACTGATCCTAGCCTACATTAAGCAGAGAGGGATCCTTCATATGAAAATAGAAGATGGTGTAGAACAGAATCTAAAATTTATAAAATATGACATCCACAGAGTTCCGATGCTTGTCTAACACTCGACCATTCTGCTCATGCCAAATGTTATAGACAGTTATAGCCAAAGCTACCCGTCGCATTCTCGAAAATCAAGGTCCTTTCCAAATCCGAGGTCCTGGAGAGCACTAGATAGAGAGGACATCCATCTGTTAATACACAATCAAGATCTGATCTTGGACCAAAAGAGAGATGTCCAGCTGCAGGAGAAGAAGAGGTGCTCATGCGATTTCTCTACCTGAGAATAGAGCACACAAGTAACATTCGCACTCAAGAAGCGAAGACAATCTTTGGTTTTAAGTTTTCCTCGGACAGCTAGCCATAACACAAAGCTTGCTATTGGCAATGCCCATTACTCGCAAACCACCTTATCCCAGTGAACCACATTAGTCCTAGGTCTGAAATAATTATAGGCATTGATTGATAAAGGTCCAGCCGAAGCGTGCCAACTCTATATCAAGGAAATGACTTGAGGGGATCCACCACGGTCTTGGAGGAGGCTATCCTTTAAAGAGATGATAGATTTCTATAGAGGAGATGAGGTCTTATGAGCAGAAGCTGCCCAAACTGTGTGATGACCCAAGTAGAAATGATGGACCCATTGAATCCATAGAGAGTTAGTTTTACAATGTATATTCCATAACTGCCTGGCCAGAAAGCTCCTGTTTTTACCCACCATATCAGGCAAATCCAGACCCCCCTCAGCTTTAGGAAGACAAACTAAATTCCAAGCCACAAGGGCAGATTTGCTTCGCAAGATACTTCCGGTCCATAAGAAATTCCTACACAAACAGATAATCTGATGAATGACAGATCGAGGCATAGGAAAAATGTTTAGTTAGAATTGGACCTTCCCCTAAATAACAGACTTAAGCAACTCAAGCCACCCAACATAGGAGAGATGCTTCCCCATCCAACTTTGGAATGCAGCTTCAAGGTGATGGAGAAGAGGGGAAAATTGACTAGCTAGTAGCCTGTGAGGACTCAAGGGAACACCCAAATATCTGAAAGGTAAAGGAGCCCTCCGAGAACCCAGTATCCTGAAGAATCTGAATTTTCACTTTGTCACCCACACCACCAAAGTGATCAACCTTAGAGACATTGGCTTGAACAATCCTTTTTTGTGGGGGTTTCCTTACTTACTCGTATTTCTATAATCTTTGGCTAGATGCTCAATCTTGTTGCAAATAAAGCATTTGTCAATGAATGTTTTTGGCAATTCCTTTACCTTTCACAATAAGCTTCTTTTGGTTTTTTTGTAGGACTTTACCACTTGTTCTATAACATTTGCCACCAAAATAGTTGGTTCTCCTATAAAATAACTTATCATCCTCTTCGATCTTCGACTTTAAAATTAGGTTTTCAATTCCTATCATTTTCACTTGTACTTAAAATAATGCTTGAAGTCTGTTCAAGATTATGACAATTTTTCAATGATTGCAGTCACTTAGAACTCACTTAGAGACGTACCTTTAACATGTATATCATTTAAGATGATTTGAAACTATTGAACTTTGCTTAGTATAATCCTTAAAATTTAGAAATTTATTGCTTATGAATTTTTTCATATCAACATCCTTACCTTTGTACTTTTTATTTAAAGCTTTCTACAGTGCTTTTACACTCTTGATTGAATTATACACATCATACAATGTATTGTCCAACCCATTCAAGATGTAGTTCTTGCATATAAAGTCAATATGGTTTCATGCATCTATAACTACCATATTAGTGGGGTCAAGTTCATTTTCGATAAATTTGGCGCTTTCTTGGTTAAGAAAAATCCCAAGTTCAAGATGATCAAATAGAGTAACATCTTTTATTGTCACATCTTAAAGTTCAATCTATTGCAATTTTAAAGTTTCTCACCATTTATCATAGAAAATAGTAATTGTTGAAAAATAGTATTTGTTGAAGTGACATTGGTTAGCACAACCAAATCTTTAGTAGGAGTAGAAGACATGATATAATGTATAAAACAAAATAGCCAATAATATTCATAGATAAATATTTGATTTTGTAATAAGCAAATAATAAAATAAAAACTTGTGAAAGACAATCTTAAAAAAAAATATTTAAACTATGCAAGATAAAATCCATAATCATTTATTTTATTAGGTTACTATGTTAGGCCCTATTTGTTCACTAAGATTTATTAAATTATTATTATTTCACTTGTGTCAATCTTATAGAGTATAAGCAAGGTAACATATATTATTGTCGCGACGATGATTTTTCTACGCGCTTCGCACCCCGTCATCACCCCTGGGTTTCGGGGGAGACAATGGCGCGCGGTGAAAATGGGGTTGTTTATAGCCGTAAAATTTACGACTATAATTATTAGGAGTCGCCACCTAGTATTACGGTCACTAGGAAACCTATTGGTCTGCGAGAGTCTTGGGTAAGGGGACTTGTTGTGCAAGGGGAAGACGCATTACCCCCAGTGCACCCTACCTAAGGTAAGCTTCATTGTTGTTTGATTGTTTTCCTAAGTTAAAATTTTTACACTGCATTTTCAAAAAATATATTTTTTTGTCTGCGGGTGTACTTTACAATGTAATTTTACACCGCAGTTACAAGTTTTTTTTATCTACGGATGTACTTTACAATGTAATTTTACATCGTAGTAAATTTTTTTTTTATCTACGGGTGTACTTTACAATGTAAATTTACACCGTAGTAAAATTTCTCTTTATCCGCGGGTGTACTTTACAATGTAAATTTACACCCTAATAGATGAAACAAAAATATTTATAATTATTTTTGATATTTTGGCCAAATTCCAACGGATAATCATAAACCGGTTACGATATCCAATTTTCGTTTCAAAATATGAGAAAGATGCAACATAATTTTTTATGAAAAATATATATGGAAAAATCATGGAATTTGGCTGTATGAACAAAAACAAATACATTTTTTGTATTTTTGATTTTTTTGTAATAATAATAGTAGTAAAAAAAATATTTTTTTATCAATTTGTATTTTTTTATTTTTTTTTCTGGGCTGGGCTGACGAAGAAGATGAAAATTAACAGATTTCACGTGGATCTTCCTCTGTATTCTCTGTTTGTTTCTGTGCAATTTTACGTGATTTTTCTCTTGTCAATCTTCTCTTTTTTCATGACCTTACTCTCTGCCAATTTCCTTCTTCTTTTTTTCATAACTCTCTGTTCCCTTTCTCTTTTACGTAACTCTTTTTTTCTTTTTTTTCTTCTCTTCTCCCCCTTTGCTTTCTTTTTCTCTTCCACTCTCAGTGTTCTCCCAGTTTTTCTTCAGTTTTTCATTTCAGTCTTTTCTTTTTTCTGCTTAAAACTCCTCTCCCCTCCTGTTCTCATTCTCCTCCCCGTATTTATAGGGGCAGAGGCAGCTCTTGCCTCTGCCTCCTCTGTAAATTCTGTAGAGGGTGCCTCTGCAACGAATTTGCAGAGAGGCCCTGGGTTGCCATGGCTGTATTGTTTTTATAATTTGGTCCTTTAATGTTTGATTGGTTCACTTACACCCCTAATTAGTTTTAAACTTTTAATTTTATGCAATTGTATCCCCGTTAAAATTTCAATAGCAACCTTAAATGTGCGCGCCTTTTTTATTTTGGTTTCTGGTTTCCGATTTGCGCGATTTAACCCTTAATTTCGCGCAATTGGATTGGAAAAATGCAATTCGGTCTCCGAAAACTCCAAACCTCTCAATTGAACCCAAATTAAGTTCAAGAATTTGATTTTTGATCGATTAAGCCCTATATTAATTTGATGAGACCAATTTAAAGTATAATTAAGTCCTTGCAGTTAATTAAATCCTTCAATTGGACCCTAAATTAATTCTCAAATATAATTACACTTTTAAATTGGCCGACGATTAAATCAAATTGGCTTATAAAAATATAATTATATTTCTCGACTTAATTTTTACACAGATTTATCCAATGGTAAATTATTTTTGCCTTAAATTTGTATTTTCCTCTATTTTGGGGTCAAAAGAGATACGATCGGACTCGCGAAACAACCAAAATTTCCACATTGATTCTTCTACTCTCGTTGGCCCTTTTTATTTTATTTTTGTTATTTTTTGGTATATTTTGGGGAGTCACCCAAAAATTGGGTGATGACAGTTGCCCCCCTCTTTACAATACTTACGACTAAAGTCTTGTAAAAGACTTAAGATAGTAAGTGTTGTAAAGAAAAAAATGAGAATGAGGGCTATAAAGCGCACTCAGAAAGGAATGATAAGATAGGGCTAGAAAGCGCACTACCTAGGAATTGGGGTCGAAGGAGGACATCCAAAAAGGACGAAAGATGTTGATGTTTGTGAATGACACAGGAAAATGGTCTCATTGTAATGGGTGACCTACCCAAGCGAAAAATGGTGAAGATGATCTCATTGTAATGGGTGACCTACCCAAGTGAAAAATGGTAGAGATCTCATTGTAATGGGTGACCTACCCGGGAAAATGGTCTTATTTCATGGGATGGAAGATAGGGCTAGAAAGCGCACTATCTTAAATCGTGATCGAGGGTTGGAAAACGCACTCGAAGATGAGGGGAAAATAGGGTTGGAAAGCGCACTATTTTAATTGATGGTCGAGGGTTGAAAAACGCACTCGAAGATGAGGGGAAAATAGGGCTTGAAAGCGCACTATTTTAATTGATGGTCGAGGCTTGGAAAACGCACTCGAAGATGAGGGGAAAATAGGGCTGGAAAGCGCACTATTTTAATGGATCGAGGGTTGGAAAACGCACTCGAAGATGATGGGAAAATAGGGCTTGAAAGTGCACTATTTTAATTGATGGTCGAGGGTTGGAAAATGCACTCGAAGATGAAGGGAAAAATAGGGCTGGAAAATGCACTATTTTAATTGATGGTCGAGGGTTGGAAAACGCACTCGAATAAGGAAAGAGATAGGGTTGAAAAACGTTCTATCTGCTAAATGAAAGGCTTGCAAGCGCACTTAGGGAAGTGCAAGTGGTGAGAGCTCAAAGGCGCACACGAAATGATGAATGAAGGTTCGTAAATTACGATCCCTCCAAAACATTTCCTAGATTCTCAATGGGGATGCAATGCATGATGACATCTAAATTCAGAAAAGAGGCAGGGCTGAAAAGTACGCCAAAGGAGAGCTCGAAGGCGTACACAAAATGATGAATAAAGGTTCGTAAATTACGATCCCTCCAAAGCATTTTCGAGATTCTTAATGGGGATGCAATGCATGACGATGCATGTATACTTACCTGAGAGATATAGGTCCCCTTTCTTCTTCATGGTCTTCTCTTTTCAAGGTTTGGATTTTGGCTTTGACGGCTTTTCGCTTCTGCTTACTCGAGCAACAACTTAAGATTTTGACCATCAGAGATGATAGATTTTCCATATCAACATGCCCCCCCTGAGTTTGATCTAGATTCTTAGGAAAGGAATGATGGAGCCAACTTCAATTGCATTTTAGATTGCCCTTAGCCTGGTCATGCCCCACAAGTGTTTTAGGCTCTAAGTGTTTTCAGGAAAGGGTTGGTTATTTGCAAAGATGGTGTTTTCATGTGGGATTTTTTTTTTAATTTCAAAGTCATTCCGAGCACAAAAATCATTTTGATTGCCCAGTCGGGTCATGTCACACCAGTGTTTTAGGCTTTGAGTATTTGCAGGAAAGGGATGGTTAATTGCAAAAATATTTTCATGTAAAACTTTTGGAATTTCAAAGTCATTCCAAGCACAAAAACCATTTTGATCTTTGTTTAACAAGCTTGTTCTCGAAAGAATTCAAGTGATCTCATTGTAAGGTTTTATGTTGACTTTTTCAAAAATGCGAAATGATGCTTGTTTGCATGTCAAAAGGATTTGATGAAGTCTTATGAAGCATTTGTAAGGCTTTTTTTTCCAAATGGAAAAGCATTGCTTATCGATCCAGAAAACTCGTATTTGATCAGAAAGGGCTTTATTAGGCTTGTAACGTAGGCTTAGGTTACTGGCTAAAAAAAAATATTCGTAGGCTCAAAAAGTGTTTAAGGGTTTTTTTTTTAGACTAAGGATCACTTAGTGCTTACTCTTAGAACTCCATTTAGCCCTCATGATTGATCTTCATAGTGACCTAGCATGCACCCTAGTGTTTGTTTGGGCTTTTTTGTGGGTTTTTGGCATTAACATTATTGTAAACCCCCGGGAAATAAATGTGAGTGTTAAATTAAAGAAATAAATTAAAAGAGAAGGGGTAGGGTAAAAAGAAAACATTTAGAGGAAATGAGGGACCTTAGTGCAATAAGAGAAATTGAGGAGTATAAATACCCCTCTTTTCTCTCATTTCCAGCAATATGTGAGGGAGAAAGAGAAGGAGATCGTGATATTTTCTTGCTCAATTAAAGAAGAATTTCAAAATAAAAGTGAGATTAAGGGTTACTAAAACCTATAAACATCAAAAACCCAAGGATTGGGAGCATTATTGGAAGGGGAAAGTGGAAGGAAAGAAGTGTTTGGCCGACACTTGTAGGAAAAAAGAGAGGAGAGGAGGATATTTTGGTTTCACAAGCTATTAGGACCTTGAATCCCTCTTGATATGGTGTAAACACCCAAGAGAATATATATATATTAAAGGTTGATTTAGATTTTCGCTGCCGATTTCGTGACACGACAGAAAATCGTAAAGAAATACGACCAAGGTCAATATTCCGTAAGTAATCTGCAATAAGATAAACTTGCAAAAAAAAACCCAAGGAATGAATTAAAAGATGAGTAAAATAAGTTGAGAGGGGTGAAATTGAAATAAATAAAAAGATTATGATTTAAATTATAAGAAGAGAAGAGGTGGGGTTAAAAGATACATTTAAAAGGAAATGGGGGGCTCATTTGTGCACTTGGGGGGGGGGGGAGATAAGTTAAAGAGAGGTTGGAGAGAAAAAGATAAGAAGGGGTGGTACTCCGAGAACGATATCTCCTCCGGCCACCATTGGATCAGGCTGGAATTTGAGTATGTTATGCACCTAACCATTGTCTAAAATCTGACCGAAGGGATTGTTATTATCTGAAGCCGTTTGAGAAATCCAGTCATCTGAAGATTTCTGGAAAACCCCCCTCAAACTCGTCAGAGTCGCCAGATAGTTCCTCCTCCGTCCACCATTGGATTTCTCTGAACTTTTGGTATGTTGTGCGCCTTACTTGTTACTAAATGTTCACCGGAGGAATCAGCCTGGTATTGCTCTGGCGGAGACGTGTAATCTTTTGAACAATATAGCTAAATCTGTTTCTTCGGCCAGTCAGAGCTGCCAGCTAGTTTGCCTTTATTGCACCGTTGGATCAATCTGAAATTTGGGTATGTGGTGCGTATGAGTGTTATTCATGTTCTGAACGGTGGAGATGAGAATGGTACACTTCAGCAAGGAGATATTGATGCTTAACAGTAGCTCTCCAGTTTAAGGATCTTGGGCCGACAAAATAAGAGTTACCGACACTAACACTCGGTGCACTCTCAACCCTAGCCCTCGTAAGCCGATTGGTTATCGTCTTCAATTGAATGGTAGTTTATGGGAGAAGTCCGTTGTGGATTGGCGCCGGTGCCTGGTAGGTTTCTTTCCCGGGTATAAGTTTTCTTTTCATGCTATGAATGCAATTGCTAACAGGATATGAAAGAGGTTTGGCCTTGAGGATGTGACATCCTTGGCCAATGGTTTTACAATGTTTCGTTTCAAAACAGGAAATGAGTTACAAAAGGTTCTTGAAAATGGACCTTGGATGTTTGGGGGGGGGGGAACCATTATTCTTCAGCAATGGCACTCCGGGTTTGTCTTTGACATGAACAAGATCACCAAACTTCCAGTATGGATTCGGATTGTAAAATGTGGAACACTTGAATGTGAACATATGAACTCTTGAAATGAGTGTGGTGACGAAAGTGATTCAAAAATACAAATGTACTGATTATGACCATTGATGTTGTAGGTGGTGCGGTCGGGATTGGACCGTCATCAAGACAGGAACGACCCACAGGTGGAGCAAGTAAGTGATTTGCACCTTCCTTTTCATATGTTGAATAAGGAAATACTTTAACATGAATATTACCTTATTGTGTTAGAATCTATATTAGTTGTTGGATGTTTAAAGGTTGACAAAAGAATGATTAGCTTAACATGAATATTACCTTATTGTGTTAGAATCTATATTAGTTGTTGGATGTTTAAAGGTTGACAAAAGAATGATTAGCTTAACATGAATATTACCTTATTATGTTAGAATCTATATTAGTTTGTTGGATGTTTAAAGGTTGACAAAAGAATGATTAGCTTCGGCTAATGGCATCCGAATGGATGGCCGGAATAATTGAATGATTAGCTTCGGCTAATGGCATCCGAATGGATGACCGGGACGAACGATTGATTAGCTTCGGCTAATGGCATCCGAATGGATGGCTGGAATAATTGAATGATTAGCTTCGGCTAATGGCATCCGAATGGATGGCCGGGACGAACGATTGATTAGCTTCGGCTAATGGCATCCGAATGGATGGCCGGAATAATTGAATGATTAGCTTCGGCGAATGGCATCCGAATGGATGGCCGGGACAAAAGAATGATTAGCTTCGGCTAATGGTATCCGGAAAGGATGACCGGAGTGAATGAACGGGTTAACCTTAGCAAATGATGCCTTATGAGGATAGCCGGGTTTAAGATTATGGTTAATTACAATAGTTGGTGTATATATATTGCATTACAAGCTATATGTACCGAATATATGAAGTGATTATAAATGTTGATGCCTCATTTAACTGCCAGACCGTTTAGTCTTCATCATTATTATTATCATTAAGTAATTACATTCTCTTAAATGTTTAATACTATTGCAGGGACGTCATATCCACCAGATGTCTAGGAACCCGACACACGGGAACCTACTTTTGCAAGGAATCACATAGATGCATACTAAATCGCAATATACTTCGTATGAATCAATGTACTGAACGCATAACTTTTATTAAACCCTTCTGTATAAATTTGTAATGGCTATTAGTTACGATAGGAATGCAAACTCATGTTTATGTAGGCATATTTGTAATATGAATTTCTAATTATGCAACTATAATACTACATGTTTATGTAAGATCCACTTTTAATGAAATGTTGATCGTATGGATGGTATTTCGATGATGTGAGGTAATCAAGCTCTCTGATTTCTGGCACCATGCGTGTTAAGTATATATATATATATATAAATCAAAAAAAAATATCGGGTTGTTACATATGGTGTTTCTTATATGCATTTAAAAGGTTCTTTACCTTATTACTTTATGGGTGAATTGCATGACTTTTCTTTATGAATTTTGGGTTAGGGTTCTTGAATAAAAATTTGGGGGAAATGTGGAATTGTGTAAAAGTGATGAATGTGGCATGAAATAGGATGTGAATGTTGTGTAATGAATGGTTGAGCATGAAAAGAATGAGGGAAGTCTTGTTTCCCAAAGCCAATTTTCGGCCAAATGCATGTGTTGCAGAAATTAACAACTTGATAGATTCATGTCGTGGCTTTGAAAGAGAATTTGGGTAGTAAAACAAAGGAATTAGGGTCGGGTTCCTTAATAGGAGTTGTAGTTATGGATGTCTACTATCCAAGGAAACTTGTTTCACTTAAATTGGAATTTTATAACTCTAGTTAAGGGTCAACTAACGTGACTGTGCAGGGCAGATTCTGCAGAACAGCAGGTCTGTCACATTTTAGATGCATTTCGTAAATTTTGGGGACAGAACTTGATGCGAACCCTAGCGGAATTTAATGGTATTCGCGACCCAAGATCAATCTAACCCAAGTTTATGGAGATTTGAATGAGCTTATCACAATGGAAGACTTGCTCCAAGGCAACAAGACTATAAACCAACTCAATCACAACGCCTACACCTGGAGACGAGCAAAAGAAGTATAAATTAACAACAAAGAATGGTCAATTCTTTGAAGAGTTGAAAGTTCAATCAAGAAACAAGATGAAGCAACCAAAGATGGCTACAATGCTGGAAAATATTGTTCAAAAAGTTCCCTAACATTATTCCTAAAGAGTATTTATACTCCAAGCCAAAACCCTAGTTTCCATAATGGGTCTCACTTAAGCCCAAAATAAATAATAATCAACCCAAGATAAAACTAGCCCAAACTAATTAAAATAAACAAATAAACCAGTCTAGAAACCCAAACAAATTTTCTCCTCTCAAAATAATTAAAATTTGATAGCCCAACTAATTAAATAAGACAAGTTCGTTGTTTCCGCATTTTGTCGGGCAGCAGCAAGATCCAACTTAAAACGGATGGTTCTCTCTCATCTTAAAGAATTAGAAGGTTTTCCATATACCGTTGGAAAGGTATTGAAGTCTAGTTTCCATAACAACTAGAATCACATCAAAATTCGATCTGTATCTCCAGTTATGACTAAAATAGTAACCAAAGGTCAAACTGTCCGAATCTAGTCTTCTTCTCCCAATCCTTGTGTAATGGTCTTGGTTCCACCAACAAGCCCTTCTTGAACATGAATGAGATTAATCAAGGCTTGCTTTTTATTATTACAAATCCTCTTGAAGTCCACCTTAGCCCATGTATCTTGAAGAAGTCCATTGAAAGCTTCTTTGAACTTCTTAGCCTTAAGCCTAGTAACTGGACCAACTGGAACCTCCAATGGATCCTTTGATGGTTGGATCGCATCATCCCCTCGCTCCTCAAAAGGATTCGACCTCGAATCATCACCTACATCAAACGAAGAAAGATCAGAAACATTGAATGTAGCACTTACACCATACTCATCTGGTAGATCCACTTTGTAGGCATTATCTTTAATCCTTTCTATGATCTGATAAGGACCATCTCCTCGAGGCATCAACTTTGATCTTCTTTGTTCAGGAAACCTTTCCTTCCTCATATGCACCCAAACCCAATCACCTCGTTCAAATCTCACTAATTTTCGTCCCCTATTGGCTTTGTTTGCATATTGTTCATTCTTCTTTTCTATTTGTTGCCGAATCTTTGCATGGAGGTCTTTCACTACATGGGCTTTTTGATTACCATCAAAACTAACTCTTTCATCAACAGGCAATGGAATCAAATCTAATGGTGTCAAAGGATTAAAACCATAAACAATCTCAAATGGGGAATGATCAGTAGTAGAATGCACACTACGATTATATGCAAATTCAATGAATGGCAAACAATCTTCCCAATTTTTAAGATTCTTTTGAATGATAGCCCTTAACAATTGAATCAAAGTCCGGTTAACAACTTCAGTTTGGCCATCTGTTTGTGGATGACAAGTAGTGAAATATAAAAGTTTAGTTCCTAACTTACCCCACAAAACCTTCCAAAAGTAACTCAAAAACTTAACATCTCGATCGGATACAATGCTCCTAGGGAGACCATGTAGCCGAATGACCTCTCTAAAGAATAGGTCAGCTATATTTATTGCATCATTAGTTTTATGGCAAGCAATGAAATGTGCCATCTTAGAAAATCTATCCACAACAACAAATATAGAATCTCTCCCTTTCTTAGACCTAGGTAGACCTAAGATGAAATCCATAGAAATATCAACCCAAGGTTCCTTAGGAACAGGCAAAGGTGTGTAAATCCATGAGGCATTAACCTAGATTTAGCTTGTCTACATGTTATGCACCTGTCACACATTCTTTGCACATCTCTTTTCATATTAGGCCAATAAAAGTGCTCATGCAGAACCTCCAAAGTTTTAGTAATTCCAAAATACCCCATTAAACCTCCCCATGTGCTTCCCTCACAAGCAATTCACGTAAAGAACAATTAGGCACACATAACTTATTTTCCTTAAACAAAAACCCATCATGCCTAAAATATTTATCTTTGGCCGAAACCTTGCATGTGTCATATATAGCACCAAAATCATGATCATCAAGATACAATTCCTTAATATACTCAAATCCTAGCAATTTAGTATTAAGAGTATTAAGAAGAACAAACCTTCACGATAAGGCATCGGCGACCACATTTTCCTGACCCTGCTTGTATTTAATCACATATGGAAAAGTTTCAATAAACTCAACCCACTTAGCATGTCTCCTACTTAACTTACCTTGGCCCTTCAAATGTTTCAATGATTGGTGATCAGTATGTATGACAAACTCTCGGGGCCACAAATAATGTTGCCAAGTCTCCAAAGCCCGCACGACTGCATACAACTCCTTATCATAAGTGGGATAATTAAGAGCTGCACCATTGAGTTTCTCACTAAAATAAGCAATGGGTCGTTTTTCTTGCATTAAAATGGCTCCAATACCTATTCCTGAAGCATCACATTCAATCTCAAAAGCTTTATTAAAATCAGGTAAAGATAGTAAAGGTGCTGAAATCAACTTTGATTTTAACAAGCTAAAAGCATTTTCTTGTTCTTCTCCCCACTTGAAACCCACGGTTTTCTTAACAATTTCAGTCAATGGAGAGGCTATCGTACTAAAGTCTTTGACAAACCTCCTATAAAAACTAGCCAAACCATGAAAACTTCTAACGTCTGTTATGGATTTTGGTGTAGGCCATTCTTGAATAGCCTTAACCTTAGCCTCATCCATTTCTATACCTTTCGCACTAACCACATATCCAAGAAAAACAATCCTATCCATGCAAAAGTCACACTTTTTCAAATTAGCATATAAGGACTCTTTTCTAAGCACATCAAGAACTTGTCTCAAATGACTTATATGCTCATCAATCTCCTTACTATAAATCAAGATATCATCAAAGTAAACGACTACAAACTTACCAATAAAAGCACGCAACACATGATTCATCAATCTCATAAAAGTACTAGGTGCATTAGTAAGTCCAAAAGGCATAACCAACCACTCATACAAACCATATTTAGTTTTAAAAGCAGTTTTCCATTCATCCCCTTCTTTCATCCTAATTTGATGATAACCACTTTTCAAATCAATTTTCAAAAATAATTTAGAACCATGTAATTCATCCAACATATCATCTAATCTAGGAATGGGATGTCGATACTTTACAGTGATGTTATTGATGGCTCGACAATCCACACACATTCGCCAAGTTTTGTCCTTTTTTGGAACAAGGAGCACGGGAACTGCACAAGGACTCATGCTCTCTCGAATGTATCCTTTCGACATCAACTCCTCCACTTGCCTTTGAAGTTCCTTAGTCTCTTCAGGATTGCTCCTATAAGCCGGCCTATTTGGTATAGATGCTCCTGGAACAAAGTCAATTTGATGCTCAATACCTCTAATTGGCGGCAACCCACTAGGAATGTCATCCGGAAAGATATCCTCAAATTCCTGCAAAAGAACTTTAACAACACTAGGAACACAAGAATCTAACTCATCTGAGTTAAAGAATGCCTCCTTATACACAAGTAAAATCATAGGCAAGTCAGAAAGATAGGCCTGTTTAAGATCATTAGATTTTGCAAAAAAATTAAGGTGTTTCCCCACTTTTTCTACACACTCTTCTTTTCTCACCCTTTCTTTCTTCTCTCCACTCATTTTCTCTCCACTCTCGGCCTTCTTTTCATTTTTTTGTTCTTGGCCATGACCCTCCCCTAATGTCCTAAGGGCCGAAACTTTGTTCCCTTTGGTTTTCAACTCATGGCTCACTTTCTTTTCTCTCTTCCTCACATCCTCACCATGTTGTTCAGGTTGTTTTTCCATTTTGGCCAAGTCTTTTTGTTCCTCCACTTTGGCCAAAACATGTTGCTCTTCTTCATAACCCTTCTTCAATTGAATTTGATCTTCATACACTTGCTTTGGTGAGAGTGGGGCAAGTGTATAAATCCTTCCATCCTTCTCTAATGAATACCTGTTCTTAAACCCATCGTGTTTGGCTTTTCTATCAAATTGCCAAGGCCTCCCTAGTAACAGATGAGTAGCATGCATAGGCACAACATCACATAACACTTCATCCTTGTATTTGCCTACTGAAAAATAAATCATCACCTGTCTATTCACCCTAACAACACCACATTCATTCAACCATTGAAGTTGATAAGGCCTCTCATGCTTTATGGTATTCAATCCCAACTTTCTAACCAAAGTAACACTAGCAACATTAGTACAACTACCACTATCAATGATCATACTACATACCTTATCATTGATTAGGCATCTAGTATGGAAGATGTTCTCCTTTTGTTGCTCCACATCATCCTCCTTAGTTTGAATACTAAGTGACCTTCTAACCACCAAAACTTTATCACCAACAGCATACTCTAAATCACTAGCATCCTCAAGTGGGGGGCATGTCATCACAATCAGACCCTTCACTAGTGGACACAATCTCTCCATCATCCCTTAGAATCATAATTCGACGATTTGCACATTCTGATGCATAGTGTCCCAACCCTTGACACTTGAAACACTTTATATCACGATTACGCTTCGGTTGAACTTCTCCCTTAAGTTTTTGATCATTGGCTGAAACCTGCTTCTTCATGGAGTTAGGTTCAACAACTTTAGAAGTCACCAAAGGCTTCGATGATGCATTACCCTCTCTCCTATAATTCATCTTCCAACCCGAAGAAGACCCCGTATAAGCTCCAGATCGTGTATTACCCTTCCTTTTCAATTGTCCTTCAACCTTAATGGATAAGTGTACTAACTCCTCCAAATCAACATATGATTGCAACTCCACAACATTGGCTATGTCTCTATTCAAGCCATTCAAAAACCTAGACATCGTAACTTCCTCATCTTCATTAACATTAGCTCTAATCATAGCCACCTCTAATTCTTTCTGATACTCCTCCACACTCTTATTACCCTGTGTAATCATTTGTAAACGATTAAACAACTCCCGATAATAATGTTTAGGAACATACCTCTTCTTCATTATTGTTTTCAACTCCTCCCATGTGCTGACTGGTCTTTCTCTATTCCTTCTTCTTTCTACCACCAATCTCTCCCACCAAACCATGGCATAGTCAGTAAACTCCACTACAGCTAACTTAACCTTCTTTTCTTCGGAGTACCTATGGATGTCAAAAATCATCTCCACCTTTTTTTCCCAATCTAAATAAGCTTCCGGATCAGTTTTTCCCTTAAAGGATGGGATTTTTAACTTAATACTACCCAAATTTCGGTCTATATCTCCTAAATCATCAAAATCCCCTCGATGCTCAAAATCCCTATGTGGCCGAATATGTCCCCTCCTTGGCCGATTCTCATACCTCTCTCCTCTATGTGTACGGAACCCACCACTACGGTTAAGATCATCCTCGGCTTCATTTGAAGAGTTTCCAGCAACACTCTCCTCTTTCCTAGCTTCTCTACCCCTTTTAATTCGTCCTCCATCAGACCTAGTCTCTAATTTTTCAATCCTATTCATCAGCTCACCAAACATCAATTCCATTTGTTATTGCATTCTCGAAAACCCATCTTCTTGGATTTCACCGATCTTTTGTGGCACACTATTAGAAGACATTTATTTTTTGAAACCTGCACGAAAATCGTTAGCAATAAAAAAAATCACCTCACGCACTCGTGTTTCACACAAATTTATAGGCTTTTCACTCGAATATGCTCTCTATGCCGTTTTCCACTCAAATTGCCTTTCTTTAGTTCTTGAGATCACTTAGCAACAATTCAGAAAAAGCGACCAACTAAGCAGTGAACTTATAAATTTGATATAGACTCTAGAAGCAAGAAATTACAAAACTAACAAAACGAAACTCGATACCAAATTCACGAATAGCAATGCAAATTTGTACGAATAATATGACGATATGAAGACACGAACAAAAAAAAAATCAGAAAAGAGCGAAATAATTTCGAATTATCAAGAACTAAGGATTTAATTCAAGAAAATTCCAGCAACTCAAAAAAAAAAATCAACTAAACTACCCAAATTGTCAAGGTACACAAACAAGACTACTAAGTGGAAGATTAACTAATTTCCCAATGCTAAGGTTTTCTCAAACATGTATTCGCCCAAAACAACAATAAAAGTGATTTTTCTTCTTCTTCTTCTTTTTCTCCTTTTCTTCTTTTTTTCTTCTTTTTTTTCTTCTTCTTTTTTTTTCTTCTTTTTTTTTCTTTTTGCTTCTTTTTTTTTCTATGTAGAAACAACCAAGATTTCAAGATCAAGCACCCCTTTTTTTTTTGGATCTATATATGTATATATTTCGGCAAGAACACTAACTTATAAATAAGTGTTCAACAAAGCAATAACAAGTAAGATCCCTATTTTTTTTTGGTGGTCGAATCTATCAAAAACAAAACAGGAAACAATAAAAACTCAAATTGAAGGATATAACCTGTGATTAGATTAGCTCTGATACCAACTGATGCGAACCCTAGCGGAATTTAATGGTATTCGCGACCCAAGATCAATCTAACCCAAGTTTATGGAGATTTGAATGAGCTTATCACAATGGAAGACTTGCTCCAAGGCAACAAGACTATAAACCAACTCAATCACAACGCCTACACCTGGAGACGAGCAAAAGAAATATAAATTAACAACAAAGAATGGTCAATTCTTTGAAGAGTTGAAAGTTCAATCATGAACCAAGATGAAGCAACCAAAGACGGCTACAATGCTGGAAAATATTGTTCAAAAAGTTCCCTAACATTATTCCTAAAGAGTATTTATACTCCAAGCCAAAACCCTAGTTTCCCTAATGGGTCTCACTTAAGCCCAAAATAAATAATAATCAACCCAAGATAAAACTAGCCCAAACTAATTAAAATAAATAAATAAACCAGTCTAGAAACCCAAACAAATTGTCTCCTCTCAAAATAATTAAAATTTGATAGCCCAACTAATTAAATAAGACAAGTTCGTTGTTTCCGCATTTTGTCGGGCAGCAGCAAGATCCAACTTAAAACGGATGGTTATCTCTCTTCTTAAATAATTAGAAGGTGTTCCATATACCGTTGGAAAGGTATTGAAGTCTAGTTTCCATACCAACTAGAATCACATCAAAATTCGATCTGTAGCTCCATTTATGACTAAAAGAGTAACCAAAGGTCAAACTGTCCGAATCTAGTCTTCTTCTCCCAATCCTTGTGTAATGGTCTTGGTTCCACCAACAAGCCCTTCTTGAACATGAATGAGATTAATCAAGGCTTGCTTTTTATTATTACAAATCCTCTTGAAGTCCACCTTAGCCCATGTATCTTGAAGAAGTCCATTGAAAGCTTCTTTGAACTTCTTAGCCTTAAGCCTAGTAACTGGACCAACTGGAACCTCCAATGGATCCTTTGATGGTTGGATCGCATCAGAACTGGATTCCCTTCATAATAGTTTTAGCCCTATATGTTAGCTTTCTAACAAGATAAATTTTGTACAAAACGGAGTTCTAGAACTCCAGTTATGGGGAAAATTCTGGGCAGAGGTCGAAATCCGACCTCTGCTGACAGTTTTGAGAAAAAGGGGAAAGGAGGTGGGAGGTCGCGAAACGATGTAGTGAGATGCATTAAAGGAAAAGAAACAATTTATGCTTGAAAATGGGAGTTTAGAAGGATATTTTTAATGTCAAAAGTTATAAAACAATAACAAATGAAAAGGCATATTGAATTGTCTCGGTGGGGTTGTTACAACATGTGTGGTTTGCGTTCGTTGCCAAAGTGTGTATGTTGAACTGGAAATTCATGCTTGTCATGTGCTGGAAATTTGATGTGTATTTTGTTGAGAATTACATGAGTGTTTCGGCTGAAATTGTGGAAGGAGTTTTGCATGCTGAAATTAACAATTTTAGGATATGAAGGGGTAAAATGTGGAACACTTGTGTATGATCATATGAACTCTTGAAATGAGTGTAGTGACGGATGTAGTTCAAAAATGCAAGTGTACTGATTTATGACCATTGATGTCGTAGGTGGTGCGGCGGGATTGGATCATCGTCAAGACAAGCTCAGCCTACAAGTGGAATAGGTAGGTGACTTTTACACCCCCTTTACATTCGTTGCATAGGGTATTACTCTGATACGAACATTGTCCTATTGCGTTATGGTTTATATTAAATGATCAAATACTGAAATGTCGATAAAAATATTGATTAGCTTCGGCTAATGGCACCCGAAAGGGTGACCGGAACAAAATATTGATTAGCTTCGGCTAATGGAATTCGAAGGGATGACCGGAACAAAATATTGATTAGCTTCGGCTAATGGCATTCGAAGGGATGACCGGAACAAAATATTGATTAGCTTCGGCTAATGGCATCCGAAAGGGTGACCAGAATAAAATATTGATTAGCTTCGGCTAATGGCATCCGAAAGGGTGACCAGAACAAAATATTGATTAGCTTCGGCAATGGCATCCGAAGGGATGACTGGGACAAAATATTGATTAGCTTCGGCTAATGGCATCCGAAAGGATGACCGGAATAAAATATTGTGATTAGCTTCGGCTAATGGCATCCGAAGGGATGACCGGGGCAAAATATTGATTAGCTTCGGCTAATGGCATCCGAAAGGGTGACCGGAACAAAATATTGATTAGCTTCGGCAATGGCATCCGAAGGGATGACCGGGACAAAATATTGATTAGCTTCGGCTAATGGCATCCGAAAGGGTGACCGGAATAAAATATTGTGATTAGCTTCGGCTAATGGCATCCGAAGGGATGACCGGGACAAAATATTGATTAGCTTCGGCTAATGGCCTCCGAAAGGGTGACCGGAACAAAGTATTGATTAGCTTTGGCTAATGGCATCCGAAGGGATGGGTGGGACAAATGATGATTAGCTTCGGCTAAAGGCATCCGAAAGGGTGACCGGAACAAAGTATGGATTAGCTTCGGCTAATGGCATCCGAAGAGATGGCCGGGACAAATGATGATTAGCTTCGGCTAAAGGCATCCGAAAGGGTGATCGGAACAAAGTATTGATTAGCTTCGGCTAATGGCATCCGAAGGGATGGCCGGGACAAATGATGATTAGCTTCGGCTAATGGGATCCGAAAGGGTGACCGGAACAAAGTATTGATTAGCTTCGGCTAATGGCATCCGAAGAGATGGCCGGGACAAATGATGATTAGCTTCGGCTAATGGCATCCAAAGGGATGGGCCGGGGCTAAGATTATGGTGGTTAGAAAAGAAAAGGTGGTACAACTATAAGCATGACAAGTTAATTTCATCAAGACTGTGTGATCATTGATATTATTATTATCACTAGATAATTTCCTTCCCTTAAATGTTTTATACTGCTACAGGAACCCCACATCCACGAGATGTCTAGGGAACCGATGCACGGGAACCTATTTTTACAAGAAATCATGTAGATGAAATTTAACTCAAAATGTATTTTGTATAAATCAATGTAATGAATGCCTGACTGGTAATAGATCTTTTGTTTAAGTTCGTAATGACTAGGTGTAGGATAGGGATGTAAACCATGTTTATGTTTGTTTATTTCGATATGAAATTTAAATCATGCAACCAAAAGAATATGCGTTATGTATGATTTACCTTTAAACAAAATGTTCCATGTATGAATGGTATTTAATGAAGTGGAGGGAACCGGTCCGTTGATTATCGTCTCCATGTGCATTTTAAAAAAATAAATAAAAAAATAAATTTGGGAACTGTTACTGTTTTGGGATCGGTTATTGTTTTGGGATCGGTTACTGTTTTGGGATCCGTTACTGTTTTGCGAACGGTTACTGTTTTGGGATCGGTTACTGTTTTGGGATCCGTTACTGTTTTGGGAACGGTTACTGTTTTGAGATCCGTTACTGTTTGCTTGTGATTGAAAAAAAAAAATTCAGGTCGTTAGAGTTGGTATTAGAGCACCTGGTCTTGAGCCTGGGGATCAATTATAATGGCATTGCTGTGGTGAGTTTTGAAAAGTATTACTGGATGGTTCGAACCAGACAGCAAGCTAAGACTGACCCAACCCCTACATAAGGAAGGGGGTCGAGTTTACATTATAACAGTATGAAGGGGATTTCGTGGCATTTACTATGTCTTATATACCTATAATATTGGTTCATTTCAAGAGGGGATGGAAAAATACATGTATATATATGTGTGTGTGTGTGTGTGTGTGTGTAGAAAGAAACAAGCTAGTTGATATCGGCATTACCGATACGTTGGTGGTGAGATATAGAATTTGATTTGCTATTCGATTTCAGAATAGTTAATGATATCGGCAAAATTTATAGACTTGATTAGCTTTATGAGATGAAAGCTAATGATGTCAAGAATCCTTGACATCGGCATACTCTAAAACCTCCTAAGGAAAAGAAAACGGGTAAAGGAAAGGTTATAAAAAATTCCATTTCTCGACGAGCAGATGTTTCTTCAGCGGAGGCATCTGAAGGCGAGAGGTAAACCAATATACCTTCCCCAGCAGCGCCGATGGATGCGTCGAACTTATTTTTAGATTATGCTTTTATGGAACATATAGTATAGGCTGTGGCGGTAGAGGTGGCTACAGGTGTTTCAAGTGTAGTCCCTAGAATTGAGTGAGTCGTTATATAGTATAATGGGTAAAAAGATATACAGGGAATGGGTTGTAGAACATTCTCAAGAGAAAAGAGGTAGGGTTTTTAGCTGGGGAGACCTCCTTTTCAAAAAAAAAAACAAGAAGAAGAAGAAAGAAAGTGGAAGAATGCACATATGTCAGGTAGTTTCAAAAGAGAGGTGGAAGTTTCACCCATGGAAGTAGTTCAGGAAGATTCAGACAGACTGGTGGAACAGGACCCTGGGAGGACAAGTCAGACAGGGAGTCATGACTACTTAGGGGCCTACAGAGCAGAGGGGACCCGTGTATCCTTTGTGTTAGAGGTGTGAACAAAGACACCCGGGGGTTTGTTCTACGATGCTAGGATGATGCTATATCTGCAGAGGAGAGAGGCATCGATGGAAGGAGTGTCAACATGTGGGTAAAGGGTGTTATTGTTGTGGAGACACGAGGCATTGGAAGAAGGATTGTCCTCGTAGGACTACTGAGGGAAACCAAAGTTAGAGGATCGATGTTCAGAGTCAGCAACAGTCGGTTACGATTGATCGACCTGATAGACCTACCTTATCAAGGATAAGTGCTACTCAAGGGAGGTCCAGGTTTCAGGAGGGAAGAGTTCACGGTCGGGTATATCATGTGACTCAAGAGGATGTGGGAGCTATGCCTGATGTTGTAGCAGGTACAATACAATTAAATACAATGCAATTTTATACCTTGATTGATCCTGGAGCTAGTCATTCATTTATATCATGTAGAATTGTGGAAACATTGCATGTGGTGCCTCACAAGTTGCGGATAGGGGTGACAATTAGTACCCCTATTGGAAAAGAAAAGAAACATAAATATTGATGATATCTATAGAGGAGTGAAACTATATATTGAAGGGTTGGAATTGAGTGTAGACCTTATGTAAATAGAATTATATGACTTTGACTTGATTTTGGGCATGGATTTGGTTAAGCAAACATAGGGCACAAGTGGACTGTTTTATCAAAACAATGACTATCCAGGGAGTAGGAAATAGGAATGTTGTATTTAAAGGAGATAGAAAAGTTCTTCCAAATTGTATGATTTCAGTCTTAAGGGCTGGAGGGTTAAGGAGGAAGGGTTGTCCTGTTTGGTTAGCTCATGTAATAGAGACAAAAATGGGTAGTGTGGACTTGACTAGTATTTCCATTGTTAGGGAATTCCAGGATGTTTTGTTTTCCGAAGAGTTAACAGGATTACCTCCAGTTTGAGAAACTGAAGTTTCCATAGAAACTATCCTTGGAAATTCCCCAATAGCTTGATCTCCCTATCGGATGGCACCTGCAGAATTGGCTGAACTGAAGGTCCAACTTCAGGAGTTAATAGATAAGGGATTCATTTGGCCAAGTAACTCACCTTAAGGAACTCTAGTATTGTTTGTAAAGAAGAAGGATGGTACCCATTGACTATGCATAGATTATCGACAATTGAATAAGGTGATGGTAAAGAACAAGTATCCACTTCCACAAATAGATGATTTGTCTGATCAGTAAAACGGTGCTAAGGTATTCTCTAAGATAGATTTGAGGTTGGGGTATCATTAATTGAGAATTAAAGAACAAGATATTCCGAAAACAACATTCAGAACCCGTTATGGACATTACGAATTCTTAGTGAGGCCTTTTGGGTTGATCAATGCACCAACAATGTTCATGGATCTGATGAATTGAGTATTCCAACATTACTTGGATCAATACATGATGGTATTTATCGATGGTATCTGGGTATATTCTAGCTCATATTCAGAGCATGAAAAACATTTGCGGGTCGTGTTACAGACTTTGAGGGAGAATAAGTTGTATGCAAAGTTGGATAAGTGTGAGTTATGGCTCAAGGAAGTGGTATTTTTGGGCCATGTAATTTCTGCAGAAGGAATGTTCGTGGATCCAAGGAAGATAGAGGCTGTGTTGAAATGGGAAAGGCCTACTAATGTGATAGAAATTCGAAGTTTCTTGGGTCTCGCAGGATATTACCGGAGGTTTATTGAGGGGTTATCCACCATAGCATCACCTTTGATCAGACTAACTCGCAAAGAAGTCAAATTTGTTTGGTCGGAGGAGTGTGAAAGGAGTTTTCAAGAACTAAAGAAAAGGCTCACTTCTGCTCCTGTGTTGGCCCTTCCATCAGGAACAAAAGGGTTTGTGGTATATAGCGATGCTTCAAAAAGAGGTTTGGGATGTGTACTGATGCAACATGGTTGTGTAATTGCTTATGCTTCCAGACAATTAAAGCCACATGAGGAGAATTATCCAGTTCATGACCTAGAACTTGCAGCGGTAGTGTTTGCTCTAAGAATATGGAAACATTATTTGTATGGGTCACAAGTGCAAGTCTTCACGGATCATAAGAGTTTGAAATAATTGATGTCGCAGAAGGAGTTAAACATCCGCCAAAGAAGATGGGTGGAGTTAATAAAAGATTATGATTGTGTGATTGACTACCATCCTGGTAAGGCTAACATTGTAGCAGACGCTTTAAGCAGAAAAGGGTAAAGCAATTATGAATAACATAGAAATTAAGAGACAAAGAAGTATAGTGGAAATGAGAAAAATGGGTTTGTGGCTGAGTCTGGGTCCTAAAGGGTCATTGTTAGCCCAGTTAAAAATCCGATATGTTCTTCGAGATAAAGTTTTGGAGGCTCAACAAGTAGATGAGAAGGTAAGGAAGATCAAGGAGAATGTGAACCAAGGTATAGAAAAGTCCTTTCAGGTGTTATCTGATGGACTAATAGCTATGGAAGATGAATTTATTTGCCAATAATGAGATCTTGAAAGATGAGGTATTGAGAGAAGCTTATGAATCCCGTTTTGCTACCCATCTTGGAAGTACAAAGATACATAAGGATTTAAAGGAATATTATTGGTGGCCAAATATGAAGAGAGAAATAGCAGAATTTGTGTCGAATTGTGGGACTTGTCAACAAGTGAAGATAGAACACCAGAAACCTGCAGGGAAGTTACAGCCGTTATCAGTTCCAGAATGGAAATGGGAGAATATCTTTATGGATTTTGTGATAGGATTACCCAAGGGAAAGAAAGGTAATGATGCCATATGGGTTATTGTAGATCGACTAACAAAGTCTTTTGTTTTTGCCTATGAGAACGACAGACTCCATGGATAAACTAGCAAAATTGTACATAAATGAAGTGGTCAGACTCCATGGGGTACCGGTATCGATTGTCTCTGACCGAGATCCAAGGTTCACATCGAGACTATGGCCTAGATTCACAATGGGCATTAGGAACAAAGTTAAATCTAAGCATGGCATTTCATCCACAGACGGATGGGCGGTCGGAGAGAACCATTCAAACTCTTGAGGACCTTTTAAGGTCTTGTGTACTAGAATTTGGTGGAAATTGGGAAGATCACTTTCCATTGGTAGAATTTACTTATAATAGTAGTTATCAAACTACTATTGGTATGGCTCCATATGAAGCATTGTACGGGCGGAAGTGTCGTACCTCAATTTGTTAGGATGAGATAGGGGAAAGGAAGCTGTTAGGACCTGAAATGATACAACAGACAACTGACAAGGTACACGTGATTAGAAAGATGATTTAACCATGGAAGTTAAACCCATCAAGATTTTAGATCGGGATGTTAAGGTACTAAGGAATAAGAGAGTTCCATTGGTGAGAGTATTATGGAGAAGCTCACAAATAGAGGAAGAAACGTGGGAAAGAGAGTCTAAGATAAAAAAATAAGTATCAGCATTTATTTCCTGAAATAGGTACGTAAATTGAATTTCGAGGACGAAATTTCTAATAGGAGGGGAGAATGTAAACCCCCAGGAAATAAATGTAAGTGTTAAATTAAAGAAATAAATTAAAAGAGAAGGGGTGGGGTAAAAAGAAAACATTTAGAGGAAATGAGGGACCTTAGTGCAATAAGAGAAATTGAGGAGTATAAATACCCCTCTTTTCTCTCATTTCCAGCAATATGTGAGGGAGAAAGAGAAGGAGATAGTGATATTTTCTTGCTCAATTAAAGAAGAATTTCGAAATAAAAGTGAGATTAAGGGTTACTAAAACCTATAAACATCAAAAACCCAAGGATTGGGAGCATTATTGGAAGGGGAAAGTGGAAGGAAAGAAGTGTTTGGCCGACACTTGTAGGAAGAAAGAGAGGAGAGGAGGATATTTTGGTTTCACAAGCTATTAGGACCTTGAATCCCTCTTGGTATGGTGTTTCTTATATGCATTTAAAAGGTTCTTTACCTTATTATTTATGGGTGAATTGCATGACTTTTCTTTATGAATTTTGGGTTAGGGTTCTTGAATAAAAATTTGGGGGAAATGTTGAATTGTGTAAAAGTGATGAATGTGGCATGTAATAGGATGTGAATGTTGTGTAATGAATGGTTGAGCATGAAAAGAATGAGGGAAGTCTTGTTTCCCAAAGCCAATTTTCGGCCAAATGCATGTGTTGCAGAAATTAACAACTTGACAGATTCATGTCGTGGCTTTGAGAGAGCATTTGGGTGGTAAAACAAAGGAATTAGGGTCGGGTTCCTTCATAGGAGTTGTAGTTATGGATGTCTACTATCCAAGGAAACTTGTTTCACTTAAATTGGAATTTTATAACTCTAGTTAAGGGTCAGCTAACGTTACTGTGCAGGGCAGATTCTGCAGAACAGCAGGTCTGTCACATTTGAGATGCATTTTGTAAATTTTGGGGGAAGAAATGGGTTCTATTCCCTTCATAAGAGTCCCTATATGTTAACTTTCTAACAAGATAAATTTTGTACAAAACGGAGTTCTACAACTCCAGTTATGGGGAAAATTCTGGGCAGAGGTCGAAATCCAACCTCTGCTGACAGTTTTGAGAAAAAGGGGAAAAGAGGTGGGAGGTCGCGAAACGATGTAGTGAGATGCATTAAAGGAAAAGAAACAAGTTATGCTTGAAAATGGGTGTTTAGAAGGATATTTTTAATGTCAAAACTTATAAAAGAATAACAAATGAAAAGGCATATTGAATTGTCTCGGTGGGGTTGTTACAACATGTGTGGTTTGCGTTCGTTGCCAAAGTGTGTATGTTGAACTGGAAATTCATGCTTGTCATGTGCTGGAAATTTGATGTGTATTTTGTTGAGAATTACATGAGTGTTTCGGCTGAAATTGTGGAAGGATTTTTGCATGTCGAAATTAACAATTTTAGGATATGAAGGGGTAAAATGTGGAACACTTGTGTATGATCATATGAACTCTTGAAATGAGTGTAGTGACGGATGTAGTTCAAAAATGCAAGTGTACTGATTTATGACCATTGATGTCGTAGGTGGTGCGGTCGGGATTGGATCATCGTCAAGACAAGCTCAGCCTACAAGTGGAATAGGTAGGTGACTTTTACACCCCCTTTACATTCGTTGCATAGGGTATTACTCTGATACGAACATTGTTCTATTGCGTTATGGTTTATATTAAATGATCAAATACTAAAATGTCGATAAAAATATTGATTAGCTTCGGCTAATGGCACCCGAAAGGGTGACCGGAACAAAATATTGATTAGCTTCGGTTAATGGCATTCGAAGGGATGACCGGAACAAAATATTGATTAGCTTCGACTAATGGCATCCGAAGGGATGACCGGGACAAAATATTGATTAGCTTCGGCTAATGGCATCCGAAAGGGTGACCGGAACAAAATATTGATTAGCTTCGGCAATGGCATCCGAAGGGATGACCGGGACAAAATATTGATTAGCTTCGGCTAATGGCATCCGAAAGGGTGACCGGAATAAAATATTGATTAGCTTCGGCTAATGGCATCCGAAGGGATGGCCGGGACAAAATATTTATTAGCTTCGGCTAATGGCATCCGAAAGGGTGACCGGAACAAAGTATTGATTAGCTTCGGCTAATGGCATCCGAAGGGATGGCCGGGACAAATGATGATTAGCTTCGGCTAATGGGATCCGAAAGGGTGACCGGAACAAAGTATTGATTAGCTTCGGCTAATGGCATCCGAAGAGATGGCTGGGACAAATGATGATTAGCTTCGGCTAATGGCATCCGAAGGGATGGCCGGGGCTAAGATTATGGTGGTTAGAAAAGAAAATGTGGTACAGTTATAAGCATTACAAGCTAATTTCATCAAGACTGTGTGATCATTGATATTATTATTATCACTAGATAATTTCTTTCCCTTAAATGTTTTATACTGCTACAGGAACGCCACATCCACGAGATGTCTAGGGAACTGATGCACGGGAACCTATTTTTACAAGAAATCATGTAGATGAAATTTAACTAAAAATGTATTTTGTATAAATCAATGTAATGAATGCCTGACTGTTAATAGATCTTTTGTTTAAGTTCGTAATGACTAGGTGTAGGATAGGGATGTAAACCATGTTTATGTTTGTTTATTTCGATATGAAATTTAAATCATGCAACCAAAAGAATATGCGTTATGTATGATTTACCTTTAAACGAAATGTTCCATGTATGAATGGTATTTAATGAAGTGGAGGGAACCGGTCCGTTGATTATCATCTCCATGTGCATTTAAAAATAAATAAATAAATAAATAAATTTGGGAACTGTTACTGTTTTTGGAATGGTTACTGTTTTGGGATCGGTTACTGTTTTGGGATCCGTTATTGTTATGGGAACGATTACTGTTTTGGGATCGGTTACTGTTTTGGAATCCGTTACTGTTTGCTTGTGATTGAAAAAAAAATTCAGGTCGTTACAATTATGCTGACTTGACATGCCCCCCAAGTATTTTGTTTGTGCTTTTATCGCGACATGCCCCCCAGTATTTTGTTTGGGATTTCTATGTTGGGTTTTTAGTACTACCAACATGTTGAATTAATTTGCTATAGTGTACGAAAACCCTTTTTATGTATAGCCCCCCAGATTTGTTCGGGCGTCACTTGTCATTGAGGACAGTTTTGTAGATTATTATTTTTTATATTTTTTTTGCACTTGCCCCCAGTGTAGGGTGTGATCCTTGTCAGGGTTAATTATCAAGAAATAATTATTAGGCTCAAATAAGGACTGCAATGAATATTTGAGACTTTGTGAAGGCATATCAAAGATGGCCTTTCCTCATTTCAAAAACATGCAATCTGAATCAATAAGCTTTGCTTTTCCATGCGAAACAAGTTTTTGATTTTTTTTGGATTATTTGTTTGGCTAAGAGATTAGCTTTATTATGTGGGTTTTGATGGTATGAGATCACCTTTCAAAGAAATCCTTTGAATTCCCAAAACACATTTGTTAAACAAAAATCAAATTGGCATTTATTTTCGTACTAGAATTTGATTTGCCAAAAATCTTGTAGAAATCATGAGATCATGTATAATTTGGATGAAAGGGATATCAGGCGTGCTTGTGTTATTTAAACAATAAGCAAGAACAGATCGTAAACACAAGCAAATACATGATCACTGAAGAGAAATGTTTGCTTAACAAAAGTCTTGTGGCGTTACAAGCAAAATTGCCGACAAGTCAAAACAGGAATATAATGTGCAGGCATGACCAAAACAAAAAGGAAATCATGGAAGTAGACTTCATCTCCTGATATCGGCACACTCCCTTTCAAAAGCTTTTGCCGATGTCACTTTAATGGTGCGGACACTTGATATCCTATTTCCGTGAAGCCTAATTGGATGCAGGACCTGAATTTTCTTCGAATGTTATCCACCCCGCTTTAATCAATTGCATGAGCTTCTTCTTGAAAGCACCACAAGTGTGAATGCTATGCCCTGCAGCTCCAGTATGGTATTCGCAGGTGAGATCGGGTTTGTACCAATCAGGGTAAGGTGGTTGCAAAGGTGCCTGAGGTTCAGGAGCTACTTGCTTAATGCTTACCAACTTTTGATACATATCATTCAAAGGCAATGGTAGCGGAGGTAGCTGTTCTTTGATTTTCTGGTAATTTCTTTTTGGGAAGTTCTTAGGTGGATCTTTGGCTTGAAGATTGATGTTGGCAATTTCAGATGAAGGGTTATGGTAGTTTTGGAATTCTTTTTTCCTACCCTTATAGTCGTCTTCAAAATGCTCGACATCTTTTCTCTTGCCTTCAAAGCCTTTTTTCTCCATAGGTGCAGATATTCTTCCACTTCTAATTCCTTGCTCTATTCGCTCTGCCACGGCTACAGCATCCATGAATTGTTGTGCTGAACTGCCCATTACATGTTCGTAATAGGGCGCTTTTAGCGTGTTAGCGAATAATGTTACCATCTCTTTATCTAGAAGCGGAGGATGTACCTGTGCAGCGAGATCTCTCCATCTTTGAGCATATTCCCTTATGCTTTCTCTATCCTTCTTCTCCAAGTTGGACAAACTTGTTCTGTCAAGAGCAATGTCCATGTTGTACTTGTATTGCTTGATGAAAGCATCTACCAGATTTTTCCAGCTACGGATCCTGGTGTTGTCTAGTCTCATGTACCAATTCAAAGCTGCCCCACTTAAACTGTCTTGGAAAAAACGCATAAGTAGTTTTTCATCATGCACTACTTCTGCCATTTTGTTACAGTATGATTTTAGGTGAGTGATAGGGCATTGTGTCCCGGTGTATATGATAAATTCAGGGACACGAAACTTCTTCGGTATTACAACATTCGGGACTAGACACATATCTGTAGCTTGTACTGGGTCATATAAATTTACCCCTTCGATGATCCTTATCCTGGCTTCCAGCGTTGCCATCTTATCTTGGTCGATACCTTCTGATGCTTCTATAACTATTGAGGTTGGTGTAGGTGTCGGCACCGCTGATTGTACGAAAATTGGGTTTTGTTGCGGATCCTGAACTCCTGTCACCTCTTCTTGGTGGTTCGTTCTTTATGTTTGAGTAGCCGTTGTGGGTCTAGTTGAAGGACCCTTGCCAGAGGCATTTCTTAGTGCTTGCTCAAGTAAGCTGGTAAGACTAGCCACACTAGCTTTCAGAGAATCCAATTCTTCTTGAAAATGAGCATCGCGGTGTGCATGCTCTTCGTCCTCCATATTTCTCTGCTGGAGTCTAGTGGTAGGAGCTCTTCGAGGACCTATATTTTGACCTGCTGATGATATGCACAGTGATGGATGCATGTGGATGCAAATGCATGTATATACACATTAGGTAAATTATCAGAGAGTTTATACAGAAAGACAAGTTCTAAGTCATTACATGAGGGATAAGCTTTCTATCTGGTCTCAAAAGGTCTATGAACTGCCCAGTGACCGCCTCACGTGAAGGTGGTGTAGGGGTTTACAAGAAATGGATGGGGCACAGTATGACCGCCATTATCAAGTAAACACTCAATTCATAGTTGGACGTTTCACGAATCTGAACCCCGACTGAAAGTCATGAGGCAGACCGCTAATCCCCACCTAACTTAAATCTGGGTTTATTCAGGAAATTAAAATGCATGATGAAAAAGCAGTAAAATGCGTGTAAAAATATGAACTAGAGAGTAAACAATCAAACAACAAAGCTCAGTCCGGCTATGTCCCCAGTGGAGTCGCCATCTGTCGCGACGATGATTTTTCTACGCGCTTCGCGCCCCGTCATCACCCCTAGGTTTAGGGGGAGACAACGGCGCACGGTGAAAATGGGGTTGTTTATAGCCATAAAATTTACGACTATAATTATTAGGAGTCGCCACCTAGTATTACGGTCACTAGGAAACCTATTGGTCTGCGAGAGTCTTGGGTAAGGGGACTTGTTGTGCAAGGGGAAGATGCATCACTCCCAGTGCACCCTACCTAAGGTAAGCTGCATTGTTGTTTGATTGTTTTCCTAAGTTAAAATTTTTACACTGCATTTTCAAAAAATATATTTTTTTGTCTGCGGGTGTACTTTACAATGTAATTTTACACCGCAGTTACAAGTTTTTTTTTTATCTACGGATGTACTTTACAATGTAATTTTACATCGTAGTAAAAATCTTTTTTATCTACGGGTGTACTTTACAATGTAAATTTACACCTTAGTAAAATTTCTCTTTATCCGCGGGTGTACTTTACAATGTAAATTTACACCCTAATAGATGAATCAAAAATATTTATAATTATTTTTGATATTTTGGCCAAATTCCAACGGATAATCATAAACCGGTTACGATATCCAATTTTCGTTTCAAAATATGAGAAAGATGCAACATAATTTTTTACGAAAAATATGTATGGAAAAATCATGGAATTTGGCCGTATGAACAAAAACAAATACATTTTTTGTATTTTTGATTTTTTTGTAATAATAATAGTAGTAAAAAAAACAAAAATATTTTTTTTATCAATTTGTATTTTATTTTTATTTTTTTCTGGGCTGGGCTGTCAGCCACAGTGGGCTGATAGCCCAGCCTGAGTGGGCTGGGTTTCCAGCCCTCACGGGCTGGAAGCCCAGACAGGTGTGGACTGGGCTGTCAGCGTAGTGGGCTGGAAGCCCACAGGATCTGGGCTGGGCTTCCAGTCCTCACGGGCTGGAAGCCCAGATCCCTTAGAACTTGGGCCGGGCACAGAGCCCGGCCCATTCACGCGCAGCCCAGCCTGCATGAACAGTGGGGTACGTTCCACTGCATGCAGGCGTGAGGAAGAAGAAGCTGAACAGTGGTGTTTTTCGACTGTGATGAAACGTGTACCTGTTAGTACCGTTGGGTAGAGGAGGTCGAGGTGGTTCTTCCAGTCATGGTGGCGTCGTAAATGGAGGCCTCTGGTGGCCGGAGTGGTCGTCGGAAGGTGAGGGGCTGGCGTGGCTGTCGTCGGGACTGTCTCTGTTTCTTCGCCGGAGAGGACAGCTGAGCAGTTGGAGTTGAGGGGAGGCTGAAGGTGGTGAGAAGGGTGGTAATGGGTGAGTGAACGGCCTCCAACGGTGGAGAGAGAGAGCTCAACGGAGCTGGTTCTAGAGAGAGAGAGGGGCTGTTGAAACTGGAGAGAGAGAGAGCTGACGAAGAAGATGAAAATTAACAGATTTCACGTGGATCTTCCTCTGTATTCTCTGTTTGTTTCTGTGCAATTTTACGTGATTTTTCTCTCGTCAATCTTCTCTCTTTTCGTGACCTTTCTCTCTGCCAATTTCCTTCTTCTTTTTTTCGTAACTCTCTGTTCCCTTTCTCTTTTACGTAACTCTTTTTTTTCTTTTTTTCTTCTCTTCTCCCCCTTTGCTTTCTTTTTCTCTTCCACTCTCAGTGTTCTCCCAGTTTTTCTTCAGCTTTTCATTTCAGTCTTTTCTTTTATCTACTTAAAACTCCTCTCCCCTCCTGTTCTCATTCTCCTCCCCGTATTTATAGGGGCAGAGGCAGCTCTTGCCTCTGCCTCCTCTGCAAATTCGTTGCAGAGGCATTCTGCAGAGGGTGCAGCCTCTGCAAATTCGTTGCAGAGGCTGCCTCTGCAAAGAATTTGCAGAGAGGCCGTGGGTTGCCATGGCTGTATTGTTTTTACAATTTGGTCCTTTAATGTTTGATTGGTTCACTTACACGCCCAATTAGTTTTAAACTTTTAATTTTATGCAATTGTATCCCCGTTAAAATTTCAATAGCAACCTTAAATGTGTGCGCCTTTTTTATTTTGGTCTCTGGTTTCCGATTTGCGCGATTTAACCCTTAATTTCGCGCAATTGGTTGGAAAAATGCAATTCGGTCTCCGAAAACTCCAAACCTCTCAATTGCACCCAAATTAAGTTCAAGAATTTGATTTTTGATCGATTAAGCCCTTAATTAATTTGATGAGACCAATTTAAAGTATAATTAAGTCCTTGCACTTAATTAAATCCTTCAATTGGACCCTAAATTAATTCTCAAACATAATTACACTTTTAAATTGGCCGACGATTAAATCAAATTGGCCTATAAAAATATAATTATATTTCTCGACTTAATTTTTACACAGATTTATCCAATGGTAAATTATTTTTGCCTTAAATCTGTATTTTCCTCTATTTTAGGGTCAAAAGAGATACGATCGGACTCGCGAAAACAACCAAAATTTCCACATTGATTCTTCTAGTCTCGTTGGCCCTTTTTATTTTATTTTTGTTATTTTTTGGTATATTTTGGGGAGTCACCCAAAAATTGGGTGATGACAATTATCATAAACAATGTAATGATTTATTTATTGAAAAATATAAATCAATAAAATTTAGGGCATGCATCAAACCATCCGAATTGCTTAAAAAAAATTTAATCAAAACAAATTCCCAACCTCCAAAATCAAGTATTTTCTTTATTTTAATTTAAAATCGAATCACCTTTAGGGTTAGAAAATGAAAGTGTTTTATGTTTAGTGGAGCATAAGAAATTGTGATCTTTATTAGTCTCTATTTTATTTTGGCAATACAGCAAAGTTTTTTTTAACCAATGAAATTTAATAGAAGTGATAGTATTAAAGTCTTTATTAATCCCAAAACATTCTTCGCCATCAAACTTTTATCAAATTTTTTAATGTTAAAGCTAAGATATGTACCAGGACAATAATCAAAGCAAAGAAAAAAACAGGCTCTACTTTTAACAATAAATAGATTTATCTGTTTGGAAAAAAAATTGAAAAACATTTATTTTTATTTTTTATTTTAAATTAATTTTTTAGCATTTTTTGGATTATTTTGATGTGTTAATGTCAAAAATAATTTTTAAAAAATAAAAAAATATCATTTTGATGTATTTATAAACGAAAAATATTTTTAAAAACAACTTCAACTATAATTCCAAACAGATCCGAAGGATATTAATTAATTATCAAATGCATTCTTAGGTAGTTGTCTCATCACAGATTAAATGTTTGTTTGTGATCGTAGTTGTGGTTATATTTTAAAGTATTTTTTAATTAAAAAATATATTAAAATGATATATTTTTTATTTTTTATAAATTATTTTTGACATAAATATATAAAAACAATATAAAAACATCAAATTTTTTTAATTTAATATAAAAAACAAAAGTATTTTTTTTTAAAAAACAGCACAGTGACAAACAGGTTCTAAGCCTTAAGCCTCTAGTTAAATTAATTGACAAGATAAAGTGATGTACCACTGTCAACACTTTCCTGCCCGATTACTCTTGCCTTGGAAATGTGATATTCAAGAATATTTAACGTTCATTGTCACCCGCCTACCCAGCATGGAAGCCATCCCACATGAAAGGGATGTTAATTGGTGATTGGACGGTTATATTTCAAATTTGAAAGTGCGTGTAAGCTTCCTTTTCTTTTCGTGTTATACTAATTGTTGTTATATAAAGAAAAACTTTACTCTTTAAGTATACACGAGCGATATGCCTGTGCGATACGCTAGATTTTTTTTATCTATGTAGAAAATTAATTATTTTTATATGTATTATATTTTGCTATTTTAATATTTAATTAGTAAAATTATAATTGATAAAATCTGTATAATCGAAATGGAAAGTGGTTCGTATATTTTTTAATTGCAGATCATGCAGGTAATTTTTTTTTATGAGTTGTATTTTTTCCCCAGCAATATTAGATCCGACACATTATAAATAAAAATATTGTAATTTGTTTTTCCAGAAATAAACTTACATTTTTTGCGTGCTATAATTAGTTATTTTAAAATATGTTTAATTACTAAAATTGCAATAGATAAAATATGTTAGAAATGAGTTTTTTGCGTGGTATAATTAATATGTTTGCCCGCGCACTACGCTAGGGTGTTTTCTATGTAGAAAACCAATTGATTTTTTACATGATGTAATTAGCTGTTTAAATATTTAATTAGTAACATTATAATAGATAAAATATGTAATAAATAAAATTTTTCCCCACCTAAAAGGAATAGTGTAATCGAAATGGAAAGTGGTTCGTATATTTTTTAATTGTAGATAACTTAGGTAAATTTGTCAACTTTTTTTTTAAGTGGTCTTTTTTCCCAAATAATATTAGATCTGACACATTATAAATAAAAATATTGTAATTTATTTTTAAAAATAAACTGAATTTTTTTGTGTGCTATAATTACTTATTTGTCGTCTAAAAAGAACAGTGTAATCGAAACGGGAAGTGACTCGTATATTTTTTAATTGTAAATAATGTAGGCAAATTTGCCAACCTTTTTTTTTTATTTGTATTTTTCCCCCAGTAATATTAGATCTGCAATATTAAAAATCAAAACACTATAAATTTTTTTGCAAGAAATAAACTTGAACAAAAGAGCACAAAATTAAAATTTGGAGCCAAATATTTTTTTAATTTTATAGGATTTATTCATTATATTATTATATTAAATATATTTAAGAATACTGATATATATTTTTTTTCCTTTAAAAAATCCTAGGCCATTTTTTCTCTCTCTATATATATTTTGAGGCGATAATATTCAATAAATATTAAAACATATAATTAGTTTCACATACTTTAATTTGACATAAATATACAAATATGTAAATAATTTGACATACTTTCAATAATATATTTAATTTAAAGCACAATCCTAGGTCATTTTTTTCTCTCTCTATATATATTTTTAGGCGATAATATTCAATAAATATTAAAACATATAATTAGTATCACATATTTTAATTTGACATAAATATACAAATATATAATTAATTTGACAAACTTTAAATAATATATCTAATTTAAAGGACAAAATTGAAGTAAATTAAAACATTAAAATTCAATAATCTAAAACAAAACCGGAAATTAAAAGAATTGGGACTGAAATAAAATTGAAATCCATAATTAACTTGCATAGAAGGATACAATTGACAGAAATCAAACTTTGATACTGAAAATATTAAGGATTTATAAATAATTTGCATTGAAGGATGAAATTGAAATAAATCAAAACTTTGATACCAAAAAGCTTCATCATTCCAGCCCAATCTGCAAAATTAAAAGCATGAGGACCCAATTGAAACTCAAATATATAATCAATTTCAATTGGAGGACGAAATTGAAACAAATCAAAACCTATATAATAGAAATAAGGGCCAGAAAAACAAATTATAACGTTCAGGGACTGAAATGAAATTTGGCAAAAAACAGTTGCGCTGACGTTAGCTGGCGCAGGCAGGGGAGAGAAATTGAGGGGGGAAATTAAAACCACCATTGACACGTCTCTGGACACCATAGTGTCACACGCGCCGCACCAAGTGGAAGAGCACATGCCGGAAAATCATTCTAGATGCCGGTTGGGCATTTTTAGACGCTGGAGGGATGCTCACGCGCTGTCCGCAACACGTGTGCGCGTGGAAATGAACGGCGTGTCCAACAACGTGCCAACAGTTACCCGCCAAAAAAAAAAAATATATTGGCCAATTACCGGAACGCCCCTACCTCACAGGCGTTTTTTTGTCTTTTTGGAGGGACAAAACAGATATTGCACTATTCACTAAATTATTATTCAAATAAAAAACCCGGTCAGATGAACCGAGCCGGACCGGACCAAAACGGTCAATGATCATTGAGCCCCTGAAACCGGCGGCTTTTTTTGTTTTTTTCGAGGGGTTTTTCATTAATACACTGTTCATTAACGGAAAAAAAAAGAGAGAGAGGACATACACCCGCGAAGCACCGAGTCAAATAACCAATGAATAGTGCGAATGAGTCATGGTGAACAGTGCCAGAACAGTAAAAGACCGATGTCTTTTAGTGTTTTGTTAATAGGTAATCTCTATTAAAGAAATAGTTATATTGTGTCACTTAAACATTGTAATACTAGACTTAAATTATTGTATATTATAATAGTATAATTAACATTTTATCTCTCAGTACACAATAAAATAACTATATTACCCTTAAATAAGTAAAAAAAAAACAAGAGTTGTCGGCGGGGTATTTCTAGTTTTTCATTTTTTTTCAAAACAGTACAAATACAGATATGTCATAAAAATAACAAAATCCAAGAGGTGGGTTATAAGGGTATATAGATAATTTAATATTTTATATTATTTTTATCTGTAAAATATTGATGGTGCGTGCGGTTTTCTTCCTCACGCTCCTTTTCACCGTGGCGCATGCGGCGTCGTGCAGTGGTGAAAAATATTCATTTGGAATCTCAGCAGATGCGCTGCCATGTCCTTTTCCACATGGTGATGCATGTGGCGTCGCACGGTGGCTGAGCACATGACAATGGTCAATCATTCTTTTTTTCTCTTTTCTCTCTCCTGCAGCCTAAATTACACAGAAGTCCTCTTGGTTTATTGTATTTTCAGTTAGTCCCTCCTCTTTTGATTGTTTTGTGAGATCCTGATTTTTGTTATAGAAGTTTAATTTGATTCAATTTTGTCCTTTAATTGAAATTGAGTATATATTTGTCTTTCAATTTTACCCTTATTCTTTTTAGTTTTGATTTGGTTTTAATTCCTTTAATTTTTCGAGCCTTCTGAAATAGTTCATATATTTTGTCCATGTTTATATGTACTTAAATTTTAATTTGTATTGGTGATCATTTAATAATTGATATTTCTTCTTTTCTCCCTTTGTTCGTTTTGTTTTAGTTTAATTTATTTATTCTTGAGGTCAAATGATTTTTTTAAGCTAATAATATTTATTTATTTGTTATTTTTTTAAATGTCAAATGCTTTTTTTTGTAAAAGTTTTTTAGTTTTTTTATTCTTCGGGGTAGTTTTGTTATTTACATTATTTATGTGATATTAATAATAAGTTTAGGTTTTTTTCTTGCTTACTCTTTTGTTAATGTTTTTGGTTTTTTTATTTTTAGAGTAATTTAATAATTTTTAGGTGTTATAATCATGGTAATAATAATGACATTACTAATCATAATGATAATAACAATATAATTTATTGTAATGGTTATAGTGTTTATGGAGTTAATAATTATAATTTTGATGATGATAATAATAATAACTCATAAAATAATATGAAGAATATTAATAATGATAATAATACTAATTATGATTTAAATAATATTAATAAAAACATTAAAAAAGAAGGTAAACCTAGACAAAATGATGCTAAATTTTTTAACATGTAAAAAAATATTAATAGTACTGTTTTATGATGCTATACATCTAAACAAAATAATCAACCTAGGCAAAATGTTTATTAGGAAATGTAAAAAAAACTAATTATAGGATGATATTTTATGTTTTATACTAATATTAAATAATATAATTTTAAAGAAATAAGGTAAAAAATTAAATACAATATTGAGTCATAAAATTTTTCAAATCATTAATCCGGGATATTAGAGTTGAAACATTATATGTAAAGAAATTGCAAAACTTAATTCTTAATAAATACAAAATATAATGATAAATTACTTCAATTATTAGTCTCATTGTTATTATTATCATTGAAAGTAAAACCAAACACAATATTAACAGCATTGAAAATTATTATTTTAATATAAAAAACAAATAAAATAATTGTAAAAATTTAAAGGACAAAAGCAAAATTAGTATTATTATCATTATAAGACATTACCAGACCATCGAACATAATATAAGTTAATTTATTAATTTCTTTCATGTGTGCTAAAAAAACTTTTGGTTATTTAGTTTGTTTTTATATATTCATTTTATTATGGATAAAGTGTTGAAAATAATGATAACAATTATTTTTAAAGTTTTTTTCTTAAAAATATGTTAGACTAACTATATATTTTCGTATTTATTTAATATTAACATATGAAAATATAAAAAATTCTGAACTAAGATTTTTTTAAATATAAAATTAATTTAATCTAATTATTCTTAAATACATTTAATATAATAATATCAAGAATAAATCTTAATATTTATTTAATTTTTTTTTAAAATTAAAATCACTTTAAATTAAAAATATTTTTTTGAACAAGTTCAAATGGATTAAGGAAAGGGATATTTACAGAAGGGCCTGCTTACCCGTCCAAACGGCTCGGGCAAAGGCAGGGAGCGGCATTCCGCTAAACAAAAGAAGAACAAAAGCTTAGCCTAGAAGAAGGCAATCCATGGCAGTGGCCCAGCCACAAACCCCAGGAGCCTTAAAAGAAAAGGAAAAAAGGGAGCCCAACCCGAACATCAGGCTAACAACAAAGCTCAAACAAAGAAAAAAACCCATGAAGCCCGCGAGGCCCTAAACAACAAAAAGGACCCCGATGAGGCCTTACCCCTTCCAAGCCCGAGGGAGAAGCAGATCCCAGCCCCTGAAGAATCAAATATTCCATTTGTTCCTGAAGTATTCAGGAATGAGCCCCTTATAGTTCATTAAGAGCAGACGGATTTGCATGATAATTTCATGCGCAAGAATTCCTTCTGGCTTTCGACGGTCTTGAAACACCCTGCAATTTCTCTCCGTCCACAAAAAATACACTGTCGTGGATAGCGAGTGTCTCATTAAGAGATTTCTAAACCCCTTCTTAGTACCTATAGCAGTTGCTCCCCAGTTCAACAACTGCCCCCATTGAAGATTCGGCCAATGCAAATTAGTTTGAGTTGAGATGCTATGCCAAACTCCACCTGAGTATCCACACTGAAAGAAGAGGTGGGAGTGCGATTCTACTTCATTACCACATAGAACACATTGATGACTATCTGCTATATTTCGCATGTGAGGTCTATCCATAGTAGATAACCTTCCCATAGAAGCTAGCCACAAAATAAAAGCATACCGAGGTACACAACCTGAGTACCAAATGAGGTCATGAAGGGGATTATTTTGTTTCTTTTTCCTCACCATGTTCCATGCTGAATCAATCGAGAATTTCCCCCCTGCTTGACCTGTCCAGACAATGTGATCATCCTCATGAGAGTTAGGCTTGAAGTTAATTACATTCCAAATCTGCTGCAAATCCGAGTGCCCAGTTGGAAAATTCCAATCCCCACTCCTGATTATATCTGCAACCTGAGAATTCCAGTTTAAACCTGTTGAAGCTATGGTTGTTGCTGGGAGACAGTCAACAATCCTACCTCCATCAGGCAACCAATAATCAAACCACAAGGACGTTGACTCTCCGTTCCCAATTTTGGAAATAAAAAGGCCTTTACACCAGCTCCTGCTATCCATAATCTTACGCCAAGCCCAAGAAGCTCGGGAAGGGGCGCTAGCTTGCCAAATGCTCTTGCCCCTAAGGAGAGTTTTCCGGACCCAGGAGGACCATATAGAGATGGGATTGGACAGGAACCGCCAAATATGCTTCGCCATTGCTGCATTGTTCCAGTCTTGGATCCTTTTAATGCCAAGCCCACCCTCTTGTAACGGATAACATAAGCTTTTCCAGCAAACCTTCGCGCCATTCATCCCCATTGCTGGGCCCTTCCACAGAAAACGAGACATTATCATTTCAATTCGCTGAGTGACAGATGCCGGGATGATAAAGATGCTAAGCCAATAAACTTGCATTGAGAATATAGTGGATTTAATCAACTGAAGCCTCCCAGCATAGCTAAGAGAAGCTGAAGTCCACAGCTTGATTCTCGTTGTAATTTTATCCACGAGCAGGTTACAATCACTGCTTGTTAGCCTCATAGTGATCAAGGGAACTCCCAAATAATGCACTGGAGGAGTCTTCAAATGGAACCCTAATATAGTTTGGATGCACTGTTGCTCATTAAGGTCTACTCCTGATAGAAAAAGGGAACTCTTAGCTTGATTAATGCTAAGCCCAGACTGAATCATGAAGGTTTGGAGAGCTTTATTAGTAATCCTGACCGAAGTCTCATCCGCCCGACAGAACACCATCAAATCATCTGCAAAACAAAGGTGGGTAATGTTAGTAGCTTTGCACCTCCAATGGTGGCGATATGCTGGATTTCTAGAAGCCTCTTGCATCTGCCCATTCAAATCCTCCATAGCCAAAACAAAAAGGTACGGAGAAAGGGGATCCCCTTGACGAACTCCCCTAGATGCCGAAAACCAACCATGCAGATCACCATTTATGCTTATAGAGAACCGCGGAGTGGAAATACACTCCATAATCCAATTAACCATAATTGTAGGGATGCCAATCTTCGTCAGCCCTTCATGAATGTGATCCCATCTGATGGAATCAAAAGCTTTCCGCAGATCAATCTTCAAGGCGCATCGAGGGGGGCTTGTCTTGAGGTGATAATTGTGCAACAGCTCTTGGGAGAGCATAATGGCATCAACAATGCTCCGGCCTGGAATAAAGGCTGTTTGAGCTGGGCCAATTTTCTGCTCTAAAGCTTTTTTCAGCCTTAGCACCAAGACTTTTGAAATAGTCTTGTATATGACGTTGCAGCACGATATTGGCCTATAGTCATCCAGAGAACTCGGGTTTTCCACCTTGGGAATGAGAGCTATTGTTGTGGCATTTATGCATTTCGGCATGGCATTGGTCTGAAAGAAATAATGAATAGCAGCCTTGAAGTCTGCTCCTATAATGTTCCAGCATTCCTTGAAGAAAATCGCCGAGAATCCATCCGGCCCAGGAGCTTTATTATCAGGAATTGAAAACAAAGCTGCCTTGATTTCACCATCTGAAATAGGAGCTGAAATTTCCCTTTGCATGGCAGCATTAATAGGGGAGGGAAATCTTCTTTCAGTGCTACCCGAATCAGCCCTAGCATTCAATAAACTCCTGAAATGATCTGCCGCTAAAATCCCCATCTCCTTATGGCCGTGAATCTCATGCCCTTCTTTATCTGTCAAACTGATAATCGTGTTACGAGCTTTCCTGTGCAAGACAGTTTTGTGAAAGAAGGTCGTGTTCCTATCTCCGAGAGTGAGCCATTGAACTCTTGACTTCTGCCTATAGAATGATTCTTCATCCTTGGAAAGCTTCTGATACTCTCTTGCAGCCTGCTTCTCCATACATTTTAGCTCATTAGACACAGGGTTTTGATCAAGCATAATCTGCGCATTGTCCCATGCAGCTTTAGCCCCCAAGACCCTCCTGGTTATGTGAGTATGGTTGTACTTGTGCCAATTCTTGAGACTGATTTTGACCCATTGAAGCTTTGTGGTTAATCTAAACATAGGATTACCGTGGGCCTGCTGGTGCCAAATTCTCTCAATGTGAGGCAGAAAATCCTCTCTTTCAGTCCATAAATTTAGAAACTTGAACCTGGGCCTCGGCTGGAACTGGCCACGCTTGATGTGCAATAATATTGAGCTATGGTCCGAGACACTCCTGGGCAAGAATTGGGCATAGGCCTCGGGCCATTTTCCCGTGAAAGTTGTGTTGGATATGACCCAATCCAGCTTCTTCAAAATCTGATTGTTCAACTCTTGGCAATTATGCCAAGTGTATTTTATCCCTTTGTAAGGGATCGAGTGCAACTCTGCTTGATGCAGACAATGACTAAAGTCTAGCTTTTGACCACCCCAATGCCTATCACCTCCTTCACTGTCCGTGACCTTCAAAGTAGCATTGAAGTCCCCCATCAGAATCCATGGTCTTGACTGAAACGCACCATGATAACTTCGAATGTAATTCCAGACCTCTTGTCTTGCTGCTGCAGTGTTAAGGCCATAAATGAAGCTTATATTTATATCAAAAGACTGATCGACTGAGACTACTCTGAACGTAACCCACTGCTTGGAATTGTGAAGACACTGAGCATCATACCACACAGGATCCCAGCCCACAATGATTCTAGCAGCCTCCCCGTCAGAGGCATTAGAAGCAAACCTCCAGTTACTCAATTTCAATCCTTCCTGTAAGCTGGCCATCCTAGCAGCATTCACTTTAGTTTCAATTAAACTAAATAACCTTAACTTGTTTTTTGTTATCCATTCATGGACAATTTTTTGTTTTTGGAAGCCATTAATGCCTCTAATATTCCAACAACCTATTGTAGACATTTATTAAAATTAAAGAGATGGGAGAGGACCTTCAGAGGCGGTATGCCTCCTTCTGGTTTTTCCCCCTTTCTTCTTCCTCACTTTTGTGAATGTCGTGGGGGATTTGTCTCTAGAAATTGCACTGCATTCATCCACAGCGTTCGTGCCACTGGACTCCTCTTCATTCAAGGAGAAACTCTTGCTCAGCAAGGATGTTGTCTCATTCACCGTGCCCAAAGGTAGAGAGTCCACCTTGGCTTTTCCTTTCAAAAGTCTGACTTCTTCTTCTTCGGAGCCTTGACCTTCTGTCCTCGGGGAAGGTTTCCCTTCAGCATTAGCCACCTTGCTAACACCACCCGTAGGGACCCCATCTTCATTATCAGCCGCCTGGTCTCCCTTCTATTTAGGGTTTCCATTTTCATCCCATCTTTGATGTGTTGTGTGGGTCGTCTCTTTTCTTGTTAGTTCTACAGCCTTGGTCTGCTTATGCGTGCCCACAGTATGGGACTCAAGCTCCTTATGACCTTTCTCTGAGATGGAAACCATGGACCTATCCCCCTTCAACCCCGCATCTTCTTCCCCAGCTTCCACTGGTTGCTTGCAGGAATGGCCAAATAGCTTGCACTTCTCACAGCGAGAAGGTTTCCATTCATATTCAACTTGGATATTCAAGGGGGCTTCAGAAAAAGGGGTTGTTATATTGAAGTTATGCGTGAAAGGCAAAGCTGCATCTATTTCAACACAGACCCTCGCATAATCAAGCCGTGAGCAACAAAATGTTTGTTCATCACAAGAGAGTGGCCTCCCGACCATGCTTGTGGCCACACTCAACCCTTTCCTAGACCATAGGGTAAACGGCAGCCCATGTAATCGTATCCACACAGGCAACTTGGATATACGATTCTTGTCAAAAACAAATCGAGGGTGCCATTGTTGTAAAATTATAGCCTTTCCCCTAAACATCCAAGGGCCCCGTTCGAGGATAGCTTGCATCTGGTCTTCCGTTTGAAAACGAAATATCCAAAATCCACTCGCTGTGGACATGACCGATTCCAGTTCGCTGGTTTTCCAAACCCTGTTGGCCACCTTTGTGACTGTATGATAGTTCATTCGGAACCTGGGGAAGAAACCCACCATGCAGCGGCTCCACTGCTCGGCATTTTCTGTGAGCATGTCCATTGTAATTTCTGGTTGCCTTCCATCTTCGCTACGTGGAATGGGTTCCAGCGTGAACCTGGTGCTTGCTTCAGTAACCTTAACACGATCTGCCCATGTTGTGGTCTCGGGTTTCGAAGGAAAATTTTGGTTGTCTTTTAGGTTTGTTGGCCGCCATGTCAGCTACTGTTTGAATAGAAAATTGTTTGTTGATGGTGAGAAGACGTGTGGCGGTCTCTTCAATCTGAAAAGTTGAGGTTTTTTGGTAACAGGGATGGAGGTTTACGAGGCTTGGCGGCTAGGTATTGTTTAATGGGTAAATCAAAGTTTTGGATTTATTTGAGCGCCCAGGTGGTGGCCCAGGCTAGATCAGAAGGCTAAGGGAGGGTGGATGGGATGTGTTTTTCCGAAGGCAGGTCCGGCAAGAAGGTTGGCAGTGACGGCTAGGGCTGTGAAATTTTTCCTTGAGAGCACTTCTCACTAGTTTCTCTCACATCGTTTTGGTTTAAAATTAAATTAAAAATATATCAAGCCACACATAGACAAAAACAGATGAGCGAAATCACAAAGATAATAAATCACTAATAACAAAATATTCACTATACGTGCATAAAAGAGAGTTTCACTCTCATTTTACACCACCAAAGCTAAACTTAAATTAAAGGGATCGAAACTATCCAAGAAAAACAAAAAAATTAAAGGGATTGAAACTAAACCAAAAAATAAAACAAAAAAGACCAAAATGCAAAACAAAAAATTATATATGGTGAAACGATGCGAAAAAAGCTCCCCCCTACAGCAGAATGGAGGGCAAATGGATCGTAACTAACAATAACTCATTCAGTTGGAAAATTCGTGTTACTCTCCTCACATGTTATTGTTTATTAGAAGAGTAACCTTTTTTTTATCTTTTCTACTTGTTGCTTTTTTCTTTCTTATTTCTATATTAAGTTTATTGAACGTTAAACTTTGTTATTTATTTTAGTTTTTTTATGAGATTATTATAGTCTTGTCAAAACGTCCTAATATTGGATTGATGCTCGATTTTATGATCATCTTCGTTGTTCTATCATTTTATTTAAATAATAATTAAAAAAACATAATTATTATGAGTTGGACTTCATGATTTATTTTTTATATGGTCATCATTATCTTAGAAAAACATATCGATTTTAGGTTAATACTTGGTTTTTTTAGCATCTATTTTTTTTATCATATTATTGACAAATTAAAAAATAATTATTGAGATTAAGCTTCATTATTTATTTTGATTTATTTTTTATGGGGTTATCTTGATCGCAGAAAAACATCCTCATATTGTTGTTAGTGCTCGGTTTTGCAAACATTTATTTCTTTTATCATATAACTAAATAAAAATAGTTTTTTTTTGAAAAAAACAAAGTTATTAAACTCAATGTAGTTCATGATTTAGGTTGCAAGTTTGATAGGTTAGCCTAGGTTTATCCAATATGATGTTGTCTTAATACATTTTGTTTTATTTTAAGAAAAAAAAATGTCATCTTAAACATATTTTTACTAGTTGTCTGAATTTTCTTTAACCTAAAATTCTCTGGAAGAGAAAAGAAAGAAATTTCCTCAAAGTATGAGTTTGTAAATTCTCCCTTTAAAAATATTCAAGAAGGGATTGAGATTCCATTATGTGAATCAAATTCAAGCCCGCAGTCAAAGTCTAGATCACATTCTATGACTTCTCCAAAAACATAGGGAGATTACTCATCCTCATCCAATTTTGAGTCTGACTCCCAAATGTCAGTCATGGTCACCGAGGTATCATTTTTTAAGGATCATATTCATCAAACGTCTTTGAAAATTGAGGAACTAAAGAAATCTATTAAGGAAAAGGATGCTCAAATCACCATCTTAATGGATCAATTGAAAAATAAAAATCCATATGCAAAAAGTTCTCAAGGGATTGGGGTCCATCTAGGGATAATATTGATCCAAATATTTTTGAATACCGAGAGACTACTAAAAAGCAACAAAAACAAGAGCAACATGATCAAACAGTAGTACAAAATGCCTTTAAAGACACTGTTGGATCATTAGTAGGCTAATTTACCCTACAACAATTGCAACATCTAATTGTAGATACAATTCGTAGTCAACATGGAGGCGCTCCTCAGTCCTCTCTTGTGTATTCCTAGCAATACACTTAGTGTATCGATGAAATGAGGATGCCACTAAACTATCAACCTCCAAAGTTTCAACATTTTGAAGGTAAAGGTAATCCAAAGTAATATATTGCTCATTTTATTGAGACTTGTAATAATGCAAGAACCTATGAAGATCTAATGGTAAAGTAGTTTGTTCAATTCCTAAAAGGAGTCGCCTTTGACTGATACACTGAAATTTCTATGGAAGAAATAGATAGTTGGAACCAATTGGAGCGAGAGTTCTTGACTCGTTTTTATAGCACTAGATGAACTGTGAGCTTGCCAGAGCTTGCCTGCATTAAACAAAGAAAAGAGGAGCCAGTCTTAGATTACATCGAGAGATGGAGAAACTTAGTCTTTAGCTGTAAAGAGAAGATAAGTGAAGCCTTTTCTATAGAAATATGTGTCTAGAGAATGCAATGAGAGTTGTTATATAGTCTACAAGGAAACATGTCATTCACTTTTGAACAACTCGCTACAAGAGCCCGTGACTTGAAGATTCAAATAGAAAGTTATGGAAGCTATTTTCGAAGTAATCATCGTGATAAGGAGACAAAAAAATAATCCAATAAAGATACAAGGTTTGCAAAGTCGAAAGAAGCCATGCTTGTCTCCACGATACCTATAAAAGTTTTTAATCATCAAACCAAATCAAAACAAAAAATTAAAGAAAAACTCCAGAGAAAACAAACCCGAGAAATAAAGAAATTTACTTTGAAGCAATTGCAAGAAAAAGAATACCCTATTTTAGATTATGAAGTTTCAGGTATCCTAGATCAACTTCTAAAATGAAGTTTGATTGAACTTTTTATACCTAAAAGATATAAGGAAGTTGATGTGGTTGATCATCCAAAATACTACAAGTAACATTAGATAGTCAACCATCTCATTGAAAAATGCTTTGTCTTCAAGGATCTAATAGTTCGTATAGAAAATGAAGGAAAGATCCAACTTGAAGTAGTGTAAGAAATCACAAGTACAAATATGACAATGGTTGCCTTCGGATCTTTTGATCTTGTTCACCTTCCAAGTCCGCTTTGTGAAAAAGAAGTTATCCTTAATGATAAAGATTCTTCTAAACATCTATCTCAAAGGCAACTTCCTATTCAATTCAAAATAGATGAGATAAAAGACAATAATGTGAGCATATTTAGGAACATCATTGTATGAGTTGATGATAGAAGATCTTGAGGATATATAGTTATCCTCAGAATCTGAAGATGAAATTGGAGATGGATGGTCTACTTTTATTTCCAAGAAGAAAAAATATAAAAGATATGCCTCACCAAGTTTTAGTAAAGAAAGTTTCATGAAAGTAGAATGTCCTCACCCAATTTTTGGGTGACTCCCTAAAATATATCAAAAAATAACAAAAATAAAATAAAAGGGGCTGGTGTCGGCACACAAATTAATGTTGAAATTTTGGACGTTTTCGGAAGCCCGGTAGTATCTCTTTTATACCCAAAAATGAAGGAAAATACAGATTCAAGGCTTAAATAATTTATTATTGGGTATATCTGCGTAAAACTTGAGTCGAAAGACATAATTATATTTTTATTGTCCAATTCGATTTAATCGTCGGCCAATTTAAAATGTAATTATGATTTAGGGATTAATTGAGAGTCTAGTCAAAGGATTTAATTAAGCGCAGTGGCTTAATTATACTTTAAATAGGTCAAATTAATTTTATTAAGAGCTTAATTGGCGAGAAATCAAGTTTGAAAACCTAATTTGGTTTAAATTGAGAAGGTCGGAATTTTCGGTGACGAAACTTTTCGGGTGAAATCAGAAGCCAAAATTAAAGATAAAAATATCATTCTTTCCGGTTTTTCCCATTAAAAAACTCTTTTTTTTGTCCCAACCTATTTATTTCAAATTACAAAAAAAAAATTGTCAGCAGCATGCTTGGCCTTGCCGGAGCCATGCTGCACCATGCCGGCAGCCATGCTCATGCAGCCATGCCTTCAACCCACTCCCTCTGCAACACCATCCCGTGGACAACACCCCCATGCCTGCACCTTACCTCATTCGCCTATAAATAGGCAGGAGAAATCAAAGCAAAAGAGGAGGAAATTTTGAAGCTGGACGGTCACGGGGTGAACACTGAGAAATTTTGGGGGAAATTTTGACAAGTGAGGGACTGTCACGGGAGGAGGAAATTTTTTTGGAAAGGGGGATAAAAACTGGGTTAAAAAAAACACTGAAAAAAAACACAGACCCCCTTTTCTCTCGTCAGCCACAACCAACGGCAGCCATTTTCTTCTCCATCTCCGGCCACCATCCCTCATCTTCTTCCCCAACTCCGGCGACAGCAGAACCTCCTCACCGAAGGCCACAGCAAGCGCCAGCGACCATCTCTCTCTTTCTCTGCAGGTGGCTCTCTCTCTCCCCGACGTGGTTCTCTCTCTCTAAAAAAGGACGTGCAGCAGCTCCTCTCGCTCTCCTTCAGCAAGCTCGCCATGAGCACCACGTCAGAAGCTCTTCTCAGCTCCATCTCCTCAGCTCAGGCAACCTCACCACCGTGAGCTCCTCCTCCACTTGAAGACAAACCACCTTCTCCTTCTTCTCCGGCAAGCTCGACGTGAACACAGCAGCAGCAGCAGCGCGAACACAGCAGCAGACCGCAGCTTCAGGAGCTCCTCCCGGCCACCACGGGCCTCCGTTTCAGACACCACCACGACAGGGAGAACCACCTCGATCTCCTCTACCCGGCGACAGTAGCAGGTGAGCCTCTCGTGGTGGTCGACCGACCACCAGTTACTGTTCACGTGAAGTGAACTGTGTGAAATAATTCACTTCACGTGAATTGAATTCTGAATTTTGGTTGTTGGGCTGGGCTGCTCTCGGCCCAGCCAGTTGGCTGGACTGGGTCCAGCCCAGCCCATTAGAGTTGGGCTTTGTCCATCTTGGTTGGGCCGGCCCATTTAGTTGGTCTAGGCCCAACCCGATTTTTTTAAATTTTTTTTTTAAAAAAAAACAAAAAATACATTTAAAAAAAACAAAAAAAATGTATTTGTTTTCGTGCATACGGCCGAATTCCAAGATTTTTCCATGTTTATTTTTCGTAAAAAAAATATGTTTCATCTTTCTCATAATTTAAAACGAAAATTGGATATCGTAACCGGTTTATGATTATCCTTTGGAATTTGGCCAAAATATCAAAAAAATATAAAAATATTTTTGTTTTAGTTATCTCGGTGTAAAATTACATTGTAAAGTACACTTAGAGATACGAAAAAAGATTTTCTTTTATTGCGGTGTAAAATTACATTGTAAAGTACACCCGCAAACAAAAAAATGTTTTTTTAATGCATTGTAAAATTCTTTTGGTTAGTCTTTCAAACTCCTAACGAGGTAGAGATTCCCTCATGAAGAGAGATCTACGTCGAATTTTAGAAAAAACAACAAAAAATCAAACTTAGGAAAAACAATCAAACAACAATGCAGCTTGCCTTAGGTAGGGAGCACTGGGGGTGATGCGTCTTCCCCTTGCACAATAAGTCTCCTTACCCAAGACTCTCGCAGACCACTAGGTTCCTAGTAACCTTAATACTAGGTGGCGACTCCTTAGAATTATAGTCGTAGATTTTACGACTATAAAACACCTCATTTTCACCGCGCGTCGTTGTCTCTCTAGAGGGGAGATGGCGGGGCGCGAAGCGCGTAAAAATCGTCGTCGCGACAGATGGCGACTCCACTGGGGAACATAGCCGGACTAAGCTTTGTTGTTTGATTGTTTATTCTCTAGTTCATGTTTTTACACGCATTTTACTGCTTTTTCATCATGCATTTTGATTTCGTGAATAAACCCAATTCTAGGTTAGGCGGGGATTAGCGATCTGCCTCATGACTTTCAGTCGGGGTTCAGATTCGTGAAACGTCCAACTATGAATTGAGTGTTTACTCGATAATGACGGTCACATCGTGCCCCAACCATTTCTTGTAAACCCCTACACCACCTTCACGTAAGGCGGTCACTGGGTAGTTCATAGACCTTCGAGACCAGGTAGAAAGCTTACCCTTCATGTAATGAGTTAGAACTTGTCTTTAGGTGCAAACTCTCTGATAATTCACCTGATGTGTACATACATTTGCATCCATTTGCATTCATCACTGTGCATAACATTTTAGTGGCAGGTCAAAATATAGGTCCCCGAAGAGCTCCTACCACTCGACTCCAGCAGAGAAATATGGAGGATGAAGAGCGTGCAAATCGTGACGCTCATTTTCAAGAAGAACTGGATTCTCTGAAAGCTAGTGTGGCTAGTCTTACCAGCTTACTCGAGCAAGCACTGAGAAATAACTCTGGCGAGGGTCCTTCAACTAGACCCGTAGCAGCCACTCATGCACAAGCAATGAATCACCATGAAGAGGTGACAGGAGAAAGGGTTCAAGAACCACAACAAAATCCAGCAGTCGTACAATCAGCGGCGCTGACACCTGCCGCAACCCCGACGGTTATAACAACATCAGAGGTCATCAACCAAGATAAGATGGCGACATTAAAGGCTAGGATAAGGGCCATTGAAGGGGTGAACCTATATGACCCAGTACAAGCTGCAAAAATGTGTCTAGTCCCGAATGTTATGATACCAAAAAAATTTCGTGTTCCTGACTTTATCAAGTACACTGGAACACAGTGCCCCGTCACTCATCTAAAATCATATTGTAACAAAATGGTAGAAGTAGTGCATGATGAAAAATTGCTTATGCATTTCTTCCAAGACAGTTTGAGTGGGGGCAACTTTGAATTGGTACATGAGACTAGATAACACTAGGATCTGCAATTGGAAAGATCTGGTAGATGCTTTCATCAAGCAATATAAGTATAACATGGACATTGCTCCTGACAGAACAAGTTTGTCCAACTTGGAGAAGATGAACACAGAAAGCATAAGGGAATATACTCAAAGATGGAGAGATCTCACTGCACAGGTACATCCTCCGCTTCTAGATAAGGAGATGGTGACATTATTCGCCAATACGCTAAGACCACCCTATTACGAACATTTAATGGGCAGCTCAGCACAACAATTCACAGATGTTGTAGCCGTGGCAGAGAGGATAGAGCAGGGAATCCGAAGTGGGAGAATCCTCGCACCTGTGGAGAAAAATGGCTTTGAAGGCAAAAGAAAAGATGCCGAACATATTGAAGACGACTATAAGGGTAGGAACAACCAATTCCAAAACTACCATAACCCTTCATCTCAAATCGCCAACATTAATTTTCAAGCCAAAGATCCACCTAAAAAATTCCCGAAAATAAATTACCAAAAAACCCAAGAACAACTACCTCCACTACCATTGCCTTTGAATGAGATGTATCAAAAGTTGGTAAGCAATGGAAAAATAGCTCCTGAACCTCAGGCACCTTTGCAGCCGCCTTACCCTGCTTGGTACAAACCTGACCTCACCTGCGAGTACCATGCTGGTGCTGCCGGACATAGCATTCACACTTGTGGTGCCTTCAAGAAAAGGCTCATGCAATTGATCAAAGCAGGGTGGATAACATCCGAAGAAAATCCAGGTTCTGTGCCCAATTAAGCTTCACGAAGATGAGGTACCGAGTATCTGCACTATTAAAGCGACCTCAGCAAAAGCTTTTGAAGAAAGGAGCGCACTAGTATTGGGAAATGAAGTCCACTTTCATGATTGCCTTTTTGTTTTGGTCATGTCCGCACATTATATTCTTATTTTGACTTGTTGGCCATTTTGCTCGTAATGTCAAAAGACCTTTTGTTAAACAAGATTTTCTCTCCAATAAGATCATGTATTTTCTTGTGTTTATGGCGTGCTCTTGCATTTTGTTTACATAACACAAGCACACCTTATACCCCTTTCATTCAAATCATACATGATCTCATGATTTCATTAAGATTTTTGGCAAATCAAAGTCTAGTACGAAAAGAAATGCCAAATTAATGTTTGTTTAACAAATATGTTCTGGGAATTCAAAGGATTTCATTGAAGGGTGATCTCATACCCCAAAATCCACATAATAAAGCTAAGCTCTTAGCTAAACAAATAATCAAAACTCCAAAAAAAAAAAATTTCGCATGGGAAAGCAAAGCTTATCGATTCAAATTGCATGTTTTGAAATGAGGAGAGGCCATCTTTGATATGCCTTCACGAAATCTTAAATATCCCTTGCAGTCCTTATTTGAGCCTAATAATTATTTTTTTGGTAATTAACCCTGACAAGGATCACACCCTACACTGGGGGGCAAGTGCGAAGAAAAGAATTTTCAATCTACAAATTAGTCCTTAATGACAAAAGGTGTCCAAACAAAGCTGGGGGCATAAACATAAAAAGGTTTTTAGTACACTATAGCAAATCAATTCAACATTTTGGTAGTACTAAAAACCTAACATAGAAAGTCCAAAAAATACTGGGGGGCATGTCATGATAAAAAGCCATACAAAATACTTGGGGGCATGTCAAGATAAAAGCCCAAACAAATGCTGGGGGGGCATGTCAAGTTATTATGAAAATCAATCATGAGGACTAAAAGGAGTTTTAAGAGTAAGCACTAGTGATCTTTAGTCTAAGAAAACCCTTAAACACCTTTTGAGCCTACAAATATCTTTTTTCATAGCCAGTAACCTAAGCCTACATTACAAGCCTAATAAAGCCCTTTCTGATCAAATACGAGTTATCTGGATCGATAAGCAATGCTTTTCCATTTGAAACAATCCTTACAAATTTTTCACACGACCTGATCGAAACCTTCTTGACATACGAGACTTGCAAATATCATTTCACATTCTTGTCAAAGTCAACATAAAACCTGACAATGAGATCACTTGAATTCTTTCGAGAACAAGTTTGTTAAACAAACATCAAAATGGTTTTTGTGCTCGGAATGACTTTGAAATTCCAAAAGTTTTACATGAAAATATTCTTTGCAAATAACCAACCCCTTCCTGCAAACACCTGAAGCCCAAAACACTTTTGGGGCATGACCAAACAGGGGGGCAATCTAAAATACAATTGAAGTTGGCTCCATCGTTTCTTTTCAAAGAATCTGGATCAAACTCAGGGGGGCATATCATCTCCAGTGGTCAAAATCAACAAGTTGCGGCTTGAGTATGCAGAAGCGAGAAGTCGTCAAATCATGAAGTTGACTCCACAATTCCTTTTCAAAGAATCTGGGTCAAACTCAGGGGGGCATGTTGATATGGAAAATCTATCATCTCCAGTGGTCAAAATCACAAGTTGCGGCTTGAGTAAGCAGAAGCGAGAAGCCATCAAATCCAGAGGTCCAAATCCCGGAAAAGAAGGCTTGGAGGAAGAAAGGGGACCTATATCTCTCAGGTAAGTATACATGCATCATCATGTATTGCATCCCCATTGAAAATCTAAAAAATATTTTGGAGGGATCGTAATTTACGAACCTTCATTCATTTTGTGTGCATGCTTTCAAGCTCTCATCTCTTGCATTTCCTTGAGCATGCTTTTCAACTCTCTTTTTTCTAATTTTGGGTGACATCATGTGTTGCATCCCCATTAAAAATCTAAAAAATATTTTGGAAGGATTGTAATTTACGAACCTTCATTCATTTTGTGTACATGCTTTCAAGCTCTCATCTCTTGCATTTCCTTGAGCATGCTTTTCAGCTTTATCTTTTTTCTAATTTTAGGTGTTATCATGCATTACATCTCATTGAGAATATAGGAAATGTTTGGAAGGATCGTAATTTATGAACTTTCACTCCTCATTTTTGTGTACGCTTTCTAGCTCCCACATTTTCCATTTCCTTGAGCATGCTTTTCAGCTTTATCTCTTTCTTGATTTTGGGTGTTCTCATGCATTCCATCCCCGTTGAGAATCTAGGAACTGTTTTGAAGGGACCGTAATTCACGAACCTTCATTCATCATTTTTGTGTACGCCTTTAGGCTCTTACCTCTTTAACACGCTTTTTAGCCTCATCTTCTTTCCTGAATTTGATTGCCATCACGCATGGTATCTCCCCACTAATAATCTAAGAAATGTTTTGGAGGGATTGTAATTTACAAACCTCCACTCATTGTTTTGTGTGCGCCTTTGAGCTCTTACCACTTTCACTTCCATGAGTGCCCCGTTGAGTCTTTCATCAACGTAGATAGAGCGTTTTTTAACCTTATCTCTTCTCCTTTTTGAGTGTGCTTTCTAGCCATCAATCAACTAAAATAGTGTGCTTTCTGGCCCTATTTTCCTTTCATCTTCGAGTATGTTTTTCAACTCTCGATCATCAATTAAAATAGTGTGCTTTCCAGCCCTATTTTCCCTTCATCTTCGAGTGAGTTTTCCAAACCCTCGATCATTAACTAAGATAGTGTGCTTTCCAGCCCTATTCTCCTTTCCTATCATTTGAGTGAGTTTCCAACCCTCAACATCAATTAGGATCGTGCGCTTCTTAGCTATTCCTTTCCTCTCATTTGAGTGAGTTTTCCAACCCTCAACTATCAATTAGGATCGTGCGCTTCTTTAGCCATTCCTTCCCTCTCATTTGAGTGAGTTTTCCAACCCTATTTTTCTTCCTCTTCGAGTGCGTTTTCCAACCATCGATTAAGATAGTGCGTTTTCCATCCCTATCCTCCTTGTTTAAGTGTGTTTTTCAACCCTTAACCATAAAGCTAAAATAATGTGTTTTTCAACCCTATTTTTCTTCCTTTTCGTGTGCGTTTTCCAACCACCAATCAAGATAGTGAGTTTTCCATCCCTATCCTTCTTGTTTAAGTGCGTTTTCCAACCCTTAACCATAAGCTAAGATAGTGTGTTTTCCAACCCTATTTTTCTTCCTTCGTGTGCATTTTCCAACCACCAATCAAGATAGTGCGTTTTCCATCCCTATCCTTCTTGTTTAAGTGTGTTTTCCAACCCTTAACCATAAGCTAAGATAGTGTGTTTTCCAACCCTATTTTTCTTCCTTCGTGTGCGTTTTCCAACCACCAATCAAGATAGTGCGTTTTCCATCCTTATCCTCCTTGTTTAAGTGCGTTTTCCAACCCTTAACCATAAGCTAAAATAGTGTGTTTTCCAACCCTATTTTTCTTCCTTCTGGTGTGCGTTTTCAAACCACCAATTAAGATAGTGTGTTTTCCGACCCTATTTTTCTTCCTTGTCGTGTACGTTTTCCAACCAGCAATCAAGATAGTGTGTTTTCCATCCTTATCCTCCTTGTCGAGTGTGTTTTCCAACTTCGACCACCAATTAAGATAGTGCGCCTTCCAGCCCTATGTTCCCTCCTCTTTATGTGCGTTTCCAACCCTCGACCATCAATTAGAATATTGCATTTTCCATCCTTATTCCCTTTGTCTGAGTGTGTTTTCCAACCCTCGACCATAGATCCTAGATAGCGAGCTTTCTAGCCCTATATTCCATCCCATGAAATCGCCATCACCACTTTTTGCTTCCATCTGGGCAGGTCGCCCATTACAACAAGACCATCTCTGTTTTTACCATCTTCACCTTTCACTTGGTTAGGTCATCCATTACAATGAGACCATTTTCCTGTGTCATTTACAAATACCATCGACCTTGGGGGGTGATGCAGTCCTTCCCCTTGCCACATAATGTAACCTTACCCAAGACTCTCGCTGACCCTAGGTTCATAGTAACTTAATATAGTGTGGCGACTCCTTAGAATTATAGTCGTAGATTTTACGACTATAAAACACCTCATTTTCACCGCGCGTCGTTGTCTCTCTAGAGGGGAGATGGCGGGGCGCGAAGCGTGTAAAAATCGCCGTCGCGACATAGAACCTACTGGATGGGGATCTTCTGATGACATAGATATGTTTGATCATGATCTTAAATCATGGATCACAGTTAGAAAGAAAAGATGTGTTTCAAAACATCCAACCTTACCACTTCCTAAGACAACTTCACCTAAAATGATGATGGAGAAGAAGGTAAAACAATCAAACTCGAAACATAGACAGGTACAAAAAAAGAAAGACCCATCAATGTTTTACTCAAAGAAGAAAAGATTGAGTATCTTTCAAGATGAAAGTGTCATGGTCAATATTATCACCGTTAGTCAAGATGAAAATGTAGCAGTTGAAGAAAGATGTCCAAGAAAGAAAGATTTGTCCTCCGATGCAAAATATCTAATTATGAAAGGAGTTGTCTCTAAGTTAGAGAAAATTTCACCAAACACATGTCTATCGAGGCAATGGATTTTCCTCTAGAGACTCGAATAACTCTTGCCCAAGTCTTTCTAGGCTCTAAAGAGTTTGAAGAAGATTTTTTCTCAAGGGTTGATGATATATCTAATATTGATTGTTTAACAACAATATCATTCTTCAATGAAGACTTACAACTTGGAGCAAAACCACATAATCGACCACTTTATGTAAGTGGGTATGTTAGAGATCAAGGAATTAGACGCATCTTAATTGATGATGGATCAACAGTTAACATCATGGCAATTCATATGATAGAAAATATTGTCATATGTCTGGATGAAATATCCAAAAGTAGGATGGTAATCCAAGGCTTTAACCATAAAGGACAACATGTCGTCGAGAAGATTCGTATCAAGATTGATATTGGAGAGATAGCCCTTCAACACTTTATCATATTATCAAGGCAAAAACTTCTTATGATCTACATTTAGGAAGAACTTGGTTACACGAGAATAGGGTGGTTCCATCAATATAACATTAATGCTTTAAGTATAACCATGATGGTGAGGTTAAATGTGTTATAGCTTCAAAAGAACCATTCTCTATTTAAGAATCACAATATGCAGATTCTAGGTTCTACTTTAAAGAAGATGAATTTAAGTTAGAAGTCTAAAGATAAGATGCAAATGAAGAAAGAATAAGCATTGACAAAGTCAGCCCAACAATTCATGTCAAATCCTCAAGATCAACTCTCCAAAAAGGATATTCAAACAATGAAGGAAGAGATAGTCCTACCATTACCAATCATGGTTGGGCTATCACCTTTCAATTCTCACTCTTATAAGTTTATTATGGATAAAGCCTTTAGAAAAGCAGTAAAACAACCAGAAGGATAGTTTGATCCTCGTATCCAGAAATGTTTTTAGAATGTTGGATATGGGACAAGTAAGCCTCATAAACTTAGAAGCTTAAATGAACTTCTTACAGGTAGAGGATTGTCTAAAGAAGTAAAGAAAGTCATACAAAAAGGAGGACTAGTCCAACAAATAAAATTCAGAGTAGGGTACCAACCTTCTGAACCTTTAAAAATTAAGATAAAAAAGGTTATGTCAAATCCTATTATGATTCAAGTCTTTGAATACAATGTAGAAGAAATTCAAGAGCCATGTGCTCCATATCATGACAAGAAGGAAAATGCCCATGTATCAATCTTTGAAAGATTGAGTTTGGATTCACACATTTCAGTATTCGAGAGACTGATGATCAAATATCCATTCCTACCCAACCATAGAATCCAAGATTAAAGGTTGATGTTTTCTCCAGATTAGGCCCTAAAGTGATGGAGAGAAAAATAGAGTCTCGAAAGAAGGTTAAGTCTGAAAGATCAAGAAGATCCCGATCAAAGAAGCAAAATTTCAAAAAGTGAAAAGGCTCCAACAAAGGAAGATATCCAATCACCAAAATTAAAGATTCTTTGTGAAAATCATATCACCATCAAAGAAATATTGAGGTATGCTTCACGTTCAAATGAATTATTTGTTAAAGATGAACTAACTCCAACTCCAAAAGCTTTTGAAGAATGGGGGCAAGCAACTGTAGAAGATTTGAAGCAAATAAACTTGCATATCTTTATTAGTTCCTCTTTGGATGTTGTAGAAGAAGTTCATTCATGGATTTGTGGTTCACATCGGTCTGGCCCTAAACTTCATTTTCGCATAAAGAGGTTGGGATATTACTGTCTAACCATGGTAAAAGACTGTATGAGTTTTTCAAAAAGATGTCAAGCCTATTAGTTTCACACAAATTTCATTCATCAACCACGATAACCTTTACACCCTACAGTTGCCTCTTTCAATGTATGAGGTCTTGATGTAGTGGGACCTATAACTCAAAAAATCTCAACATACCATATATATCCTGGCAGCAATTGATTATTTCTCTAAATGGAATGAAGCAGTCCCATTAAAGGAAGTTAAAAAGAAAAAGTTGTGGGATTCATAAAACCAAGCATAATTTTCCAATATGGTGTACCTTGTTATATCATCACGAATAATGGAAAGCCATTTTACAATAGCCTTATGGATAACTTATGCGTAAAATTTGGCTTTGTCCAACATAACTCGTCCATGTACAATGTTGTTACAAATGGGTTAGCTGAATCATTCAACAAGACTTTGTGTAATCTATTAAAAAAAGTGGTGTTAAAGTCAAACAAGATTGACATGATAGAATAGGAGAGGCTTTATGGGCATATCGCATAACATATCGAACACCAACACTAGCAACTCCATATTCTTTTGTCTATGGAATTGAAGTTGTTCTTCCATTGGAATGTCAAATCCCATATTTAAGGATTGCCATTCAAGAAGGCTTTAATGATGAAGAAAATACAAAGTTATGCTTGGAAGAGTTGGAAGCTCTAGATGAGAAAAGACTCAAAGCACAATAATGTTTGGAATGTTATGAAGCCAATATGTCAAAAGCTTTTAATAAATAAGTTCAGCCTCAATTTTTTCAAGTGGGAGACATGGTTATTGACATTCGAAGGCCAATAGTCATTAGACTAAGCACAACTGGAAAATTCATCTCAAAATGGGGTGACCCTTATGCTGTCACTGAAGTATATAACCATGGAGCATACAAGATTATTGATAAAGATGGTCTACGAATTAGAGCCATCAATGGAAAATTTCTGGAACAATTCTATTATTAAAGATCTCTTGCCAGCTCCATGTCACATGAACCTAAACTATTAGACAAAAAAAATATACTACTCCTGGCCTGCAATAGTATAAACTGTGAATGGCACAAAAAAACTTTGAACTAGGTCATGACTTGATCCTTTATTAATGAAGGTACGTAGGCAGTTTAGAAGTTCAGTCACATTTTAAAAAAATCAATCAATTCAAATCAAAGAACAAACCATGTTCTAATGTTCTACTCTTGGCCCGCAAGAGTATAAATTGTGAATGACACACAAAAAAAAAGGTTTCCAAAAATCTAGCTCAATACTCACCAACCATCTGTATATTGAAATATGCTCAAAGCTCCAAGTTCTCAAGGATCTTTTGGAAAAGATTCACCAAAGTTCAAGTCTCAACGATCTTCTAAAAGAATTCACCAAAAGTTCAAGTTTCTAAAGATCAACACCTAATCTTTAATCGATTCACCAAATTTGAAGCTCTTAAGGATCCTCTAAAAGGATTCATCAAAGATCAAGTTCCCAAAGATCAATACCTGAACTTAAATCTCACAAGGATCCCCTTTAAGAGGTTCACCGGGTCTCCAAGTTTGCAAGGATTCCTTTGAAAAGATTTGTCTAAAGATCATCAAGTCTAGCTAAAAGTGTCCCGGTATGTTTTCAAATTCTTGAAACCTACAAAATGCATCAAATAAAAAGTTACAATTCAAAAAAATAAAATTGTATCCCTCAAATTAATTACCTCCATATCCCATAAAAATATATATAATTTGTTTAAAAAAATGGGCAGCCTGCAACAGGAGTTGCATCCAAATCAATTAACTCCTTTGTTACCTTACATGCCCCATCATATATATGCCTTTTCTTGAAAAAAAAAACTTGAGCTGCGTGCTACAATATTAGCAGCACCCATATAAATTAACTTTTTTTAAGGTATTTGGCACACTATATTTCAAAAGAGCTTTAGAATTTTTTTTTAAATTATTTTTATATGCTGATGTCAAAAATAAATTTTAAAAAATAAAAAAAATATTATTTTGATGAATTTCTAAATAAAATCACTTTCAAAACCAATCTCAACTATACTCCTAATCAAACACTTTATATATCTTTTTCTCCTGAAAAACCCCCCATGAAACAATGTGACTCACAAGTTAAATTGTTGCCTGTTTGAGAGTATGATTGATGTTGGTTTTGAAAGTGTTTTTTCATTCAAAAAAGTATCAAAATAATATTTTTATTTTTTTAAAATTATTTTTGACATCAGCACATCAAAATGATCTAAAAACACCAAAAAATATTAATTTAAAATAATAAATATTTTTAATTTTTTTTTTCAAAAGCGCTTTATAAACACATTCTCAAACACCCCCAATAACCTTGTCAAATCTTCAATGGCTTCAAATTAATTATCTCTTCAGTAGCAAGTTCACGGCAAGGTAGTTAGAAGAATTTTGTTTTTACCTAATTGTTTGATTAGGTTTCGGTAGGATCTCTTAAAAAAAAAGTAGATACTGGTTAGATATATAGAATAAATGTCCTTGTTGTGGTAGGAAATAGACTTACCTTTGAATGTGATTACCTAAAGTGAATATACTTTTAATATCATCACAATTCTAAGTCAAATGTCCCTAAGGTGCATGACGTGATGAAAAAGGGCTTGAGTTTTGCACAACAGGCCTCGAGTTCGAGTAAGATGTGCACCTCTTGTAAAAGCCTAGAACAGTCGGGGTTTTATTCGCTCACCTGGATCCATAAAGTGCACTTTTTGGAGGGTGGAGTTTCTTCAAATCCAAAAAACTAAATTCTAAGTCAAATAAATAAATAAATAAAATATATATTGAATTATATATATATATATAAATAAATAAATAAATAAATTTATTAATATATATATATAATTCAATATATATTTATTTATTGTACGAAAACACCCAGTAAATTAATATTGAGGGGGTATTTATAGACATCAAAATTTCAGCAAGTTTGATTTATGACCCAAAATTTTTATTTATTATGTGTGGACCTAATTAAATTTATTGGGTCTGAGCCCAAACTAAATTAAAAACCCAAATCAAAATATAACTCATAGATTATACTTTAATATCCTTCAGGATAAGGGTATTTTAAGTAATTTTCATATTGATTTTCCTAAAACATCATTTAGTTAAAGGATAATTGAGGTAAATTAGCACTTGGCTTGTCTATAAATAGGCAACAAAGCCATCATCAAGGAGGGTCCATAAGAACAACAAAAAAAGAAGCAAAAAAAGGACAAGTAGAGACTAAAGATCGAACACAAATTCTTGGAAAGTTCTCTCAAAAGAATTCAAGTCCATCAAGAAAGAAAGGGATCAAAGTTCTAATCTTCATCAAATCAAGCCAAGGAAAAAAGGGATCAAAGTTCTAATCTTCATCAAATCAAGCCAAGGAAAAAAGGGATCAAAGTCCTAATCTTCACTGAATCAAGTGAACAAAACAAAGGATCAAAGTTCTTTCCTCCACCAAAAGAAATCAAATCAAGTCAAGATCTCGAATGACTAAAGCTTTTGGGCTCGTGTAAATATCTCTTCATTCAAAATAAGAACAAGATCTAGATTTGACCATTAATCAGAGGATTTATACACGAGAAGAACACTTGAAGAGAGTTTCCACTTTTTCTTGTAATCAAATTTATTACTGTACATATTCTCTAGCGTGTCTATCTAACCTGCGAGAATTTTGTGTGTATAAATACAAAATTTAAAAATTGCATGCCAATATACAAAATAATGTGCCAATAGTGCCACCCCTAAAACAATGCCAACTCAATTCTTTATTGGTAAAATATATGCAATTTGCATATTAAATTAAACTTTACAGCACAAAATTTCATTTTATATTAGTAAAAAATATATATTATAATAAATTTTGATTTGTTTAAGTAAAATTAATAAACATAAATACACAATAAAAAGTAGATTGAAAGTTTTATGTTAAGAACTTGTGTTGGATGTGTTGTCACAACATGTTTTGTTGAATATATTGGATCATGGTTCATTACATTTAGTCTTGCAACCTAAATATTTAATCTAATAATATAAATTGAGAATTATATGTATTAATAAATATTTATTAATAATAAAGTAAAATTAAAATTAAACAATTATGAGTCAAATATAGATCAAGATATTTAGTCTTGCAACCCACGTGTTTAACATTGTTTTGTTTAATGACTTTATTAACCAAAATAACTTTTTTATTTAATTAAATACTAATAAAAATAAACACACATTAAACATATTAAATAAAATAAGAGGCAAGAAAAATATTATGCAAGGTTACACATATTAAAAATAATATCTAAAAATTAGATACCTTGAACATGCAACCCTCTTCAGCTTGCTTTTTTACACTAAGAACAATTTAGCGTGTATAAAAAAGCTTACAAACACATCTAATTAAATAGATTAAGAATTATTTGTGCAATAAATAAAGGAATACTATTCCTAAAATTATCTTTTATCTAAGGAAATAACTACAGATCAAAATATTTAATTCCACAACACTAATTATTTATCCAAGTGTGTAAGTGACTATTTTTACCTAAATTATTCTTTATTTAATAAAATAATAGTAAAAATAAACACACATATAAAATTGATCGAATAAAATCAAAGAAGAAAAAACATCTAAAAATGTTACACTTTTCAAAAATACTATCAAAAAATAAATAATTTTAATTTTTTAAAATAAATTTTAATTATATATAACATAAAAGAAATAACAAAGAAGCTATAATAATCTTTTCAAAAATTAAATACATAAAAACTAATTAAAAAATCACTATTTAAAAAAGTAATAAATACAAAAAATAAAAATGAGAGAGAAGGGATTTTAATTGAAATATAATATAAAACTTTTAAAAATATTTTAAAAAGCAAATATTGTGTGAACTTTGAACCTATCAATCATTGTTTAACTAATAAACAATAAATAGTATGTTCATAGTAAATTACTTTTTAGTAAATAAGTACAAAAATATGGGCTTAACATGGCGTAATATGTTCATTCTTAACTGAACATTATAAAAACCTTCCCTTTTGGAAGGTAAGAAGCTGACTAGCTACCTGCCGGTTTCCTTTTTCGTCTAGGTGTGGTTAGGTAATTGATTGTTATGTGAAAACTCAACATGAACAAGTTGTAACAAATTCCACATAAGCAGTACTCAAAGTATTAATCATTAATATTGATGATCGATAGGACTCAGGTAGCGCCAGCCATAACGCCTGCACTGTAAAGTTAGGTGCCAATTTATATCTCCATGATTTGAATGGAGGGTAGCGGCAGGGATGTAAATTTTTTAATTTAATACTGGAGCCTCGATCCAAGAACAGAAGTGACAACAAAATATGGAAAATGCATGAATAGAGTTTGAATCTTAAAGGTGTTTTTACGATTCTTAATTTTACTCCGTGAATTCTTATGTATTGGAAAGTCAAGTTTTTAAAGAATTTAAATTTGTTTTTTCCATAATTGAGCCATTTCAAGTAAAATTAGAACCCGATCATATATATTTGTTTTAGGTTGAGGGCGAATTAAAAAATAGAGAACTAGAGTGGAAAAAAACAAGTAAAATAGCTGGTGTTGTCTCTACAATTTGTTTTAAGAAATCAATTTAGTCTTCTATCTTTTAAGATAATAAATAACCAATCACTCTAATTTTTTGAAAAAAATATATTGTAGTACTATACTTCATTTCAGTTTTCTTTTTAGTCTTTTACGAGCTGATTTGCCCGCGCATTGCGCTGGGCTTTTTTATATGTAGAAAAATAATTGTTTTTTAACGTGTTGTAATTTTTTTTTATTTTTTAAAAATTATTTTTGACATTAGCACATCAAAATCATGTAGAAACACTTTTTTTAATTTAAAATTGAAAAATTTTAAAATTTGTTCAAAAGCGATTTTCAAACGCATTACCAAACACTCCTGTTATCTCTCACCAGAATCATAGTTCAATCCACTTTTTAAAATAGTAATGAACAACGAAAATCACATTTCAAATCACTGTTTATTACTGTTTGAAATTGCGATCTCATTTGGCTATGTACAAAATAATAGTCATGGTGCATGTAAGCTAGCTTGGACATTCTAGTTATGAAAAAAAATTATAAGTTGAAAAAAATTAAAAAACAATGTCCAAGGATTATTCGTGACACGTGTAACCTACCCCGGTTATAAAAAATATATATATGTGATGAAAAAATTGTGGTGCGTGTAAACTGACCCGGACACCGCGAGTATAAAAAAAACCAAAAAAAAGAAGCCTGAAAAAAAGAAGAGGAAAACACATTTTCAAACATTAATAAACAGTGGAAATTTTAGAAAAAAATTAAGTTCAGAGATTTATTGTGATGCGCATAAGCTGACCCGGACACCACAGTTATAAAAAAAATGACTGAAAAAAAAACATGTCAAACACTTATGAACAATAGAAAACACTGTTCTTTACTCAAAAATCATTTTAGGTGGCAGGGGGACTCGAACTCCAGCAACCTGAGAAAAAATATTTACTCCTATCATCTATAATTAACTAAATAATTGGCGATGCGGCGGGTTTTTTTTATCTATGTAGAAAATTGATTGCTTTTATATGTATTGTATTTTATTATTTTAATATTTAGTTAGTATAATTATATTTAAGAATACTGATATGAATTTTTGTCTTTCAAAAAATTCAAAGTCATTTTCCCTCTCTCTCAATATATTTTTAGGCGATAATATTCAATAAATATCAGACATATTAGAAATAAAAATATTGTAATTTGTTTTTAAAACATAAACTTAAATTTTTTGTGTGCTATAATTATTTATTTGCTGTCTAAAAAGAACAGTTCAATGGAAACGGGAAGTAACTTGTATATTTTTTAATTTGACTTGTAGATAATCAATTTCAATTGAAAAAATATTATTATGATTATGATTATTATTATTATTATATTTTTTAATTCTACAACTAATAATAATATTACAAAGTAACTTGACTGTTCCTGTCCTCAGTGATTGAGTCTAGATGAACAGTGCCAAAACACTGTTCAAAAACCGTGATATTTTTTAGCTTTTAGATAATAATAATAATATAATATGACTGTTTAATTTCCAATCTCTTTAAGATTTTAAAATATAATACAATAATATAATATAATATAATATAATATAATATAATAATAATCAAAATCATTTAGTAATAATATATATATATATATATATTTTTGGGGAATAAAAAGTGATGTGCGTAAGCCAAGACAGACAACCCGATTATAAAAAAAAAACTAAAAAAAATTGTATAAGTGGAGGAAAAGAAACAATAAAAAATATTAATAAAAAGTGGACCGAGAAATTAATCATGGTGCGCATAAGCTGCCCCGGACACCACGGTTAGAAAAAAATGTTTAAAAAGGAAAAAACGTTTAAGAAGAAAAAAATGTTTAAGAAGGAAAAAAAAACTTTAAAAAGAAAAAAAAGGAAATCAGTTTTTCGCCCCACTGGAATTCGAACTCTGGGCTCCCGTGTGCAGACACATTTTTGAACCACTCGCCCAAAGCAATTTCTTTGTTTAACATTGTATACAAATTATAAATAATACAAATAATAAGATATTATAAATCCAAAACCATTTTTGTCGCCTGGGAGATTCGAACTCCAGTCTACTTTACAGACGCGCGCGCCTTAACCACTCACCCGAGGCCATGCCTTTGTTCTGTCTTGGTATACAAATTATACTTATATTATTTTATAATCTCACTATTCAAGTCCACAGTTATCTGAGTCTACATGAACCATCCATGCTATAGTATAACCGTGATCGGTTTTAGCTTCATAGATAATAAAAAAAGAAATTGGATTCAGGGATTAATTATAGTGCACTTAAGCTATTCCGGATACCCCAATAAAAAAAATATTTAATGGAAACAAATGAAAAACAAAATTAGTAAAAATATGAAAAAAAAACTATAAAAACATAAGATCTGAGGATTAATTGTGGTGTGTTTAAGTTAACCCAAACACCTCAATTATAAAAAAATAAAATAAAATTATATATAAGTAGAAAAAAATATAACCAGAAAAAAAATATTTCTTGGAAAAAAATAATTAGAAAAAAAAAAGAATGAAAAAAAGAAAAAAAAATATCAAACAGTAATAAAAAGTGAAAATCACTGTTAATTTTGGGGAATAAAAAGTGATGTACGTAAGCCAACACAGACAACCCGGTTATCAAAAAATAAACTAAATAAAATTGTATAAGTGGAGGAAAAGAAACAATAAAAAATATTAATAAAAAGATCTGAGGATTAATTGTGGTTTTTTTATTGTAACCCAAACACCTCAATTATAAAAAAATAAAATAAAATTATATAAAAAATGTTAATAAAAAGATCTGAGGATTAATTGTGGTGTGTTTAAGGTAACCCAAACACCTCAATTATAAAAAAAATAAAATAAAATTATATAAACTAAATAAAATGTATAAGTGGAGGAAAAGAAACAATAAAAAATGTTAATAAAAAGTGGCCCGAGAAAGTAATCATGGTGCGCATAAGCTGCCCCGGACACCATGGTAAAAAAAAAACATTTAAGAAGAAAAAAACATTTAAGAAGGAAAAAAAAGGTAAAAAAAAAATCAGTTTTTCTAAAAAAAAAAAAAATTAACTGTTCAAATCCACAGTGAAACCATGTTTTGGTTTAGCTGTATAGATAATGTGGTGTGTTTAAGGTTACCCAAACACCTCAATTATAAAAAAATAAAATAAAATTATATAAAAAATGTTAATAAAAAGATCTGAGGATTAATTGTGGTGTGTTTAAGGTAACTCAAACACCTCAATTATAAAAAAATAAAATAAAATTATATAAACTAAATAAAATGTATAAGTGGAGGAAAAGAAACAATAAAAAATGTTAATAAAAAGTGGACCGAGAAAGTAATCATGGTGCGCATAAGCTGCCCCGGACACCACGGTAAAAAAAAACCAACATTTAAGAAGAAAAAAACGTTTAAGAAGGAAAAAAAAGGTAAAAAAAAATCAGTTTTTCTAAAAAAAAAAAAAATTAACTGTTCAAATCCACAGTGAAACCATGTTTTGGTTTAGCTGTATAGATAATTTGGTTAAGTGAGAGGGTGATGCTAGATTCCAGCTTAGAGAAAGAAAGTTGTTGTTAAGGAAGATTTGTGCCACCAAAATAATTGATTTTTGTGTCAAATGGTTCCATATGATGAAGAGAATTAATATTAGATGTTTTTATTTTGTTTGACCTTGAAAACACCTAAAAAAACATATCTGAGCTTTATTTTTTTTTGTTTTGTTTTAGGTTGATTTTAGATTGTGGGTTGATTGTTTTGTTCTTTGGAGGCCATAGATTAATTTAACAAGGCTATAAGAGTGTTTCCTAGGTACTTTGGGTCAAAATGAAAGGAAAATGGTTTATTGGGTTTATCACGGTGTTTTTTCATGCTTCATGCGTCACCATCTTTTGTGGGGAGAACGATGCGTGGTGAAAGGGATAGTGTTTTATAGCCATGAAATTATGAAAATAAATCTTAGGATTCGCCATCTAGTATTAAAATCACTAGGAAACCTATTGGTCTGCGAGAGTTTAGGTAAGGGAACTTGTTGTGCAAGGGGAAGACGCATCACCTCCAGTGCACCTTACCTAAAGCAAACCGCATTGTTGTTTGATTGTTTTTCTAAGTTTGATTTTTTTTTATTCGTTGGTCTTTCCTAAAGCTCGAGGTAGATCTCTCTTTTAGAGAGAGTCTCTACCTCATTGGGAGTTGAAAAACTAACCAAAAAAATTTACATTGTATTTCGAAAACCCTGTTTTTAACTATCTGCGAGTGTACTTTACAATATAATTTACACCGCGATAGCTAAAACAAAATAATTGTTAAATTATTTTGATATTTTGTCCAAATTCCAACAGATAATCGTAAACCGGCTACGGTATGCAATTTTTCATACCGTGTTCGTCTTCTTCATTGATTTGTCAAAAATTTCATTTCCGTGTTCTGTAAACTTTTTTCGCTCCCCTTGTGCATGGTGTTATCAATGTATTTACAGGTGAAGGAGGCACCCTTTCGGCAACCCATTGCTTGCAGTGATGGGTTGCCTGCCTCCAGACCTGCAGTAGCATGCCTGCACTATTCAGGTGACTGAACAATGTAGTCACGTTTGCAGGTTTTGGAGGATTTGGGAGAAGGTGAAAATCCGATTTGGTCCCTCAATTTTTAATTATTCTAATGACACCCACAATTGACTTTAAACTTTTAATTTTATGCAATTGTATCCTCGTCAGAATTTCAACAACAACCCTCGATTGACCATTAAACTCTCAATTTTGTTTCAATTTGGCCCTTAACTTTGTATAATTGGCTTGGAAAAATTTAATTCAATCTCCGAAAATTCCAATCTTCTCAATTGAATTTGGATGAAGCTCAAGAACTTGATTTTTTATTGATTAAGCCCTTAATAAAATTAATTTGATCAGTTTAAAGTATAATTAAGTCCTTGCGCTTAAACCAATATATGATTCTATGGTATCCCAAGAATTAGTAATTCTAATATTTGAATTACTGAATTCAAGATTTTTTTAATGAAAATCCTATTTTTTTACGTCCAAACCCTAAGTTTTGTTTTTATTATTTCTTTTATCTTTCCTTTGCATTTCTTGAATTGTAAATAACTAGATCACAAAGAATATATATTTTCTTAAACTGTTGTCACAACTAAGCTATTAAAGATGGAAACTACGAGACTTACATGGAAACTAAAAGATGGTTATAACTTGATAAGTGAATATTATTGATATAAATATCCAAGAACCCATAATCAAATTGATCCTTCCCAAGAAAACTAAATTTAAGTTTGTAATTGAGCTTAATACTATTATACTATATACTAAAAGATGCTAGTGATTCACTGTTCACTGTGAGTATTTTGCACCGTGGATTACAACAGTGGTTCTGGGTCGGTTTGGTTTTTGGGTGTTTGGGTCAGTGTTGTTCGGGTCAAAGTTTGTTTTGCTTTTTTCTCTGTGGTTGCTACTTTGCCACATTTCCTGCCTGTGTGAAATACTTTTGCTTTTCTGTCTCACGACTTGCATTTTGTCTTTTGTTTTAGGTTTTTTTGCTTCTGTGTGTGCTTCTTCTGCATTTCTTCATCTTTTATGCATTTTTGGCGCTTGGTCTTTGGTCCTTCTGCTGCACCATAAAGAGGTAACGATGAGTTTTTTTGTATATTTTGCTGTGGGTTTTTGGACCTTCAGCCGCATTGAAAGAAGGCATCAACAAGTTTTTTTGGTGTCGGCGACCTTTTGCTATCAATGAGGACATTATCTTAACACTGTGTCAGCTAATTTTTTGCTTTTATCAGCCTGATTAGTTGTCAAAAAGGGGAGTGATTGGTTTCTTACCTCTTTGGGTGGTGTGAGTTTGGTTTTGTAGCATTGCTTTTTTCAGCCTTTGTGGTTGTTGATCTCAATGTTAAGAGTGTTTCTTGGGTGTGTTGGCAGTGGAAGAGTTGATTTGTGTGGTGGTTGAATCATTGAGTGACAATGTTTTGTGGGTTTGATTTGTTATTGATTTTGATTTTAACGTGTTTGTTGATTTCAATTTTGTGGGTGTGTGGTTTTGATGTGTTGACAGGGATGAGTTATTTATATTCTGGCATAATAGTTTGGGCTGGGTGTGTATGGAGGTTTCTGCTAATGTGTTGTTGGTTTAGTTTATTGTTGGTTTTAATTTTTATTTGATTTTATGCAGGTTTGTTATTGATTTCGCTTGGGTTTGTTGGTAATGTAGGGAGAAGTTGATTTTTATATGCAGGTTGTTGCCAATGTTGCTTGGGATTGGTTGGCAGAATTGTTTGGTTCTCTGTGTGTGTGTAGTTGTTGTTGAAGCTTGGTTTGTTATTGATTTGTATGCATATTTGTGCTTTTTTATGCTTTATACGTGTGCAGTTTTGTGTGTTATTTCTTCTGCTTTACTTTTTTTTGGAATAGATTGTTCGTGGATAACAATTTGCATTAAATGCATAGATTACTTGTTGTGTACTGACAAAGTTGATTTCGACTATTTTCAGAATTTGTGTCCTGAGCAGTTATGGGTTTAGTATGTGATTGATATTATTTACTATTTTTTCTTCCTTTAGATATGATTGATTAATATTAAAATGTTTTTTTTGTTGTGCCATTATACTGTTATTGTTGCTTATATTTGTTACGTGTGTGTGTGTTTTATTTTCTATCAATTGCATTGTGTTGATTTCAGGAGTTCTATATAAGCTATGTGCAGCTTCCAATTTTTTTTTGTTGGTTGTCAAGGCTGAATTGGAGAGTTTTGTGCTACTGTGCTGTAATTTTTTCTGTTTAGGATTATTTTATATTCTGCTTTGTTGAACTTATTTTTGGTTCTTTTTTTTTCATTTCCCCCCCTGTTTTTTTGCAGGATTAGATTGTTGTTATTCTTGTCTTTGTTTGCTCTATTGATTTTCATGGTATATGTGTGGTTTTTGGTTTCATGCTGGTTGAGTTTTGTTTTTTTTTTCTTACATTGTTACATTAAATGATGGATGTTGTTGGGTTGGATGATTCTTTTATATCCTCATTTTGTTGATTATTGTGTTGCCTTTTTTCAATGCTATGTTGTTTTCTTTAATGGTTTGTTGTTTGTGGTGTTGATGTTGAATTTGTTGATTTTTTCAGAGGCTGGGAGCTGTAGCTGTTGCTGTTTTGGTTCTCCTTACTTTTCTTTTTGTGAGGTAACTCTTTTTATTTGAGAAATTATTTATGTTGATCATAGGTAACAAAACTGTGTTTTGATTTTTAGTTTTGATTAGGTTGAATTTAAGTTTTTTGGTTTTGATTGGGGGTTGAATTTAATGTTAGCAAAGGTTGTACTATATCTTGGAACAAATTTTTTGATGGTTTTTATGCTGGTATAGAACATGACACTTGATTTTTGGTTGTTATTCATGCTTTTGTTGGCTGCTTGCTTGCTCTTTCATCCTTTTTTCCCATTTCGAATTATTTTTCTTGTTGTTACGTTTTTTAGGATGGTTTTCAGTTTCTGTTTTTGGTTTTTTACCCCTTGTTTTTTTTCATGAGTGTTGTTTGTTTTATTTTTTCTTTGTTGGTTGTCAGGGTATATATGTGTTTTTTAGTTTTGTCTTGGTTCAATTTTTCCCCACCAGATTATTAGGTTCAATAATAGCTATTGTTGTCTTAATTAACGATTTTGTTGATTGTTTGTTGGTTTCGATGAGTTTAGTCTACTTGCATTGCTATTTTTGTGATTGTTTTGTTATAATTTTTTGGCTGCGATGCTTTTTTCTCAACTGGTTTGTTGATTGTGATGTTGGTGTTGGCTTAGTTGATTTTTTCAGAGGCTTGGAATGGTTGTTGTTTGGTTTTCATTGTTTTGCCTTTTGTTGTGAAGGTATCCCTTTTTAGTATTTGGAAATTAATGTATGTTGATCATAATAACAAAACTATGTGTTTTGCATTTTGGTTTTGGTGTGGGCTGAATTTAATGGTGATGGATGTTGTGTTGCTTCTGCGGATTGTTTTAGTGATATTGTTGCTGCCACTAGGTGATTCAGGTGGTTGTTGTGTTATGTATGTTCCATAAATGCGTGAGTTTGCTACTTCTGCGGTCTGTTTTAGTGATATTGTTGTTGCTGCAAGGTGATTCAGGTGGTGGTTGTGTTATTTATATGCCATAAATCCATGATTTTTCTTTGGAGAAACTTAGGGGCAAATTAAGGATTCTTTTTTGGTTTGGTTGCCATTGGAAATCAATTGTTAGTTTTGTTGATGTAGGTTTATTTGTTTACGCTTAAAATTTTTGCAATTCTTATACTAAAGTGAGATTTTTCTTAAAATCCTTGGCTGTTTTTATGGCTATCTTCGATCTATAATGTGAAATTTAATCCATTATTGTATGTGAATGAAGGGACTTTTGCTTATCATTGTGGATGGAATTGTATGCATATTTTTGTTTTTGGAAACAGTTGGCGTGGGCATTGATGTATTTTGTTTTGACTGTCCTATATAGTTATTTTTTCCTATTTCACAATTTGAATCTATCATTTTAGTTAAGAGTATACGTATTGTTCGTTGGACAAAGTATCGATTTTTGTTTTATGTTCCTTTGGTTGATGATTTCATGTTGGAATTGGTTACTGAAATTAAAAATTAAGTGTTTTGCGATTTGAATCTATTATTTTTTATTGAAAGTATAGATTTTTCTACATTCCGTATGTCTTTGGTGAATGATTTTGTGCTATAAATACTTATGAAATTAGAGGATTAATATTTTATTAGGTTGCTCTATTTCTTATGCCTTCAGCGAACAATATTGTGCGAAAATTAATGTTTAGCTTGGTATTTAAGAGAGGTAAGTGGTTAACATTGTGGATGCTCACTTTTTTGTCTATTTGCTTGATTTTTTTCCCATTAGTTCATGGAAAACATGACTATTTTTTGGTTTGTTTTTTGCACTTGTCATTATATTTTATGTTGTTCGTCTTTGTAAGCAATGTGGTCTTCATCGTTGCCATTAAATTGTTTTGCCTGACTATTTTCTTTTTCTTTTTCTTCCTATTTAATGCCTTCGTTTTTAAGTTTTTTGATGATTGGTTTGTTATTTTTCAAGTTTAACTATAGTCTGGTTGCAAGTATTATTTTACTTTTGCATTTGTCAATGTATTTTATGTTGTTTATCTTTGTGAGCGATACAGTCTTCATTATTGCCATTAAATTTTTTGGCTTGGCTATTTTCTTTTCTTTTTTACCTATTGGTTAACTTGGTTGTAATTGCTTCGATGATTGGTTTGTTGTTTTCCAAGTTTAATTATGGTTTGAATGCAAATTATCTTATAAGCTAAATCATATCGCGAAAATACTGTTCATTTAACAGATTCATTTTACTGCGGATTTAAACAGTTGTTTCATTTAATTGTTTTGTCTTTCTTCTTTTTGGCTTTGCCTACCTGTCTCTCCCCCTTATTCTTTTCTCTTATAAGCAAACAACAACAGGTCGATCACAGTTGAGAGAGAAATTGTCGATCTGGTAAAAATGGATTCGATTCTTCAAGTTTTTTCAATTCTCTCTCATCTCGAAAGAATTCTAACCAGAGGAATTGAATTGAACTTTGAGAAAGAACTTTTCTAAAAGCTTAAAAAATATACCAGGAGATCACTAGATAGCAACTCCTATGGTGCAATTTCATTAAGAATTGAACTTTGAGAAAGAACTTTTCAAAAGCACTCTCATGCTCAACAATCTCTAATTCTCATTAGTTGTCCCTCTCTCCTCTTCCGATGGTCACCGTTAACAAATCCTACTAAACCTTAAAAGTTCTTCACTGTACTCACAATCCAAAGGCTGCTATTGGGTATTAATTTAGAATCATACAGGTAAAGGGAAAGAAATTATTAGCTCGAGTCATTGTGTCGATTTTGAAAGATGTGGTATTCTGTTTGCATAGGGTTTGAAGTTAGAAAAGCAATCGATTTTGATGGACTTTGACTTCCATGGCTCTTTGTTTTTCTATGATAGACGACGAGGAGGATATTAGACTTGAGGAAAATAAATTTGCATCTCTGGGGTCGGGCTGCTTTCTTTACGAGTGTGAATGATTTTGATGACTTTAAGCTTGGACCATGTGAATTGTAGAAGTACTTCTTCAGCTAATTCATTTTCTCTTTGAAAAAATTGATTTTGTGAACTGGTGGCGGCCACGATGGAATCAACATCAATTACTCGAGTCAATCAAAAACAAAATCGCAGCCCTGTTATCAAGAGAAGCAGGGGAAGCATTGCCTTGCAAGGATGGTTGGAAGGCAAAGACAACATCTGTTATCAAGAGTACCGTTTTAGAGAAGGCATAGCCTTTAAAGATAAGTTTTTTTACACTAGGTCCTATAGTATCTATTTTTGACAGAAAAACCCTTAAGGTATTTATGATTAAGTGTGTGTTTTGGCATTGAGGTAGCTTTTGTAATTGCAGTTTTAAAAATATATTATATTTTTTTTTCTTAGCCAATATTTTAGATAGTTTTTAGTAGGATATGCAAAATTGTGCCATTTGTTGATTAACCAAACAATTTCAAAATTGTATATTAAATTAAATATAGTTTCTACTATACTGAATCACACCCCCAAAAATTGTTTTTTTTTAATATTTTCACTTAACGGTATTTTCACCCTAGAAAAATTAATCAATTTATTTTTATTTTTAAAGCTAGCACATCAAAACAATTTAAAAAATTAATTATTAATTCAAAACAAAAAAAAAGTTTTTTGTTTTAAAAAATATTTTTTAAAACGCATCCCGAAACACCCTCTTAGTTTAGTAGGCAACATAAATCCTACCTTCTACAAACAACCCATTTTCTTTTTATTAATCATCACTTTTTAAATGGTGGGGGATATATGGCAACTTTCTATTATACAAAACCTAAAAGAGATCAAGCATTCTCGATAGACACACACCCAAGTTTACTGTGGATTAGAACAATGAAATTATTATTTTACCCCTCGGTGTGCCTGAATTTTTGATTTTTTATATTTTTGTGCACAGTCAAATAACTACAATACCCTCTAATAAGACAAAACTAAGAGTTGCCTACACAGGTGTCACAGTAATTTCACATTTTAATGAACAGTAACATACATGTGTAAATACTGATACACCCCTATAAAAGACAAAATACAAGATTTGGCTATAGGGGTGTTTAGGTACTTGACTATTTTTTAAATGTTAATTTATTCTGGAATGAATAGTAACATGAATACGTAAATACTTATATGCCCCCATAAAAGACAAAATTCAAGAATTGGTAGTAGGGGTGTTTAGGTAATTTACCAGTAAAAAAATATTTTCTTTCGAATACTCCAGGCGTGTTTGTCGGATGCGCAAATGATTTTTGACCTCACGCCCCCTTCGAGCAACGTGTTTGGGCAACAGGCGGTGAAAAATGTCTATTTGATGTGTCACTAGATGCGCCTCCATGTCCTTCACCTTATGGTGGAGCAGACTGCGTCACATGGTCGCCGAAAACTTTCTGATTGGTGGTTGAAAGTTCCCACCCTTTTTTCTCTCTCCTGCAGGTGAAATGCTCGTAGTCCCCGGTGTTGTTGTGTTTTCATTTCAGTCCCTTATCTTTTAATTGTGTTATACGGTCCTGATTTCTGCTATAGAAGTTTTGATTTGTTTCATTTTTATCATTATATGGGAATTGATTATATATTATAGTTTCATTTTGGTCCTCAATCTTTTAATTTTCGGATTGGTTCTAAATCCTTAATATATTTAATATCAAAGTTCTGATTTGTTTTCAATTTTATCCTTCAATTGAAATTAATTATATATTTTAATTTCATTTTGGTCATCAAGCTTTTAATTTCCCATTTGGTTTTAAATTCTTTAATTTTTTCGGTATCAAAGTTTAGATTTATTTCAATTTTGTCCTTTAAATGAAATTTATTATATATTTGTTTTTCATTCGGCCTTTATACTTTTAGTATTTGATTTTTTTCGTTCCTTCATTTATATATATATATATATATATATATTTTTGAAATGGTTGCTATTTTTGTCCATGCTTATATGTACATGCTCTTAGTTTTTGTTTTAAATTTTAATTATTTCCTCTGTTATTAAAGTTTTTTTTTTATTTAATGTTTAATTCTTAATTTGTGTTGTCATCATTTGAAAATTGATATTTGTTATTTTTTCCCTTTGTTTTTTTCATTTATTTTTTTTAATTGCTTTTTTGTTAATATTTTTGGGTGTTAAAATGTCTAATTATTATCCATAAGGCATCCAAAAAACCTATAAATATATGAGACTAATTATATATTTTGATATTTGTTTAATATTAATGTCTTAAATTATATATATAAATAAATGTCCTAAGTTTTTTTGAAAAAAATATATTAATTTAATATCAGTGTTCTGAAATACTTTTAATATAATAATTTAATTTTTTTATTAATAATTATGGTGTCATGATAGTATGACTAATAATAATTAGAATATTAGTTATTTATAATGACAACTATAATAATCGTGATAATTTAACAATCATGATAATATGAATGAGAATAATAATCAAAATAATTCATTAGTTGATGTTATTTTTCTTAAAGGTTGACTATTGTGGCTTTTTTATGTATGATATTTCATATTTAATATCACAAAAAAATACAAAGTCACACATAGATGAAACAGGTGGAAAAATTGGGGCAAATTTTCCAAAATAAAAAAAATATACGAGTCAATTGCCCTCCACTTTGTCGTAGCCATAAACAAATTTTTTAACATACAAAAAATTATGAATGGTCTTGGATTTTTTTTATAATCATAATAATGATAGCAATTGTTAGATTATTGTGCTCATAGTGTTAATAATTATGACTTTGATGATAAGAATAACAATAACTCATAAAATAATATAAAAAATATCAGTGATAATTTTTTTTAGTAATAATGGTAATTATAATTTTGATTTTATGTATTGATTATTGTGATGATTATTGTGATAATAATTACAATGATTATAACAATAATGGTGGTGACAACGATAATACTGCCAATAATAATCAGAATATTGATTATTTACAATAATAGTTATAATGACAACTATAATAATTGTGGCAGTTTAATAGCAATTTAACAATTATGATAATAACAATGAAAATAATAATCTAAATAATTCATTTGTCGATATTGTTTTTGTTAAATATTTCAGATCTAATATCATGTAAATAAACAAATACAAGGCAACACATAAATAAAATGGGTAGACAAATTTGCCCAAGTTATCTACAATCAACAAATATACGGTTACTTTTCTTGCGTTTCACCACAGCTAAAACTAAATTTTTTAACATGTGAAAAAAATGTTGACAATCCAATATTTGTTTTTAATAATGTTTTACATCTTAATGAAATAATCAACCTACACAAATTTTGATTATTTAGTTTCTTTAGAATTTTCATCTCATTGTGGATAATTAGTTTAAAATAATGATAGTGGTTATTTTAAAGATGTTTTTTTCTGGACAAATTGAGAATAAATATAAATTTTGATATGTGTTTAATATTAATGCCTTAGAATATATATATATATATATATATATATATATATAAATGAACTATTTTTTAGAAATAAAATGTGTGTTCTAATATCACATAAAATATAAAAAATAAAAAATAAATCTTAAAAAATAAAAACAAATACTTTCATTTTTTTATAGCAATAATGATAGTGACAACGATAGTATTGACATTGATAATTGGAATATTACTTATTTGCAATAATGTTAATAATAGCACTGATAATAATTATGACAATTTAGCAATTATAACAGTAACAATGAGAATAATAATCAAAATAATTCATTGGTCAATGTTATTTTTATGAAAAAATAACTTATGTGTTTTTTATGTATGATATTTCAAGTCTCATATCACTTAAAAAACATTTGCCCTGCGTTTCACCACAGTCAACACCAAATTTTTAACATGTAATAAAATTGTTAATGATCCTATATTTTTTTATAATATACTTTCATTTTTATAATTATATTTGTACAATCTGCGATTAAATAATTATCAAAACAATTTTAACAATAACAACATTCAATCACTTTTAAGCGGGAAAAAAACCTATTTCTAACAGATTTTATCAATTATAATTTTACTAGTTAAATATTAAAATAACCAATTATAACACGCACAAAATCAATCAATTTTTTACATAGAAAAAACCTAGCGCAACACGCGGGCAAGTAAACTCGTGAATCACTAAAATCATTCCAATTAAAAATGATCCAAGTTTTTTTGATAGCATATACAAGATTAAGCATGTAATAACCCCAAAATGTTTTGAAACAATTCATAAAACATCATTCATTTAGAATTGCTCCAAAACAAAAAAAAAATGTTTTTATATATTCAAAACATCATTTAACATATCAACGATTAAATATTCTAAATTTGTGGATTCTATACATGTAAACAATTTACAATAAAAACACCAAAATATACATGACATAACTAACATTTGTGGACCCAATCATCATCAAGATTTTTACAAAAAAGTTGGCTAACTATACCATCCTCATTCTCCAGAAAAGAAAACATTAAATACACATTCGCAAGGAAAAGTCATTTTTTTTTCATAATCGATAAGACTCCACCAAAATTTCTATCAAGGTTTCGACATAATCTCCCCTATATTGACAGATCCCAAGTTATCGACATATGAAATACTTTCAAACAAAAGTTCAATAACTCATAATGCAACTTCGACCCAAATGTATTGGGTCTACATCTCCATAAATATCATTCTCATCACATCCAAAATAAACAAAATATACATTTAACTCCAATTATCAATTAGCACATTAAATAGGATATCACAAATTCAAGAATTTAAATCCTTACATTCCAATCCTTTTAAAAGAGTAGCATTAATACATGTTAAGTTTATCAACACTTAAATGATACAAAATACTCGAAATGAACCTTCTCGAGCTAGATACAAAACCATACAAACAACAAATTCTACTCTTAACGTGCAAATATTTGGCCTGAAAGGAAATACAAAATAATTCCATATAAGAATTAAATAAATATAATAGTAAAGTTATTTAATCAACTACACACCATTGTACTTAAATATAACTAGAAGGATAGCTATTTCAGTTGCAGATTTAACTTTCTTCCTATAATACTGCTTGTATCTTCATCGCCTTGCGGGTGACATGATTGCAAAAACCCCTTTTCGGGTCTCTAACATACCTTGTCGTGTGTATGTGTGGAGGTGCGACAATTCCTTTTTCAAAATCTTAAAATACACTAATGTATGATTAGATTATACCACAATCCCTTATCGAAGATTCTAATATACTCAACATATGTTAGCTTATGCATAGCGATCACCATCCCTAAGATCTTGACACACACTAAATATATATCAGCCCTCATGATGAACCCTTTATCTAGGATCCTAACATACATTAAATGTATATTAGTCATTTTTGGCGATCCTCTTATTCGGGATTCTAGCATACACTAAATGTATGTTAGTTATTTTTGGCGATCTCCTTATCTACAATCCTAACATACACTAAATGCATGCTAGTCATTGCCAAATTGGTGATTTTGCCATAACCTGATAGATTTTCACAGCAAACTGACTTCTTTGAAACGCACACCTTAAAATGTTTTACTGAAAAATCACATCTTTCCAAACTTCCACTAAAAGCGTTTAGCATAATTCACACATCAAAATTATGGAAATGAACTCTGTTGATGTAGGCATAAATCACCTAGTTGTTGTGGATGCTTAGCTAGTGGTCCCTTGATTATGTTGTTGGGGTCCAATTGAAGGATTTAATTAAGTGCAACGACTTAATTATACTTTAAACTCATCAAAGTAATTTTATTAAGGGCTTACTCAATGAAAAATCAAGTTCTTGAGCTTAATCCAGATTTAATTGCGAAGATTGGAATTTTTGGAGACCGAATTAAATTTTTCCAAGCCAATTGTGTGAAGTAAGGGGTCAATTGAGGGTGAAATCGCATAAATCTTAAACCAAGGACCATACTAAAAAGGACATGTAAAGCTAAGGTTGCTACTGAAATTCTGACAGGGATACAATTGCACAAAATTAAAAGTTTAAATCCAATTAGGGGTGCAATTAAAACAATTACAAATGGAGGAACCAAATTGCATTTGCCTAAATCTTCACAATCCTGCAAACGTGACTACACTGTTCACTCACCTGAACAGTGGAGGCACGCTGCTGCAAGTGAGCAGAGGCAACCCATCACTGCACACAATGGGCAGCCGAAGGGTGCCTCCTTCACCTATAAATGGCATCGATCCCACCATGAACAGGGGGCAATTTTACGAAACACGGGGGAGATTATTATAGTGTAAAAATTGAACCAACCTCCATTTCTTCTCTTCCTCAACGCCGACACCACGCCGGTATCCCTCTCTCCCACAGTCCGGCGACAGTTCTCTCTCTCTAAAAAACTAGTTGCAATTGACTCTCTCTCTTTCCTCCATCGTTTTGTAGCTCCCGATGAGCACCAACGACTATTCACTTGGCATTGGCGGCTCCTCCCCTATGCTAGAGGCTCCCCTGCAGGCTCAGCTCTTCTTCTTCAGCGTCAGCGACGCAGCGACAACCCCTTCTATACAAAACAAACCTCCTTCTGGCGCTCTTCCTAGCCATCACATGCCACCATTTCCGACCGCACCACCACCAGCAGAACCACCTCGGCCTCCTCTACCCTACAGCAGTGGTCGGTGAGCCTCCCATCTTCATCTATCATTCGCCATTATTCACTGTGCACAGAGGGGGAGTGAATTAATTCACTCCCCCCACTGTTCACATACATGTGAACAGTGGCGTGGCGGTTGTGCTGGACATTGTCATGGTGGCTAGTGAAAAGGGGTGCTGATAGTCCAACCCCAAATGATAGGCTTCTCGGCCCATCAAGGCTGGGTAACCAGCCCATCAGAAAAAACAAAAATATAAAATATGAATAATTTTTTTAAAAAAACATATTATTTTCATGCATACACCGAATTCCAAGGTTTTTCAAACATATTTTTCATAAAAAAAATATATGTTGCTTCTTTCACATATTTTTAGCTTTAGGAAAGACCAACGAATAAAAAAACGTTGAAGACTAGGTGAGACTCTCTCACGAAGAGAGATCTACCTCGAGCTTTAGGAAAGACCAACGAATAAAAATATCAAACTTAGAAAAACAATCAAACAATAATGCAACTTGCCTTATGTAGGGTGCACTAGGGTGATGTGTCTTCCCCTTGCATAACAAGTCCCCTTATCCAGACTCTCACAGACCATTAGGTTTTCTATTGACCTTAATACTAGGTGGCACCTCCTAAGATTTATAGTCATAATTTTACGGCTATAACCCCCCCTTTTCACCGGGCATCGTTCTCACCTCTGGGGAATGGAGGGGCGCGAAGCATGAAAAAACATCATTGCGACAGATGGCGACTCCATTGGGGACATTGCCGGATTGAGCTTTGTTTATTTGACTGTTATTCTTTAGTTTGTTTTTTTACACGCATTTTTACTACTTTAGCATGCATTTTTACTTTTAGTTCACGCATGGCATCTAGTATGAATTAATGTATCATGCATTTTCAATTCACAAATAAACTCAATTCTAGGTTAGGTGGGGAGAGCAGTTTGCCTCATGACTCTCATTCGGGGTTCAGATTCATGAAACATCCAACTATAAATTGTGTGTTTACTAGATAATGACGGTCATACTATGCCCCAACCATTTCTTGTAAACCCCTACACCACCTTCACATGAGGTGGTCATTGGGCAGTTCATAGACCTTTGAGATCAGGTACAAAGCTTACCCCTCATGTAATGGCCTAGAACTTGTCTTTGAGTACAAACTCTCTCATAATTCATCCGATGTGTATGTACATACATTTGCATCCACATACATCAATCATTGTCTCTAACATATCATCAAGAAGCTAAAACATAGGTCCCCGAAAAGCTTTTGTCCATAACACTCAACTCTATCAAAGAAATATGGACAATAAAGAACGTGCTCACCACCATGTTCACTTCCAAAAATTGGATTCTCTGAAAGCTAGCGGGACTTACCCCTCATGTAATGGCCTAGAACTTGTCTTTGAGTACAAACTCTCTCATAATTCATCCGATGTGTATGTACATACATTTGCATCCACACGCACCAATCATTGTCTCTAACATATCATCAAGAAGCTAAAACATAGGTCCCAGCTTCTGTCCATAACACTCAACTCTATCAAAGAAATATGGACAATAAAGAACGTGCTCACCACCATGTTCACTTCCAAAAATTGGATTCTCTGAAAGCTAGCGGGACCCATCTGGCTAGCTTACTCGAGCAGGCACTGAAATGACCCCTATAAGAGCTTTTAAAAGGGAATTGCAACGAAGTTGAAAAATGAAGATTGCTTCTATAATTGCTCTCTAATTGGTCATGTCCACACATTATGTTTCAGTTTAAATTTGTTTTAGTCTTGTTTGTAATTTCGCTCATAACACCACAAGACCTCTTTTTAAACAAGCCTTTCTTTCTAAAAGATCATGTATTTTCTTGTGTTTATGATGTGGTCTTGCTTTTTGTTTAAATAACACAAGAACATAAAATTTTCTAAAAGATCATGTATTTTCTTGTATTTTCTTATACCTTTTCATCCAAATTATACATGATCCCATGATTTCATAATTTTTTTGGCAAATCAAAGTCTAGTATGAAATTAAATTGCCTAATTAATGTTTGTTTAACAAATATGTTCTGGGAATTCACTGAAAGGTGATCTCATACCCATAAAAATCCACATAATAAAGCTAAGATCTAGCTAAACAAATAATCAAAAAATCATTCTGCATGGAAAATAAAAGTTTATTAATCCTGGATACATGTTTTTGAAATGAGGAGAGGCCATCTATTATATGCCTTCACAAGTCTCAAATATCCTTTGCAGTCCTTGTTTGAGCCTAATAAATTTTTCTTGATAATTAACCCTTACAAGGATACACCCTACACTTGGGGGCAAGTGTGAGAATCAAAAATTATTTTTAATCTACAAAATAGTCCTCAATGATAAGAGACCCCAAATCAAGTCAACATGATGATAGTGCTAAAAACCCATGATAAAAATCCCAAACAAAATACCGGGGGGCATGTCAAGTCAACATGATGTTAGTGCTAAAAACCCATACTAGGGGGCATGTTGTTAAGACCCTCATTTGCTTTAATTGCTTGTACTTTGTTTGTTAGAGAAAGATAGGCTATAGAAGGTTGTACCAGGAGGTTATAACCGAAACAGCTGGCATGTGCTGGCCTCTTGGAATCTAGAACCCTCTTGCATGACAGAACCTATATATCCCTTCCCTCTCATTTTATGTTTTTTCTTCATCACTGAAAATATACAGAATTCCTTAGACTTCTCTAGAGTAATTGTTAATTAGTCTAGTCTAGCTTAATTGTAGTGTTCTATAGAGAATTGTTAAGTCATTCTCCTGGGTTGAGTGAGATTAAGAGAGATCATCAAGGGAAACACTTGGGAAACACTTGGATTCTTGGAGAGTCCTATCATTTGGTATCAGAGCAGCCTACGAACCATGGTGGAAACATGATCAGGAGCTGTTCTTGAAGCTTCCCCAAGCAGAATTCAAGGAAGTACAAGAACAATACAGCAGCAAATTGATGAGAATGCCGAGGCAATTGCCTCAGCCACTGCTAAAATGGAAGCGAAATTTGAAGCCCTACTAGCGTTGATTGAAGAGAGGTTACCCCCCACGCCACAAGAAACAACCCCAAATAGGCCTCAGGAGCAGATCATAGGAGGTGATCAGGTATCGGGGGATCAAGGTGATGATCAAGAGGTACAAGCTATTCCCATTAGGGCTGAAGCACGATTTGCCATGCCAGGGAGACCTCCTCAAATGGGGATTCAGCCTCAGCCAGTCCTGCCAGGGTGGGTATGCTGATGGGGGAAGAATTCGAACCCAGGGCTAGGAGGCAGGCCACGGGTGCAAATCTTCAACCAATAGGATGGAATGGCAAGGATTGGGGTTTACCAAGGCCACCTAGGGAATATGGTGGCCAATTTGTCCAAAATGAGAATGGACTTGGGGCTGGAAGGGAGTACCTAAGGCAACCTGAGCCATACCAAAGGGCTGACAACTATGTTCAGCCAGCAAGACAGCCCCATGCCTTTGAAGAACCAAGGCATCCTCATTGGGTTCAAGATGCATTTGAGGAACCAAGGCATCCTCATTGGGTCCAAGATGCATTTGAGGAGCCATGGTTTGACCCGGGGGGAGGTAGAGCTGATCAAGTGAGGCAGTGGCAGTGGCAAGGGCCTGCCAACAGAAAATTACAGTGGCCAGATCAAGAACAAGGTCAGTGGCAGCAGCCAAGGGCACCCAGGGAGCTGTGGATGATGAGGCTGGAATTTCCAAGGTTCAAGGGGGGAGACCCTACTTCTTGGATGTTCAAAGCCCTTCAGTTCTTCCAATACTATCAAATCCCAGAAAATGAAAAGGTATTACATGCTTCTTACAATTTAGATGATGAGGCATTAATATGGTTTCAAGATAGTGAGCATGACATATCAAATTGGGATGAGTTTGCTAGAGGAATTATGCTTAGGTTTGGTCCTGCTTCTTATGATGATCCTATGGAATTACTGACTAAGCTTAAGCATACACATATTGTTGCAGCATATAAAGGACAATTTGAGTCCATTAGCAATAGAATTAGAAACTTATCTGACATGCATAAGCTAAGTTGCTTCATGAGTGGCTTAAAGGATGAGATAAGGCTGGCAGTAAAAATGCAGAATCCTAGAAGTTTAGGGGCTGCCTATTCCTTGGCCAAAATCCAAGAGGAATACCTCTTTACTGTGAAGAGAAGTTCTAGGCCTAATTTCGAGCCAAACAGAAGCAATTGGGGACAGACTAGCTCTCAACAAGCTATCAACACCAAGAGTGATCTAAAGCCCCCATATCCAAGACCCCCGGTTGCTGTACACAGGTTGACTCCTATGCAAATGTCAGAAAGAAGGAAGAAGGGCTTGTGTTACCACTGTGAGGAGAAGTGGAGCATGGGGCACAAATGCAAGTCTCCTATGAAATTATACTTTATGGAGGAAGTAGTAGAAGAAGAGGAGAACTGTGAGGCAGAAACTGACCAAGCAGGAGAAGAAGAATTAGAGGAAGAACAAGGGGAGATTACCCTATGTGCCTTGTTGGGAAATTCCTCCCCCTCAACCATGAGAGTAGTGGCTATTCTAGGTGGACATAAAACAGTGGTGCTGCTGGATACTGGCAGCACTCACAACTTCATGGACAGTGGGCTAGTTGCTTCCCTTAAGTTGGAGGTTGATGCAACAAACAGATTTGGGGTAAGGGTAGCTAATGGTCAAGTTATCAGGACAAAAGGGGAATGTAAGGAAGTGAAATTCATCATGCAAGGCCTCCATATGAAGGTCAATTTCCATCTATTGGAGTTGGGAGGATGTGGAATTGTGTTGGGGACCCAATGGTTGAGTACATTGGGAATGATCAGTTGGGATTTCAAGAAGTTGTGCATGGGGTTCTTATATGAAGGGAAACAGGTTTGGTTGCAAGGACTCAAGGAATCCAAGTCCTTAATTCGGGGCAGCAAGGAATGCAAGGGTAGAGGAGCTGTGAAGGGCCTGCTGTTACAAATCATGTCGGCTGACTTGGCTGCCATCCAAGAGGGAGGAGAAGCACCTATGCAGGAGTTGCTAGATGCCTTTCCAAAGGTTTTTGAGGAACCTAAAGGGCTGCCTCCTAATAGGGGTCATGAGCATCAAATTTTACTCAAGGAAGGAGTGCCACCCAATTGCCAAAGACCATATAGGTACCCCTACTATCAAAAGACTGAAATTGAGAAGATTGTAAAGGATCTACTTGACTCTGGGTGTATAAGGCCAAGCTTGTCACCATTTGCATCTCCTGTTTTGTTGGTGAAGAAGGCAGATGGCACATGGAGGATGTGTGTGGACTATAGAGGGCTAAACAATGCCACAATCAAGGACAAGTTTCCAATTCCTGTAATTGATGAGCTGCTGGATGAACTACAAGGAGCTTGGGTGTTTTCGAAGCTTGATCTAAGGGTTGGCTATCATCAAATTAGAATGAAGGAAGGTGATATTGAGAAGACTACGTTCAAAACTCATGAGGGACACTACGAGTATTTGGTGATGCCTTTTGGCCTCACCAATGCTCCTGCCACCTTCCAAGCCTTGATGAATGAGGTCTTTAGGCCCATGTTAAGGAAGTTTGTACTTGTGTTTTTTGATGACATACTAATCTACAACAAGAGTAGTGAGGATCATGCTGACCATCATAAGCAGGTTCTGCAAGTTCTAGAAGATAAGCAGTTATACGCTAAGAGGAGCAAGTGTGTGTTTGCTGCCCCAGAAGTTGAATGCTTGGGGCATATTATTTATGGTGAAGGAGTCAAAACCGATCCCAAGAAGATTAAAGTTATGGTTCAATGGCCAGTGCCTAAGAACCTCAAGGCACTGAAAGGTTTTCTTGGTTTGACTGGCTACTACAGAAAATTCATTAAGAATTATGGTCAGATTGCATCTTCTCTTACTGCCTTGCTTAAGAAGGATGCTTTCTCTTGGAGTAACAAGGCTGAACAGGCCTTTGAGAACCTAAAAAAGGCAGTAAGCCAACCACCAGTTCTAGCATTACCTAATTTCACCAAACTCTTTGTAGTTGAGTGTGATGCAAGTGGTTTTGGCATTGTGGCAGTGCTGATGTAGGAAGGAAGACCTTTGGTTTATTTCAGCCAAGCATTGAAGGGAAAGAATTTGTTCCTATCCACCTATGAGAAGGAGCTCTTAGCCTTAGTACTTTCTGTGAAGAAATGGAGGCCATACTTATTTGCAACTGTCTTTGTGATCAAAATTGACCAGCAAAGCCTTAAACACATCCTGGAGCAAAGGGTAGGCACTCCTATGCAGCAGAAATGGATAGCCAAGTTGTTGGGCTATAACTTCATAGTGGAGTACAAACAAGGAAAGGAGAACAAGGTGGCAGATGCCTTGTCAAGAATGAAAGACACAACCTAGAAGAATGAAGTAGAAAAGGAAACAACTAGTTTGAAAGCCAATAGCCAAGGCAGCCTGCTGGCTATTTCTTTTCCCTCACTTACTTGGTTAGAAGAATTAAAGAAAAGTTATGAGGAAGATGGGAAAGCCAAGGAATTGATAATGAGGCTGCAAGACAAAGGAGGTCAGGAAGGGTACTTTTCATTGAGAAATGGGTTGTTGTTGTATAAGACAAGTTTTTCTTGGGTAAACAGAGTACTATGAAGACTAAGGTGCTAGCCTTAGTCCATGACAGCCCACTTGGAGGTCATTCTGGATACTTAAAGACCCTGCATAGAGCAAGGAGAGATTGGCATTGGGAAGGAATGAAGATGGATGTCAAAGCTTATGTAAGGAGTTGTGATGTGTGCCAAAGGATCAAGACTGAAACCAGCAAGTTGCCTGGCTTACTTCAGCCACTTCCAATCCCTCCCAAGCCTTGGCATTCTATCAGCATGGATTTTGTTGAAGGACTACCAAATTCCCACAAACAGAATGTGAGTTTGGTCGTAGTGGATAGATTCACCAAATATGCTCACTTCATTGCATTAGCCCATCCCTATACAGCTTCCAAGGTGGCTAGTTTGTTCTTACAACACATCTTCAAGCTACATGGGATGCCTTCTTCTATTGTGAGTGATAGAGATCCTGCTTTTACTAGTCTGTTTTGGGAGGAGTTATTTAGGCAACAAGAAGTGGATTTAGACATGAGTTCAGCCTACTACCCACAGACTGATGGCCAAACAGAAGTGGTCAATAGGAGTCTGGAGCAATACATGAGGGCCTTTGCAACTGATAAACCAAGTTTATGGGTGGAGTGGCTGGCCTTGGCAGAATTTTGGTTTAACACCAACTTCCACACTTCTCATAAGCTCACACCCTTTGAAGCCTTGTATGGGTACTTGCCCCCAAAATTGTTAGATTTTGTTCTAGGGACTACAAGGGTGGCTGCCATTGAGGAATTGTTGGAGCATAGGTAGCAGGTTAAGAAGTTGTTACAAGACAACTTAAAGACTGCCCAGGATAGAATGAAGATACAGGCAGATAAGCATCGGCAAGAGAGGTCCTTTGAGGTGGGTGATTGGGTCTACCTAAGGCTCCAACCTTTCAAGCAGAAAAGTATGCACCAGCAGCTCGGGAAGTTAAGTCCTAAGTTTTATGGTCCTTACAAGGTATTGGCCAAAGTGGGGAAGGTTGCATACAAGTTAGAGTTACTAGACGATGCTCGCATTCATCCTGTGTTCCATGTGGCTTTACTTAAAGCCAAGATTGGTCAGTCTAACATCCCAATTCCCAAACTACCTCCTGTGGATGCATTAGGCCAATTAGCTCCTACACCAGCTACAATTTTGGAGAACAGAATTGTGAAGAGAAGAAGGCTGCCACAAGTGACTCAAGTTCTCACCCATTGGGAAGGCTCTTCAAGGGATGATGCAACATGGGAATGGCTACACCAGCTTAAGGAAGACTACCCACACCATGTGGGCAAGGTGTTTTGAAGGGGGGCAATGTTAAGACCTTCATTTGCTTTAATTGCTTGTACTTTGTTTGTTAGAGAAAGATAGGCTATAGAAGGTTGTACCAGGAGGTTATAACCGAAACAGCTGGCATGTGCTGGCCTCTTGGAATCTAGAACCCTCTTGCATGACAGAACCTATATATCCCTTCCCTCTCATTTTATGTTTTTTCTTCATCACTGAAAATATACAGAATTCTTTAGACTTCTCTAGAGTAATTGTTAATTAGTCTAGTCTAGCTTAATTGTAGTGTTCTATAGAGAATTGTTAAGTCATTCTCTTGGGTTGAGTGAGATTAAGAGAGATCATCAAGGGAAACACTTGGGAAACACTTGGATTCTTGGAGAGTCCTATCACATGTCAAGACAAAAGCCTAAACAAAATGCTGGGGAGCATGTCAAGTCATTATCCAAATCAATTATAAGGACCAAAAGGAGCTCTAAGAGTAAGCACTGGTGATCCATAGTCTAGAAAACCCTTAAACAACTTTTGAGCCTACAAGTATCTTTTTTTCATAGCTAACAACCTAAGCCTATGTTACAAGCTTGATAAAGTCCTTTCCGATCAACTACAGGCAATCTAGATCAATAGGCATTGCTTTTCCATTCAACTACAAATGTCTCACAAGACTTGATTAAAATCTTTTGACATGCGAGACATGAAACAAACATCATTTCATATTCCCATCAAAAGGAATATAAAACCTGACAATGAGATTACTTGAATTCTTTCGAGAACAAGTTTGTTTAAACAAACATCAAAATGGTTTTTTTTGCTTGGATTGATTTTGAAATTCCAAAAATCTTATATGAAACTAATTTTTATAAACAACTAACCAACCCTTTCCTGCAAACACTTGTGGGGCATGACCAGACTAGGAGGCAATCTAAAAATACAATTGAAGTTGACTCCTGACTCTATCATTCCCTTTCACAGAATGTTGAACAAAACTGGGGGGGGATATGAATATACTTAAGGTCTATCATCTATAGAGATCAAAATCATAAGTTGTATCTCAAGTAAAAGAAGCAAGAAGCCACTAAAGCTAGACATTCAAACCTTGAAAAGAGAAGACCATGAAGAAGAAAGGGGACCTATATTTCTCAGGTAAGTAAACATGCATCATCATGCATTGCATCCCCACTGAGAATCTAGGAAATGTTTTGGAGGGATCATAATTTATGAACCTTCATTCATCATTTTTGTGGACACCTTAAAGTTCTCACCCCTTTCATTTCCTTGAGTGCGCCTGTGAGTCATCAATCAAACAGATAATATGCTTTTCAGTCCCATCTTTTTCCTAAATTTGGGTGTCATCGTGCATTGCATCCCCACTATGAATCTAAGAAATGTTTTGGAGGGATTGTAATTTATAAACCTTCATTCATTATTTGTGTGTGCCTACGAGCCCTCACCCCTGTCACTTCTCTAGTGCGCTTACGAGTCGTTCATCAGCACAAGTAGAGTGTTTCTCAACCTTGCCTCCTTCCTTGTTTGGGTGTATTTCCTAACCATCGATCAACTCAAATAACATGTTCTCAACTCTATCTCCCTTAGGGCATTTTTAGCCCGCAATGGACTCGGATAACACGCTTTACAACTCTATCCATCCTCCTCCTTTGAGTGCATTTACCAATCCTCAAACACAAACAAGAATAGTTTGTTTTCCAACCCTATTTTTCCTCCTCTTTTGAGTATGGTTTTTTCCAATCTTAAACCATCAATTAGGATAGTGCACTTATTTTTCGTAGCTTTCCTCTTAATTGAGTGCGTTCACCAACCCTCAACACAAACTAAAACAGAAAAAAATGTATTGTTTTCGTGCATATGGTCGAATTGCAAGTTGCTGGCCTTCCAGCCCCAAATGATGGGCCTCTCGTCCCATCAGGGCTGGGCAGGCAGCCCACACAGAAACAAAAAAAATACAAAATTTGCATAAAGTTTAAAAAAAAACAAAAAAAAATGTGTTGTTTTCGTGCATATAGTCGAATTGCGAGGTTTTTCAAACATATTTTTTGTAAAAAAATATATATATAGCATCTTTCACATATTTGGAGCGAAAATCGGATATCGTAACTACTTTACGATTATCCATTAGAATTTGGCCAACATATCAAAATAATTTAACGATTATTTTGTTTTAGCTATCGCGATGTAAAATTACATTGTAAAGTACACTCGTGGATAGTTAAAAACGGGGTTTTCAAATAGAGTGTAAAATATTTTTGGTTAAGTTTTCAACTCTTAATTAGGTAGAGACTCTCTCACGAAGAGAAAAACAATCAAACAACAATGTAGCTTGCCTTAGGTAGGTGCACTGGGGGTGATGCGTATTCCCTTCACACAACAAGTCCCCTTACCTAAACCCTCACAAACCATTAGGTTTCCTAGATACCTTAATACTAGGTGGCGACTCCTAAGATTTATAGTAGTAATTTTACACCTAAAAACCCCCCCTTTTTCATCGGGCGTCGTTCTCCCCTCTAGGGAATAGCAGGGTGCAGAGTGTGAAAAAACATTGTCGTGACACCTCCCACGAAAGTCCCACAAATTCACATTGGGTATATAAGGAAGAATTAGGTATCCATGAACGATTGATGCATCTTGAGACCTTGATTGGCGAGGAAAGGCTGGGTCAAGTATGGGGCTAGGTTGTCTCAAGAGTTTATTTTTGGACGATGGAACTGCCAAAGTTCCATAACACAAATCAGTTACAACTTCTCATTTTCCAAATCAACTTTATATATGTTTGTAAGAATCTAATCCATCAAAATTGCAAAAAATGAGTCATAAAACTATTGGATTTCTACAGTAACAGTTTGTTGTTACTGCTCTATTAGATTTCTACAGTAACAGTTTATTGTTATAGTAACTGATTCTGTTACAATAACAATAAACTAATAATAGGTTAACCATGATTGAAGTTGAACCAAATCATAGGTGCACACAATCCAGTGTGATAGAGGATATGCATGCTTCTTCGACATCAGGGAGGGTAAGAAGAATTCCACACTGGATGCAAGATTACGACACAGGGGAGAGTCTGTCAGAAGATGAAGAGTTGAATGCTATGATGATTCCTCACAGAAGGAGATCTTTCTACATTTGAGGAAGCTGTGAAGAAAAAAATGGATAGATGCAATGAATAAAGAAATTGAAGCTATTGAATGCAATAACACATGGCATCTTACTACGCTGCCTGAAGGGGTGAACAACATTGGAGTCAAATGGATATTCAAGACAAAACTTAATGAAAATGGTGAGATTGATAAGTGCAAGGCTAGACTTGTGGCAAAGGGATATGCACAACAATATGGAATTGACTAGACTGAGGTATATGCTCTTGTTGCGAGATTAGACACCATTCGTCTAATAATTGATCTAGTAGCTCAACAAGTATGGAGCATCTTCCAATTCGACGTAAAAAGTGCATTTTTGCATGGTGACTTGAGTGAGGAAATATATGTACAGCAGCCACAGGGATATGAGAAAAGGGGAGAAGAACACAAGGTCTACAAGTTGAACAAGGCTTTATATGGCCTCAAACAAGCTCCAAGAGCTTGGTATAGCAAAATTGAAACGTAGTTTGCTAAAGAAGGATTCAAGAAATGTTACTGTGAACACACATTATTCACTAAACTAGAGGAAGGAAACAAAATGTTGATTGTTAGTCTGTATGTTGATGACTTGGTTTTTACTAGAAATGACAGGGACATGTGTGAAAGATTCAAGAAGTTGATGATGCTTGAATTTGACATGTCTGACTTGGGAAGAATGAGATATTTCCTAGGGATTAAAGTGTAACAGAATCCTGAAGGGGTTTATATATGTCAAAGAAGGTATGCTCATGAAATCCTAAAACGATTTGGCATGGACAAATGCAATTTAGAAGGGAATCCTATAGTTCCAGGCTGCAAATTATCAAAGGATGAAGAAGGGACTAAGGTTGATGCAAGCATGTTTAAGCAGGTGGTTGGCAGCCTTATGTATTTAATTGCAACCAAACCTGACTTAATGTATTGTGTGAGACTTATTAGTAGATTTATGTCATGTCCAACCGAGCAGCATTGGTTAGCAGCAAAGAGATTACTAAGATATCTGATGGGTACAATGAACATGGGGATCCTGTATAAGAAAGGGGATTATAAGCAACTTATAGCCTACTCAGATAGTGATTTTGCTGGAGATTTAAATGATCGAAAGAGTACTACAGGAAGTGTGTTAATACTCAGTTCTGGAGCAGTATCATGGATCTCCAAAAAGCAACCAGTTGTGAGTTTATCAACCACCGAAGCAGAGTATATTGCAGCTGCCTCCTGTGCTTGTCAATGTGTTTGGTTAAGAAGAATTTTGGAGCAGCTTGATTGTGTGCATAAGGAATACACCACAATCCTGTGTGATAGCAATTCAAGCATTAAACTCTCCAAGAACCCTATTCTTCACAACAGAAGCAAGCATATAGATATCAGGTTTCATTTTCTTCGTGAGTTGGTGAAGACCAATGTGGTTAACTTGAGCTATTGCAATACTCAGGATCAAGTAGCTGATATCATGACAAAAAATCTCAAATTGGAAGTGTTTCAAAGGCTGTGAAATCTATTGGGTGTATGCGAAGTCCCAAACATAAACTGAGTACAGTTTAAGGGAGGGAATGTTGGATTTCTATAGTAACAGTTTGTTGTTACTGCTCTATTAGATTTCTACAGTAACAGTTTATTATTATAGTAACTGATTCTATTACAATAACAATAAACTAATACTGTTAACATCACTTTGCTTCTCTTCATTACAATGCAATTAGTTACAATCTGTTGAAGATTGTTGTAAGTCAGTTTTTCTGTTAATATCTTGTTACCATGCGTAAAGCATGATAGCTTTCTGTAAATGGCTATAAAAGCCAGTCACTACTGATGAATAAAGTTTAGAGTGAGAATTGCAGAATATACAACAAAAACATCATCTTTTATTTTCTTCACCAAAAGATTATCCATGTCCTAATAAAAAATGTGTTTTGCAGGATGCATCAAAAAAGCCCTATCCTCACAAAGGTTTCCATGTAACATATGATTGTTGCAAGCTACCAGAATTAAGTGATTTGTCCTTCTTGATGCAGAATTAGAAAGAAATAAAATTATAATCACATACTTTTCTGAATAATAATGGTCCCATTATGCTAAATGAAGGACATCGCTACTTTTCCTTGAGTTGAAGTGATTTTTGAAGGTTCTAGCATTCCTCCTTTTCTAAACACATAAAACAAAATATTACCAAAAATGTAGGACAACTCTACAATATTTTAGCATCATTCCTTTTTAAGAAGAAAAAACCACAAATGTTACAACGAAGTCTAAACAACATATCCCTATTTATTCAGAAAATATCCACGATTCACCACCAAAGCAAATAATAATAATAATAATAATAATAATAATAATAATAATAGGGGGTCCAAAAATGAAGCACGCCTTTCTGTAATCAAGTATTCCTTCAAAAGGGAACTCTAATTCATCATTGACTATAACGGGTATGCAGCCATTGACAATGACATCGAATAATCTGGCAGATGATAGTGTATCACCAGCTGGACTTGAGCAAAAAAAAAGACCTGTGACAGAAGACAACTCAATAATTAATGGAAACTACACAGAAAAGTTAGACTGGGAAAGATAACCAGGGAAACAATGTAGAACCAATGTATTTACTTGTGCTTGCCAATTTGAGATGTTGCTTTCCCTCCCTCTCCAGTTGTCCCCTCCTTTATAAACAGACCCTCGACACCATTTAGTTTTGCTACGTATCCTCCCACCCTAGACAAACAATGCAAGTGACCAAGGAAATACACCTTAAGTATATATACATGGGAGAAAAAATGACAAAGGGTAGCTTATGAAAGGTGACAATCGAATTCCAATCAATAAAAAATAGACAACCTCATTCCAGAAACCAAAAGATAACACAAACGGAATCAGTACATTATGCATCATATTGTCAAGAAAGCTGGCAAACCCCATTTTACAAGATTCATTTAATTCCAAAGTTGAAAACAAGATTACGGGGAGAGAGAGAAAATCATACCTAGAGCACTGATTCTATAATTTTGTTTAAAAAGTCATTAATGTTATTTCCCACTAGGCTCATTATAAAACTATATTTAAGGAAATTAAAAAAAAAACAGAGAAATTGGAAAAAAATCATTCCACGGACTTCCAGAAAATAAGATATCACATGACAATAAAAATAAATGGAACATTAAAAGCACATAAAAGAGTAAATGTGAATCTACGAAAATTCTGAGTTGAAAGATCTTCATTTATAGGAAAATCTTCAGTGCTATGATATTATTTATTTATATGAGGAAAACCAGGACTGTTACATGTGTATACATGAGCTCTAAGTACTGTTAAGTCCACCTATTTGAAATTGGAGTGTAAAATAGGACATATATTTGAGTGCTTCAGAAAAAGGAAACAACAAAGAAAATTATTGATAGCCAACAAAAAAACTGAACCATACACTGAAAAACATGCACCCCTACTACTTGCTATGGCTACCAAAACATGGAAATTAAAGAAATAATGAACAACTCACATTAGAAAAACAATTATCTAGCAGCTTATACATTCAACAAACATTGATACATTAATTTGAATCAGCAAAGACTCAAAATTAACCTTAAGGAACTCGTATGGCCTTAACCACCATTTGAACTTAACTAGATGAACAAAAAACTTACAACATTTCTTTTAAGCCTCCCGCGAAAGTAAAGCAAGGTGCTTCTCTTTGGTTCACTTTGTGATATGCATTTGGTGTCACACAAATTCACATTGGGGACATAAGGAAGAATTAGGTCTCTCCAAAAACATTTGTCCTGGTTTGTACCTACAGGACCATTAGCAGTTATTATAACCAGTCAAATACTGAAATGCAGACTAGTTTTCTTGGTTAAGTCATATAGTCACCAGTTCCTGTGGAGTCCATATCAGCTATGCTGAATGGAACTCTTCTCTCATGTTCGATTTCACAATCTAGTTCGTTTGGTATAAACTTGGCAAGAGGACAAAACTATCAGATATTTACAAGGTCCTGCAAATAAAATGGAGCCCTTAAAGAAAAAGTTTTGAAATACGGATTGCAGCAAAAATATAAGCAATTACAACCCACAAAAAACTTGTTGCTGCTCTTGAGAGATGGAGGTGGGGATCACTTGGCCTAAGTTTATGTCCTATTAAAAGTCTAGAGTAAATAACTATCATTCAGATGTGGCATCAAGATTACTCCTCCAAAAAATGAAAGAAGTGTTTGAAACATTCAAAAGAAAGATTTAAGATTGGTCTCTTCGGCAAAAACTTTCACTTCCTTTTGGGCAAAGAGAATGACTCATGCCTTGGTTTCTAAGAGCACAGATAAATTCAAAGATGGTAACTAATAGTTTGTTTACCAACCGAGAACACAGCAATTACATGCTTGCCGGAAGCATGTAATGACATGATTAATAAAGGGACAAATATGTTCAAAAGCTGAAATAAAATTAGAAGGACATTTAGAAAACAAAGAAGAAAAAGAAAACAAACCATTGGCATATGCTATCTAACAGTTGCAATGCTTCTTCCCATCTGTTGACTCCGAGTCGACCTTTAACAGGGTGAACTAAAATGCTTAGCTCTGGAATACTGCCCCTACCGATCATGTCCGCATACAACTAAAAGCCTTATCAGCTTTATGTGCAAGTGACAATTTATAAAACATCACATCCTGTAAAGCGCCTTCTCCAATAAGAAAAAGCTCATAGTTATGCAAAAAATCACGTAGAACAGATCCGCAGCCTCCGGCCTCTCAACTCTCACCACACTTTTCAACAACCTTTCCGATTCGAGCGCTATCAGATCCGCCCAAAGCCAATAATCAACTGAATGCTGCACGCACGTTATAATCACAGATACAATAATTAACTCCACAAAAATATATAAAATTACTCTTATTATGATGATGATAACGATACTTTTTCGATTAGTTGATGGACGGGGCTGCCATTAGAGGTGAGATTATCAGTGTCTCTATAAGTATTTCTAAACAGCCAGGCATATCGTAGGTGAATCTTGTCGGCATCTCATAAACATAATGTTGAACCCCACTTTACAGAAAACAAACTCACTTTATTCACAGATTGAAGTTCCTTTTATAGTGTTTGTACATGGTTGACTGCTATTATCAATCACTAATCAGCCAACACTTGAATCAATCTAACTGTTAACTGAAAGCATAACAGAAAAACTAACACTTAACAACCCAGTAAATGAAATCCTTAACCACTAACAGACTCAACATATCCTCCCTTAATACTGAATTACTTATTAGTAATCAGTTTATTCTCTAAGTGTTATACATACACCCAGATGTTTTCGAAGTTTGATGAATGTATCTAGTTTCAAAGGCTTGGTCATAATATCTGGAATCTGCCTTTGTACATTACAATATTTAAGCTCCACCACACCATCCTTTGACAGATCACGTAGAAAGTAATATCGAATGGCTATGTGTTTGCTTCTCCCATGCATAATAGGATTTCTAGACAGTTTGATAGTGGAAGAATTGTCACAATAAATTCCACAACAATTCTGATCCCAACTGAGATGGTTAAAGACCCTTCGCATCCATATATCCTGACAAGCACATACTATAGCTGAAATGAATTCAACCTTTGTGGTTGATAGAGTTACCATTGCCTGCTTTTTTGAACACCATGATACAACTCTAGAAACCATCATAAACACATGTCCTGATGTGCTTCTCCTATCATCCAAGTCCCCTGCATAATCACTGTCTGAGTAGGCCACAATTCCATCAATTTCTTCACCCCTTCTATAATGAATGCCTAGTTCTGAAGTTCCCTTAAGATACCTCAAGATCCTCTTCACTGCCATCATATGTAATTCAATGGGTGTTCCCATATATTTGCTTACCAGGCTCATTACATACATCAAATCAGGCCTAGAGATAATGAGATACATCAAGCTACCAATCATTTGTTTTTATTAAGTAGGCTCAACTCTTGTTCTAGCTTCATCTTTGGTTAGTTTGAACCCTGACACCATGGGAGTCTTGGTAGCATTACTGTTATCCATTCCAAATTTCAGTAATATTTCTTGAGCATATTTTTGTTAGCTGATTAAAATACCTTCATTATTTTGAATTACTTCCACTCCTAGGAAGTACTTCATCCTCCCAAGGTCTTTCATATCAAATTCTTCCTTCATGGCAGATTTGAATTCTTCCATCAGTAATCTATCATTGATTGTGAAGATCAAGCCGTCTACATAAATGCTCACAATCAACAACTTGCCTCCTTCCTTAGTTTTAGTTAACAAAGTGTGTTCACTTGGACATTTCATAAAGTCTTCCTTCAGAAAGTAAGACTCTATTATGCTATACCAGGCCCGAGGGGCTTGTTTCAAGTCATACAATGTCTTTCTCAGTTTAAGCACTTTCCTTTCCTCTCCTTTCTTTACATACCCCTTAGGTTGTTCTACATACACATCCTCCTCCAGTTTTTCATGCAAAAATACACTTTTTAACATCTAACTGATATACATACTAGTTCTTGTGTGCAGCTAGTGCTAGGATCATTTGAATGGTGTCTCATCTGGCAACGAAAGCAAACACCTTAGTATAATCAATTTCATGCTTCTATGCATATCCCAGTGCAACTAATCTGGCCTTGTGTTTATCTACTTCCCCTTTTTCATTCAATTTAGTTTTGTAAAGCCATTTTACTCCAATTGCTCTTGCACCTACAGGCAGTATAGTTAATTCCTATGTCTGATTTTTCTCAATAGACTGAATTTCACCATCCATAGCTTCCTTCCATTTTAGATATTTTATTGCTTCTTCATAGATACTTGGGTCTCCAGCCTCAGTGTACATGACTAGATTCTGAAATTCATCATCTTTAGATAGCCCTTCTCCAGTTACATAATCATCTATCCAAACTAGTCTTTTGCAAGTTCTACCCTGTATACTACCTAATTCATTAACATTAATTTGAGTGTGTTCTGTGCTGTTAATATCATATTCATCTTGCAATTCTTCATTACCTTCAGTATCAGCATCTACTTGCAGCCCTCCACTACCTTCATCTTCATTTATGTCAGTATTTCCATTACCACTTCCACCTATCAGTTCTTTATCGTATGGTTCCTCTGTTCTTGAGTCTTCATTGTCACCCCAGTCTAAAATACTTTGCCTAGCATCTGAGTCCTCATTATTCCATTCCCAGCATTCATTCTCATCAAACACAACGTCGTTGCTCACCATGATCCTCTTGACAACTGGATCATACATTTTGTATGCCTTTGACTCACTGCTTAGTCTCAAGTGAACACATTTTACGCTTTTTTCATCCAGTTTCCTCCTATTTTGATTTGCATTGTGGACATACCTAATGCATTCGAACACTTTGAAGTGTTCTATAAAAGGTTTGACATTGCTTCATGCTTCCTCAGGAGTTTTGTCTCTCACTGCAAGCGTAGGGCATCTGTTCAATACATGGACAGTCCAATTGACTGCCTCAGCCCAAATTTCATGGGAACCCTTTTCTCAATCAACATGCTTTTGGTTAGGTTCATAATACTCCTGTTTTCCTCTCTGCCACCCCATTCTGTTGTGGGGGTGTATGCAGAGGTAAGATGCCTTTTTATTCCATGAATTCTGCAGAATTCATGGAACTCTTCAGAGGTGAATTCTCCACTCCTGTCTGTTCTTAAATAGACTATACCCCTGTCAGCTTCCTTTTCAACTTATGTCTTGAAATGCTTGAATGTGGTTCGTGCCTCAGATTTTCTTGTCAAGAAAAACACCCATGTCTTCCTTGTCAAATCATCTATGAAGGTAATCAAGTATTTCTTTCCATTGTTGGACTCAGGTGCTACTAGACCACATATATCTGCATGTACCAGCTGCAATCTTTGGTCTGCTCTCCACTGACTTTGCTTTGGGAAGGGTTCTTTGTGTTGCTTTCCCATCAAACACCCCTCACACAATTTTCCAGGAGCCTTTAATAGTGGCAATCCCTTCACCATGTTTCTATGGTATAGAGTTCTTAGCCCTTTGTAGTTCAAATGTCCCATTCGGCAATGCCATAATTGTGTATCATTCTCAGTGATAGTCTTAAAGCAGGTATGATCATGTTCTCTAGAGTTCATAGAAGCTAATAACACAAACATTCAATTTGTGGACATCTCACTTTGCATAATTAATCCTCTAGAGTAATGAAACAATTTACACATGTTATTTTGTATAAGTATGGCTATCCCCTTCTCTTGTAATTGTCCAATACTTAATATATTGTTTTTCAATTCAGGAATGTAGTAAACATGTGTAATTACTTGAATCATCCCCTTCACTTCCACCCTAACAGTTCCTTTTCCCATTACTGTCATTCTTGTGTTATTCCCCAATTTCACAAACTGCCTAAATTCATCATCTAAGATCACAAACCACATCTTATTACCAGTCATGTGATTACTACATCCAGAGTCTAGGAACCATACCTCATCTCTTGAAGCATGTTGCATCTCCACATGAGCCATGAGTAACATCTCCTCTTCTTCCTCTAATTTTGCATAATTTGCCCCCTTCTCCCATTTACGACATTCGTATTGGAAATGCCCTAATTTGTGACATTTGTAACACTCAATCAGTTCCCTGTTTAGTTGTTGCCTTTCTCTACCTCTTCCTCTACCTTGAAATCCTCCAAACACTCCCTTGCCCCTTCCTCTAAATACTCTATTGTCATGAACAATTTTTAGGGCTTGATCCTCTTCCTTATACTCCTGCATTCTCAGTTCATAGACTAGCATGCTGCCATGAAGTTCATCAATGCTCAAGCTGTCCAGGTCATTTGATTCTTCTATTAAGAAAGTCACATAGTTGAATTTGGATGTCATGGACCTCAGAATTTTCCCAACTACAGCACTTTGTTGTATCTGTTCACCGTGAGCTTTCATTTTATTCACAATTGTCAATGTTCTTGATACATATCTGTCTACCTTCTCACCTTCCTTCATGCTTAATACTTCCAATTCTTGTCTCAGAGCTTGCAATTGAGCTCTTCTCACCTTTCCTGCTCCTTGATACTTTTGTTTCATTGACTCCCATATGGCTTTAGCAGATCCTTTGTCGAGAATCGTTTCCATGATTTCTTTGTCGATTGCTTGAAATAGGTAGTTCTTGATCTTCAAGTCCTTGATCTTTGAATCTTCTACAGTTTTCCTTTGGCTTTCATTCATGGTTTGCCCTTGTTTCTGTGTTGGTATTCCTTCTTCCACCAAGTTCCACATCTCCTTGCTTCTCAGGAAATTCTCCATCATCATTGACCAGTGGTCATAATGTCCATTGAACCCGGGAATAGAAGCTGTCATAAATTGCTCTAAGGAAGATGAAGACATTTTCTTTCACACTCTTCTGTGAATCACTCTCACTTTCTGCAATTCTGATGTTTTCTCTCTTTTTCTTTGTTCCTCTCACTCTCTCTCACTCTGTGTTTCACTCTTCTCTTTTCCCCAAATCAGACCACTTTAGGCTCTGATACCAAATGTTGAATTCACACTTTACAGAAAACAAACTCACTTTATTCACAGATTGAAGTTCCCTTTTATAGTGTTTGTACATGGTTGGCTACTACTAACAATCACTAATCAGCCAACACTTGAATCAATCTAACTGCTAACTGAAAGCATAACAGAACAACAGAAAACTAACTACTTAACAACCCAATAACTGAAATCCCTAACCACTAACAGACACTATAGCAGACTCAACACATAAACCCTAATTGGCAAATCCAACGGAAAACACTTGTGATCAAATCTTGACACATCCTCTTTCCTAGTTGTAGGAAACAGAGAGGAGGAGGAGGATCTCCGATATTTGTGATGGAGGAAGTGCTCGAGGGCAGCGACAAAGGAGGTTTTTTAGAGAGAGATTGGGGTTAGTGTTGGGGTATGGAGAGGTTGAAGGGTGACGGGTAGAAAGAGAGAAGAGTAAAAGAAGAAAAGGAAAAGCGAAAAGACAGATTGTGAAGAGGAGGCTTGGGGATCAGGATCTTGAAGATAATATATGGAGTTGTTTGATCGCCATTTAAATTTTAGCTTTGTTGTTTTCATTAGTTTTAGAATAAGAAGAATACTAATCTCTGCTCTGTAACTGATTCGTCAAGTACCGACGACACTATTTCGAACTTACCGTTTTCTCTATTTCAAATCCTCGGCTTCAGGGAGGGAAAGTCTTCTCTTCTCCTCTCACTTCTGTCCCTTTTAAGCTAGCTTTAGGTATAGTACAATTACTATTTCTTTAATGTTTTTTTTGGAGTTCTATATACTCTGTAAAATGCCAAGATTTTGGACTGTCAGTATTAAATATTATGTGTAATTAACCTAAAAAATGATATTTTCAATTAAAATATAGATTAAATATAAAATATTAGGGTACAAATAATAAATAATATATATTTTTAAGTGTTATTTTTATTAATAATATTTAGTAAATATATATATAATTAAAAACTACTAAAAAACTTGAAATCAATCGAAAGTTAACAATTGAATTTTATATTTTTTGTAATAGAAACTTTTAATGAATATATAATTTTTATTTATTTAAATGAGTCTTTTTTAAATAAATCTATTAATTCCTAAGAAAGCTAAAAGAGATCAGCATTTCAAATAGTAATGAACACTGATTTTTCACTGTTAATCTAGACTCAGAGACACTGCAGATTAGAATAGTAAAATTACTATTTTGCCCCTCAATTTCTGTGTTTTTTAGCATTGGACCGAGTGGTATTTTTTATTTTGTCTTCCTGTCCAAAGTAAAAATAGTATAATGCCTATGAATAAGACAAAACAGCATAGGGATTGTTGGGGGCATTAAAGTTATTGCATATATTTTTATAAATGGCTAAATACAAAATTACCCCCATATGAGACAAAACAGAACACTAAACTCTAAGGTCAGTAGGGTCATTGCACTCTTTTTATAAATGGACAAATACAAAAATACCCCCACATAAGACAAAATCCATGAGTTAGTTGTAGGGGTGTGGCGGTAATTTATCATTTTTTATTATATTTTTTGCCGAATTACTATTGGCGGGTTGCCGAACGCGCCGTCGGTTTCCGTGCTCATGCGGGTTTCAAATGGCGCATGCTGCATATTCCAGAGTCCAAAAATGCCCAACTGTCATCTAGAATGATTTTCCAACATGTTATCTTCCTCCCCAGTGCGGCGCGTGTGGTTACAAGATGGCCTGATACATGTCCGTGGTGGATTGAATTTTTTCTCTCCTTTTCTCTCTCTTGCCTACGCAAGTACATGTCAGTACCATTGTTTATTGATTTTATTTTAGTCCCTGATCTTATTGTTTTGTATGGTCCTTATTTGTGTCATATAGATTTTGATTTGTTTCAATTTGGTCCTTCAATTGAAATTGATTATATATTGTATGACCAATAATTAAGGTGTCATTAATAGTATGACCAATAATAATTAGAATATTATTTGTGTATAATAATATTTATAATGAAAACTATAATAATTATAAAAAAAAATCATTAGTCAATGTTATTTTTGTGAAAAATAACTTATACGTCTTTTATATATGATATTTCAAATCTCATATCATGAAAAACAAAATTTGCGAAGCCACACGTAGACAAGACAGGTAGACAAATTGTGTCAAATTATCTACAATAATAAAATAAAAAAATATATGTTTTTGAGATTAATGTCTTAATATATATATATATAAAAAAAAAATTGACTTGAATTTTATTTATAAATCTCATATTAATTTAATTTCAGTGTTCTAAAAAACTTTTAATATAATAATATGAAAAAAAATCTAAAAAAATAATCTTTGATAAATTTTAGCAGTTGTATTTTTCCTATCTAACAAAAAAATATTCATCAAATAGTTAAAACATGCCTAACAAACAATTAGTATGTTGTAGGCAACAAATAATATAATTTTAGTCAATATGATCAATTGCGGTTTTTCTATCTACCAATTAAATTATTACCAAAGTAGTTAAAACAAAACCACCAATCAAATTATTTAGTGCATAAAACAAATCACTCATTTGTGCTAAAATTCAACGATTGTAATTTTACTCTTTGCTAATGAAAGAATTCATGAAACAAATAAAACATACACAACAATATATTGGTATGTTAGACGGAGCACGTGACTCATTTTAACAAAAAAAAATGATTTGAATCGTACAATCTACCAATTAAATAATTATCAAAACAGTTTTAACAGTAGCAATATTCAATCAATTTTAGACAGAAAAAACTCGTTTCTAACAGATTCTATCAGTTATAATTTACTAATTAAATATTAAAATAACCAATTACAACACGCATAAAATCAATCAATTTTCTATATAGAAAAAAAGTCAAGCACAACGTGCGGGCAAGTTAGCTCGTATCCTTCGAAAAAAACAGACGGAAATACAAGAGAAGAAAAAAATAGTTATATTTAAGTAGTGATCTATAATATAAATAAATTTTTTTATGTTTGGTTATGGTGAAAAGATAAAAAAAAATTCTATTTTATTTTTATTATGTATTATTTTTAAATTTATATATTAAAAAAATAATTAAATATTTTTATTTTTATTTTGGTTTATATTAAGTATTTAAATTAATAATATTATAATAACTCTAGTTATAAAATTATAACTGACATGATATGTTGACCTGAGACCTGCATTTGTCCAAGTTTAAAAAACAAATAAAGGAACGATTGACACAACCTAACCTTGTTAGAAACCGAGGTCAACACATGATAAAATATTGTCAAAAAACCTGTTGATTTTTTTCAAAAACAAATTCATCAAAACAAGATTGCTTTGATTATTTTAAAAAAATGGATAACCTAGGTTGACCATCTTGAATTTTGACCTGAACTTTTCCTTGTATCAACTCTTGAGTAGAGTTTTAAAATTATGATAATAACTATTTTTATCCTAACATTGACTCCGGTCAACTTCGAGTTTAGTTCTTAATTAAAGTCCTTATTCTTTTCAATTTCAATTTGTTTTCTTGATCTTTATATACAAGTTTCATTTTTTTAATTTAGTCCTTCAACTGCAATTCGTATATATTATTTTTTACAATTCAATCCCTATTATTTTAATTTTTAATCTCTTACTTGACATATATTAAGTCTTCAATTTAATCTTTATTCTTTTAATTTTTTCTTGATCCTTTTATAAAAGTTTTATTGGTTTTTAATTTCATCCTTTAACCCAAGTTTATGGTGTTTTGTTTTTTCTATTTTGTTCCTTATTCTTTTTCTTTTTTTCCTTCTTTTAATTTTTTTTATTTAGCCCTACAATAAAAAAAAATTGATTTCTTTTAATTTAATTTTTATTTTGATATTCACACTCATTCATTTAATTACAATTTTTTTATTAGATATCATTTTATCTCATTGATTTGTTTTTTGATTTTATCCTTTAGTGTTTGATTTGCAAGGGTTTAGCTTCTTGTTTTTTTAGTCCAAGTTTGAAGAGTTAACACTGGTCAATATTTTTTTTTACTTATTTTCTTCTTGATTTCATTGTTCAATATTAATTTTTTCTAAAATGGTCTTCTATGGACTTAGTCTTGACCTCATGGACCCAATACATTTGGGTTGAAGTTGCATTAAAAGTTATCAAACTTTTGTTTAAAAGTATGTATATGTCGATAACTTGAGATCTGCCAATATAGGGAAGATTATGTCGATACCTCGATAGAAATTTTGGTGTAATCTTATCGATTATGAAAAAAAAATTATTTTCTTTGTGAAGGTGTATTTAATGTTTTCTTTTCTCGGGGAACAGGGATGTTACACATCCTGCCACACATTTTCACAATCAATTCCTCATTCAAAGTGTAGTTTCATCAATACATTAATAAATACAATTTCAGTAAAACATGAAATAATCTCCAGATCAAATATTATTATAATAATTGTCATTCATACAATGTGATTTTAAGAAGTATCAATGTGAATATATATTTATATAAGTCATGCAATGTGATTTTAAGAAGTAAAAATTTGCATATATATATATATATAATTTATCCAAAAATAATAAATAATTAGTCATCAATTATCGGCTTCCCTTCCACCATTTAATTTCCTCATCAAAACATCTATTAAACGATTTCAATATATATGTCGACATCAATATAACCCCTCAATTCATTAACCATTTCCTTTCTAAAATAGTTAATCCAATTTTCTTCTTATATATCTATGGACATGCCGATGTCAAATTTCTCTTGACATCATTAGTTTTCATTGTTGAAACAACTAATAAAATTTCTTGTTACTACTGATAACAATGTTCCACACTAATATCATAAACTATTTCCTTCTAAAAAAAGTTAATCAAATAAATTTATATCTTAAATTCATTATATGGAAGACATCAATGTCAATCTCATGCATTGATATCATTAGCCATTTTTACCCAAAATGACTAATCATGTGTATTCTCTATATAGACATATACATTATTTTTTATTTAATTCCATTCTCATATCAATTGTATTTTCCTTTCAACCTATTATAACTCATACCATTCAAAATATACAAAGATTATCATTCTATATATAATCAATAAAAGAGTGGATAAAATATATTTACTTGCTCTATGGGCTCGACTTATGGTTCATGGTTGATGTTGTACTCCTCCTAAGTCCCCCCCTTACAATAATATATTCATCATATCATATTATCATTCCATAATAACAATCTTAAATCAACACATAAAAATATTTTGAAATTTTCTTACCCCTCTTAAGTTCCTGTAACCTCTCTTACAAAACCCATTTTGTTTATCATAACTTCTTGTACAAAATTCATTTCCTTACACAATATATTTACTCTGGATGTTAAGACATGAAATAACGCATCTCCTTAAGGGAATAATGCCATTACGATATCTATTTTTCTTGTTTTTTTATGGTTTGCCGAAATTGTCAACAGTGCTGACATTTTAACCTCTCCTTGTATTTATGCCCATCTCTTGAGATTTAGAGCTCCGATTCTAGCGAGATCAATCTCTTTGATTAGAAGCACCTTCCTCAAAAGCATTTCTAACTACTTGCTTGAGTAAACTAGTAAGGTGATTCATATTAGATTTTAGAGAATCTAGGTCATTTCAGAAGTGAGAATCGTAGTGAGCATGTTCTTCATCTTCCATATTTCTTTGTCAAAGTTATGTGTTAAAGACTTTACTAGTAGGAGCTCGCTTAAGACCTAAATTTCAATCTGTTGAATGTATGTTATGTACAATAATAGATGCATATGGATGCAAATATAAGTACACACGCATCAGGTGTGAATTATCATGGAGTTTGTATCTAAAGGACAAGTTTTAGGTCATTACATGAAAGGTGAGCTTTCTACCTAGGCTCAAAAAGTCTATGAATTTCCTAGTGACTACCTTACGTGAAGGTAGTATAGGGATTTACAAGAAATGATTGGGGCACGGTGTGTCAGCCATTATCAAGTAAACATTGGCTCATAATTGGATATTTCACGAATCCCGACTAAAATTCATGAGGTAAACCGTTATTCCTCGCCTAACCTAGAATTGAGTTTATTTTTTAAATTAAAATGCATGATAACATTAATTCATACCCAATGTTTATGCGTGATCAGAAGTAAAAATGAATGATAAAACAATAAAAATGTGTGTTAAAATTGAATAGACCAACAAAACTAATTAGGGAAACAATAAAAAAAACAAAGCTTAGTCCGACCAAACTAGTCACCAGTGGAGTTTTCATTTGTCATGATGACTTTTTTCATGCACCATCCCCAGAGATGGGGTGCATGGAAAAAGGTTTTTTTATAATCATAAAATTTTGATTATAATTTTTAGGAGTTGCCACCTAGTATTAAGATCACTAGGAAACCTAATGGTTTGTGAGAGTCCGGGTAAGGGGGCTTATTGTGCAAGGAGAAGACACATCACCTCTAGTGCACCCTACCTAAGTTAAGTTGCATTGTTGTTTGATTGTTTTTTAGGTCAGATTTCTATTTGTCGGTCTTGTCTAAGGTTTGAAGTAGATCTCTCTTCATAAGGGAGTCTCTACTTTATTGAGTCAAAAACCTAATCATTCTAAGGTCTGAATTTTAAAACTATATTGTTGTATTTTTAATATCTAAGGCTATATTTTACAATATAGTCTTACACCCTAAGTATTAAAGTCTATAGCTAAATAAAATGAACAAAATGGTTGGTGAAATATTTTTGATATTTTGGTCAAACTCTAACAAATTATCAAAACATATCCTTCATTGAATTGTTGTTGATGCTAACCTATTGATCACATGGTCAAGTAACTCCCAACAAAGATAATGTTATACCTTGATAAAAAAAAAGTTGAAATCAGGTTTGAGAGCATTGATCCAAAGTTAATATGTAACTAAGAACCAAAGGTATTAGAATTCATGAATTGAAACTACAAAGGTTGCTTATACCTTGATAAGTTGGGTTTTCTTCATTGTCACAACAAAGAACACATTTGCTTTAAGCAAAATAGAATAATACTATTAATCTATAGGCTAGTAAAATTTATAGTAAGGAAAATATTATATAGCTAAATGATAATTAACCTTAATGGAACCATATTAAGTCTCAAACCATTGAGCTTTCAACTAACACAAGCTTAATGCCTAAAATACACCTGTGAAACATTTAATTTGGGCCAAAACAAACCCAATTGAACTTATAAACCTAAATTGAAATATTATGGTTCAAATAATACTCAAACAACATGAGAACCAAGTATAACATTCAAAATAACACAAGCAAATAATCACTCCCCAAATTCATACCTAGCATGATTAATTTCCTTGTGTAGTTGGGTTTGACTTGCATAGGAATAATGTGTTTGCCACCTTTTTAGACCTTTTTCCATAATTGGAACATGTTGCATAGGAATAATGTTTGACCTTTTTACCTTGTTTGGCTGAATTAATGCTCTCAAAAAAAGGGAAGAGAGTTGCTAAATTATTTCCTTTTAAAAGCCTTCTACAATCTCCCTTTTAAGGAAATCATGTAAGAGGATAAAAAGTAAACAACAACAAAAGAGGTTATATGTTCTAGAAAATCCAATTTCCAATGCTCATGCTAACGATGATGAAGAAGAAGAAGTTAGGAATGAACATCAGCTTCATGTTAATGACAATAAAAAAGCTACATATGTGATGTTAGTCAGCATGTTACCTGAACTTCATAGGCAACATGAGAATGTTCATACTGTACTATGATTATGGATCTCAAATAATTGTTTAATAAGGTTAATATGACTGAGGGGTATGAGACCTTTAAGAAAAAAATTTGTTGTAAGATGAAATAGGGTTCTTCAATGAACACCTATGTTTTGTAGATGATTGACTATATTGATAAATTGGGTCAACTGGATTTTGTCCAAGGTTATCAATACCGTTCCGGTCGCTGTTCTGGTTTTTCTATTAGTACGGAACGTTTCGGTTTCGGAGCGTTTCGGCGTGCTTTTTTGGAGTTGTACTGTTTATATATATATATAAAAATAAAATATTAATTTAACAAGCATAATTTAAATTCAAGATAAATTGACTTTAAATTATACAGTACAAACACAAAGTCAAACAAGCATAATCTCAAAATTAGAAACATATCTAAAATTCAAAAATATTATGAAAGTAAAATGTTCTAAAATAAAAGAAATATAAATCAAACATCTTCTACATCATTAATATAAAAATAAGGATTTTGAGGCCGAAACGGCACACCCGGAATGGTACCGAGATGTTCTGGTCGATATTTCCGGAACGGGCTGGAATTTAAACCGAGACAAAAACGACGTTATTTTGTCTCGGTTTTTTTAATGGCACGGAACATTCCGGCCGGAACAGAACGGTATTAACAACCCTGATTTTGTCAAATAACATGAGTTAAGTGTTGACTTAGTCTTGCATTGATCACCCTAGATCTTTTCACAATTTATTATGCACTTTCATGTGAGCAAGTTGGAGAATATATTGCTAGAGTTGCTTAATATGTTTAAGACTGCTGAAAAGGGCCCTTAAGAAGAAGAAAAGCTCATTCTTCTACTATAGTCTTTAGGAATATCCATAAAAAAGGATAAGAATAATAAATGTGTTATCTCTAAAACAAAAAAAAATACTCATTGAGGACATCAAGAAAGACAAGGGCATTTGTTATAATATTTGGAGATCATGAAACATTACTACATGATGAACTTCCTCTTCAATTATAAGTTAATCAATTGTTGAATTGATAATAAGTTAAATTGTTTAATTTATTTAATTCTATTCAATTAATAATTATAATTTATATTTGGGCCACCAAATTAGGAACCAAATGGATCACACATACGAAGAATCATTTGTCAAAAAGTAAACTCAAATTATCAAATTAAGTATGACTTGATTAAAATATATTTGAAAAATTAAAAACTGAAATATAATTAATACAAAGATTATATTTTTAGATCTAGAAAAATCAAGTAAGCAGTTGATTGAGTTATTTTCTAAAATCATCTTAAATAATATAAGGATATTATTCAATGAGCAAATTGATATTTTGTCAAGTTATAGAGTTTTTCAAATTTATCTATAAATAGTAGGTTATTCATTTTATTCTTTAAGAGTTGTTGTTTGCTAAACAAAAAACTAAGTAAAAACAAAATTAGAGCTAGCAATCTAGGCATAACAATTCTTTTTAAAAAAAACTTAAGAGAGTTTTCCTGAGTGGTTTATGAGGATTATCGTTGGAGATTAAAAAATATAATGATATATGATTTATGACAGCTCAACTTTTAAATAATTATTCAAACCTAAACATGTTAAATATTAAGGTAATAAATTTTAAATAATTTTAGATTTGTCTAACAGTATTTTAAAAACTCCTGAATAATTTTGTTTATAGTTTATGTTGTATATATGTTATTTGGAAAATCAATTGGCAGGTGAAAAGAATCTTAAAGCCTTAAATATCCTATTTATAACGAAATCTACGAGCAAATTAAAAATATCAGTAAGATCCTGAAGCTGAACATGCATGAAATGTTAAGTGATCAGTTGTTGAAACAGCACATATGCATGTTCAAACCTAACATCACCATATCAACAAGTCTAAATATCAGTAAATAACTTCTTCATTGAAAAGACCCAAAGAGATCTCTTCACCTTCTCTCACCCGAAAGCTACTGCCATGGAAACTTTCACGACCTTGTTAGTGCTTCTCATGAAAGTACTCGTCTGTGCGACCAGTCCAACGGGGATTCCTTCAAAAAGCCAAGACCTTGTCGTTGCCACTAACGAGATGGCAAGAGCCAACTACTTCAGTTTTGTCATGCTCATTAACATGTCCCCCCTTGATCAGAGATTGCAGGAGAATGTCACTTTCTTGATGCCCAAGGATCGTATATTGTCTAAAATCAGGATGCATCAAAACGCTGTTTCTGGTTTTTTGCTCCGCCACTCAATCCCATCACCCTTGCTTTTTGATCACCTTCGACATATTCCACTGGGCTCGCTGATTCCCAGTTCTGATCCCGATTATATGCTTAACATTTCCAACAAGGGAAGAAAGAATTTCTCTCTCAACAATGTCAGAATCACTAGCCCAAATCTATGCACTGCAGGGTCTTCAATTAGATGCCATGGCATCGATGGGGTACTGTTTGTAGCTACGGATAGGCATCATTCACCTGCTTGTTCTAACAGCTCCAGTCCTGCTGTTGCGCCACCAAGCCCATCACTCCCATTATCAGATATTCCTCCATCATTTCCATCACCAGCGCCTGCTGGGGCTGCTGCGCCGACTGACCAAGAGCACAGCCCAAAACATGAGGCTGCTGCGCCGACAGACCAAGAACACAGCCCAAAACATTCAAGGTCTTCCCATCTAGAAAGTCTCTCTCCTGGAGGTTTATTAAAATTCGTGGCGACTTCTATTCTTGTTTTAAATGTTTGGGTTATCTAGACAGTTGGATTGAATTAAATAATTTGGAGAAGCGTGCACATTGGGTCGCATGCAGAATATGTTTTTAATGAATTATTCTATACAAATAGTCAAATATATTTTTCCCCTGGCAGTACAGCCTAATTATTACAGAATAGCTAAAATTATTATAGTATATATTAAAAGAGATTAAAAGGGATCATGCTTCAATTATTATAGCTTGTGAGATACATTACTGTATATTACAATAGTATTATTTAGTTTTTGAGTCAGTTTACTAATTTACTGATTTTTTTATATTTTTGTACAGTAAAATAATCATTGTTCCTTGAAAAAGACAAAAAGCAGGTGTTGCCAGGAGGGTTGCCATGGTAATTGCATATTTTCAGTCTGGTTCGATTTGGGTCACCCGTTTATTGATTTTTTTATATTTCTTTACACAGTAAAATAATCATTTTATCCCTCGAAAAAGATAAAAATCAACTTTGACTAGAGGGGTACCACGGGGATTTCACATTTTAAAAAATGGCTAAATACGGATATGCCCCCTAATAAGACAAAATTGAAGAGTTGGTTGTAGGGGTGTTACAGCAATTGATAATATTTTTTATTATTTCTCTCCGATTACTTGTCATTTATTTAGGTTTTTTTCCTGATAAATATGTGAGACTAATTATATACTTTAATATTTATTTAATATTAGTACCTGAAAATATATATATAGACAGAAAAAATGACCTAGGATTTTTGGAAGAACAAACAGATAATATAAGTGTTCTTAAATATTTTTAATATAATAATATGAGGAATAAATCTTTTAAAATAAAAAAAAGTTTTAATTCTAATTTTATCCTCTTTTGTTTAAGCTTATTTCTTAGAAATATTTGATTGTTGGATTTGAGATTGTTTTAGTAAAAAAAAAATGTTTGATATTTCAGATCTGATATTATTGGAGAAAAAATACAACTTACAAACAAAATAGATAGAAAAATTTACCCAAATTATCTACAATTCAAAATATACGGACCATTTTCCCTGCATTTCGATTACACTGTTCTTTTTAAGCGGGGGAAAAAATCATTTCTAACAGATTTGATCTATTAAAATTTTATTATTTAAATATTAAAATAATTAATTACAACACATAAAAAATCAATTAATTTTCTACATAAAAAAAAACTCAGCACAGCGCGCAGGCAAATAACCACATCACCATGATAATAAATGTTATTGACTTGAGTTGGTATTAGATGCTTATATAATCCTGAATCAGCACTGTAAAATCAAAACATATTATTCTAATTAAAAAACAAAATATCAGTCAAATCAAAATTGTTGATGAGAGGAGAAAGCATCTAATACCAACTCAAGTCCATGACATCTATTATCAAGACGCTCGACGAGTTTTATCGTGCCCGCCAACCAAAACCCGTGATGTTGGTTCATGGACCAAATAAGTTGCAGATACCAAACGCATCGTTGCCTTCCTTGCCAGTGGCAAGTAGTATGGTACACATTGCACGGTCCATACTTAAACCAAAGAAAAACTAATTCTCTGTTGTAATCACCCGAGAAAGATAAAAACTTGCAGCAACAATACCTCTGCTATCACCCATGGAATCCTAGTAAACACAGATCCCTACAGACTACCAAGTTTCCATAAAAGTACTAGATTGTGCACCCAGAGAAGATTGCAACTGGTTGTGAAGTATCTATGCAATTAAATAAAGTAAACAGTAAGCTAACAATTAGTTTACTATTAAAAAAACATTGTTCTAACATCTTCTAAGAGCACCGGTTCTTTCTAGTTGACTTACAATAATCAAATGGGGATTGGAATAGGAGGACAAGGACAGGGACAGAAACCAACAAGATCACACAAGGTAATTGCAGGAAATGCTCACCAGACCAATCACACAAGTTACAAGACCCCAACAAAATTTACTGCAAATCAGCTGACAAAGTTCTACTTCAAGCTGAATCCTTTAATGCCTTCTTTTTATTGCTATTTCCAATAGAGGGAATCTTTCTCACAACATCTTCAGGGATGGTGTCTTCCATTACCTTTGGAGAAGTAAAATTGAAGGCAGAGAGGTTTACATCTTGGTATTTTGGATTTGCTTCTATAAATGCTGCTATCTCATTGCGTGTTCTCAGCTTCTTTCCAGTGGGAGTGATATAGTAAGCGTCCATTCTGGAGAAATCACGTCTAAGCACCAAGCTCCTTTTAAAACCTTGTGGGGTCTTGGGAATGCCAGGTCTTTCAATGGCCCAAGTTTTAGTGGCATTGTACTCAATGTCAGTAGGATCATCACAGGATATGCCGGGTTTTCTGTCACAAACATATGGACTCTCTTCCATTTTACTTCTTATCTCCTCATACTCTTCTTCAGTTGAAATCACCCTCCATTTTGAGCATTTGTCGCATTGTACAGTATATGTATCAATTGATCGCGCTGCAACTCGTGGATTCTGTCATCACAGCTTAAAAAGTAATTAACATCTCTTTCCTATTTATTTTCCTCAAATGCCAAAAGAAAAGAAGCAAATAAATTTGTCGCTATTTAAGCAGGTTAGGTTCATGCTAAAAAAAATAGATTCTGAAATTTTGAATTACAAGGATCAAAGGGGAACTAGAATAATGAATCTACATGATGGAGATGGTTCTAGGCAAGCACGTATATCTTTCTTTCTATAGTGCATCCTAAAAACATGGATTGCCACTAAGAAAGGCAATCATCAGCCTTGGAAAGGAAATGGGTAATTCAATGTGCTGCTAAAATCAGCAAGAAAAAACAATGGAAAAGAAAAAATGCATCTTTTCTATAATCTATTGTATCCGTTTGACACCCAGAGGTCACGTTATCCCTCATACAAAGATACAAAATCAACGGCACGAGCAGTAGAAACAATCATATTAAATTTGCACACATACTATTCATCACAGAAGCTGAACCGAACCAAACGAGCATTGAAAGTTGACGACCTTAAGGCATCAAACGACCAGACTAATGTGGAACCACCAGTAAAGTCCCATATCATCAATTTGAACTGGTATCCCCACCCGATAGCAAATACTACTGATTAATCCGCATATAATAATAAATCTTTTTGACTCTTTTTTTGGTTACGAAGATTAAACATCTTTACAGAGCAAATCGAAGTAAAAATAAAGACAATCTCATTTCAGTGTTGCATGTACAGACATAAAGAGAAATCACAGCATCTCTCACTTGCTTCTGGTAAAATCCCTACCCGTAGCTTTTCCTCAAAAATAAATAAACAAATCTCAGCAACTAATCTACTAAACTCTAAAGAGAACGGATCGGGGATGATTGAATCAGAGTAGTACCTTGCGGGAGGTTTCGGGGGTTGCGGGACTATGCTCTTTCAATGCCATGGCTCTCTCCGCCTCTCTTCTCTTCTCTTCTACACTCTTGAAATACTTTTCGACTCTTCAGCCTCTTTCGGGACTCTCGCCTTCTTCGGAGTTCGGACAAAACACCCCTTTATATATAAGTAAAACACAAAATCTGTTTGGGCTTTCTTAAACTTACCCACCCTCCTTCCCTCCCAAAGTCACTTACTGTCTTATCTTTTACCACGTACACGCTCCTTGCTAACTAGAGTTAAGTATAGCTTGGTCCTTCTAATTTATTGAAATTAATTGATTAGTCCATTGTTTCTTGAACGACATTGACTACCCCCTTCTTCTTTTATATTATTTAAATTTGAGACCTCTTCACAAGTGCAAATGGATCACTATTGTTTTTATTCGAATTTTAGAGATCAAGATTTTTAACATTCATAATTGTTTCTCAATTTTCAGAAAATAGAAAATAATATAAAATTAATGAGATGATTAAGTTATTTAAAGGGTTAAATATATAGAGCTTGTGAATTCAAAAAGACTAATTGACTATTTTGTTAGACTACTCAGGGCCAAGTTATAATCAACTCTTGTGAATCCTAAGCGTTGAGATATATATTCAAGTTGGGTTTGAGTCTTGAAAATAATTATATTTTATTCAATATTTATCTAAGTTCGAATGAAAATGTAATCCTTAGTGTAGAGCTTTCCTTGTTCTCACATGCCACCCTATTGATTTCCTTTTGATTTTGGGTCTAGGTAGTTGGGTTTGGGTGAGTGTGGTGACTAGTTACCATAGTTAATTCAAACTCATGGCCAATCAAATCCATAATTTTTTTTAAATATATTTTTCCATTGTACAATATCGGTATGTTTGGAGTGAATCTATAATAGAATGAAGAATTCATCTCTAATGAATAAATTAAATTGATTATTTAAGTTATATTTACACATTAATGTTGAATGACATCTATGTTCATTAAATTTCAATATGCTTTAGAGTTTTTTCTTGATTTGAATCTAGTAATTTTGATAATATAAAATGATGTGAACCTCGTGATCATGTGGTCATGCAATCTATAATCAAGATTGAGATCTAATCCTGGAAAGCCGAAATAGGTTTGATAGGAGTGTGACACAATGTAAACCTGCCCCAAGACACCAACACTGTTGGAATGAGTAAAATAATGTCACGAAGTCAGCTGCTCTTCGATAAGTTAGATTTAGTTCATTCAAGAACTGAAGAATACAAGAATCACTCTCACACTTTAAAAAATCAACCACACATAGTTAAATGGTATGTAGAATATTTTAGATTTCATTATCCTTGTACAAAATATAACCTCATCTAGAATCCACAATTCTCTTTAAAATATCAAATATATTTCCATAATTCAACAATATCAGTAAGTTCCAATTTAAATTTCACATTTATAAGATAAAATTCTTAAGTTAATTGATTACTTAAATAATAAACATGTTAGTAAAATAAACTTAATTGATTGTTTATAATAGTCCATTATTCAAGCATTGCATTAAGATATTAAAAAAGGGAAAAAACTACTTTCTTGGATACAATTAGTTATTCAACATATAATGAAAAAGATAAATAAATTTGTCATTCATAAAAACTATAGGAAAAAAAAACGAACAGGTTTAAAGCTTTATAAAAAATAAATTTGTGTTAAATTCTTTAATTTTTTCGGTACCAAAGTTTATATTTGTTTCAATTTTGTCCTTTAAATGAAATTTATTTTATATGTGTTTTTCATTTTGGCCCTTATACTTTTAATCTTGGATTTCATTTTAATTTCTTTATTTTTTATACATATTTCTTATATGGTTCCTATTTTTGTCTATGTTTATATGTACATGCTCTTAGTTTTTGTTTCCAATATTTATTATTTTCACTATTATTAGGGTTTTTTTTTAATATTTAAATTTAATTTGTGGTGGTGATCATTTGAAAATTGATAGTTATTATTTTTCCTCTTTGTTTTTTTATTTTATTTTTCAGGTCAAATAATTTTTTTGAATCCAATAATATTTATTTTTGTTTAGTCAATTATTATTATTATTATTATTTTGTTAATATTCTTAGGTGTTGAAATTTCTAATTATTATAGATAAGGCATTCAAAATAATGATAATGATTATTTGTTAGTTTTTCTTTCTTATAAATATGTGAGACTGTTTCCACTATATCCTTCAATTCAAATTAATTATATATTTTAGTCGCATTTTGGTCATTAGTCTTTTAATTTCCAGTTTTGTGTTAAATTCTTTAATTTTTTCAGTACCAGAGTTTAGATTTGTTTTGATTTTGTTATTTAAATGAAAATTATTTTATATGTGTTTTTCATTCCGGCCCTTATACTTTTAATCTTGGATTTTATTTTAATTTCTTTATTTTTTTATACATATTTCTTAAATGGTTCCTATTTTTTTGTCTTTGTTTATCTGTACATACTCTTAGTTTTTGTTCTCAAGTTTTATTATTTTCATTGTTATTAGGGTTTTGTTTTTTTAATGTTTAAATTTTAATTTATGGTGGTGATCGTTTGAAAATTGATATTTATTATTTTTTCTCTTTTTTTATTTTATTTTTCAGGTCAAATAATGTTTTTGAATCTAGTAATATTTATTTTTGTTTAGTCAATTATTTTGTTTTTTAATTGTTTTTTTTTGTTATTATTCTTAGGTGTTGAAATTTTTAATTATTATATATAAGGCATTCAAAATAATGATAATGATTATTTGTGAGTTTTGTTTTCTTATAAATATGTGAGACTGTTTCAATTGTATCCTCTAATTCAAATTAATTATATATTTTAGTTGAACTTTGGTCATTAGTCTTTTAATTTCCGGTTTTGTGTTAAATTCTTTAATTGTTTTGGTACCAAAGTTTAGATTTGTTTCAATTTTGTCCTTTAAATGAAATTTATTATATATGTGTTTTTTTATTTCGGCCCTTATACTTTAATCTTGGATTTTATTCTAATTGCTTTATTTTTTTATACATATTTCTTAAATGGTTCATATTTTTGTCTATGTTTATATGTACATGCACTTAGTTTTTGTTTCCAATTTTTATTATTTTCACTGTTATTAGGGTTTTGTTTTTTTTAATGTTTAAATTTTAGTTTGTGGTAGTGATCATTTGAAAATTGATAGTTATTATTTTTCCTCTTTTTTTATTTTTATTTTTCAGGTCAAATAATTTTTATCAATGTTCTGAATTATTTTTAATAAAATATTTTGAGGAATAAATCTTATAAAATAAAAAAATAATTTAATTTCTTTTTTCTAAGAATAAGTAGAATATGAATTATTTATAATGACAACTATAATAATTATGACAATTTAACAATCATGATAATAAAAATTACAATAATAATTAAAATAATTTATTAGTTGATGTTATTTTTCTTAAAGGTTGACTTTTACAGCTTTTTTATGTATGATATTTCAAATTTAATATTACATGAATAAAAAATATATGAAGCTACACATAGACAAAACAAGTGAAATTTTTTGATCAAATTATCTATAAATAAAAAATATATGAGTCACTTGCCTTGTGCTTCGTCGCAGACAACACTTTATAACATGTCAAAAAATATTAATGGTTCATGATTTTTTTAATAATGCTATACATTAGAGCAAAATAATCAATCTACAATACTTTCAATTATATAATTCTTTAATATATTCATTTTATTATAAATAATGCATTTAAAATATTTGTTCAATATTAACGCCTTAAAAAATATAACAAATAACTAACAACTGAATATTAACTATACATACATAAGAGAGGGTTTTACTTTCATTTCACATCTTTCAAAGGTGAACTTACTCTATTTTTTAACCAAAGCTACATTTAATACAAAGATATATTCTAATAAAAATTAAAAGTCAAAACTAAGAGTATAGATACATAAATACAAATAAATTATTTAGAATTATTTACATATTTTGTTTTTATTTTGATCTATATACTTTTAATTCTTTTATTTTTTTTATATATTTCTAAATAGTCCCTATTTTTATCCATATTTATATATATACGCTCTTAATTTTGGTTTTTAATTCTAATTATTTCCTCTTTTGTTTAGGTTGTATTTCTTAGAAAAATTTAATCCTTAGACTTTAGGTTGTTTTGGTTAAAAATTACTTTTACAAAAATTTTATGTATAATATTTCAGATCTAATATTACATAAAAAAATAAAGGCAACACATAAACAAAATGGGTAGATAAATTTGCCCAGATTATCTACAATTAAAAAATATATGAACCATTTCCCTTACATTTCGATTGCAATGTTCCTTTTAGGCGGAAAAAAACCCATTTCTAATAGATTTTATCTATTATGATTTTACTAATTAAATATTAAGGTAACCTATTAAAGCACACAAAAAATCAATCAGTTCCCAAAATAGAAAAAAGCCAAGCGCAACTCGCAGGCAAGTTACCTCATTATAACATATAAGAGGTAAGGTCAATTACTTTATCTTGTGAGTGTTTTCACTGTGGATTACAATAGTGTTTTTTAGTCGGTTTGGTTGGGTTGGGTTATTGGTATTTTGATTTTTTTATATTTATTTGCACAGTAAAACAACCTTTCTATCCCTAAAAAAAGACAAAAACCAGTAGTTGTTAGGGGGTTCATCGATAATTTTGCATGCCATTGCATAGTAAAATAACCCTTTTACCCTCTAATAAGAAAACACCATGGCTTGCCTGCGAGAGTGTTTCTGTTATTTCACATTTTTTTAAAATGTCTAAACACTAATCTGCCCCCATAAATAGAAGAGTTGATTGTATGGGTGCTTAGATAATTTACTATTTTTTATTATTATATATACGGCTTCATGCCCGATTTGGGTTGCGCGTGAGGTGTGTTCTGGTGTCAGAAAATGTCCATTCGACGTCTCCGTGGATGCGTTGTGGTGTCCTCTTCCTCATGGTGTGGCGTGTGGCCTCACACGGTGGTTGAAGACGTGATGATGGTCAGTTGAACTTTTTTTTTCCTTTTCTCTCTCCTTCACCCTAAACTACATGGCATCCCCCGGTTTTATAGTTGTTTCATTGCAATTCAAGCTCTTTTAATTGTGTTGCATGGTCCTTATTGCTTTTATGTAAGTTTTGATTTGTTTCAATTGTGTCATTCGATTGAAATTGATTATATATTATGTTTTCATATCAGTCCTTATTCTTTTAATTTTTGGTTTGGTTTTATATTCCTTAATATTTTTGGCACATAAGATTTGATTTTTTCAATTTTGTCCTTTGATTGAAATTGATAATATATTTGGTTTTCATTTCGGCCCTTATACTTTTAATTTTAATTATTTTATTTTTTTATATTTTTTAAATTGTCTTTATTTTTGTCCATGTTTATACATATATGCTCTTACCTTTGGTTTTTTTTTTTATTTCCTTTTTTGTTGAGATAACATTTTTTTGAAAAATTTTGTTCTTAAATTTTAGTTTATTTTTATGATCATTTGAAAATTGATATTTCTTTTTTTCCTTTCTTCTTTCTTTTGTTTCTTTTTTCACGTCAAATGATTTTTTTTAGCTAATAATTTTTATTTTTTTTTATCATTGTTTCATATTTTGGTTTACTCTTTTGTTAAAATATTTAGGCTTTTTTTTATTGAATTTCCCCCCATTATTAACGCAATAATAATAATAATAATAATTTTTTTTTTCTTGTTTCCTCGTTTGTTAATGTTTTTGATTTTTTTTCCTCGGGGTAATTTAATATTTTTTTATTGTTTTAGCGTAATAGTAATGATATTTTTAGATGTTAAGGCTTCGATGTTGTTGTTGTTATAATAAGGTGTGTTGATGTGTTTCATTATATCAAACCTTGTATGTATAGATGTTATATTTTATTTTTAAACTAGCAAAACCTATTAATTATTTCAATCCCAATGTTATAAAAATTATTTACTCACCTCACAATGTAGAATTATTTATATATAAAAAAATTATTATTAAATATGACCCATGCCCAACCTAAGTTAACCATCTAACATGTGACCTAATTCAAGAATTTAATTGGGATCAACAATATATATATATATATACATACATACATACATATATATATATACATACATACATATATATATATATATATATATATAATTGTTTTTGATTTAAAATAGACTTTTATAAAATCAAGAACCAACAAAATATTAAAGTGATTGTAAAAAAATCAAATCAAAACAAATTATATCACTTAATTTATAATTAATCAAATATTAAGTGATGAAATTGAAACAAAACATGAAAATAAAAATAAAACAAATGTAATCATAATGGAAAAAAAAGGATCAATCTTTAGGGTTAGCAAGACCTAGATATCATAGACCTCTTGAAGAAAAAAGCTAACATATCCCGGGCCTTATTTTTTATTTTTTAAAAAAAGCAACGCATCGCCTTCCTCACAAAGGCAACCAATGTGTCGCCTCTACTGCTCACATTTTACTCCAAACCAATTTTTTTTTTTGAATTTAGATTTAGAACTTAAAGCAAGTTTAAGGGGAAAAAATATCATATATAAACTTTATGCATCAAAAGGAATTCATTGACACCAAAATCATTGATTTTAGTGGTCAAAATTATTATCTCCTCTCGAAACCCAATGAAACAAAATAAAGAAAATAAGGTTTGGGATCAAACTTGAACTTCAAATATTATTAGAGACTAATATGTTATAATATAAAAAGTTGGAGGACTAAAGTGCATGATTAACCACAAGTTTAGAAAATCCATTCATTTTTTTTTAGGTGCGTTTCATTTTGGCCATTTGTCTTTAAATCTTTACCTATCTCAATAGATTTGCTTTTATTTGACATCAATTTGGTCTTATAAGGGTGAAATAAAAAAAGAAGAAAAAAGGGTTTTAAAAAAATCATTATGGGCAATTCATAATACATCTTTTAGTGTATTAGTTAATTCTAAGTGCAATGTTTCTTGTTTTTATTGGGTTAATACCATCTTTGTTCTTGTATTAGTCAAGAATAAAATGACTACACTTTAGAATTGTCCTTGGACAAATAATGTTGGTTAGTCCATATTGTTGAGTATCCAACAACTAGATGTAAGCCAACAGTATGCCACATATCTGTGTTTTTCTCTATAAAAAATAAATTTTAGGCAATATAAGAACATTTTAAATAAATAAGAAAAAAACAAATTACTCGAGCTATAATCCAAACTGAGATTAATAAATTGATTTGATTTTAATTAGATGACAATAAAAAAACAATGATGAAAAAGCAACATAAATAATAAAGGATCATGATAACCTAAAAAATACCTCTTAAAGAAGCATGTAAATGGATGAAAAAAATAACAAAAAAACAAGATCAAGCTAATCTGAGGTCACTAGCTAGATATGTAAAATAGGAAATAAAAGATAAGTCAACTCGTGTTAACTCCAAAACATAAGGCTTAGGTTATGAGATTGGGTTAACCTTATATAAAATAAATTTTAAAAAACCACAAAGCTTTTTAATTTTAACAAAATAATGTTGAGTGATGAAATATAAAAAAAACAAAAAATAATGTTAGTCGCATCAACTTTTCAAACTCATAACCATGGTTATTAGATCAAAAGTAGTATATATGAAAAAAATAGTAAAACTCAATTTCTAAACAAATCTAACATTGAATGATGAATATTACTTTTATAATTACTACTACTACTACTACTATTATCATCATCATCATCACTATGTAATAATAATAATAATAATTACATATATTATTATTACTACTATTACTAATAACTATTATCATCAAAATTATTATTGGTACTTTTGTTGTTGTTGTAGTATTATTTGTATTATAATCAACATTATTGTTATTATAATTATTGCTATTGTTATTAATCTTATCACTACCACTTTGAGTATAAGTATAATATTATTATTATCATCACCACCACCACCACCACTGCTATTATTTTTATTACTATTTTCATCACTATTATTGTTATTATTATCATTATTTGTAATAGTACTAGCAATTCTAATAACATCATTAATATCATTACCATCACCACTATTTTACTCTATTATTATAATAATTATTATTATTAGTAGTAGTAATACTACTACTACTATAATATCATAAATAACAACTACTGTAATATCATAATAACTTCTAATACTATAATATCATAATTGTTATTTTTTTATTATTATTATCATCAATATCATTATCATTATCATGATAAATACTGTTATTATTTTGTTAATCAAAATGTAAGTATAGATGAAAGATCAAATGTAACCATGTTGGTTAGCCAACAAGTCCATATGCATGCACAAAAAATAGAAAAGACTAAGTTTTGATTATTTGAGAGTGTAGTTGAGGTTGTTTTAGAAAGTGTTTTTTATTTAGAAATACATCAAAATAATATTTTTTTATTTTTTAAAAATCATTTTTGACATTAGCACATGAAAATGATTTAAAAATACCATTTTTTATAATTTTAAGTAAGAAATAAAAATTAAAAAAATTCATTTGTTTTTTCAAAAACACATTTGAAATGCAGTGTCCTGGAACAAGCTCCCAAGAAAACCAAACCTGGTTACAGCCATGCCAAAAAAGGAGGTCGATTGATGAGGAGGACAAAGAGAAAAATACATCAAAAACAAAAGAGGGAACAAACTCCCTGCATAAACAGGCAATGCAAGGCCGAGAGCAGCAAACAACAAAGGATAAGGAAGTACCGAGTCATCTTCAAGACAACAAGAAACATGGATAAATAGCCCGAACAAGATTAGAGCCAGCATAGCAGTTGAAATTAGCATGGCGAACAACTAGGAACAACCCTAACACACCATTAGAAGCTTTGCACATAAAACCTATCCAAGGTTGAACAAGATCAAGACTACAACCCCCAATGAATGAGTGCAACATATCAAAACAAGTAGCAAGATGAGGAGAAGCCCATAATCATTTATGCAACCTCAATATGATGGAAACAGTAGTAGCCACCAAAGGCAGAGGAATAAGCACAACAATATTTCTAGCAAACCTTAGAATCAGGATAGTTAGAGAGAGAGTACATCCAATAAACACCTAAGGAGTGATATGAACCTCTTGAACACGCAGTCAAACAACCCACACGCAAAGACATAAATTTTCGAGAAGCCAAGTAAATCAAGTTTAATAGGAGTGTGAAACAAAGATAACTTGTACCTAGGCACCAAAACTATTGGATTCAAACTCCCGCCCAACGAATAACAATTGACAAACAAGAAGTATAGATTGATGTCACGAAGTTAGTTAAACTTTGATAAATTGTTTTCAGTCCTTTAGAGAACCAATGAATAGAGAATTCTCACCCTCACAAGCACATAAAATTGCAGCTGTAATCTGAATATCATTAAGTACAAATATATTCAAAAACTTAGATTACATTTATATTTTTAACCTAAACTAAACCCGAGAATGCCCAAAGATGTGGCCTTGTATAAAGCCCACATATAATCCGACCCAAATCCCTAAGTATCTAAGTCCAGTTGATGTTTCTTAACCCTAAAACACAAATATGAATTTAAAATAAAAAAATTAAGTTGCAATAACATTCGACAATCAAGTAATCTTATTAATACACATTCGACAAGAAAAGAAGTATTTTTTTTACATACATATATAAGGTTTCACTAAAATTTCTATCCAAATTTCGACAGAACCTCCCCTGTACTGCAGATCCCAAGTTTTCGACATGTAACATAATCTTTAATTAAATATTGACCCAATCATCTTGGGTCTACAGAACTATAAACATCATCCTAATCACAACCACAATAAATAAACCATATATTTAACAACAATCAATAATTTGCACCAGAGTTAATATAAATTTAGTCACATTTAATAGACTATGACAAAACGAGTTAATTTTCTTACATTTTAATCTTTCCAAAAATAGTGATCACAGTGTACCAATATTTAATTTATATGAAATACTACTCGATACAAAAAGCTAAGAAACAATAGATTTACTCCTAACGTGAAGATGATGGACCTGAAACGGAAATACAAAATAATTCCATAAGAAAATTTGTAAAAATTAATATTAAAGTTATTAAACTCACGATATGCAATCATACATAATTATAAAAATCAATAGAGCTATTTGTGTTACCCTTATCACCCTATTGGCATCAGAAATCAGAGAAGACCCCTTCCCGGGTCACTGACATACCTCCTTATATTTTTTTTGAAATTTCAACATACATGAATGTGTATTAAACATCACAATCACTTTATCTAGGATTCTAACATACACTCAATGTATATTAGCCTATGCACAGTGGTCCCCATCCCTGGGATCCTGACGTACATTGAATGTATGACAGTCATTCATGATGATCCTCTTATCTGGGATCCTAACATACACTAAAATGTATGGTAGCTATTGTTAGTGATCCCTTTATCTAGGATCCTAGCATACACTAAATGTATGCTAGTCATTGTCATGTTTTGTTCATGACATTATCAAACTTCCTAAACACACATGTTTTAAATATTCTTACTGATAAATCATATCGTTTCAAACTTCCACCAAAACTTTAAGCATAATTCACACATTTTTATTATGAAAATTAAATTAGAAAACACAAGCATGAATCACCTACCTGCTGTGGATGCTCTGCTCATGGTCCCTTGTTGCTACTGTTGCACCACACTCGTGGTCCCTCCTGTAATTACAAGAAATTCTTATAAATCATTTTCATCCACCGATGCACTTCCTAATAACCACAACAAAACAATCCAATATGCCTTTAAATTTGTTATTCTTTTTTTTTATAACAACTTCTGTCAACTAGAATATCATTATAAACACCCATTTTTGAACATAACTTGTTTCTTTTCCTTTAACGCATCTAACTTCTTTGCTTCATGACCTCCCACTTCTTATTTTTCCTCTCAAAGCTACTAGTAGAGGTGATTCCGATCTCTGCCCAGATTTTTCACTATAACAAGAGTTATAGAACTTTTTTTTGTACAAAATTGATCTTGTTGTAAAGCTAACATACAGGGTTACAATTCTAATGAAGGAAGGAAAACTCAATTCTGCCCCCAACATTCACGAAATGCATCACAAATGTGACGGACCTTCTGCTCTGCAGAGCCTACCCTGCATAGTTATATTTGGTGACCCTTAACTAGAGTTATAAAATTCCAAATTAAATGAAAAACAGTATCCTTGAATGATACACATCCATAACTGCAACTCCTACGAAGAAAACGAATCCTAATTCCCTTGTTTTCCCACGCAGATTCTCCCCGAAAGTCAAGAGAAGAATCTGCTCAGTTGTTAACTTCTGCATCATATACATTTGGCCGAAACTTGGCCTTAGAAAAACAAGACTTCCCTCATTCTTTTCATGCTCAATCATTTATTACACAACATTCACATCCAACACAATATATACAATAATTATTTTGCAAAACACATAATCTTTCCCTCCTAATTACTGGCCTCAATGGACAACCATGGCCTTTCCTAGGGACTCCCTTTTTCCTTTCCATTTGTCTTGCCAATTATCTCTCATTTCATCCCATTTCATGCCACATTCATCAATTATACATAATTCCACATTTCCCCCAAAAATTTTCCAAGAACCCTAACCCAAATATCATAAAGAAAACCATGCAATTTAGCCATAGAGTCAAGAATCTTTTATATACATATATGAAACACCATACCAAGGAAGATTTAAGATCCTAATTGCTGTTGAAATCACAATCTCCTCCTCCCCTCTTTTTCTTCCAGCCGCTGCCAGCCCAATACTCCTTTTTTCCCTCCAATTTCTTCTTCCAATAATACTCCAAATCCTTGTGTTTTTTTATGTTTGAATGTTTTGGTAACACTTACTTTCACTTTGAAATAATTCTTCAATTGGGTAAGAAAAATGTGAAAATCTCCCTCCCTTTCTTCCCCTCATTCTGCTAGACATAAGAGAAAAGAGAGGGGTATTGAATAATACTCCAAATCCTTGAGTTTTTTTATGTTTGAATGTTTTGGTAACACTTAATCTCACTTTCACTTTGAAATTCTTCTTCAATTGGGTTAAGAAAAATGTGAAAATCTCCCTCCATTTCTTCCCCTTATTCTGCTGGACATAAGAGAAAAGAGAGGGGTATTTATACCCCTCATTTGTTTTATTGCACTTAGACCCCCATTTCCTTTAAATATTTTCTTTTTACCCCATATATTCTCTTCTTATAATTTCAATCCTAATATTTATATTTATTTCAATTCCACCCCCTCAACCTATTTTATTTCTCTTTTAAATCATTCTTGTAATTTAAAACTAACACCAATTAATTCTGAGTTAAAAATTACAATATCTCAACACTTTTGTCCGATGTTATATCCATAATTTCTGAATGCTCATTTTATTTAAATCTGTTCATGAATTCTTCCACTTTTATTTATTTATTATTTATTTTTGTTTATTTAGTTTATAATTTACACCTATATTTATTTCTCGGGGTTTACATTTGTAGACTAGGAAATTGTTCTTTTGAATGCTAAAAACCCTCATTGTTTTAGGAAGTAATCTGGAACAATTTATTTGCTTCCTATGAAGAATAATATGCTGACTTGAACTTCATATAATATTAGGAAAAATAAGTCCAAATCAAGGTTGATATAAAGCCTAACAGGTCATCCTTTTCATAACTTAAATGAGACTCTTCTTGGACCTGGATCCATAGGCATCATTTTTCCATATAGGTCCATTTTACTCCATATGTTCTAAACTAGCCCATTCAATGTCTCTTTAAGTCTTTATGCCCTAACTTTTGTAATAGACCCACTTGGCACCACTAATAGGTCCTTTGTGTGATTACGCTTGGTGTTGCTGTTGGGCTGGCCCTCATGAAGGAGAAATAACAATAACCTAACCATTAAATCAAACTTAACAACTATAATAGACTAGGGAAAAGGCAGCAAAAAAAGAGCTTTTGAATAGGGATTGTCTAGTAGCAACATAAAGAAGACCAAGAAGCAAAATGGGCATCCCTGCAGAAGATGAATTCTTGCAAACCTAAAGCAGAAAGAACCCTTTCCACCAGAGACCAACATAGCAAAATAGGCATCCTTATAGAAGGACAAACACATCCATAATAGCAAGGAGAGACAAGAGTAGAGAGCACATAGAGGCACTTTCAAACTCCAAACAAAAAGGGATCCAACATATTGAATGAATAACAACATTAACAACCATATACCAAACTTAAAAACTAGAGTTTAAACTCAAGAAAAAGAGAGCACCAACAACCAAGAAGACAACATAGATCAAAGTAGAGATGAAAATCAAGTGCAATAATACATAAGGACACAAAGATAGAAGAATACATCCATATAGCCTACATAAGAGGTGGGAATAAAAAGGAAGAGAAATGACATTCAGTAGAACAAACCATGCAATTACGCTTGGTTTTGGGATGGTCCTCATCATCCCCTCTCTCTTTAAGAGGATCCAACCTCGAATCATCATCTCCCACATCAAATAGAGTAAGATCTGAAATATTAAAGGTAACACTAACACCATACTCACTTGGTAAATCAACTTTATATGCATTGTCATTTATCCTTTCCAAGATTTCAAAAGCCCCATCTCCTCGCAGATGTAAATTAGACTTCCTTTCAGTTGCAAATTGCTCCTTACGCATAAGCACTGAAACCCAATCATTGGGCTGAAATAAAACTTGTTTGCACCTTTTATTGGTTTTAGTTGCATACACACGATTTCTCTTTTCAGTTTGTTTTCGTACACTCACATTATGATTATATGAAGTGTCTTCACCACCTATGCTTTACGATTTCCATCCAAACTAACCTTTCATCAACAAGTAAAGGAATAAAATTCATGGGAGTTAAAGGGTTAAATTCATACACAATCTCAAATGGTGAAAAATCAGTGTAGAATGCACATTATGATTATATGTAAGCTCTATGAATGGAAAATAGTCTTTTGAATTCTTCATGTTCTTTTGAATGGAATCACACTATTTGGGGATGATATGTAGTCGAGATTGACAATTTAGTACCCAATTTCCCCCACAATACTTGTCGCAAGAGCAGTTTTCACGCTTCGTGCTTTGCTATCTCCGAAAGGGAGATAGCATGCGAAAAAGAGGTTTTATATTCGTAAAGTTACGACTATAATTCTTAGGAATCACCACTTAGTATTAAGGTCACTAGGAAACCTCATAGTCTGAGAGAGTCCGGGTAAGGAGACTTGTTGTGTAAGGGGAATACACATCACTTATGCACCCTATCTAAGGTAAGTTGTATTATTGTCTGATTGTTTTTCTAAGTCAGATTTTTTATTCATTGGTCTTTTCTAAAGCTCGAAGTAGATCTCTTTTCATGAGAGAATCTCTACCTCATTGGGTCAAAACCTATCCATTTTAGGTCCGAATTTCAACACCATATTTATTATTCTTTAATATTGATGGTGTACTTTACAATGTAATTTTACACCCTGATAATTAAAGTTTACAACTAAAAAATGAACAAAAAGATTGTTGAAAGATTATTGATATTTTGGCCGAAATCTAATGGATAATCATAAACTAGTTAGGATATCCCATTTTTTATTTTAAAAATATAAGAAAAGATGTAATTTTGTTTACAGATAGTATGCTTAGGAAAATTTTAGAATTCAGCCGTATGCATGAAAACAACATATTTTTTATGTTTTTTATTAAAAAATCAAACTAGATCAGGCCCAACAAAATGGGTTGGCCTAGCTATGTGTGCCATTTCGACCCAACATCTTTCTCGGGTTAGGCTAGACAGAATGTCCAGCCCTTATTATTATTCACTTACATAGTGAACAATAACTAATAGAGGATAAGGAAGAGGTTACCTGTTGCTACTGCCGTGTAGAGGAGGTCAAGATGGTTCTACCGCTGGTGGCGTCGAGAATGGTGGTCGACAGAGGCATCGGAAAGTGCTACAATGGTTACTATGAACTACTTGCAGCTGCTGCCTGTATGGCTAAAGGGTGAGGAGAGCTGTTGGAGGAGAGAAAGTTGCTAGCGGTGCCAAGGAGCTGTTGGTCGACTGCTGGGTGGAGAAGAAGTCATTGAAGCTGCTGCCATGTGAGGAAGACCTGATGCCGTTAGAGAAGAAGGAGGAATGCAATGGCTGCTGCAGTCAGCGCTACTAGCTGCTGGAGAAGATGGTGTTGCTATCGCCGTAGTTCTCTCTCCCTTTTCTCTATTTCTTCTCTCTTTTCTTCTCTCTTTTCTTTTGTTCCCTTTTCTTTCTTGAAAATACAAAAATTGAAATAACATTGAAAATACAAAAATATTGAATAAATATTCAAAAATAGACAATAAAAAAAAAGGTTGTGATAAAAAGGAGTTTTTTTCAATAGGAAAACCGAGAAGAAAAGCTCTTTTTATTCAAATTTGGCTTATGATTTCTCCCCCTTCAGGCCATAGATTTCACCTCTATTTATATCTAAAGGAAGAGGGTAATCTAGTTTATACTAGGGTAGAATTTCAGTTGTTGTTTCAAAGCAAATCCATCCCAACCGTTGGCTCAAAGTTGGTGTCATGAACTACCAAATTTGATAGCTACAATACAGAAGGTTGCCTAAGTTGTCACTTTTGGGACTAAATCAATGCGTGTGTGGTGTCAATCAACAAAACCTGACTATACGCTAGTATAGTCAAGAATCAAGGGATCATTTTCGTGTAAGGTTTGTCAAATTTGGTGGAGGATAAAGGCATTAAAGATGCCTGCAAAGTTGGTACCAAAACAGGATTTGTTTGGCAAAAATTTAGGGAAGAAGGCTGTTTTTTCTTCAATTTTGGATTATGATTTCTCTCTCTTCAGGCCATAGATTCATTTTTATTTATGTCTAGATGAAAGGGGTAATCTAGTCTACACTGGAATAAAATTTCAGCTATTGATTCAAAGTAGAACCATCCCAACTATTGGCTTAGAGTAGGTATCATGAATTGCTGAATTCTACGACAGTCTACCTGAGTTGTCGTTTTTGGGGCTAAACCAACATGCGTGTGGTGTTGATCAATAAAAACTAATCATACGCTAGTATAGTAAAACATGAGGGGATTATTTTCGCTTAAGGTTTGTCAAATTGGGTGAAGGATAAAGGCATTGAATATGTTTGCAAACTTGGTACCAAATCAAGATTTTTCGGCGAAAAATTGAGGAAGAAAATGAATAGTGACCATACAACGTGTTGTTTGAGTCTCTTTTTGTCCTACCAAAGTTTAATTTGACCCTTTATCCTTTAATTTGGCCCATGATTAAATCAAGTTGGCCTATTAAAAATTTAATCATGCATTTTGACTTAATTTTTATGCAGATTTATCCAATAATTATTCACTTTAAGACTTGAATCTACATCTTCCTTTATTTTAGGGCACGATTGACGTACGATCAGACTCTTGAATTCGTCAAAAATCCTCAACTTAATTTCTTTTCACCACATCAACCTTTTTATTATTTTATTATTATTATTTTTATTTCAAGTAAATTTTGGGAATAACCCAGAAATGGGTTATGATAGTTAAATTTTGTCTTCAAAAATTTTGTTCTCAATTTCACCCTAATTAGACTTGTAAACTTAATTTTTACCAATTAACCCCTTAATAAAATTAATTTGACCAATTCAAAGTATAATTAAGTCTTTGCAGTTAATTAAATTCTTCAATTGGACCTATGATTAAATCAAATTAGCCTATTAAAAATATAATTATGTCTTTCGACTTAATTTTTATGCAGATTTATCCATTAATAAATTATTATAGCCTTGAATCTACATTTTTCTTCATTTTTTGGGCACAAAATAGGTACGATCAGGCTCTCGAATCCGTCCAAAATTTCCAACCTGATTTGTCTACCAACACCAACCTCTTTTAATTTTGTTTTTGTTATTTTTATTTTATTTTGGGTAGATTTTAGGGAATAACTCAAAAATGGGTTATGACAATACTTTCAAAAGTAACTAAGAAACTAAAATCTCAATTAGAAACAATGCTTTTAGGAATCTTATGAATTTATATTATATCCCTAAAGAATAAATCAACAATATTAGTTGCATCATTAGTTTTATGACAAGATATGAAATGTGTCATCTTCAAAAATTTATCTATAACTAGGAAAACCTAATAAGAAGTCCATTAAAAATGTTTACTCATGGTTCTTTAGGTATAGGCAAAGGGGTATACAAACTATGTAGTTGAATCCTAGACTTTGTTTTTCTATTTGTTATGCATTTATAACATATGCGTTGTATATCCTTTTTTTAATTTTTATCCAATGAAAATGCTCATGCAACATAACTAAAGTCTTAGTAACACCAAAATGTCTCATCAACATGCCCTCATGTGCTTCATGTACAAGCAATGCACGCATAGAGCGTAAAGGAACACATAAGAGATTTTCTTTATACAAGTATCCATTAAGCTTATTGTAAAATTAAAAAAAATAAAAATAGGGACAAAAAAGAAATAACAACTCTTTTGGGTCAAAATATAATTTTGAAAAATATCACACTATATAAACACTATCTTTTTCTCCTCCAAAGGAAAAGCTACAAAAGAGTGAGAAAGGGAATGAACTACTGACAACCATAGAGTGCTATTGCACCATTGGAGTTGTCTAGTGTTTGAATATGTTATACTCATCACCTTCATTTACCATCTTACTATTGGGATTTACAATATCATAATCTATTTGGTATATTTAGCCCTTAAAATATTTTAAGAAAACAACTGTCTGCAGACCAATCATGGTCATCAGAGGTGTTCGCCTCATTACGCCATTTGGAATATGTTGGTCATATTAATAAAATCCCACATTCTGAATGGTGGAGATCTGTTTCAGAGACTTTGACAAGAAGTTATTAGTCGGAGAACAATATAATGTCAAGTTGCAGGTCAATTTAGTTTACTTTTGATCTATGAAGAGTTGTGTTAAAAGGCTTAGATTTTTTATCTATAATATTTGGATATGTTGAGATCTGTGTCAGAGACTTTAACAAGAAGTTATTAGTCAGAGAACAATATACTGTCAAGTTGCAGGTCAGTTTAGTTTGATTTTCAATCTATAAAGAGATATATGTTAAAAGGCTTAGATATTTGGATATGTGTTGCATGATGAAATTATAGTTAGATTCACTATTTGGATTTGATTATTAATTATTTGTCTAGGATATACTCTAACTTTGATAAAGCTTTTGTTGTCTAATCCATGTATTCAGACTGGACAGTTTAGTTACCCAACTTCCAGCTGAGGTTAGGGCACCCAAATGATGAAATTTAATATTTGTTTCTTGAAAAAAGTTATAGGTATGAATGTTATATTTCCAATAGGACTGACCTAACTTAATTTGGAGTTATATAACCTTGTATATGGCCTAAAAACAGAAGAAGGAACATAATGTCTTTTGCATGACAAATTGATTATTCAATGTATAGTTGATATTTAAGATTTGAAAATGACTAAGTTCAAGATAGTCTCCTCCATGAAAGTTGTGTTTAGAAGTGTTAGGTTTCAAATGAAATTGGATTGGATCGATTTGGAGTTGTATAACTCCATATATGCATAACCATTTGAAAATAGATTAAGTTTTGTGTTACTACACAAAATTGTTGTTCAAAGATTTGAAAATGAATGAATTGGAAATAAGCTAAGCCATAGAAGTTGTGGGTTAGGACATTATGTTTCAAATGAGACTAGACTCACTCAGTTTGGAGTTCTAGAACTCCAAATATAATGTGAAAACTCAGAAGTGTTCGGAGGAGTACTTTATTAGACATATTTTGTAAATTGCAAAAGGTGAGGTTTAAGGCACCATAAGGCGGAAATTAGGTTTTCTTACCTCTAAAAAAAAGTCATAAACAATTCTTATGAAAGGAATAATTGAATCTGTTAGTATGACTAACTTTCATATTAGTTTAAGAACATGAAGAATATAAGTATTTGAATGATAAGAAAATGTAAAGATAGACTTAAATGTATAAAACCTAAAGAAATAATGATTTGCAAGAACTTGAAATGAAATGATAATTTTGAGTTGAATCGAGAGTATTAAAAATGAACCTCCATTTGATATAGGGGACATTTCAGAAGGAAGATCACAGTTTAGGGTTATTTCCCATGTATAATATTCAGGTAGGTACTCGGTACCCTCAAGGAAATTTCTTCTAGATATTTTTATGTATCTTTAGTTGTAAATTTATTGATTGTAAATATAAATTTTATATTTGATGGTGTAATTTGAAGAGAGATAAAAATGTAAGGTGGGGGATTAAATTGATATTCAATGAAGAATATCAAATTATTTACCATCGTAGGGGGTTGGCTTGAATTATTGATTTTCACAAAGAATAATGAAAACTTATATAATTACTAGGAATCGGTCAAAATTCCAAGTATGGATTTTAATTGAGTTTAGATGTTAAAATAAGCTAAATATTATTGAGAATATCATTGCATTCAAAATATTATTGAGAATATCATTGCATTCAAAATATTATTAGATGTTACAATAAGCCAAATAAATTCAGAAAGTGTTTCAATAAACCAATTATCATTTCATTCAAAATATCAGGATGTTACAAGTATTATTGCTAATCAAATATTGTATTGAAAATCCAGAATGTTACAAAGAGTTTCGTAAGGAATTCCAAGTATTATTGCTAATCAAATATTGTATTGAAAATCTAGAATGTTACAAAGAGTTTCGTAAGGAATTCCAAACATGTTTCTATAACTCGTTTCAAATTCAATTTCAAATTGATTTCTTAGTGTTGAATTTTAATTATGGTTCTTAGGCTTGAATTGGGGAAATATAATAATAATTCAAATTAAGAAAATTCATGTGTTGTATATCACTAGGGGTACCAAATCGGGATGATTCATCAAAGAAAATGTATGGATAATTGAGTTAGGATTGGCTAGTTATATGAAGAGAAAAGGGGGGGGGGGATTGTAGTTTTCCTTATGAATTTCTTATAACAGGTTGTTGTTCATGTGAATGTGTGTGAATTAAATGAAAATAGTATGAAAGGAATAAGGGAACTCTTGGTTCCTTAAGGCCATGCTTCCAGCCAATCATGCATCAAAGGGGAATGATGTTTAATTTTACATATTTAGCTTGATTACATGTGTTCAATTGTGTCAAAATGAGGAAAAATACATGTTGAAATAGCAATGGTTAGGTTTACAAGAATATTGTTTTGAAGGTTAGTAAAATTGATAAAAATATTTTATTTTGATGTTAAGAGGGAAGATTGAAATAAATAGAGTAAACTGGCTCACAATATATATATATATATATATATATATATATTTATTTATCTTATATGTTTTGTGATATGGCTAGGGATTGAGGTAAAAGAGGTAAGGTTAATTATGGATGTTGAGTAAATGGCAAGGTTGACGAATCTGGATAGATTTGCGTCATGACTTTCATAGAGAATTCGAATAGGAGGACGAGGGAATTAGAATTAGGTTCCTTCATATGAATTTTATTTTTGGATGTTGAATATCTAAGGAAATTTATATTAATCAATTTGGAGCTATATAACTCAAGTTATGGGTAACCAACTGAGACTAGGTCATGACAGACCCTATAAGGCAGTAAGTCTGATTCGTTGATGAGTAATTTTGAATGTCTTAGGGGTTGAATTGGGCTTAAATCCCTCCATGGAACTTGTAGAACCGTGTCTTAATTTTCCAAATAGTCTAACCTCACTAGAAATGGACTCCTATTACTTGGGATATAGTTAAAAACTTGAGGAGAGGTCAAAAAGTGACCTCTGCTGGCAGATTCAAAAAGTTGCTAAAATGACTTTAAACACGTTAAGGGTGAAAATTGAGTCAGTTATCTCGGGGAACATGTTATATTAGAACATGTTATATTACATCTTATCTTCTAAACAAAATGAGTTATGTTTGAAATGAAAAATGTATTATGATAACGTTGTTCGAGCAAAGAATGACAATATTAATAGGTTAAATGAGAAAAAAAAACGTAAAATATAAAGAATGAAATAATTCAAAAATATCTATATTGATTTTTAATATGGTTATTATGAAATGTATCATTGAATGAGGATAATTTATGAAACTTGCATGTGATTACATTAGAGATCACAAGTGTGGTGCAGCAGCAGTAGAAAGGCAGAAGTAGAGCTTCTAGTTAAATTCCATGAATTAATATCTTATTGATGTGAAATGGAAATTACCGAATTTTTAAATATTATATGAAAGACTAAAAGTTTGCGTAATGATGTTGTTATTTCAGATACTATCCTAATGTATGTGTTCAAGGTGAATGGTCTTTTATGTGAATTGTTAGGTGATGAAAGTATCGCTAACATAAAAAAATATGAGAAACATGATTTGTGACATAGACTAGCAAACATTTAGTGTGCTATGATCCCGGGTAGGGGATCAACAAGCATGAACTAACATATATTTAGTGTATGTTAAGATCCCGGAGAAGGGGATTAACATGCATGAACTAGATGTTAGTATCTCGGGTAAGGGGATCATCATGCATAGATGAGCATACATTTTGTGTATGTTTGGGTTCCAGGTAAGGGGATCACCATGCATAAACGCCTATAGGGTGATGATTATACCAGTGAAATTGGTATTGACAATATATAAGGTGGAATAATTATGGTTGATTTCATGGAATCTTGAAGGGAAGTTGAAAATAATGGATGAAATAATTTTTAGTAGTTGAATGAGAAAGGATTCTAATGGAAACAAAAATGGAGAAGTGAATAGAATATGAATATATGTTGCCTTTTAAATCATTGGATTTTGTGTTACTATACTTATTGTGATATTCATGTTTCAATAATATGTATTTTATTTCAGGATTAGGGAGAATATCCTTGTATTTTGTAACATTTAACATTTATATGACTTAATTTGTATAATTAATGTTTAAAGTTGAATAGTTGAACTTAACTCTAAAATTCTTATAATCATGTTCCATATATGCATGTTTATCTCATTTATGCCTCTAGAAAAATAATTGTTGCTCAATGTATGTTATAAAAATTGTTGTTGTGATGATGATGATGTTTGTGGGAATGAGATCTAGGATGATTGGGTCGTGAATGAGTTATGAGATGTGAAATATTAAGTGTAAACAAGTTATATGCTGGCAACTTGAGACCTTTAGGTATTGGGTAGATTACCAAAATTTTGGTAGGAGTTTCAAAATACTTTTATATGTAAATTGTGTGTGTGTGTGTATATATATTAAAAAATCCCAATTTTTTTTTAACTTGTTAAGGAATACTAAACGTATTAGATGAAATTTTAGGGGTCTTAGAGCTATATTACTTTCCAAAGGTCGAAACCTTACATACATAGAAAAACAATAGCAAAATCATTATCCTTGTTGAACAATTTTTTTATGTGTTGAAATCCTTGCAATCTATCATCTAAAATGGATAAAAGAACATACATGTATGAAAAGTATATCAACCACAATGTTTTCTTTCCCATGCTTATACTTGAACACATACAAAAAGGTTCCAATAAATTCAACTTATTTGACATATCTCCAACTCAACTTACCTGGCACTTGCAAATGCTTTAAGGATTCATGATCTAAATGTATCACAAACTCCTTATGCTACTGGTAATGCTACCACATCTTTCTAGAAATTTTACAAACATATAGAGCTCCTTATTATATGTAAGGTAATTTAAGGTTGTCCCATTAAGTTCTCACTAAAATATGCAATGGGCCTCCTATCCTGCATTAAAACAACTGTTGTACTTGTACCTGAGACATCACATTCAACTTCAAAAGCTTTCGTAAAGTCTAGCAAAGATGCTGAAGAAAGTTTATCTTTTAACAAATTAAAAGCTTTATCTTGTTCATCGTTACATTTAAATTTAACAAAACGTTTTTATAATTTCAGTTAAAGGTGTTGCAATAGTACTAAAATCTTTCACAAACCTCCTATAAAAGCTAGCAAGTCCATGAAAACTCTTATCTCAGTTACAAACTTAGCCAATCCTAGATGGCCTTGACCTTCTCTTTATCCATCTCAATACCCTATGCAATTACTATATATCCAAGAAACACAATTTTGTCCATGCAAAAGGTACACTTATTGAAATTAGCATATAGTTTCTCATCTTGCAATACACCAAGTACACTACACAAGCAATCAAGATGCTCATTCAAGTTTGTACTATAAATTAGGATGTCATCAAAGTACACAACAACAAACTTACCATTAAATACAAGCAAAACATGATTCATCACTCTCATAAATGTGTTAGGTGTATTTTTAAGCCCAAACAACATGACTAACCACTCATACAAATCATGTTTAGTCTTAAAAGTTATTTTTCATTCATCACTTTATTTCATCCTAATCTGATGGTACCCATTATTTAAGTCAATTTTGGAGAAAATACACGATCCTTACAACTCATCCAACATGTCATCAAGTCTAGGGATAAGATGTCTATACTTCACTATTATATTGTTAGGGATAAGATGTCTATACTTGACTATTATATTATTGATAGTGAGACAATCAACACACATCCTTCAAGTTCCATCATTTTTGCCAGTAACACTAGTACAACAAAAGGGCTTATACTCTCATGGATGTACCCCTTCATCATCAACTTATCAACTTGCCTTGGAAGATCTTTCATCTCATTGGGATTGCTTCTATAGGCTAGAAGATTATGAATTGATGTTTTGGGTACAAGGTCAATCGGATGCTCAATAACCTTATCAGAATACTCCCAATAGAAAATGCAATCGACACTTGCTTAGTAACATTCACTTCACCATATTCATTCAATCATTGCACTCTATAAGGCCTAGGATGCTTAATGCAAATCAGATTCAATTTCTTTACAAGAGTATCACTAGCTACATTAGCACAACTACCACCATTGATGATCATGCTACACACCTTATTTTTTATATCACATCGAGTGTGAAATATGTTCTCTCGTTGTTGTTCTACATCATCTTCTTTTATTTGTATATTCAGCGTCTGCTTTATAACCAAGACCTCCTCCTCAATAGGATATGCAATCTTCTCATCACTACTATCCTCCAAAGGTGGTATCTCTTCACTTTTAGATTTGTCACCTTTAGATTCAATCTCTCCATTATCACTTGTATACATAACTCTTCAGTTTGGATACTAAGATGCAATGTGCCCCTTCCCTGAACACTTAAAACATTTAATATCTCTGTCACGAGTAGGTTGAGATTCAAATTTACCTTTCTCATCCAAGAGCATACTTTTTAGCCTTTGATGGTTTCGCCCTGCATGCATATATGACTTTGGTTGAACAACCCCCTCTCTCTTCAGATTCAACCTCTATACGGAGGAAGATGAAGTTGAATTGGTCTAAAAACGTGTGTTACCCCTTCTCTTTATTTTCCTTTCCATCTTTTCTCACATATGAACTATGTCCTCTAATTCCACATAATATTGTAATTCTCCAACATTCACTATGTCCCTATTCAACCCATTAAAAACTTTAGTCATAGTAGCTTCCCTATCCTCAATCATATCGCTTGAATCATTGTGATCTCCATCTCCTTGAAATACTCATCCATGAACTTAGAATCTTGATTCAAACCTTGTAATTTCATATACAAATCTATATAATAGTGGTGAGATATAAATCATCTTCTCATCAACATTCTCATCTCCTCTTATGATGCTATCAGCCTTTCTCCACTTCTCCTGCTAATCACATTTTAATCCCAGTAAATCAGTGTGTACTCCATGAATTCAATTACTACCAATTTCACCTTCTTTGCTTCTGAATAGTTATGGCAATCAAAAATCCAATTCACCTTTTCTCTAACTCTAAAAACGCTTTGAGATCATTTTTACCTAGAAAAAATTGGTATTTTCAGTTTGATAGCATCTAAATCACCATCAACATCATTATGTCCCCTAAAATTACAAAAGTTCCTCTTTGGCCAAATTAGCCCCTAGCCTCTTTGGCCAATGCTACCGACTTTTCTCCAATCCACCTCTTACTAATCACATTCTGATCCCATTAAATGAGTCCATACTTCATGAATTCAATTACTACTAATTTCACCTTTTTTGCCTCCAAATAGTTATGGAAATCAAAAATCCAATCCACCTTTTTCTCTCACTCTAAAAATGTTTTGAGATCATTTTTACCTAGAAAAGTAGGTATTTTAAGTTTGATAACATCCAAATCACCATCTACATCATCATGTCCCCTAAAATTACAAAAGTTTTCTCTTTGGCCAAATTATTCCCTACTTCTATTCCCAAAATCCCTTCGGTTTCTAAGCTGTCGAAAACCTTCCCTTTGGCTTATAGTCTCATCTCCTAAACTATCATCACCAATATCTTTAATGTCCTCCTCAAACGCCTCATAATCAGCCCACATTGGCCTTTCAATCTTACTGTCATCATTTGATTTTAGTTCAACCCACACTTTCCTTGCATCATGTGTAATTATTCCAACTTTGTTACCACGTTTCTCTACCCTATCAAGTCTATCACACATGTTTCCCATCACAAATTTCATCCTCTCTATCATCTTCATCATAACTTGCATTTGAAACTTAAGCTTATCTTGATTTGACATGATAGTACCTGCAAAAATTGGTTAGCGGTAAAAATATATCCTCATGTCACTTGTGTTTTATTCAACCACTATTGATGTTCGTGAACCTCTCATCACACCTTCTTGTAGTTCTTGCAGAATTAAAACTAACAACAAATGCAACCAACTTTGCAGCATAATCCAAATAGGTGTATATGACTTAAGAAGTAACAAAAACATATAAAAGTAGAAAAACAAAATTGTGATGACAGTCTCACGAGTAGCAAGTGAATCTATCTTAAATATGGATGAAATTAAAGAGTAAAAAAAGAAATAAATTATGCAAAATGATGAAATGACACCCAAATATGTTAGATATGTTGTAAATATGTTGCAAGAAATTAAAATAATATAAACAAAATGAATTTTATAGTTGTCAAAAGAACTAAAGAAACATACTCATTTATAACAAGTTAAGTTTGAATCTAAAACTAAGGTAAATGATGTCCAATTGAGCTATAATTTGTGATGAGGTGCGATTTCAACCCCAATAGATAGAATACTCAATTTGAGCAATTTATGATAAGGTTTGATATTCTTATGCTAAAACATTATGAATCACACTTCATTAGACCTAAAACTTAAAACCTAAACAAACGATATCCAATTAACCCTAAAATTAATATTTGGTATGATTAGGACCCTAATAATTATACTTTTAAATTTGAGCTAATCCTGAAGTGATTTGACTCAATTTCCCCTAGTTGAGTGTTCTGCGGCGAAAACCAATAACATCTTTGACTGACTCTTTTTTCTATTCTTTTGTTTTTTTATGCTACTATTAAATTTTGGAGAGTAACAAATTTCAAATAATATTTTTTTTTATATGCCACAAATTCAAGTAGAAGAAGAACTTGGACACTAAGCCATATTTTGTAGAATCAATAAGAAACAAAAATTTCAGAAGGATATAACCTGATTAATAAAGTCAAGCTCTTATACCAAATGATGTGAATTTTTTGAACACGTGGTCAAGCAACCCACACTCAAAGACTAGTTCCTAGAAAGCCAAGTAAATCATGTTTGATAGGAGTGTGACACAAATATAACTTGTACCTAAGCACCAACACTGTTAGATTCAAACCCCCACCAACGAATACCAATTCTTGAACAAGAAGTATGGATTGATGTCACGAAGTTAGTTAAACTTTAATAAGTTGTTTTCAATCCTTTAGAGAACCAATGAATAGAGAATTCTCACCCTCATAAGCACATAAAGTTGCAGTCATGATCTGTATATTATTAAGCAAAAATATAATCTAAAACTTAGATTACATATATATTTTTAACCTAAGCTAAACTCGAGAATATCCAAAGATGTGGACTTGTATAAAGCCCACATATAATCATAACCAAATCCTTAAGTATCTAAACCCAATTGATGTTTATGAATCCTAAAACACAAATATGAATTTAAAATAAAAAATTTAAGTTGCAACCACATAAAAATAAGATAAAAAAAGTCTGATTTGGTCTTCAATGTTGCTGACTTTTAGGTTTCCTTCCTAGACTAGAAGAACCAATAAATAATCCCCCCCTAGCGTAGGAAACCAATTTGAGAACTCATTAGTTTTTTTTGTAGACTAGGAAACTTCTTTTGAATGCTAAAAACCCTCCTTTTTTAGGAAGTAATCTAGATGAATTTCTTTGCTTTCTAAGAAGAATAATATATACTGACATGAACTTCATCTAATGTTTAGGAAAAATAAGCTCAAATCAAGGTTGATATAGGGCCTAACACATCATCCTTTTCAGAACTTAAATGAGACTCTTCTTGGACTTGGTTAGATGAATTAAAGGTTGCCTTTTCTCCATACGCATCCTTTGTCCCTGTAGGTCCATTTTAATCCATATGCTTTGAACTAGCCCATTCAATGCCTCTTTAAGTCTCTATGCCCTAGCTTTTGTAATAGGTTCACTTGGCACCACCAATGGGTCATTTGTTTGATTACGCTTGGTGTTAGGCCGATCCTCATCAAGGAGAAACAATAGTAAGCTAACCATTGAATCACACTTAACAACTCTAATAGACTAGGGAAAAGGCAGCAAAAAAAAAGCTTTTGAATAGGCATTGTCTAGTAGCAACATAAAGAAGAGCAAGCATCAAAATGGGCATCCCTGCAGGAAGATGAAATCTTGCAAACCCAAAGCAGAAAAAACCTTACCATAAACCAACATGGCAAAATAGGCATCCTTACAGAAGGACAAACATATCCAAAATAGCAAGGAGAGACAAGAGTAGAGAGCACATAGAGGCACTTTCAAACTCCAAACAAAAAGGGATCCAAAATAATGAATGAATTACAACATTAACAACCATATACCAAACTTAAAAACAAGATTTTAAACTCAAGAAAGAGGGAGCGCCAACAACCAAGAGGATAACAAAGACCAAAGTAGAGATGAAAACCAGGTGTAGTCATAAAAAAGGATATAAAGACAAAAGAAGACATCCCTAATAGCCTACATAAAAGGTAGGAATAGAAGGGAAGAGAAATGATATTCTTTAGAACAAACTAGGAGAGGAGACAAGGCCATGCAAAAAGGACACATGACTGGACATAAACCCTCTAGAACAAATGGAAAAAATAGCTAAACATAATATAAAATTCCATCACAACAGGTTAACAAACATTGATAAGACAATGATCTTTTCGTGGAAGTAATATATGATGTAGAATAGGATTCAGAACTTACAAAACACAAGATCAACAATGTTTTTTTTTTGAACAAACAAGATCAACAATGTTACAAATACCTTCATAAACTCTTTTGTTTCTTTCATGCCATATAAGAAACATTGTTCTTGAAAAAAAAACACTCTTCATATTCTAAAAATAAGACTCTTCTTAGCTAAATTTAAACATGTAATAACACTAATGAGAGTAGATATGCACTTGTTAATTCTCAATCATGTCCTGATCTTTGCCCATATGAGAGAAGACGAACTACAAGAGAAAAAAAGTGATTATATGACTCCTTAACTTGAGAACAAAGCAAACTAGCAACATTAGTGAAAAAAGAATGGAGTATGTCCATAGTTTTGAGTTTTCCCATAACAACAAGCCATAACACAAAGTTAAATCTAGGCAAATACCAAAGCTCCCAAACCATTTTCTCCCAATAGACCACATGGCTTTTAAACCTTAAAAATTCATAAGCATTTGTCATGTAAGGATAGGGAGAGGTATCCAAACTTTGTAACAAAGATACAATCTTGCAATGTCCTCCACACTCTTACAACAAGTCATCATTTAGAGAAATAATATATTTCCATTATGGTGAAGAGGTTTTCTAAGATGCAAAGTCTTAAATGGTAAGATGGTGTAGGTAAAAATGAAGAACCCATTGAGTCCAAATGGAATCAGATTTGATATACATGTTCCAAAGTTGTTTAGCTAAGAAACTTTTGTTTTTAGCTTTAATGTCAAACAAACCCACTCCACCCATTTTTTTGGTAAGCATATAGTTTTCCAGGCAACAAGAGTTGATGTTTCCTCAGGATGTACCCACTCCAAAAGAAGTTCCTACATAACATGTGATATGATGAATACTATAAATGAAAATGAAAATATATTTAGCCGAAATTGGATCATCCAAAGGATAACAGACTTGAGGAGTTCAAGTCTTCCAACATAGGTCCCCATCTTGATTTGGATAGCCAATATTATTATTACTAATACAATAACTATTATTTTTATTATAATAAAATAATATTATCATTATTATCATTATAATTATCACAACTATTATTGTTGTTGTTGATACTATTATCACCATTATTATTACTATCATCACCATCTTTATCATTATTGTTTTTGTTTTCTTTACCATTATCACTATTATTACTATGATCAGTATTACCATTACCATTACCATTATTATCATATTTGTTGTTGTTGTTATTGTTATTATTATTGTTATAACTATTATAATCATTATCACAGCTATAAGTATTATTGTAAGTATCATTATTGTTATTAGTACTATTATTATTATCTTCATTATCATCATTATTAGTATTATTACTATTACAATTATTATTGCTATACTATTATCAACATTATCAGTATTATCACTATTAACAGTATTATTAGCATTATTCTCAATGTTATTATTATTATTATTATTATTAAAATCAAAACATGATTTGATGTATAAAATTGAAAATCATAAACTACTACTTTTACTATTAGTTGTATCATTACTATTATTGTTATTGTTATTATTATTACTACTACCACCACTATCATCATTATAATTTATTTATTTATTTATTTATTTATTTATTTATTTATTATTATTATTATTATTATTATGTGCACAACATCAAATGATGGTATTACCTTCTCAAATTAAAGGAATTTTAAGTTTAATCATAAGTTATAATTTGAGAAAGTCACCACCTAGTATCATGGTTACTAGAAAACACATGGTTTGCAAGAGTTTATGTAAGGAAACTAATTGTGCAAGGAGAATCTGTGTCACTCCTAGTGCATTTTACCTAAAATAAGTTGTACTATTTATTAATTGTTAATCTAAGTCATGTTTCTATTCGTTAATCTCAATTAAGGTTCAAGAAAAATCTCCCTTCATGAGTAAATTTCTATATTTTTATGTTTAATATCACTTTCTTTTTCTTCTTTTTTTTATCTTTAATGTCTAACAATATACTTTGCTATATAATTTTATACACTAAAATATTAAAGTCAATGGCTAAATTCTGATACTCTAAAAATTGATTGAACAAATTAGTTGTTATGAGATTTTCTAAATTTTAGCCAAATCCTAATGGGATAATCATAAACTAGTGCTAGAAAAATAGAGAATAGGTGGATATAGAATGTCTTCTTCTCTTTCTTCTTGCATTGGCAATTAGTGTCATTGCTATTTTAAAAAATGCCAAAACATACATGTAACAACCCCAAATTTTTTTTCTCCTATTTGTTTATTTGTTAATCTTTACTCCTATGAAAGGGTAAATGAAGCATGAAAAAAAAATTCTCTCTCTCGCCGAAATTTCTAACGAAATTTCGGCAGAGTCTCCCCTATATCGGGAGATCCCAAGTTATCAATAACACAACCTGCACACAATTTGGATCACAGTTCACCCATAATCACATTCATGTTTAATACAATTAACTGCATAATTCATTTCAGAATATGCTCAGGACCATATTCATTCCCAAACTTCATCTTACATCACACGCATAAGATAAAAATTAAAAAGCCAGTTCGCACATGAAGATTTCACATATATACATATACATAGAACATAACATAGTTTAATATTCTAAGATAATCTAGTACTTTCTAATATCCGGAGCATAGGTGGATACATTTAATATTCCAGAAACAAAATTTACAAAAATATTATTCTATACAATTTACATGTTCTTCTACATATCAAAATTTCACCATAACTCCCTAAGTTCCTAACTTATACAAAAAGGAATTAAGGTTTAAAATCTATTCCTGACGAGAATGGAAAGAACCTGCAAAATATAGATTTTCCACATAAATAAAACAATTTAGTAAATACTAGCAATTTACAGAAAAATTTATACAACATAGCCATCAATCTACTTAGATCATATGAGATTTTAAATACAACCATATACACCATTTTTTTATTATATAAAAGACTTCTTGTTACTTCTCCACCCAATTGTGCTCTTCCACTTTAGAAATCCAAGGCTTGTATGGGTTTATAATTTTTTGGGTGTTTACTCTTGGTTTTTATGAGATGAATTTCGAAATTCTCCCTCCCCTCTCTCTTTTGTTTCAGCTGGACATGGTTGAGAAGAGATGGGTATTTATAGTCCCATCTCTTCTTAATTCTATTTTGACCCCGTTTTTTTTTTTTTTTTTTTGCTTTTTCTTTTCCTAAATTTTGTATAATAACAACATTTTAAATTATTATTTTTTAAATCTCCTACCTCTATGTATACTTTATTCTCGGGTTTCACAATACAAGGTAGTTCATTTTGTTTCATTTTTGAATAGATATAACAAGTCATTTGCCCTGTGCTGCGCCATAGAGAAAAAAATTTTTTGCCTTGTTTAAACATATGTAATTTTTGTTTTGTATTTTGGTCCTTATTCTTTTATTTTATTTTTGTTTAGTTTTGATCCCTTTGATTTTTTTGGTCTTTCTAGGATAGTTTTTATTTTTTATTCGTATTTATGTATCTATACTCTTAGTTTTGACTGTTAATTTTTATTGCTATTTATCTTTATATTAAATGCAATTTTCTTTAAAAAATAGAGTAAGTATAATGAATATTCTACTATTAGTGATATGTTATCTTTTTTTTTATTTGTTTTGTCTATGTGTGGATTGGTATATTTTTAGTTTAAAGTGATTTTTATTTAGAAAGAAATTCAAATATATATATTTTTTACTTTTTAAGATTTATTCTTGATATTATTATATTAGAAGTATTTCAAAACACTCAGATTATATTAATTTCAGATTAAACAAAAATCATAGTTCATTTTTTATATACATTTTAATGCGTTAATATTAAAAAAATATTAAAATATATAATTAGCCTAACATATTTTTAAGAAAAAATAATTTAAAAATAATCATTATCATTATTTTCAACACCTTATCCATCATAAAAAACTCTAAATAATTTCAAGTTTTTAAGGCAAATAGAAAAGAAAATAAAACATTAACGTAGATTGTGTTCGATAGTCTGATAATATTAATTTTGTTTTTTATCCTTTAATTTGTTCTTCAAATATTTCCATTTGTTCTTTATTTCAATTTTTTTTCAATGATGCTAATATTGGTTTTGGTTATACTTTCAATCATAATAATAACAATGAGAATAATAATTCAAGTAATTTATCATTCGGTGTTGTATTTATTAAGAATTAAATTTTGAAACTTCTCTATATATAATGTTTCAAATCTAATATCCCGGATTAATGATTTGAAAACTTTTATGGCTTAATATTGTTTTTAATTTTTTATCTTATTTTTTAAAAATTGTATGACTTAACATTAGTATTAAACAACAAATTTTATTATAATCCAAGCTATTATAATAATTATATTCATAATGATAATAGTACAAATTTTGCTTTTATCCTTTAACTTTGTCCTTTAACTTTTTCATTTGTTCTTCAAATCAAATAATATTTTTTCTATGCTGATAATATTTTTTTTTTTTGCCTTCAATCATAAGAATAACAATGAGAATAACAATTCAAATAATTTATCATTCGATGTTGTATTTATTACAAATTATTTTTTACAGCTTCTCTATATATAATGGTTCAAATCAAATAATTTATCATTCGATGCTATATTCATTAAAAATTCTATAACTCAATGTTGTCTTTAATTTTTTTACCTTATTTCTTTAAAATTATATTATTTAACATTAGTACTAAACACAAAAGAATTATTTTTTTCACATTACCTTAGAAAAATTATGCCTGGGTTGATCATTTCACTTAGATGTATAGCATCATAAAAAAAATCTAGCACCATAACATTTTTATTTACATGTTAAAAAATCTAGCACCATTCTGCCTAGGTGTACCTTCTTCTTTAATATTTTTATTAATATCATTATTATAATTATTTTTATCATTATTGATATTCTTTATATTATTTTATAAGTTATTGTTATTATTATCATCAAACATAATTATTAACACCATAAGCTCTATAACCATTACAATTGCTATTATCATTACGATTAGTAATGTCACTATTATTACCATGATTATAGAACCTAAAATTATTATTATTACTGATAAACAATAAAAATTATTAATTACTCGGAAGAATAAAAAAACCTAAAACATTTAACAAAAGATCAAATAAAAAACTAAAGTAAATGAAAAAAAATATTATTAGCTTAAAAAAATCATTTGACTTGAAGAATAAATAAAAAAACCAAAAAAAGGAAAAAAATATCAATTTTCATATGATCACCAACACAAATTAATATTTAAGGACTAAATTGAATAAAAACATAACCTCAACAAAAGAGAAAATTAGAAACCAAAACTAAGAGCATATACATATAAACATGGACAAAATATAGAGACTATTTCAGAAGGATAGAAAAAATTCAAGGAATTAAAATCAAATAAAAAATTAAAAGAATAAAGGCCAAAATAAAAAAAGATGATCAATTTTAGTCGAATGACTAAATTGAAAAACAATCCAAACTTCAATATCAAAAAAATTAAGGGATTTAAAACCAAACCCAAAATTAAAAGATTACGAACCAAAATGAAAGCCAAATATATACTCAATTTCAATTGAAGGACAAAATTGAAACAAATAAAAAGTTTTATAGAGAAATAAGGACCAAACAAAACCATCAAAAGAGGAGGGACTAAATTGAAGACACCATAAACCAAGGGGACTTTCATGTAATATAGGTTGCGGGAGAGAGAAAAGGAAAAAAAATCAACCGACCACCGTCACGTTTTCGACCATTGTGAGATGACATGCGCACCAGTATGTGGAAGAGGACATGGTGGTTCATCCGGTGAGACACTGGATAAATATTTTTCACCACTGCCATCTAAAAGGAGCATGAGGAAGAAACCATCAGCACGTCCGACCGAGGCGCCAACAATATTCTGTAGAAAAAATAAAATAAAATTTTAAAATTAGCTAAGCACTGCTACAGCCAACTCTTGGATTTTATCTTTTCTGAGAGCATATCCATATTTGTATTATTTAGAAACATTTGAAAAACTAGAAACACCCCACCGACAACTCTTTTTTTTTATCTTATTTGAGCGTAATATGGTTATATAATTGTTCACAACAGTATAAAAATAAAAAATACTCCCGGGTAGTCAATTGTTTGTTGTTTGCTGGCAGGGATAAAAACATAGTTTTATTCTAAAAAAAAAACCCGAAAAAGACTCAAATACCCCCAAACAATTATAGAATACCAACCGGTCCCATGGAAAAGTCAAGAAGACCCCTAAGGCCAAGACTTAAATTTTAACGTACCGATAAGCAAAACGATAATTATACTGTTATAATCCAAAGTAATTTGTATCTAATGGTAGAATGAAAAGGCTACAGGGTTGTTTTTTTTTAGCTTCACTTTCCTTTTTCTTTTCTATTGGTGGTAAGGGTTTTTGTGATTTTAAGAGTTGACACATGCTAGAGGACGAGGTTGATGATGATTCCAAAGGGAAGAAAAAAGTGAGGGGAAGCTACTGTATTATCGCGGCACAATTTCTTCTCTTTCACTTCTAGTGGCCAGTGTTCAATGATCATAAATAAATGCTACAATGAAAATCTGCCAATATGTGTTTGTGCTTCTAACGCTGCTCATGGAGTCTGGCTTTGTTGTTGAGTGTTGCTAGAAGAAGGAAGATGTAGGATGTAAATGGGGAGAGGTAGAGGTTAACTAGGTCTCGGTGGTTGGTTTAAGGTTAAGAAAAGGTTATGGTGCTATAATATGGTGTGTGTTTGTGCATGTTGACATAAGGGTGACAATTAGGTTTTGGTTTATTAGGGGGTAGGATTTTTTTTCTGTGGGAGATTTAGAGTGAGAAATTTGGGGAAAAGATTTTTTCTTTTTGTTGTCTAGCCCTAGATTTTTGTGTAAGATTACCACCTATTTATAGGTGGAAGATTTTCATCACAAGTTGTTTTGTCCTATGAAACTAAAAAGAATTTTGGTCCCTTATTTTCTTCTTTTTCATTTTTAGCTTTTTTTCAAATAATTTTTTAGTTTTTTTATTCTTTTAAAAAAAGCAGCATTGACTCGATGGTAAAAAATCGATGATTTTAAAAAAGACTTGTTAAAAGTTGAGAGTGTTGAAAAGAACTTTGAAATTTTAATTCTTTTGAGATGACGTAGAAAATGCTAAAAATAATGCAAAGAAAACAAGAACATATTTTAAAAAAACTTTTTATAAAAAAAATGGTTAGAAATTAGTTTATGATAATCGTCCTCTTTTTTGCAATATTTACAACAGAAAGTCTTGTAAAAGACTTTAAGGTAGTAACCTTATAAAGAAGAAAAAATAAAAGATTGTGGATTTATCATTTCAAGAAATGACCAATCCTTTTGTCATATCAAGATAAAAGGTTATAACATCGAGATTCTTGTAGGTACTTTAGATATTGATGGAGTTTTAATGAAAATCTTAGAAATATAAGCTAGAAAGTGCACTCTAAGAGAAAGAGATAGTGCTAAAAAAGTGTACTGCTTGATGTTTTAGGGCTAGAAAACACATTTAGAAAGGAAATTTTAGAAAGGAAATGAATAGGGCTAGAGAGTGTATTAGTTGATGGTTTAGGGCTAGAAAAGGCACTTAATAGATAAGTTATAAAACAAATTGGAAGGAAAAAAAGAGGGATAGAAAATGCATTATCTGGTAACTGAGGACTAGAAAGCTCACTTGGAAATAAAAAGATAGGACTTACAACGCACTATCTAAGAAATAAGGGCTTAAAAGTGCATTTAGAAAAAAAGATATAGGGATAGAAGGCACAATATATGAAAGATGAGGGATCAAAAGCAAACTTAAAAAAGAAAAAATAAAGCTTAAAGACACACTCAAAAGAAACAAGATAGGGCTCAAAGGAAAGAGATAGGGTTCAAATACACATTGTATAATAGATGAGGGCTCAAAAACACACTTAAAATAAAAAGGATGGGGCTCGAATATGCTCTATCTAAGAGACAAAGGTTCAAAGTTGCAATCAATAGAAAAAAGATATAGCTATAAGGCGTATTATCTAGGAGGTGAAGGCTTAAATGCATACTATAGAGGAAAAAGATAAAGTTCAAAGGCACTCTATCTATGTGATAAAGGCTCATATATGCACTTAAAAGAAAAGAGATAGGGCTCAAAGGCATACTATCTTAAAGATGAAGGCTTAAATACGCCTATAAAAAAAAAGGAAATAGAGTTTAAAGATGTATTATCTAGTAGATGAAGGCTTAAAAAAGCAATCCAAATAAAATAGGAAGGGCTTAAAGGCGTATTACATGAAAGGTGAGGGCTCAAAAACACGCTCAAAGACACATACAAAACAAAAGAGATTGCGCTCAAATGTTAATTATCTGGTATGCGAGCATTAGAAAGTGTACTAGAAAAAAATAGATAGGTCTTGCTTGCTCACTATCTTGTATATGAGGGATGAAAAGTGCACTAAAAAAATTAGATAAAACTTGTAAAGGAAAATATGATGTTTATGAAAAACTGAAAGAGTTTTTGAAATAGTATGAATATACCACGTGACATTCCTACACGTAAATTTCAATGATTTTTGAAAGGGTTAAATTGTTTTAGACAACCTACCCAAGTGAAAAATACTAATATTTTTCAAAATAATCTCATTATAATGGTTGACCTGCCCGAATGAGAAATCTAAAGATTTCTCAAAATGGTTTTATTGTAATGAGTGACTTGCTTGAGCTTAAAATACAAAGATTTTTCAAAATGATCTTATTGTAATGAGTGACCTATCCAGATGAAAAATATAAAGATTGGATCTTATTATAATAGGCGATATACTCGGGTGAAAAATACAAAACATTACAAAATGATCTCATTATAATTAAAGTAAATATTAAAGCAGATATTATTTTGTCAATATTATTACTACACAACTTATAATTAAAAAATATTGTCATAATCATCATCAATATTATCACTTAAAGTACTGTTATTATTATCATCACCAATACCATTATTGTAAATATTAGCATCACCACCACCATTACCTGGATCACAAACATCATAATTATGGGCCTGTTTGGGACAGCTATTGCTGTAACTTTTCAAAATATTTTTCGTGCCGAAATATATCAAAATGATGTTTTTTTTATTTTTTAAAAATCATTTTTGACATCATCACATCAATATGATCTAAAAACACCAAAACATATTTATTTAAAATGAAAAAATAAATAAATTTTGAAACGTGGTTTGAGAAGCTGTTCCAAACAGCTTCTATATCATCTAAATAATATTGTTAAAAAATTATTAATGAAAAATAATACTTTATATGAAAATATACTTTTTAATACATGAAGAAAATGAAAAATAACTCATTTTTCAAAAATCATATTTTAGAGCATTTTTTATTCCTACAAAACAAACTGAACTTAAAGTATTCACACTTGTTAATTAAGTATTGGGTGATAAGAGAAATAAGAAGTTGAAGTGGATTTAGTTGCTTTTTTATGTAGCTAGGTTTTTTCTCACCTTTTTATTTTACTTAAATAGGTAAAAAAAAACATTTATTTAGAGACAACCAAGTTTTTCACCAAAATATTTATACATATATACGTACATAATGTTTTATGTTCAAATGTATATATCATATTATATTTAGAAATCTAAATATTTTATAAATATAGGTTTAGGTAGGTTTAGGATATGATTTGACAATATTTATAAGCTGCGTGTTATCATTCATTAATCCAAACAAATCTCACCCATGTAAATCATCGAGCGGGGTATAGGTATATATATCTATATATATATATATATATATCAAGTTCAAATTAAATTAAACTGAACATAACATGGCACATAAACTTTGATTTTTTATCTTATATATGACTATCAAGGCAGCCGACGAGCTATATTTCCTAATCCTTTTCATCACTTACATCGTAATTTTCCTTGACTTTTTTTTTTTAATTTTAAAACAGCAACTCAGTGAAAGATATGGGTAATGTAATCCCATAAAACACTTGCCTTCCATAGAAGCTGTGGTGAGTGTCCTTCATTCACACTTGTCGACCAATCGCTGCCATAGACTGTAGAGAGAGAGAGAGAGAGAGGTAGGTGAGAGGTTTGACTCCGATGGAAACTGCATGAGCCAATGGGTTTGGTTTCTTGAATGTGAGATGGGCATGCTTTGATCCGCTACTTCCCTTTCTACTTACCACATCTACAACAAGCCATCTTAGCTACCTCTCTCACCACTACTTTCACCAAACTTTCTCTGCTCCTATATTTATTACACTCAGACACGCCACACAGAACTGGAATTTGGTGAGTGTTCTTCGTTAGATACATTGACCACGCAAACAAACTCCCTTTCATCTCGAGAATTATGATGTCCGTAGCCACGGTTGAGCCCACGAAACCCGAACTATCTCCTCCACAGAGCCAAAACGCGCCATCCTCTGATGAAACGGATCATGTTTTCAGATCCAAACTGCCAGATATACCCATCTCGAACCACCTTCCTCTGCACACATACTGCTTTGAAAACCTATCTGACTTCTCCGACAGGCCATGCTTGATCTCGGGTTCCACGGGGAAAACCTATTCTTTTGCCGAAACCCACCTCTTATCTCGTAAGGTCGCGGCTGGGTTATCCAATCTGGGCATCAAGAAAGGCGATGTAATCATGACCCTGCTTCAAAACTGCCCGGAATTCATCTTCTCTTTCGTGGGTGCTTCCATGATTGGTGCAGTCACAACCACCGCGAACCCTTTCTACACTCCCAGTGAAATATTCAAGCAATTCTCTGCTTCTCGCGCGAAACTGATCATCACCCAGTCTCAATATGTGACCAAGCTAAGAGATAGCGATTGCTGTGAAAACAGCAAAAACCCGGCGGAAGATTTCGTAGTAATCACCATTGATGACCCACCAGAGAACTGTCTGCATTTCACCGCGCTTGCTGAGGCTAACGAGAGTGAGATGCCAACGGTTTCAATCCATCCGGACGATCCCGTGGCATTGCCGTTCTCTTCAGGGACAACAGGGCTTCCCAAAGGAGTGATTCTGACTCACAAGAGCTTGGTGACAAGTGTGGCACAGCAAGTTGATGGAGAGAACCCAAATCTATACCTGAAGCAAGACGATGTCGTTTTATGCGTTCTACCTCTGTTTCACATCTTTTCATTGAACAGCGTGTTGTTATGCTCACTGAGAGCCGGTTCTGCTGTGCTTTTGATGCAAAAGTTTGAGATGGGATCACTGCTAGAGCTCATTCAGAAACACAATATCTCAGTCGCGGCTGTGGTGCCACCACTGGTGCTGGCGTTGGCCAAGAACCCGATGGTGGCGAACTTCGACTTGAGCTCGATCAGGATAGTGCTGTCCGGGGCTGCGCCACTGGGGAAGGAGCTCGAGGAGGCGCTCAGGAACAGGGTTCCTCAGGCCGTCCTGGGACAGGTTAGTGTCAGCTATTTTGCCCTAATTAATGAAAGTTTTCATGAACATCCATGGCATGCATATTGATGAGGATGGTGCGGTGTGTGCGTTTTCATGTTGCTGAAATATATGGGAAGGGCAGGGGGGGATCACTATTTCTGAGTTAAAATCACTATATTATAATATTTCTTTAATATCAGTATATTAAAATTAAAAAAAAAACACGTTAATAAATTATTAACAAGACCTTAATTACTGAGGTGTCACTGGAGGACTTTGACCTCTTTTCATGTCTAGTAAAAATCTGACATGTGGAATAAGATTTAGAAATAAATCACAAATTAAAATGAATGGACGCAGATGAAAGAAATGTCAGAGTCTTGAATCAAATTGATATGGACACGTCATACTGTACAGGTACACATCACACACTATTGAGTAGATAAATATTTTCATGTAACGGGAAAAAAATAAAAATAAATAACCAATCATTTCACAATTCCTCTCTTGATAATGACCGGAACCGGTGACCGGTTCTTGGATTACACGACTAGATCTTAGATCTGATAACGAAGAGAGAGAAAAATGGAGGCAGAAACATCCGAGGTAATAAAAATTGTATTTAAATTAAAGGCATCAGACGTGGCAAGATTTGATCCATCCAATTGGGCGGCCCGTAATGACAACCAGCCAGCCTGGGCACCCTGGGTTCTAGTTGCTGTTATGTTAGATTGAAGTAGGACACCATCTCTTAATGGCTATTTTAATATTTTGATTTTGATTGTTTTCTGAAATATTTTTAATTTTTAAAAATTTATTTTTTATATTAACACATCAAACACTAAATATATTAATTTATAATTATTTTTTTTCAAGTGCTTTTAAAACACAATAAAAGTTATTTAAACTTTAAAATTAAATAATTTTAATGGACTGTGATTTATTTGTTTGTTATTAAATTATTTTTATTTAACGAGCTGAAAGTGACTAAGAATTTGAACTCAGAAAGTGGTGAATGTAACATATATATATATATATATATATATATATATATATATATATATATATATATGAGTCTCATCATGATTTGATAAGTTGAGTTTAAAGTTACATGATCATAACTCTAATTTGACTTTAACATTAAAAACAAAAAAGGAAAAACACAGTGGATATTCAATTTATAATAAAAAAAATTATATATATATATATATATATATATATATATATATGTAAGTAATGAGATTTAGTGTCAGTTTGGAAGTATAATTAAAGTTATTTTTTAAAATATTTTTTGTTTAAAAGTACAATAAAATAATATATTTTTTATGTTTTAAATATTATTTTTTATATCAGCACTTGAAAATGATCTAAATACATCAAAAATTTAAAATTTAAAATAAATTTTTTTATTTTTTTAAAAAATATTTTTGAAAGACAGTGTTAAACACCCTCTTAATAGAAATTCTTCCTTAACCATAAGACTATCGTCCTCCAAGGGACTACAATTTAGACTTTATAAAAAAAAATCGACAAAGGGATTTTGATTATATTTCAAGAATTTATGACATTATACGAGAAGTGAAGTAAAATATTCATACCGTAGACGAACTATTTTTTCTCATATGCATGCACGCACGCACGCACGTGAGGAAAGTCTTGATGAGGCCGTGGACATGAACAGGGTTACGGGATGACAGAGGCCGGGCCTGTGCTATCGATGTGCTTAGCATTTTCAAAGCAACCTCTCCCGACCAAATCTGGATCATGCGGAACAGTGGTTCGAAATGCCGAGCTCAAGGTCATCGACCCTGAAACCGGCCGCTCTCTCGGTCGCAACCAGCCTGGTGAAATCTGCATCCGTGGATCCCAAATCATGAAAGGTTCAGTAATTTCTCCACTCTCAGCTTGATAAGTCAAAAACACAATTAATTATATCATTCTTTTGTAGGAGAGGCTATGTCATAATGCCATCTACAGTGTATTCTCTGCAAATGGTGCAACCCATTGAAAATATGTATTTTCTGAGGTTCATCCATTGAACATACGAGAATTTCGGGCCCTGTAGACGAAAAGGACCCGAATTTCGAGTTTTTAATTTCGACTCATGGCCTGAAATCTTTTGATGGGGTGCAGGATATCTGAATGACGCGGAAGCCACAGCAAACATCATAGACATTGAGGGCTGGCTCCACACCGGAGATATAGGTTATGTCGACGACGACGACGAGATTTTCATTGTTGATAGAGTGAAGGAAATCATCAAATTCAAAGGCTTCCAGGCATGTCTGACATTAATTGTGGCCATTAATTGTTAAAAAAAAAAGAAGAAATTTACAAGTCTTTTAACAAGTATGCTCCATGATCTATGGTCAGGTGCCGCCGGCAGAGCTTGAGGCTCTCCTTGTGAACCACCCATCCATCACGGATGCAGCTGTTGTTCCGTAAGCACAATCAAACCCATCATCATATATTTGTCCCATCTTTCTTAGTTTAGTAAGAAACAGGAAGGCGTTATTCTATCATGTTTTTTGTTAATGTGGGTATCATGTTTTCCGTCGAAAATCCGATGGAAACAACAGGCAAAAAGACGATGAAGCTGGTGAAGTTCCGGTCGCGTTTGTGGTTCGCTCGAATGATTTAGACCTCAATGAAGAGGCTGTGAAAGACTACGTCGCAAAACAGGTAATCCTAACACTAAACTGCATGTGAATGGGTGTTCTTCAATCTTGGCTAAAATCACAGTCAATCCTTTCGTTTTTTCAAACAGGTGGTGTTCTACAAGAAGCTGCACAAGGTGTTCTTCGTTCATTCTATTCCCAAATCGGCTTCTGGGAAGATTTTAAGAAAAGACCTCAGAGCCAAGCTTGCCACAGCCACCACCATTTCCTAGAATTCATACCTGCATTTATTAATTTGTGCTGTGTTTCACTCATTGTGTTGCAATAAAGTTGCTACAAACCCATCATTCTGTTTTCAATTTAACTGTAAAATTTGCCCCTTCTTTGCTCGGGATGTTATTTTTTTATGTTCCTAATAAGCAAACTTCTGCATGGATTGTATCATAAAACCGATCAAATTCAAATTCAAATTCAGCCCGTCTGGTTTGGTAACCCCATGGTTATTCTGGATGGATCTTTGATTTGAATCTTTACAATTTTGTATGTCTGTACGAGTCAGTTCAGCAAAATATTCTTGTTTTCAGAGTGGCTATGAGAGTCACCCAACGCTGCTTATACATTCCAAATCCTTTTGGGTTTTTGATGGTGCTCTTGTTAGAGAATAATATAGGTTATGTTTTGGAGTCTCGTCTAATAAGTTAAATTTTTAGGTAAAATAGTTCTCTAATATAGTATCAGAACCTTGTTAACCTAACAGTTACAAGTTTATTTTAAATCTCATCATTGTTTTAGGTGGCTATTTTAGTCACCCAGCTCTATTTGTACATTCCAAATCCTTTGGGTTTTGATGGTATTCTTGTTAGAGAATAATATTATGAAGTCTCATCTGATAGGTTAATTTTTTAGGTAAAATGGTTCTTTGATATAGTATCAGAGCCTTGTTAACTTAGTTGTTCCAGGTTTAAATCTTATCATTGTTTCAAGTGGCTATTTCAGTCACCCAACGCTATTTATACATTCCAAATCCTTTGAGTTTTGATGGTGTTCGGTAGAGAATAACAAAAAAAAATATGGAGGGGATTTACTTTTCCAGCCTTAGTATAGAAGATCCTACACATAAAAATAACATAATTTTATTTAAAGTCTATTAGGTACCTTATACTAATATTAAGTTGGCTCTCCAAACTCAATCTAATTAGATCAACTCCATCTTTTAACTAAATATACATGTAGACATTTTTTTAATCTATTTCTCCTGTTGGCCTTGTCGTGAATTTGTTTTTTTTTTTTTTTATAATTGGGGCATTTGTGCTAGATTGTTTATATCTTGACTAAATTTTTAAGCTCTTATGTGTATATCAATAGAAATTACTCACACAAGAACACGATAAGTTATTAGTTTTTACAACAAGAGCATAACTTCATTTAATCAAATGAGAATAGTATAGATGTGGAGTGTATATTAAGACACCATCAAAACCACAACTCTCTCGATTTCTCTTGTATACCCTAAGCAAACACAATCGTACAAATTAAATCAAGGTTGTCAATATCGTTCCTGTCGCCATTCTAATTGTCGTTCCGGTTTTTCTATTGGAACGGAACGTTTCGGTTTCGGAGCGTTTTGACGTGCCGTTTTGGGGTTGTGCTGTTCATATATAATTAATTATATATATATAATTAATTATATATATATATATGAAAAAAATAAAATATTAATTTAACAAGTATAATTTAAATTCAAGATAAATTAACTTTAAATTATACAATACAAACACAAAGTCAAACAAACATAATCTCAAAATTAGAAACATCTCTAAGATTCCAAAATATTATAATAGTAAAATGTTCTAAAATAAAAGAAATATTATGATTTTGAGCCGGAACGGTATCGAGATGTTCCGACCGGAATTTAGCCGGAATTTCCGGAACGGGCTGGAATTAAAACCGAGACGAAAACGACGCCGTTTCGTCTCGATTTTTTAATGGCACGGAATGTTCCGGCCATTCGGGGCGGAATGGAACGGAATTAACAAGCCTGAATTAAACTTCTTTGATCTCTTACAACATCATAGAAGTATGCATAACCTCACTTCTTTTTTTTGCATTTGTACACGTGGTTCTTTTACTTGACAGTAATATCACTCGGTTAATACATCACAAATAACCATTTATCTTCTTTTTTTATTATTAACGTGAATGTTCTGCTCAGGTTGCGTGTATCTCGGCTAGTCTTACAACTCCTGAAATTAACTGTTTATCCTTTTTAATTTCAATAAAGGTAGATTTAACGATACTAGTATATTGATCATAAAAAAACACCAATCACATGATAGACATATATAAAAGTGAAAAATAAGTTTTTTGTTAGAAAAACAGTAGGGTTAGATCAATTTATCTAAATTAATCACCCCTATATATTGAATTCTCTTATGTGGATTACAATCGTGTAATGTGTACAAGCGGGGAAGAACACAGTCACATAGGCCTACCAGAAACATCCGGGCTTATAAATTAAAAGAAAAAAAATGTAAGCGGCAATCAATAATTTATTTTCTTACAATTTATTATTCTTTTTCTAAAAAAATAAAAAATCGTGCTCAAAGATTTCCAAATAACGCCACCATGCAGGTAGGAGCAGTCAGTAATAGCAAAATACAAGAAACAAAAAATAAGTTAAATCATCAATGAACCTTAAGTTCCTTGATGAAAGAATCTTACCATGCATTACATTATCAGCATCTACGGACAAAACTGATACCTGTCTGTCGTTTTACAGTAAAAGAGACTGTCCTCATCTGATAAATATTCTAACTTTACAGTACTGCACTTTCCCATCTCTCCTAGAATTGAAAATTTTCCATTGGTAAATTTAATACATAGATGAACGCACACTAAACTACACTTGCATCATCTTTTGAGCCATTGTTGCTGCTGCAAGCTCACTCATAGAAGAAGAGAAAGGGGAAAAGGAAGAGACGAGCACGTTTTAGTGCCTGGGAGGAGGGTCAGGGAAAGAATCTCTCAAAATTCTTGTTAAAATTGCTCAGTGTCCTTCTGCCATACACAGCAGGGTATTTAAAACGCAGGATAACGACCACCAACGTGGCATCCACACGTGAGTATCAACAGACTTAAGGAAATATCAAAGAACAAGGCTGCACAAAACGCAGTCGTTTACAGGAATGCTAAATAATAAAAGATAGAGTAAAATGCAGTCGTTTGAGCTTAAGATCTTGCTGCCCCAAACGTAGTCGTTTCAGCCAAGGAATTTAAAATTCAACTCAGCCCTCATTCCCTCCACTCTCGAACTCATCCTCTGGTTTCAGCTCGTAACAATGCCCCACCCATGGAATTCACCTTGTCCTCAAGGTGGAAGTGAGGGAATCTGTATATAAAATCTGCTGCATCCTCCCAAGTAGCTTCACTCAAAGGTAATCCCTTCCACATTACCAGAAATTGGGTTGCTGCCACGTTCCCCTTCTTCATCATTCTTCTTTCGATGATCTTCTGTGGTTGTAGCAGGTTCTCTTCTGCCATGCTAGGAAGGTCAGATTGCAGTACGTGGTTCCCCACGTGTTTCTTCAATTGAGACACATGAAATACAGGGTGGATGGTAGCTGCTGCAGGTAACTTCAATTTGTATGCCACACTTCCAATTTTTTTAAGAACTGCGTATGGCCCGTAGTACTTAGCAGATAATTTGTGGTAGATTCTCTTGTGCACTGATTGTTGCCTGTAGGGTTGTAGTTTGAGATAAACCTGGTCACCTTCTGCAAACACTCTCTCACTTCTCTTCCGATTTGCTTGTTGGGTCATCCTGTTTTGAGACTTCAGAAGGTTCTCCCTGATGAGCCTGAAAATGCCCTCCCTCTGAGTTAGATACTGGTCCACAGCCTCCACTGGAGAGTCCTTGGGAGTGTAGGGAATATGTATCGGGGGTGCCATGCCATAGAGTATTTCGTAGGGAGTCTTTTTCGTGGCCGAGTGGTAGTTCGTATTGTACCACCATTCGCAGGAGCTCAACCAGCTCCTCCACTGCGTAGGAACAGACCCTGTCATGCACCTTAGGTAGCCTTCTATGCACTTGTTGACTACCTCTGTCTGACCATCAGATTGCGGGTGATAAGCAGTGGAATACTGCAAGTTAACCCCTTGATGCTTGGATAGTTCTTTCCAAAACTGACTAAGAAAAACACTTCCCCGATCGCTCACAATAGAGGCTGGCATGCCATGTAGCTTATAGACACCTTCCATGAACACCTTAGCCACGGTAATGGCTGTGTAAGGGTGTTTTAGGGCCATTAGATGGGCATACTTACTGAACCTATCTACCACCACCAGAATGACCTCCCTTCCATCAGATTTGGGGAGTCCCTCTATGAAGTCCATGCTTATATCAACAAAAGGGGCATAGGGGACTGGTAATGGTTGTAGAAGGCCAGGAGATTTGATATTTTCCCCCTTGTTTTGTTGACATACTGAACATTCCCTCACATACTGTCTGACCATCCTCTGTAACTTTCTCCAATAGAACACCTGTCCTACCTTTTTTGCAGTAACCGTGGCTCCCGAGTGCCCCCCAATGGCAGAATCATGGTACAAACTAATGAGTCTGTGCTGGAGGGTGAGGTTCTGCCCAACAACTACCTTCCCTTTTCTAAGAAGAATTTCATTTATCCATGAGTAATGAGGGTGAGAGGTGATGTCCCGAACTATCTCTGTCACGAGCTTCTTGATGTTAGGATCAGTTTTCCAAGTTTCTTTTACAGCTTCCATGAGGTTGGTTGACACTGAAGAGAGTGTGAAAGCACTAAGCTCTCGATGGGTCACCCTAGAGAGGGCATCTGCATCTACATTATCCTTTCCCTTCCTGTATTCTATCTCATATTCAAAGCCTAAAAGCTTTGCTAACCACACTTGCTGCGACACATGGGTAGCCTTTTGAGTTAGTAAGAATTTAAGGCTAGAATGGTCGGTCCTGATAACAAACTTCCTTCCCCACAAATAGTGCTTCCATTTAGTAACGGCATAGACAATTGCCAGCATCTCCCTCTCATACGTTGACAAAGCCAACTGTCGAGGTCCCAAGGCTTTGCTTACAAACGCTATGGGATGTCCCTCTTGCATGAGCACAGCCCCTATACCCACCCCAGAGGCATCAGTTTCCACCACAAATACCTTCTCAAAGTTGGGTAAAGCCAACACAGGAGGCTGGGACATGGTTTCCTTGAGCTTATTGAAGGCCACCGTGGCTGATTCATTCCAGGTGAATGCATCTTTTTGTAGAAGTTGAGTAAGGGGTCTACAAATAGTCCCATACCCCTGCACAAACCTCCTGTAGTATCCAGTTAACCCCAAAAACCCTCTGAGCTGCTTGACATTGGCAGGTATTGGCCATTGAATGATGGCTGCAACCTTGCTGGGGTCGGTTGCCACCCCTTCTTGGGTGATTATATGACCCAAGTACTCCATTTTTTTGGTACCAAACATACACTTGCTCTTCTTAGCCACAAGTTTATGGTCTTTCAAAATGTCAAAAACCAGCCTTAGGTGGAGTAAATGTTCTGCCCTGCTACTGTTGTACACTAGGATATCGTCAAAGAAAACCAAGATAAACTTTCTCAAATGATCCCTAAATATATCATTCATAAGGCTTTGAAAGGTGGCCGGGGCATTTGATAGCCCAAAAGGCATGACCAAAAATTCATAATGGCCATTATGGGTCCTGAAGGCTGTTTTGAAAACATCCTTTGGGACCATCCGAATCTGATGATAGCCTGCTCTCAAGTCAATCTTTGAAAACATAGCTGCCCCTCCTAATTCCTCTAACAACTCATCAATGATAGGGATAGGGTACTTATCTTTAATTGTGATTTTATTTAGGGCTCGGTAATCAACACAAAACCTCCATGAGTGGTCCTTCTTCTTCACCAGCACCACTGGGGAAGCGAAAGGGCTGTTGCTTGGCTGAACTATGCCTTCTTTTAACATTTCTGCCACCAAGGTCTCAAGGGCATCCTTCTGCAACCCCGAATACCTGTAAGACCGTAGGTTGACAGTCAGATTTTCATCCTTCAAGGGTATCTTGTGGTCATGAGACCTAGCAGGAGGAAGGCTCTTTGGTTCACAAAAAATAGACTCGTAAGATGAGATTAGGGCCTGCAGAGGGCCTTCTTCCGAGCTACTCCCCTCCTGGAACTCTTCAGCAGCATCTCGTTTTCCCCTAGGGCCTTCCACCATCCTCAAGCTACATAGCTGCACGTCGGCTAGCAGGGATCCTGAGTTCAACAGCCCATTTAGTTCCTCCAACCTTATGGATTGTGCTAGCTTAGGATTTTCCCCCCTAAGGGTCACCTCCCTGCCTTGCCACCAGAAGGATACCCATCTCTCTTCATAGTTCGAAAGCACATCCCCTAGTAGTTTCAACCACTGAATTCCCAATACCATGTCATAGTTTTGCAGCTTCATTACAAATACGTCAGCCTGGAATTTGATCCCTTGCATTTTCCACTGCAGGTTTTTGCACACCGAAGTGCAAGACATTGTTCCCCCATTGGCTACCTCTACCTCTATAGGTTTAATGGGAGTCAAAGAACATTCCAGCTTGTCAACAAGCCCAGCATTTAGAAAGTTGTGAGTACTTCCCGAATCAATGAGGATGAAAATGGGGCATCGGCCTATCCTTCCCCACACCTTGATAGTCTGACAGCCCGAGGTACCCTGTATTGCCTGAAGGGATAGGTGAGGCGTAAGGGCCTCCACACTCAGGGTTTCCACTGATTCTTCTCCTTCTGAGTTCTCTCCTTCATCCTCCACTATGCATAAGGAATACAACCTGCGATTTCTGCACCTATGACCAGGCACAAATCTCTCATCACACCAGAAACACAGCCCTTTGGCTCTCCGGTCATCCATTTCCTTGGTCCTGATGGGTCTAATAGGCCTCTGCTGGTTGGGGTTAAAAGAGGTGGGGTTAGGTAGTATGGCTGCAGTTGATGTTTTCTGTGGAATGTTGTTTGTTGATGGATGGTTTGGGGAGATATTCACTCGGGTAGGCTGGGAGTTAGGACCCATTTGGCTTTGTGATCTCGGGTAATGGGGAGTGATTTTTCTGTGAGTGAGGGTGTTGTTATGTAATCGTGCTAAGTTGTAAGCTTGCTTAAGGGACTTTGGTTCAAACATCTTAACTAGGTTTTTTATCTCTATTTCTAGTCCTCCCAAGAAGAACACCAATGCTTGCCTTTCAGCAATCTGTGCCCTATTCCACAGCATATCAAAATCTTTAATGTAGCTCTCTAAATCCCCCTCCTGTTTGTGTTCAGTAAGTTCCTCTAAAGGGTCCCTTTGTCCACCAAATCTGCAGCACAAGGCATCCACATACTCTGCCCAGGTGAGTTCCTTTCCTTCCAGGTTCCTAGTGTAGTTCTGATGCCAATACAATGCCATCCCATCCAAGTAATAAGAGGCTAACTTCAATTTTTCAGCTTCGAGTACCTCCTCCAAATCAAAATACTGATTGCACTTATACAGCCACTTGTGTACTTCTTCCCCTTCAAAGGTAGGGAAATCCCTCCGAGGCTTGCGAGTGCGGTAGCTAAACTGTGAACCTTCCCCTGACCACTCAGGGTGGTTGGGTGGTGGAGCTTGTTGAGGTGATAGGACTCCTTGCGATGAACTAGCTTCCCCAGCTAGAGTTTGCAAGGTCTGTTTAATGGCGAGTTGTTGGGTGGCCATTTCCTTTATCATTGCCTTAAGTTGGGTCAGGTCATCAGACTGGGAGTGCAACCTGGTCTCTACACCATTGACCCTTTGATTTGCAGCGTCCAAGGCTTCTTCCATCCTCCTCACGTCTTGGGATCGAGTCTCAGGTGCCATGTCTATTCAATCCGAAGACGATGGCTCTGATACCAATTGCTGCAAGCTCACTCGTAGAAGAAGAAGAGAAAGGGGAAAAGGAAGAGACGAGCACGTTTTAGTGCCTGGGAGAAGGAGGGTCAGGGAGAGAATCTCTCAAAATTCTTGTTAAAATTGCTCAGTGTCCTTCTGCCATACACAGCAGGGTATTTAAAACGCAGGATAACGACCACCAACGTGGCATCCACACGTGAGTATCAACAGACTTAAGGAAATATCAAAGAACAAGGCTGCACAAAACGCAGTCGTTTACAGGAATGCTAAATAATAAAAGATAGAGTAAAATGCAGTCGTTTGAGCTTAAGATCTTGCTGCCCCAAACGTAGTCGTTTCAACCAAGGAATTTAAAATTCAACTCAGCCCTCATTCCCTCCACTCTCGAACTCATCCTCTGGTTTCAGCTCGTAACAGTTGCCTTGGGAATTTTCTTCTCATGCAGCTGAAGACCCAAATCCTTGCCAAGAAAACCAAGAGCACCGCCATGGGTGAAAAGATATCGTCTGTCGTCAACGTAAAAAACATTATTGAGGGGAGCACAAATGCCGTAATTCGTCCCAGGATTATAAGGCACAGAATACAGATCATCATGTGGCATACCTAGGCTATAACTACATTGGTGGTGTACTCTGATGAACAAATCCTAGATCACAGTTTCAAAACTCAGTTTCAACTTTTTAAGCTGAAGGAGCTCTAAACACACCAGTATGATGTTGCTACATGTACACAAACCATGTGCTATTTGCTCGAATTTTCTCCTCATTGAAGTTTTTCGGCATCTCTCCGAATCCCCCGTCTTCATAGTTCATATAGCTGAGAGCTCTGTAAAAGGTTTCGCAACCACATGACACTTGTTCATCAGCAGTCTTTATAAACATCACAACTCTATAGCATTGCTCACTGTCAAATAGTACCTTGGTTAGTCGCCTGGGATTCGTGGCTGGGGCATTGTATCTTCAAACCAACTTCAAGCTCATCAAGGAACAAGATCCTCAAATTCTTCATTGATTCAAAAACAACTTCAGCTTCGAGTTTCTTTCCAGCTGATTTGTACAAATGCACAGCTGCACTCATTATAAATCTGTCTGCCTTTACTGACTCCCTGATCTGTTCAAAAAAATTGATGCCTTTTTCCACATGTCCATAGTCCATGTAACCTCTAAGCATAGCCCGACAGCAGAGAAGGTCTGGATTTAAACCAGCTGGTAATAGCTCCATATACACCCTTTCTGCTTCGATCATGAGACCAGCCTTTACAAGAGCATAGAGCAAATGTTTAAAATGGGCACAAGAAGGAGGGATGCCTTTCTTCCGCATGGCATTTATTGTTTCCTCTGCCTCCAAGCATTTTGAACTCTCTGAATAAGCTTGAACAAGGGAGAGGTACGTGGACGAGTCTGGTGGACAACCATCTCTCTCCATAGCTTTGAATAGTTCTTCAACTTCATGATAAAGCCCTGACATGGCATATACTTTGACCATTATATTGTAGCTAACCTGCATTTCCACAGCAAGGATAAGAAGCGAGTCTTTCATTCATTTAATAATAATTTGGAAACACATACAACTTGATGGAGAAATTTAGTTATATTACTACATGTACTCCAAGATTAAGTATTCTAACATCACAAACAGGAACATCTTTTCTTAAATGAATGTTACAATTACTGAAGTTATCACCAAAATTAACACCATAAAGTGGCAATACACACTCCTGTGCCAAAAACATACCCATTCTAAGCATTATCTGTAAAAGCAAAAATATTTTTAAAAAATATATATAGTAATTTTCATGCAGAGCCACAGGAAAATTATAACAAACAAATATATTTGATAGATATTACTAATATATGGTGTTCATTTCTCTTCATGAAATTTCAGAAAATAATCTGTAAAGTGTTGGCAGCACATATACATATGAGCATTACCACCCCAGGTTTTATTCCCTCTTCCTGCATTTTGGCAAACAGGAGAGATGCTTCCTGTCTCTTACCTACAAAGTAAAAAAAATAGTGATGTCATGGAATATGTTGAGCAATGAAGAGACATGGCTGCTACCACAATAAATCTACTGATAGGAGAAGATGTGAATAAGCATTTGATTGGCAATGAATAAATGAACTGAATATATCCTAGCTAGTGAATATGCGCTTTAAAAAATGATCAGTCGAAGGCATATATATGCTATAAAACAGTGATGCTCTGTTGGTGTGCTGATTCTTAACCATATACTAAGGCAAAAGAGGACAAGAATAACACAACTTCATTCTAGTGCAATTACTATTTTGGGACACATTGTATCCTCAAGTTTCTGTGGCTTGTTCATGACAACTGTCAGCTGACCAATAAAAAGTGGTACCATCAAAATTTGACAGAGGGAGATTGCGTATCCACAATTTTCTTTGGCTTATTGTTTTCAACTGTCTAGTGACCAATGAGCAGCAGTATCATGGAAATATGACTGGCTCTTCCTACTATTCATGGAGTCAGGTGTAATTTAATCATGTGTTGACAGACAGACAGAATGTAAATGGGGCAGGCATGTTTGGTTGAATCTGGTGCATGGAGAATATGGGGAGATTTTCTTCAAATGGCTCACCGTGGATCATGCAGAATTCAAATATGGTTGCGGACACCATCACCATTAAATCCTCGAGAGAGAAATGCTACGTATAGGACCCAGAGAAAAATAGGGGAGGCTCTATCCCTTTTGAACCAGGTTAAGCTCAATACTGATGAGCAAGTAGAGTGCCGAGGCATTGGTTTGGCAGGTGGCTCAGGAGTTTCTATAATGTCAGATTTTTCCACTATCAAAGCTTAGGACAGTAAGAAGGGGGATGGAGATAACCTCGAATGGAGAATTTAAATACATGATTTTACAGGCAGATTTCCTAGTGGCTGTACACCTGGACTGGCAAGCCTCAATCAATGGAAACTTGCTACTTGTGGTTGCAATTTGAATACTTTACAGGAATTGGAGATCTTGCTCTGTCAGGCATGAAGGGAACTAACTGGTTATCCAACCAAGGGAAGGAGATGGGCAGAAGTTGCACTTATTCAGCTTTACTTCCAGTATGCAAGACATCTTCATGAATGACTTCACAGGGACTTGTAATGCCTAGTTTCCTCTTTTCTTTCCTTTCTTTGTCAGGCCTAAAACAGAAATAACTCCAGTACTGCAGGAGTACTCACCAGTTCCTTCCCCTTAAATCAAGCCATGTGTACTAATTGAGAATAACATTGAAAGTTTATATGATTTTCGTTTCCATTTTCATTAATCACATAAATCAAATTAAGTGAATGAGTACATGTGACTCAATTTAAGGGAATGGAGTACAAAGCGGTGGATAATCCTAGTTATTTTCAGCCAAAAACTAGGAGGCCATAACTAACGATCCAAGAGGTTATATATATTGAGGGGGAGCAAGATTACACGACAGAAATAAGTTACTTTATTAACTTCACAGATTTGTTATCAAATCAGTTATTGCTTTAAGGCATGAACAGGAAAATAAGATAATATAGGTGATTATTACCAGCCTTGCCATAATAGTTAATCATATTCATGTATGCCTTTTCATCCAAAGATACACCCAAGCTGCAAGCCATATTGAACACCTCCACAGCCTTATCCAACTTTCGACCACGCCCATATACACTGCATCAATTGTTAAATAGTTTGAGTGGAAAAACAACTCACTGCACAGATGTGCTCAATCATACAGCATTATCAAGATCATGTTTGGGTCATTTTTTCATCCATCAAGCTCTTACCTAATCATAGTGTTATATGTCTGAATCGATGGAGTGAATCCCAATGACAGCATGTGCTCATAGATGCTGGCTGCAAAATGCAATCTACCTGCAACATTAGGTTTACAGATTATTGCGTGCTCTTTTCTTCCCTAAGCAAATAATAATAGGATGGTCTGTATCAACCTGCTTCTAACATTGCCTTGATAAAAATATTGTACGCCACAGTATCAAGCTCCATCCCGTCCTGAATACTCCTGCAAATAATATTTTCAGCCTCTGGATGTTTACCTGAGGATTAAACAATTTTTACCATTAATCAGCATTGTAGCAGAAGTAGCTTTCTTCTGAATCAACTTTGAGAATTCATCAGCTTTTTAAAGCACTTTTTACTTTGGTCTTTGTTTTCCTTTACTCTTTCCCTTTAATCCATTTCCTCCTGCACTTACAAGTCTCTTCATTTGTTCATTTCTTTAAAATAATTCACAACCAGTCCCTTGATTAATGCTGGCTCAAATATTCCTAATTTCAAGCAATAGCCCACCATAAAACGAGATGTATGCAGATTACTCAGCATCTGTTATGTCACAACCATATCAGCTATAACTGCCTTTTCATGAAGTTATAATTACCAGATTATGACAATGAAAGTTGTATAGACCAAAGAAACTATTCTAAAATCACCAATATCAAAGAGGTTTGCAACACATGCACATGCATAAGATGTATGCATAAAACTGTTACTATCAAAATGTATTGATAAATGCTGGTCTGCTAGAGAATTGATAATCATACCAGAATTGGTCAAAGCATTCACAACCATGCCAATACCCACAGCATCCAGATTGTGCCCTCTCTGTACCGCTTCTTTATAAAGTAAGTATGCCTCCTCAAATTTACCACATTTGACACATGCACCAATCATTGAGTTAACTATTGGGTTTCTCAATATTGGAGAATCTGCAACTGCTGCATAGACCTCCTGGGCCTGTTTCAGCTTGTTTTGTCTCCCATATACACTAATCAAAGAAGCAATTGTTTCATCCTCTAGTCTAGAGCCTAGCTTGATTAAGTGACCATTTACTGCCTCTGCTTTGAATAGATCACCTGTAGAAGATATTGATATCTCTCAACAAAAAAATTGAATGAAAAGTTGATACCTTCATATAATAGAATTAACGTATGTAGATGTAAATAGTAAAAATCACAAAAAAAAGAGTGAATTTTGTGAGTAACATACCTTCTCTAATAAAGTTGTTTACTAGTTGGCTCACCACAGACAAGCCACTACCAGCCTCAAGTATCAATTTCAGGAATTCTTCTGTCTTGGTGAAATTTCCATTTTCCAAGTATAAACTCAGGATAAGACCCAGAGCCATTGTGTCAGCAGAAACCATAATGTTTTCCAGTTCCTTATTTTCTCCATACATAACCTTAGAAAATGTCTTAAAAAATCTATTATCCTTGAATGATGCATTAGTGCCCATCTCATATACCAATTGTTCAGCATCTTTTAGCATGCCTTCCTTGCAAAATACTTTAATAACTGTATTGAAAAGCTCATCATCAAAATCTAACTGGCCTTTCCTCATTTGGACAATAAAATCCTTGGCCTTCTCAGTCAAGCCAAGTCTAACATATAAATTAATCATGTCACTACAAGAACCAGCATCAGGACATCCAATCTTCGATAGAGCTTGAAATGTAACTTCAGCAGAGTCCAAATCTTCTTTCATACAATAACACTGCAACAGCACAATATAAGCAAATTTTGATAGCCAGATGTTTCTAGATTTCATCACTTCAATAACACTCAAGGCTTTCTCAAAGTTTCCTGAACTGAGATGCACTTGTGCCATTGCTAAATATGTTTTCTCATTACTCAGTAGACCTGATTGCTCAGTCTCTTCAAATGTTTTTTGTGCATCCTCATAGAGACCAAGTTTGCCAAATATTCTTATAAGCAATCCATATATAACTTCATCAGCTGCGATCTTCTTGCTCTGCATTTGTGTAAAGAGGGAAAGGGCCTTAGAATAGTCTTTGGTCTTGTAATACATAGTCAGAAGTGAAGCACAGGTGAATTTACTAGGAACTATTCTAAGAGATCTCATGTCCTCGTACAGTCTCATTGCTTCATGCCAGTTACTGTTTTTGGTACTTATAGTAATAAGCAAGCTATATATTACTTCCTCGGGAACGAGCCCAATGGTCCTCATCTCATTGAAGGTCTTGAAAGCCTCCTCGCGAAGACCTTCCTTGACAAGCGAACTAATAACCACTGTATAAGTAAAATTATTGGGTGCAACCCTTTTTTCAACCATCTGCCTCCACAATACTATAACTTTTCCGTGAAGTGATTTCTTCTGCAATGAAGACAGCATAAAGTTGTAAACTGCAATAGAGACTACAATCCCTCTTTCTTTTATAGCTGAATAAAACGAAAACATAGCCCTATGGTGTCCCCATCTGGCATAAGAACACAACATGGTGCCGCATGCAACTTCATCCGGTTCACATCCTACTTCAAGCATCTCCAAGAAGGTTTGTTCAGCTAACTCGATCTTTCCAACTTGCCCATATATTCGCAAAAGAATCGTATAGACAATAACGCTCGGATGATAGCTTAACTGTCAAAGCACAATTCTATCATTGCACAAAATCAATTTCCAAAACCTCTTCTGTTGCTAAGAATAAAAGAATGAAGGAAAAAAAAACAAAGGAATTCTAAGTTCTTAGAGAACATGATTTCAACATCCCATTAAACCATAAACCATTTCACAATCAACTCTAACAAGTTTACGATCAAATTTAAAACAAATAAAACATTAAAGCAAGACCCACTTCATTCAACATCTAAAAAGCCCCAGAATCACACACAAATAACAAATGAAACCCACCTGCAATTTCATCCAGGAAAAGAAGTCTCTGGCCTCCCTCCACCCTTTCTGCTCTTTTAAAACAACACACATTTCTCTAAAACTCAACTTACCCACAAACCCGCTCATAAGCAACCTCATATCCCTCTCTTCATTTTTCTTGCCTGCCAATCCCCTCACTCTCTTTATAGCTGCCCCAACATGCTTCCCATAAAGATGTCCATTCCTATCATCCTCCAAATACTGCACCATCTGTTCAGGAGTTCTCTTTATCCACTTTGGTGTTTGAGCTTGCGGGCCTTGGTGCTTACGCAACAAGCTCAAGTATCGCGCTTTGGCTATAATTATGCGCCTGGCGTTGTCATCCGATAATGGGTTTTTGGGGTTTCTGGATTTGGGTTTGGGTTTAAATATGTTGTTTCCGTCGCTTAAGGACCAAGGGTCTGAGTGGATTGAGGATTTAATGGGAATTTTGTCGGGGTTTATGGATTTTGGTTTTGGTTTAAAATTAGGAGGGGGAGGGAGAAACGGGGATTCGAGGATGATGATCTTCATTTCACTCTTGTTCCCTCCCTCTCAGTTTTATTTTTTCTCGGGAAAATATGGTTTTCCGGGGAAGTATGTCAATAGGGAGAGACTGGATTTTCCCTCAGGTGACAGTAGAATGGCATAGATGAAACTATAATAGGCGCAGGAGCACGGGCTGGAGAGGATAAAGCCTCTTCTTTTACCGTCTCTACGGAAACTACCACCATTTTAGGAAATAAAAAGAGACTGAATTGAAGAAAAAAATTGAGACCGGAAACAAAAGTAAAAGAGAAATTCTTTTGTTTGGTTTAAGAGAAACGAGAGATGATTTTTTATTTATTTGTATTTATTGATGGAAAAAAAAATTCATTTCCTTCACTTCCCCCCCAATTGCAAAAAATTGTATATCTAAAAGTAAAATGGAAGATTTATTTCCCCCCTTTTCCTCTTCTTTTTCCGTTTTTTTTATATGCTCATGATTTTCCCAGCCAAGCAAACCGGAAATGACTTAATGGGGTATATGGTGCAAAGTTGTTAATTCCGTTCCATTCTGTCCGGAAAGTTTCGTGCCGTTAAAAAAATCGAGACGAAACGACGTCGTTTTCTCTCGGTTTTAATTCCGGCCCATTCCGGAAATTCCGGACGGAAAGTCTCGGTACCGTTCCGGCCATAAAATCCTCTTTATTTTGATTAACTTGTGATTTTTTTTTTCTAATTTTGAGATTATGTTTGTTTGACTTTGTGTTTATATTGTATAATTTAAAGTTAATTTATCATGAATTTTAATTATGCTTGTTAACTTAATATTTTAATTTTATATATATATATATATATAATTAATTATATATGAACAGTACAACCCCGAAACGGCACGCCAAAACGCTCCGAAACCAAAACGTTCCGTTCCAATAGAAAAACCGGAACGGCGACCAGAATGGTATTGACAACCTTGATATGGTGTTGTTTTTTTAAAATATTTTAGAAAAACATTAAAAAAAAATATTTTTTTATTTTTTATTTTAAATTAAAAAAATTAGTGTTTTTAGATATTTTCATGTTTGATATCAAAAATAATTTTTAAAAATAAAAAATATCATTTTAATGCATTTCTAAACAACAACAAAAACACTTTTAAAAGCAACTCAACTATACTCTCAAACAAACACGTAATTTACTTTCCTTTTCATCCATTTCTTTCAAAGCATATTGTTATGTGCAACACCACCCTAATGGACAAGAAGTTGGTAGAAGGAGAATTTATCAGCAACATGGCAGATGTGGCTGCTGAAGATTAGGAGTTGTGGTTGTTAAAAAGAGGGAGTTGATTATAGGGGGGGGGGGCAACATGGCATCATGTTTCAGCTTGCAGTTTCATTTTATATAATTGTTATTTCCTATTTTAAGTAATTGTTATTTTCATTGTTATTATAGTGGTCAAGATAATGCACTAGTGGTACCAACTTTTTAGGAGTTGGTTATTGATCAATTTCTTTAAATTATAACCAGAAACATGGAGGGAATCATAGAAGAATTTTAATCTCCAATTTCATTGAGATCGTAGGGATCTCTCTTAAACAAGACCTTCCTATCTTTTCAAAATAGGTCATAAAGGAAGAAGGCGGGTAAACACCATTCCTTAAAGATAGATTTCACAATCAATTGCCTCGTAACTCGATCACAAGCTTTGGGACCGTAACAAATTGGTATCAGAGCTAGAAGGTATCGGTGATTCCTCAAACAACTTACATATACAATTTGAGACATTCATGAAGATGTATCAGGAGAACCGCCAACACAATCGAACTGAAAGGGAGCATCTCTCTGCTCACATCAAAGAACTTTCTCGAGAATTAGTGGCCATGCAATTAGAGAGTCGCCATGGAGAGGATGGAAGTGTGAATTTGGGACCAAGAAGACATCCTCAAACGGGTAATCATTTCGAGGGGCCTACACCCATACTAAGATATAGCCAACTAGAATTTCCCTTTTATGATGGGAAAATTGACCCGCTTGTTTGGCTAAGTCGTTGTGATCATTACTTTCGCCATCAACATATTCCAAAGGAATAGAAGGTGGAAATTGCCTCTTACCATTTAGATAAAGATGCACAAGTTTGGTTCCTTAAATTGGATTTGGATCGACCTGGAATTACTTGGTCAAAATTTAAACGACAATGTCATCTTCGTTTTGGCCTATCCATCCAGGACAATAAATTAGGGGAACTTTCCAAATTATAACAAGGGGGCACCATAGAGGAATATCAACGCAAATTTGAGCAATTGGCAACTCATGTAGGCCCTCTCACTATAGAGCAAGAATTGGAGATTTTTATAAGTGGATTACTAGAGCAAGAAGTATTAGATTTTTATAAACCATCACCAAATACATCATCAATTTCTTACCACCAAAGAGCATTCAAAAGACTTAGTCGCACAGAGATGGACAAAAGACGAGCCAAAGGTTTATGCTTCAATTGTGATGAGATCTACAACCGGGGACATCAATACAAGCATTTGTTCTGGTTAGATGGTGTGGATGAATCCATCCAAGAGATAATGAAGACCATGAAATGGGAGAAGAGCTTACACCAAAAATATCCTTGCATGTTATTACAAGAGAGAGTTCAGAAGGCAAAACATTGAGAATTCATGGCATCATTAGGAAACATAACTTATTTTTTCTAATTGATTCTGGAAGCATTCATAGCTTCCTGGATTCCAGATGGGTCACCGAATTGGGACTTCCTTGTGCATTAAAAGATGGGTTGCAGGTAGTGATCGCAAATGGCAACAAGATCAAAAGCTTAGGTTAGTGTCAGAATGTTCCTATTAATTGGGAATTCAATTAATTCACATTGATTTCTACATTTGCACTTTAAATGGAGTTGATGCTGTTTGAGAGTGGATTGGCTTCAGACATTGGGTCCCATTCTATGGGATTTCAAATCCAAATCCATGGTTTTTAGACAAAATGGACGAGTTATGGAATCGAAAGGAGCCGAGAGCCCACATTCTACTACAACTATACAACTTCAAGCAGCAGAAATGGAGCCTTCGATAGATATGACCCTCAATAATCTTTTGATTGAATTTGATGCTATCTTTCAAAAACCACAAGGACTTCCTACTATAAGATCATATGATCGCATCATTTTAGAGCCAGGAACACATTCTGTCATTGTGCGGCCATACAAATATTATTATGCATAAAAAGATGAAATAGAAAAGCAATGCAAGGATATCATAGAGTGTTGGATCATTAGATCTAGTCAATCTCCTTATTCATCGTTAGTACTAATGATCAAAAAGGCAGAAAACACGACAATTTTGCATCGATTACAAAGCCTTGAATTTTAGGACCATCAAGGATAAATTTCCTATACCAGTAATTGATGAGCTATTGGATGAATTGCATAGAGTAAAATACTTCACACAACTTGATTTGCGCTCCGGGTATCATCAAATCAGAACGAATCCATTAGTTGTGGAGAAGACTGCATTTCGCACACACCACGACCACTTTGAGTTCTTAGTGATGTCTTTCGGCCTCACCAAGGCACCTAGCACATTCCAAGCTTTGATGAATGAGGTATTCCACCTATACCTGTGTAAATTTGTTCTGGTATTTTTTGATGATATTCTTGTCTATAGTCATTCCTGGGCAGATCATTTAGCCCACTTGCGGCTGGTTTTCAATATCCTTATTATCCAATGATTATTTCTAAAGCAATCTAAGTGTTACATTGCATAATGCCAGGTCTCCTACCTTGGCCATATTATATCAGGGGACGAGGTTGTCGTAGATAAAAGCAAAATTGCAGCCATGCTTGACTAGCTAAAACCAACTACTGTGAAAGGCTTAAAAGGATTTTTGGGTCTTACAGCTATTACCAAAATTTTGTACAAAATTATGGCACCATTGTAGGTCCCCTTACAACCATGTTACACAGAGATTCCTTCAACTGGACAGAGAATGCAACCAAGGCCTTTGAGCACTTAAAAATTGCTATGACTTGTGTTGCGATGGTGTTTTTTCACGCTTCGCACCCCGCAATCCTTGGATTTGGGGAGACAACGACGCGAGGTGAAAATGAGATGTTTTATAGTCATAAAAATTATGACTATAATTATTAGGAGTCACCACCTAGTATTAAAGTTACTAGAAAACCTATTGGTCTGCGAAAGTCTAGGTAAGGGGACTTGTTGTGCAAGGGGAAGACGCATCACCCCAGTGCACCCTATCTAAGGTAAAATTGCTATGCATTGTTGTTTGATTGTTTTTCTAAGTTAAAAAATTTTACATTGCATTTTCAAAAACCATTATTTTGTCAGCAGGTGTATTTTACAATATAATTTTACACCATAGTAAAAACTCTTTTTTATCTACGGGTGTATTTTACAATGTAGTTTTACACCCCAATAGTTAAAACAAAATAATTATTATTTTTTGATATTTTGGCCAAATTCCAATGGATAATCGTAAACCGGTTACGATATCTAATTTTCGTTTTAAAATATGAGAAAGATGCAACATATTTTTTTATGAAAAATATGATGGGAAAAACCTTGGAATCTGGTTGTATGCACGAAAACAATACATTTTTTAATGTATTTTTTTTTCTTTTTTAACATAAAAATAAAAATTAAAAAATATAAAAAAATTGGGCCTGGCCTGGCCCAACTAAATGGGTTGGCCAAGCCAAGGTGGGTCAAGAGCCCAACACTGCTAGACTAGACCCAGCCCAGCTAATTGGGTTGGGCCACGAGCAACCCATCCCAAAAATTAATAAAAAGGAAATCGGGTTGTTCAAGACACGTGAACAGTAAGTGAAACACGTGAACAGTAAAATGGAGGGTGGTCGATAGTGACGAGAGGCTCACCTACTACTGCCTCCGGGTAGAGGAGGTCAAGGTGGTTAGAGGAGGCATTGGAAGCTGTCGGGTTTATGGTGTTGTAATTGCTACCATCTCTGGTGCTTCCTCAGAGATCGTTGTTGGTGGTAAGGGGGAAGCTTCCAGTGGTGATGAGGGTGGTGTTGGGTGGTTGGATAGCCGCCACTGGTGGAGAGAGAGAGTTGTCGAGCTACTGGTTTTATAGGGAGAGAGGGGCTGTAAAACCATGAGAGAGAGAGAGAATTGGTACCAAGGAAGATGAAGGATTTTTGTGTGATATCTTCTGTTTTGCTTGCATTTTTTTCTTCAAAATTGTCTTGTAAATTCCCTGTAATTTTCCTTCTCTCTGTGTATTTTCTCCTTCTCTGTTACGTAAAATTTTTGTTTGTTGCCTCCCCCTATACATGGTTTGTTTCTCGCTTTTTATAGGCATAACTTGCTTGCATCGGTGGCAACTCTTGCGACTGTCGGCGACGACATGGTGGCCTGTCAGCATCAGCATGCCTGCAATGGTGGCTTGTCGGTGCTGGTGTAGGTGGCCTATCGACAGGCAGTGCAGGTAGAGGCATGCGACGGGTCTGATTTTTGGGAGAAGGTGAAAGTGCAGTTTGGTCCCTCAATTTGTAATTATTCTAATTGCACCCTTAATTGGATTTAAACTTGTAATTTTGTGTAATTGCATCCTTGTCATAATTTCAACAGCAACCTTGACTTGCGCGCCTTTTTCATTTTGGTCCTTGGTTTCTGATTTATGCGATTTTACCCTTAATTGACCATTAAACTCTTAATTGTTTTCAATTTGACCCTTGACTTTGCACAATTGGCTTGGAAAAATTCAATTGAGTCTCCAAAAATTCCAATCTTCTCAATTGAGCCTGAATTAAGCTCAAGAACTTATTTTTCATCAATTAAGCCCTTAATAAAATTAATTTGACCAATTTAAAGTATAGTAAGACCTTGCACTTAATTAAGTCTTTCAATTGGACCTTTAATTAATTCCCAATCATAATTATACTTTAAATTGGTCGACGATTAAATCAAATCAACCCATAAAAATATAATTATATCGTTCAACTTAATTTTTACATAGATTTATCCAACGATAAATTATTTTTGCCCTAAATCTGTAATTTTCTCTATTTTTGGGGACAAAAAAGATACGATCAAAATTTTCACATTGATTTTTCTACCAATGCCGACCCCTTTTATTTTATTTTTTGTTATATTTTGATAGATTTTGGGGAGTAACCCAGAAATTGGGTTATGACAACTTGCACTCTAGTTTTGGCACTTCCCAATTTCATCACACTGTTTATTTTAGAATGTGATGCAATGGATACTAGAATGGGTGTTGTGTTACAACAAGAAGGGCAACCAATTGCATACTTTAGCAGACCTCTATCAATTCATTATAAAAGTCTTTCGGCTTATGAAAAAAACTCATTGGCTTAGCTAAGGCAGTTCGACATTGAAGAGAATATTTTTGGGGATGCCACTTTGTCATTCTAATAGATCATTATAACCTTAAATTCCTACTAGACCAACACATCATCACCTCACCCCCATCAAAATTGGTTGAGTAAACTTGTCATAACCCAATTTTGGTTATTCCCCAAATCTATCCAAAAATAAAAAATAAAAGGGGATGGTGTTGGCAGAAAAAATTAAGGTGAAAATTTTGGACGTTTTCGAGAGTTCAATTGTACCTCTTTTGTGCTTAGAAATGAAGAAAAGCACAAATTCAAGGAAAAAATAATTTATTATTGGATAAATCTATGTAAAAATTAAATCAAAAGATATAATTATATTTTTATGGGTCTGTTTGATTTAATCATTGGTCAATTTAAATGTGTAATCATGTTGAGAATTAATTTAGGGTCCAATTGAAGGATTTAATTAAGTGCAAGGACTTAATTATACTTTAAATTGGTTAAATTAATTTTATTAAGGGCTTAATCAATGAAAAAATCAAGTTCTTCAGCTTAATTTGGGTTCAATTGAGAAGATTGGAATTTTTGGAGATCGAATTGATTTTTTTTCAAGCCAATTATTCGAAATCAGGGGCCAAATTGAACGAATTAAGAGTCTAATGGTCAATTGAAGGTTAAATTACACAAATCAGAAGCCAAAGACCAAAATAATTAAGGTGCGCAAAGCTAAAGATGCTCTCAAAATTTTGACGGGGATACAATTGCACAAAATTAAAAGTTTAAAGCTAATTGGGAGTGCAATTAGAGAAATTACAAATTGAGGTACCAAATTGAATTTTCATTTATCCCAAAACACGCAACCTGCAGGTGTGACTGCACTGTTCAGTTACCTGAACAGTGGCACGCCACTACAGGTGAAGAGGCAACCCATTGCTGCACGCAACAGGCAGTCGAAGGGTTGCCTCCTATATATAAAAGCCATGCATGCATGGAGGTTGGGGAGAAAAAAAACAAAACGGAGGAGATTTGAAAAATTGACAATTCAACATTCCATAAGGAAGACAAAGACATAGTAAAATTTTGCAAAACAAAATCATACACACATAGCCACCAGCCACGACCACTCTCCTTTCCCTCTCCGGCAACCTTCGCAACTGCAGCAGCAGCAGCTGCAACTATTGTCTCTCTCCCTCGGTCAGCTCTCTCTCTCTCTAAAACCAGTCACGTCAGTGTCTCTCTCTCCTTCCTCCGGCAGCAACTCCAACCAGCCCAGCATCTCTTCCCCTTCCCCAGCAGCACCTGTAATAGTCGTAGCCTTCTACTCTGATGCAGCAGTAACAGCACGAGCAGCGGCAACACAAAACCAGCCACCTTCTGACGCCTCCTCCAGCCACCACATGCCACCATTTCCTACTGCACCAAGACAGGAAGAACCACCTTGACCTCCTTTACCCAACGGTATTAACAGATACGTCGTTCATCACCCTCTAAAAACTCTAATTTTACTGTTCATTATCTTCATGCACGGGGGAGTGAATTAATTCACTTCCCCGTGCCACCCATGCCCCAATTCTGAATGTATGCAGAACAATAGGGTGGTTGGGAACCTGGCCATTGACATGGGTTGGTCGTTCAGCCCACCTAGGGCTAGCAGTCTAGCCCCATATGATGGGCTTCTCGGCCCATCAGGGCTGGGTAGCCAACCCACGCAAAAGAAATACAAAAAAAGACAATTTGCATAAAAAAATATCTTTTTAACAAACGGCCAATACGCTAACATATTTTGAACATTCTTTTTAAAAAAAATTATTTTGAAGATTAAGAGAAAAATGGTTTTAGCATGGATTTCGTAAAAAAATTATCATTTTCTCGCATTTTCGGATTTTACAACATGTTTGTAAAATCCAAAGGGTATTGGCCAATATTCCAAAAATATCAAAATCTTATTTTTAGGGATTCATATTATTCACTGTTAATATTTGGGTAAAGAAATCCTAAAGGAGTTAATATCCAAAATATTATCGGGGATAATTCGTTATTATTCACTGTTGATATTTGGGTAAAGAAATCCTAAAGGGGTTAATATCTAAAATATTAGCGGGGATAATTCATTGTTATTCATCGTGAATATTTGGATAAAGAAACATTAAAGTGGTAAATATCCAAAATATTTTACGGGAATAATACGTCACCATCATTAACCAAGATATTTTTGAAAGATCAATACCATAGCAATCATGAGATAAATCGAAACACCAAGCAGCTTACCTTAAGTAGGGCGTATTAGGGGTGCTAAAACCTTCTCTTTACGCAACTAGTCCCTTACCGTAGAATCTCTGAAAGACCAATTTAGGTTTTCTAGTAACCATAATACTAGGTGGCGACTCCCTTTTTCACAATATAAAAATAAAACCCAGACAAGAATTCCCCACTCACGGGGAGAGTCGTCGCGACGCCATGCTCTCGTGGAGGGTGCGACAGGATGGTGACTCCACTAGGGACCCTAGGACTAGGATTGGTCATTTGTTTGTTTATGCTATGAATGGTTTATCTTGTTCAAAAGCTTTAGCATGTATTTTTACATCCTGTCATGCATGATATGTCGAATATGGGTAAGAAAAAATTATGTCCTGTCGTGCATCACCTTTATTATTATTTTTTTTGGGTGCACACACTTTAAACTGTAAGTTAAGTGGGGGACTAGCAGTTTACTTTATGACTTGAGTCAAGATTTAAGTTTGTGTAAACCCCGACTCTTTGTTAAGTGTTTAGACTAGTAGTGATTGGTATACATGTCATCCCGCTATCTACTAAACCCTCATATCGTCTTTACGAGGGTGATCACTAGGACAACAAGAGACCCTTTTTAGAGACCAAGTAGTAAACCTACCCTTTTTAAAGGAACTAGAACCTATCGTTAGGGTGTATGCTCCATAATATCTTTTTGCAAAAAAAAGAAAACACTAAAAGCATCTTGACTTCCAGGTCTTATGAATGAAATGGCCATTATCGCTAAAATTTCTATCATGGAATATGGGAAAAATTCTGAATTGTCACATTGACTGAAAGAGAGTGCATTAAAAGCGATGTTAAGAGGCTATCACTGATCAAGAATCTGAATTGCATTATGAATGAGGTGAACATGTTAATGACTCGTTTCTAGAATGTGGATAAGGATGCATTTTTTAGAAAATCCGGATTTTATCTCCTCTATATTTCCAAAAATATAATAAACTTATCAAGCATTAATAAAAAAGGCGTTGACCTATCTCTTATGCAAAAAATATCTCTTGGTAAATATAACTCAAGCAAACAACTTGAAAAGCAGTACTCCTAGCAAAGCAATGTGACGAGAAAACCTATGTTGATGAGGTGGTGGCTATTAATCGTTCACAAGAAAGATGCATCCATGCCCAATATACAAAGCATTTTTATCACAATCGCGCATTATATCATGCATTTGTGCACACAATGTCGATTGAGAAACATAGGTTTCTCTTTTGGAACCCAAGATACTCGACTAAGAAAAAGGATGAAAAATGAAGAAAGGTCCTAGAAGTTGTTACCAATACCTTTGATCGAAAGCTAGTCGAAGGAGATAAGTTCTAAAGTTGGGAGACCCAAGAAGCTCCATTGGTGCTCAAAATGTAATTAATAATACTTGTTAGATTGCGATTTTTTCTATGTGGTTTGTCATTTCCCATTTTGTTTTGTTTTTATTGATAATCATGGCTTTAAGACATCAATTGGATCTTATCTTTGTTTTCAAGCCAAAATTTTTCTTTTAATGAGATCATGCATTTTCAAAATTCTTCTTTATGTTTTTGTTGTGCATTTACATAGCAAAAAAAAAATTCTCCTCTTTTGGGAACCCTGAAAACAGATCTTTCACAATAGCACCTGCACTTTACACTGAGAATGAATGACTAAATTTTAAAGAATATATAATAGATGTAGAAGAGGAAGAAGGGGATGAAAATAACATTAGGGAATTCATGAAATTAATAGAACAACATGAACAAGTTTGGAAACCCGCTAAAGAGGAACTTGAAACCATAAATATGGGTTATGAAGAAAGCCAGAGAGAGCTCAGGATAGGAACTCTGATCACACAGAAGGAAAGAGAAGACTTAATTACACTGATTAGAGATTACATAGATATTTTTGCTTAGTCTTACGAGGATACACCTGGGTTGGATAAAGATATTGTAGTACAAAAGGTACTGCTGGAAGAAGGATGCAAGCCGATTAAGTATAAGCTAAGAAGAACCCATCCAGAAGTTTTGATCAAAGTAAAGGAAGAAATTGAAAAACAATGGAATGCTGTGTTTTTAGAAGTAGTCAAATATCCATAACGTCCATATCATGCTAGCCCTAAAGATAATTCTCTTCTACCACAGATAGATATGTTAGTTGACAATTCAGCTCGTAGCTCCACATATTCCTTTATGGAAGGGTTTTTTGGGCTACAATAAAATAAAATTGGCACAAAAAGCTAATACCTTACCAAGAATACTTGTCTAAACTAGTTGGAGAATTTAAGGAAATAGAGTTCACACATCTAGGAAGGGAAGGAAATCAGTTTGTGGATACTTTGGCCTCACTAGTTTCTATGGCTACAATAGACTTAGGGAAAAACTTATAGTCGATACAATTGATATAAAAAATAATCCAACTCGTTGTTGCTTAGTTGAAACAGAAATAGATGGAAACCCTTGGTACCACGATATCAAGAATTTCATCTGAAACCCGGCTTATCCCATGGGGGCATCCAAAATAAAAAAGAAGACTTAGAGGAGGTTGGCAATGGATTTTTATCTTGATGGGGAGGTTTTGTATAAAAAATCATTTAACGGGACTTTGTTAAGATGCCTAAATGAAGCTGGAGCCAAAGACGCATTACGGGAAGTCCATGAATGGATTTGCTCAACCCATGCTAGTGGACATATGATGGCTAGAAAAATACAAAGAGCTAGTTAATTTTGAATGACATTAAAGAAAGATTGCATTGACTATGTCTGCAAGTGTCAGGTCTACGGTGACAAAATCAATGCCCCTTCGGCTCCTCTATTTAACTTGATATCTCCATGGCCTTTTGCAATGTGGGGAATTGATGTGATTAGGCCTATCAACCCAAAAGCCAATAATTGTCATAGGTTTATCCTCGCAGCTATCGACTACTTTACAAAATGGGTAGAAGTCGGGTCATTTGCTCATATCACGCAAAAAGTAGTGAAGAAATTTGTTGAAAGAGATTTGATGTCTATAAGGACCACTAGAAAAGATTATAATTGATAATGCTCAGAACTTTAATGGAAAAATAATAATAGAACTCTGCGCTAAATGGAAAATCAAGCATTCCCACTCCTCATCATATAGACCAAAGATGAATGGTTCGATAGAAGTTGCTAATAAGAGTATTAAGAAGATTATTGTAGTCACCTACAAGGATTGGTAAGAGATGTTGTCATTTGCCCTTCATGCGTACCGTACCGCAGTCCAGACCTCAACAAGAGCCACCCCGTATACGTTAGTGTATGGAATGGAGGTGGTGATGCCTTTAGAAGTGGAAATCTCATTATTAAGAGTATTGATAGACTCTGAACTAGAAGAAGCAGAATGGGAAATGTTAGATATGAATAATTGAATTTGATCAGCAAAAAGAGGTAAGCTGCAATCTGTCATCATCAATTATACCAAAGAAGGATGGCCAAAATCATATGACAAGAAAGTCCGACCTCGAAAATTCCAAGAAGGAGATCCGGTACTAAAGAAAATATTGTTTTTACTAGGAGAAGATCAAAGTAAATGGGCCACAAACTATGAAGGCCCTTATACGGTGAAGAAAGCATTCTCGGTAGGAGCTATGTTGTTATCTAGAATGGATGGAGAAGATCTACTTAGACTAGTGAATTCTGACTTTGTAAAAAAATATTATGTCTGATATATGTTGTAACCTCCCAATTAATAAAATAAAATTCGGCCATGGATTCTCATTACAAGAAACCTTTTTCTTCACAAAGCACATGATCTCATAACATTTATTTTTATTATTTATTTATTTTACTTAAACACCACACTGGGGGCAAAAAGTGCACATAGGGGTCAATAGTGAACCAAAGCCCAAATGGGCATCGTCATAAAACTTCTGAAACACCATTGCTTAAAAAATGGTGATTTGCATTAAAGTTTCAATTTGAATGAACAAAACCAGATTTTGAGTTTTTTTTGTTAAAATAACTTCTTGAGTCGTCATGGAAAGAGTAATTTAAACAACGATAAAAGTATAATAAAGGGCAAACTTCAATGGAGCAAGAAATGGCCCAATAAAAAACCAAAAGTCTCTTCACCGAGCGTGAAAAATATAAAAAAGGATAGCGCGTGGAGAACATTCCAGTTCAAAAGAACAAATCAGTCAAACAAATACTTCAGGAAGACTACAACAAAAAGAGGGGGCCTATGTTTCTAAAAGAGGTAACTAAAACATGCATAACACTAACCTGACATAAAAGGTGTGATGAAAGCCAATGTAATTCCAAGTTTTGGAAAATGTGGAAAAATAGAATCAACGAAACCACTGGAGAGAATATGAATTGAGGACTAGTGTTGATTCATTCCTTGAGAGGGGTAGGTGACCCGTTACAATGAAATCACCTCCATCTTTCATCTGGGTAGGTCACCCATTATATTAAGACCATCACCTCCATCTTTTATCCGGTAGGTCACCCAATATAATGAGACCATCTTCCTCCATCTTTCAGCCGGGTAGGTTACCCATTATAATGAGACCATTTTCGCCAATTTCATCTGGGTAGGGTACCCATTATAATGAGATCACATCCATCTTTCATCCGGGTAGGTCACCCGTTACAATGATACCATCACCTCCATCTTTCATCCGGGTAGGTCACCCAGTATAATGAGACCATCTTCCTCCATCTTTCATCCAAGTGGGTCACCCGTTATAATGAGACCATCACCTCCATCTTTCATCCGGGTAGGTCACCTGGGTAGATGAGAGACCATCCTACCTATTCTCACCTGGGTAGGTCACCCATTATAATGAGACCATCTTAATCAATTTAATCCCGGGTAGGTCACTCAGTATAATGAGACCATCCTAACTATTCTCACCTGGGTAGGTCACCCATTATAATGAGACCATCTTAACTATTCTCACTTAGGTAGGTCACCCATCATAATGAGACCATCTTAACCAATTTCACCTGGGTAGGTCACCCGTTACAATGAGACCATCTCCATCTTAACTATTCTAACCCAGGTAGGTCACTCATTACAATGAGACCATCTTTCTTTTTCTTTACAACACTTACTATCTAAAGTCTTTTACAAGACTTTAGTCGTAAGCATTGTAAAGAAAGGGGCAACTGTCATAACCCAATTTGGGTTATTCCCCAAATCTATCCAAAAATAAAATAAAATAAAAGGGGCTGGTGTTGACAGAAAAAATTAAGGTGAAAATTTTGGATGTTTTCGAGAGTTCGATCGTACCTCTTTTGTGCTCAGAAATGAAGGAAAGCACAGATTCAAGGCTAAAGTAATTTATTATTGGATAAATCTGTGTAAAAATTAAGTTGAAAGATATATTTATATTTTTATGGGTCAGTTTGATTTAATCGTTGGCCAATTTAAAAGTGTAATCATGTTGAGAATTAATTTAGGGTCCAATTGAAGGATTTAATTAAGTGCAAGGACTTAATTATACTTTAAATTGGTCAAATTAATTTTATTAAGGGCTTAATCAATGAAAAAATCAATTTCTTGAGGTTAATTCGGGTTCAATTAAGATTGGAATTTTCGGAGACCAAATTGAATTTTTTTCAGGCCAATTATGCGAAATCAGGGGCCAAATTGAACGAATTTAGAGTCTAATGGTCAATTGAGGGTTAAATCACACAAATCAGAAACCAATGACCAAAATAAAAAAGGCACGCATAGCTAAGGATGCTCTCAAAATTCTGACAGGGAAACAATTGCACAAAATTAAAAGTTTAAAGCTAAATAGGGGTGCAATTAGAGCAATTACAAATTAAGGGACCAAATTGGATTTTTACTTATCCCAAAACACGCAACCTGCAGGTATGACTGCATTGTTCAGTCATAGTGGCACGCTACTACAGGTGAAGAGGCAACTCATCACTGCATGCAACGAGCAGCCGGAGGGTTACCTCCTGTATATAAAAGCCATGCATGCATGGAGGCTGGGGAGAAAAAAAAAACAGAGTGGAGGAGATTTGAAAATTTGACAGTTCAGATGTTCCACAAGGAAGACGAAGACACAGTAAAAATTTGCAAAACAAAATCATACACACACAGCCACCATCCATAACCATTCTCCCTTCCCTCTCTAGTAGCCTACACAATTGTAGCAGCAGCAGCTGCAGCTACTGTCTCTCTCCCTCGGTCATCTCTCTCTCTCTAAAACCATTCACGCCAGCACCTTTCTCTCTCCTTCCTCTGGCAGCAACTCCAGCCAGCCTAGCGTCTCTCCCTCTTCACCAACAGCACCTGCAATAGTCGTAGCCTTCTTCTCTGACGCAGCAGTAACAGCACCAGTAGCGGCAGCACAAAACGAGCCAGCTTCTGATGCCCCCTCCGGCCACCACATACCACCATTTTTTATGCCACCAAGACAAAAAGAACCACCTCGATCTCCTCTACCCAACGGTATTAATAGGTACAATGTTCATCACCCTCCAAAAACTCTCATTTTACTGTTCATTATCTTCATGCACAGGGGAGTGAATTAATTCACATTAAAAGAAAAATGGTTTTAGCATGGATTTCATAAAACAAAATCATTTTCTCACACTTTTGGATTTTACAACATGTTTGTAAAATCCAAAGGGTAGTGGACAATATTCCAAAAATATCAAAATCTTATTTTTGGGGATTCATATTATTCACTATTAATATTAGGGTAAAGAAATCCTAAAGGGGTTAATATCCAAATATTAGTGGGGATAATTTGTTGTTATTCACCGTAAATATTTGGATAAAGAAACTTAAAGTGGTAAATATCCAAAATATTTTACGGGAATAATATGTCACCATCATTTAACCAATATATTTTTGAAAGATCAATACCATAGCAATCATGAGACAAACTGAAACACCAAGCAACTTAATTTAGGTAGGGCGTATTAGGGGTGCTAAAACCTTCTCTTTACGCAATCAGCCTCTTGCCTTAGAATCTCTGAAAGACCAGTTTAGGTTTTCTAGTAACCATAATACTAGGTGGCGACTCCCTTTTCACAAAATAAAGATAAAAGCCCAACAAGAATTCCCCGTTCACGGGGAGAGTCGTCGCGACGCCGTGCTCTCGTGGAGGGTGCGACAAAACTCATGGGTTTTAATTTTGTAGTAGAATATCGTGCAGGTAAACATAATAAGGTGGCCGATGCCATATACCATTACTTGGAGGATCACCCAAGTCTTGCTTCTATTTCCATGCCAAGCTTGCCTTTTTTTTATTCTATTTGTGAGGAGATTCAGAATTCAGAGCAATTACAACTGTTACAGCGCAATATACAACAAGGCGAAGCTGTTGGACCTTAAGAATTTAAGGAATGTCTAATTTTCTTTAAACGATGTGTTTATTTATTTCCCAATTCATCTCTTGTCCCTTCAATTTTTCAGCTCTTCACGATAGTGGACATGAAGACACTCCATCGCATTGCACAAGATTTCTATTGGCAAGGGATGAAGACTTCTATTCAAACTTTTGTTCATCAATGTCTTATCTGCCAAAAACACAAAACCAAACATTTGCATCCTACTGGGCTTCTCCAACCCTTGCTTGTTCCTCTTCAAATTTGGTCGGATATCTCTATGGATTTTATTGAAGGACTTCCTCCCTCCATGGGAAATCAATTTTCTTGGTGATGGTAGATCATTTTTTGAGGTATGCGCACATCTCCCTCCCCTTGCTCTTCCATATACTGTTGTGAGTGTAGCTTGATTGTTCTTTGAAAATATCTTCAAACTTTATGGCTTGCCGGAGACTATTATGAGTGATCGTGATGTCACGTTCACTAGTTTGTTTTGGACTGAATTATTTCGCTTAAGTGGAACAAAATTAGCTTTTAGCTCAGTCTATCATCCACAAAGTGATTGGCAAACTAAGGTTGTCAATCGCACTATTGAGATGTATCTGCATTGCTTTTCCAGTGATCGTCCTCGCCGCTGGTTTCAGTGGTTTCCATGCGTAGAATATTGTTACAACACTAGCTACCACTCATCTCTTAAGGTGACCCCTTTTGAGGTGGTTTGTGGTCGCTCTCCTTCAACTATATTGTCTTATTGTCATGGATTAGCTAAAATGGAAGTTGTGGATCAAGAATTACATAACCGGGACTTGATTCTTCAAGACCTTCATAACTGTTTACTTCAAGCTCAAAACTCAATGAAGGCTAGGTACTATGCTAAACATCATCTTGTTTAATTCCAACTAGGTGATGAGGTTTTACTTAAACTATAATCCTACCGCCAGCTTAGCCTTTCATCCACAAAATACACTAAACTCTCTCCCCGTTTCTACACCTTGTTTTTCATGTCTCATGTCTTAAACCTTTCCATGGCACATTTGTTTCCATTGAACCTTTTTTGCTTGTCTTTACCCACGGTGAATTGCAACCTCTTCCCAAAGCTATTCTGAATTCTCGTGTCATGCACAATCAATGCCATGTTTTGGTCCATTGGGATGGGTTGTCACCTACTTATTCTTCTTGGGAGGATGTTTCCTCTTTTCAGAACTGCTTCCCTTCTTTTGCACTTGCGAACAAGTGACACTTTAATGGAGGTAGTAATGTTATGTGCAACACCACCCACATAGACAAGAAGTTGGCAAAAGGAGAATTTATCAGCAACATGGCAGATGTGGCTACTGAAGATTAGGAGTTGTTGTTGTTAAAATGAGGAAGTTGACAATAGAGGGGTCAACATGGCATCATGCTTCATCTTGCAGTTTCATTTTATGTAATTGTTATTTCCTATTTTTTGTAACTGTTATTTCCATTGTTATGTTAATGGTTGATATAGTACAGTAGTGGCACCAACTTTTTAGGAGTTGGTTATTGATCAATTTCTTTAAATTGTAAGCAGAAACATGGAGGAAAACATAGAAGAATTTTAATCTCCAATTTCATTGAGATTGTTGGGTTCTCTCTTAAATGAGCCCTTCCTATCTTTTCAAAATAGGTCATAAAGGAATAAGGTCAGGTAAACACCATTCCTTACAGGTAGATTTCATAGTCAATTGCCCTCTAACTCGATCACAAGCTTGGGACCGTAACACATACACAATATTATTGTGTTTGAAAAGGAAAATTAAACGTTCCTAAATTGCTAAAAATATATCGTTAACAATATTTTATATCCTTATCTTTTTACTTGCAATTTACATAGAAATCTCACTTCACACCTTGAATTTTTAAAATCATTTGTGAATTTTATTTTCTTTCAAATAAAATGTTTAAATTAACTACCTCTTAATTATAAACAAATAAATTATCACCCTTTTGCTAAACAACTCCATTACAAAACCTTGTGCATAAAAACATTCACCAAAGTAAAATTGCATAAATTCACCTAAAAACCACATAATTTGTAGCTAAAATAAATTAAAGGGTACAAGTGTGCATGTTGAAGCTTCTACTTTCTTTCTAACCATTTGTCAGGCCTCAACTCTTCCATTATCATCGGGTCCATAAATTGAGCATCATTTTGCTCTTCCAGAGGAAAACCTTTTATTTTTACAGAACTCATCAATGAAACTATTATTGCAAAACCCATAAATAAAGCTAAGTTCTTGAACAAGCATAAAAAACACCTATATAACTACATGAGTATGGAACCATTTATAACAAAATCATTAATTTCATCAGACAAACTCATTACATGTGTTGTGATAAGCCATACATTAAATGATGGATTTGCTTTCTAGATTGATGAGGTTTTGAACATTGTAATAATAATCATAAAATCATGTTTTGAATGGTTGAGAAGTCATCATCTAGTATTATGGTTATTAGAAAACCTACTGATTTACAAGAGTTTGAGTCAGAGGATTGAAAGTGCTTAGGTAAGAGGCATTATTTTTAGTGTGTTTTACCTATAGTAAGCTACATTATTGATTGATATTTTTTCTAGGTCATGTTTAATCTCTCACACTAAGGAGGTTTTTACCTTATCAAACAATCATTTAATCATTCTAATATCAAATTTTAATATTGTATTTATTTTTTATTTGTATCTTTAATTCTTGGGATACACTTTATAGTGTAATTTTATATTCCAAATATTAAAGTACACAATTAATTCTTAACATTTTTTTAATTCATTTAATTTAACACCTGGAATATGCATTATGTTGTAAAATCCATGCCCCAATTATTAATTAAACAAAATAGTTTTTGTGGTGTTTTTAAAGTTTTGGACAAATCTTAATGGATAATCATAAACTGATTATATTGTATTTAGTAACTGATTTTTTTTTTAAGTATAGTAAAAAAGAAATTTCTTATAAGATATGCATGAACCATTTTTAGAATTTAGTCATATGCACAAAAATAAAATAAAAAATATTTTTTTATTATTTTTTTAAATAAGGAATTTTTATTATTATAATTTTCTAGATTAAAAAAAATACTTTTAATATCAAATTAGTATAATGCAATATAAGTCTACAACCTCGATATTAAGTAAAATGATTGGGAAAATATTTGAGGGACTTCCATATAATTTTAAAATTATCCTTGTATTTTTTTCAAAACTTTTAGAAATCATTTGGGGCTTGTTTAGCAAAACAAGAAAATAATGGAAAAATCAATGCTAAAAGAAAGAACTAGGGCATGGTTATCAAACATAACCTTATAAAAAATATAAAATATTTTAAAACCGTGTTTGGGAAACACGCCTTAAGAAAAAAAGAAATTTTCTTTGGTGAAAATTGGACATGAAAAGACGCTTTATGTCTGGAAATGGTTAATCTTGTTATAAAAAAAAATAGATAATTAACATATAAGAGCATGAATATTCAAAACATAATCAAAAGAGACAAGAGAGAAATACCTTGCTTACTATTAATTCTTCTATTATTCCAAAGGTGTGTAGAAGACAAGACACAAGTGGTCTATTTATAGGAGAAGCAAATGAACTCAAGGGTTATGGAAATTCAAGAGACTAAACTCAAGAGTAATGGACATTCAATACATATAATTTAATATGTATTTATAACACTTCCCCTTGAATGACCATGTACTTTAAAATTCAACGGAGGATTTTATATAGATACTTCAAGATCCATATATGAATACTTCAGGATTCATTAAAACAATGTCAAATTGCCTCATTAAAACCTTGCAAAGGAAAACCCTGGGAAAAAACCTAAGAGAAGGAAAAAGAGTACAATTTGCGTTGACTTCACCTCAAAAGTACATATCTTATGACAAATCTTTAAGATGACGCATTCCAATATCATGGACAAGTTTCTTGAAAGTTGAGGCTGGTAAAGACTTTGTAAATAAGTCTGCTAAATTATCACTTGATCTGATTTGTTTGATATCAATTTCTCCCTTTTGTTGGAGCTCGTGAGTATAAAAAAAACTTTGGTGAGATATGCTTTGTTTTGTCTCCTTTAATATAGCCTTCTTTGAGTTGAGTGATGCAGGCAGCATTATCTTCAAACAATATTGTGGGACTATTTTCAATGGCTGACAATCCACATTTTCTCTTAATGTGCTGGATAATTGATCTTAGCCAAATACATTCTCGACTTGCTTCATGTATCACGATAATCTCTGAATGATTTGATGAAGTAGCCACTAATGATTGTTTGACAGATCTCCAAGAAATTGCAGTACAGCCATAGGTAAATAGATAACCTGTATGTGATCTTCTTTTGTGGGGATCAGAGAGATAACCTGCATCTGCATATCCAATCAATTGTGAATTTGATCCACAATAAAATAACCCCATTTTGGTTGTTCCGCGGAGATAGCGAAATATATGTTTGACTCCATTCCAATGTCTTTTTGTGGGAGTGGAACTATATCTTGCCAATAAATTTACTGCAAAAGATATATCTGGTCTTGTACAATTTGCAAGATACATAAGTGCTCCAATAGCACTAAGATATGGCACTTCATGACCAAGAATTTCTTCATCCTCTTCTGGAGGTCGAAAAGGGTCATTTTTCGCATCAAGTGACCGAACAACCATAGGTGTATTCAAAGGATGAGCATTGTCCATATAAAAACGCTTTAGGACTTTTTATGTATACATCGATTGATGTACAAATATTCCATTTGAAAAATGTTCAATCTGTATACCATGACAAAATTTTGTCTTTCCGAGATCTTTCATCTCAAATTTATTTTTCAAATAGGTTGCAGTTTTTGTGAGCTCTTCAACAATACCAATAATATTTAAATCATCAACATATACTACAATAATAGCATATCCGGATATTATTTTCTTAATAAAAATGCATGGACAAATCTCGTCATTCTCAAACCCTCTTTTAAGAGGTATTAATTAAGACGATTATACCACATTCGACCAGATTGCTTTAACCCATATAAAGATTTTTGTAATTTAATAGAATAAACACTTCTGGGTTCATTACAAAAAGCTTTAGGCATTGTAAATCCTTCAGGGATTTTCATATGGATGTCTTTACTAATGATCCATATAGATATGCTGCAACTACATCCATTAAACGCATATCTAACGCTTCTGAGACCACTAAACCAATTAAAAATCTAAAAGTAATTGCATCCATCACTGGAGAATAAGTTTCCTCATAATCAATACCGGGTCTCTGCGAGAAACCTTGTGCAACAAGTCGTGCCTTATATCGCACAATTTCATTGTTCTCATTGCGTTTTCTAACAAAAACCCACTTATATCCAACAGGTATAACACCTTTAGGTGTATGGGCTACAGGTCCAAATACTTCATGTTTTGCAAGTGAATTCAACTCTGTTTGGATTACTTCTTTCCACATTGGCCAATCATTTCTATGTCAGCATTCTTCAACAGTTTGTGGTTCAAATTCATCATCACTTCTGGTGATGCCAAAAGCAACCTTAAATGCAAATACATCATCTATGATAATTTTATCTCGTTCCAAAATCTCTCCTGTATGAACATAGTTTATGGAGATCTCATTATTTCCAGGTACCTGGTTCTCTTCAAGAGGTCCCTCTTCAGGAGGATCAGTATTAGGAGATGATTTGGACACAAGATTTGATGTTTGTTTTATGGATGAGGACTCTCCAAGAGTACCATAATCTATTCGTTGGAATTTTTGTTTTCTAGGATTTTTGTCTTTGGCTCCAATAGGTCTTCCGCGCTTCAAGCGTGGTATAGATTCATTTGCTGCCATGTTGACCTTTTTCTCTTCAGGAATTTCAATTCTAAATGGAGCATTTGCAGCAGGAATATGAGATTTAACTACCTTTTCACTACTGGTGAAAACATCCGATAATTGATTTGCAATGTTTTGTAAATGAATTATTCTTTGAACTTCAAGTTCACATTGATTTGTCCTTGGATCAAAATGAGATAACTTCGTGTTATTCCAAGTAATTTCTTCTCGTGCTTCAAGCAATGAATTTGCTTTCCCTAATGATGGGAAAATATTCTCATCAAAATGGTAGTATTCAAAACGTGCCTTAAAAACATCACCAGTCAAAGGTTCAAGGTATCTAATAATAGATGGAGAATCAAAACCAATATAAATTTCTATTCTTCTTTGTGGACCCATTTTAGTCCTTTGTGGGGGTGGTACAAGCACATATACCGCACAACCAAAAATTCATAGATGAAATATATTTGGTGGTATACCATAAACAAGTTGTAAAGGAGAATAATTATGGTAAGCACTTGGTCTAATTCTAACTAGTGATGCAGCATGTAATATAGCATGTCCCCAGACAGATGTAGGCAATTTTGATTTCATAAGTAATGGTCTTGCAATTAATTGAAGTCGCTTTATAAATGATTCTGCTAGACCATTTTGAGTATGTACATGAGCAACAGGATGTTCAACATCAATACCAATAGAAGTGCAAAAACTATCAAATGATTGGGAAGTAAACTCACCAGCATTATCTAGTTGAATTTTCTTGATAGGATAATCAGGAAATTGTGCTCGTAGTCTGATAATCTATGCTATTAATCTAGCAAATGCAATATTTCGACTCGAAAGCAAACAAACATGTGACCATTTACTTGATGCATCAATCAATACCATAAAATATGTAAAAGGTCCACATGGTGGATGAATAGGCCCACATATATCTCCTTGAATTCTTTCAAGAAAAGATGGTGATTCTATAAGAACCTTTGATGGAGATGGTTTGGTAATTAATTTACCTTGAGAACATGTAGCACATGAATTTTCACTTGGTAAAAGAATCATCAGGTTCTTTAAAGGATGCCCATGTGTATTCTCAATAATTCGTCTCATCATTATTGATCCTGGATGTCCAAGTCGATCATGCCAAAGCATAAATTGTTTTGGACCGGAACACCTATCACAACATTTAATTCAATACATTTCATGATCGTATAATAAATTTTGGAAAAGAAAGCAAGTAGTTTCTCAAGTACAAGCTTTTGGCCTGAAATACATGCAGTTATATAAAGATATTCTTTTCTATCTTTATCTATTGTTTCAATATAATAATCATTAGTATGTATATCCTTAAAACTGAGTAAATTTCTTCTAGACTCGTGGGAATATAATGCATATTTGATGCTCAATCTTGTGTTATTTGGTAACACAATATTAGCTTTTCCATAGCCTATAATCATGTCTGCTGGACCTGATATTGTAGTGACATTAGCTTTGGTTAATGTCAAATACTCAAAGTATTTATATTCCTTAAGAATTGTGTGTGTTGTTGCACTGTCTGCCAGACATAAATCTCCATCATAAAAAGTCATACCACTATACATTATGTCTCCACTTCTGGTGGTATGATGGTTTACTTTTAGAAGGAATATTTTTTCTCCTTTTCCATTTATTTCTTCCATACTTATATCCTCGGTCCTTTCTTGTCTTCTGGACAAAAATTTCATTCATTTCAGGGAATAGTTTAGAACCTTTTGAAATTATGCACTCTAGATTGTTACTGCAGGACAATGTTTAAGACATGAAAGTAGAGAATGCTTTCTCTAATATTTGATCTTTTGTGATATCTTTATCACACAATTTCAGTTGTGAGGTAATTTTTAAAGGAGCATAATTATATTCAATAATCGATTTAAAATCTTGCAACTTCAGGTGCAACCAATCATAATGACCTTAAGGAAGTATGACAAACTTTGGTGGCCATATCTTTTATTTAGATTTTGCCACATATTATTTCCTTCTTTGATGGTCTCTTAAAGATTCATAGCTTCCAGATGAATCTCGACGTCAATATTTTATGACAAATAATTATTTCTAAAAATATCTAAAGCGATAAATTCGCTAAAAATATCAAAAGCTATAAATTCAAGCTTTGTCCTTCAAAACTATAGCTTATTCAGCTTTACAAATAATAGTTCTTCAGGAACTACATTTAATTTATTTAATCTTTCAGGAAAAATACTAGTTCTTCAGGAAATGTTTATAAGTTATTTAATTCTTCAGGAAAATCATTCCTTTAAGACTATTATTTATTTAGCTTTAAAATATTAGTTCGTCTGGAACTATATTTAATTCTTCAGGAACTTGTGATACTAGTTCTTCAAGAACTGTTTATAATTTATTAATTCTTGAGGAACTTGTGATACTAGTTCTTCAGGAACTTGTGAACTCGTTCTTCAAGAACTATTTTTAATTTATTTAATTCTTCAGGAACTTGTAATACTCGTTCTTCAGGAACTATTTTTAATTTATGTAATTTTTCAAGAACTTGTAACACTAGTTCTTCAGGAACTATTTTTAATTTATTTAGTTCTTCAGGAACTTATAATACTCGTTCTTCAGGAACTATAAATCTCTTTCTATGAATAATAGTGAAAGAAAATTTGCCAAAAATAAATTACAATAATAAAAAGAGAATATATTAAAATTGATATAAGCTGGTTAGAGCATTGTGCTGATAACGTGTTATAAAAAGAATAGATAATTAAAATATAAGAGCATGGATATTCAAAACATAATCAAAAGAGACAAGAGAGAAATATCTTGCTTAATATGAATTCTTCTATTATTCCAAAGGTGTGTAGAATACAAGACACAGGTGGTCTATTTATAGGAGAAGGAAATGAACTCAAGGGTTATGGAAATCCAAGAGACTAAACTCAAGAGTAATGGACATTCAATACATATAAATATAATTTAATATGTATTTATAAAAATCTAGACTTGTGGCCTGGGCTTGTTATCCTGAATCGTAAGCTCAAAAACACAATCTTAAAACATAAATGAAAAAAAATTAAATCAACAAGGGGTTTTAATGAAAATTTATGAATAACATGAAGAACAAAATAAAGAACCTAGAAACATGGATCCTTACTCAAACCAAACCTCACATTCGAACAAGATTTTGAGGTTGAATTGGGACAATAATAAACCAATTGTGATTATTCAATTTTCTTATGAAAATACAAACAAGTAACCAAGAATTAAATGACATGATTTAAGTGTTTTTAAGCCATTAAAACCCTAGATTAGTTATCAACAATTTTGTGCGCATGTGTAAAAACCAAAAATTGATCAAAAAACTCAGAAATCAAGAACCTAAGGCAATTTTCAATCGATGAACATCAACCCAAGAACCCAAAAAACTCAATAGAGCCTAAACCTATGAAAAGGCATAAAAGCCTAGTAAATAGTCTACAACTTACAACCATAACTCAAACATGCTCAAAACAACTTGCTTGAACCATCAGAACAACAAGAAAAAAAACTAAGAGAAAAATCGTAATCAAAGGCCAAACATTGACAACAATCAAAATTTACATCCCTTATGGATAAACATTTTTCCATTGGCTAATTTTAATGTCTTTAAACTCTAACAAAATATTAAGCTTTCCTAAAATAGTCTAAACCACAACAACATCAATACTTAACATATATTTCCATGACTTTAAAATTCATTAACTAAACATTTAAGCATTCCAAATAACATTATACATTATCATATATTATTCCATTATCACATTTTAAAGCATAAAATCAGGCAAGCAAATAAAACTTAAGCAAACAATAACTATTTTTAAAGCATGCTTAAAAACTCAGACAAATATTTATGTCTTTTAAACTACAAAAAGACTTTAATGGATGCCTAATAATCATTTTTATCAATAATTTAAAAGATAAAATAGAGGGTGAGGGGCGTGTTTATTGAGTTTCACCCCCTCATCAAAATTAGAACATACCTTGTCCACTAAAGTTTCTTCTTAACTAAGGATTTTTTAAATAGCTAAAATCACTTTTGAGGGCGAAAAACCCGATTCTAGCCTTAAGGTTCCCTAAACCTTACGCTATTACAATATATAAAATATATCTAGTAAGGTACGCCTCCGACCTCCTTTTGGTTTTTACATCATATCTAGTGTTCTCGGACTCCAAATCAAGCAATGTTAGTCCTATTGGAAAGTTGACATCCTTGCTCAAAACCTATATATAAATATGAGAATAAAACTCTATAGTTTTGCTTACGAGATTGAAAATGATTTAAACAAATTCAATTCACCTTTTACCCATCTCCACACATATTTTCTAGGTTATATAAATCATAACTTCATCACCTCTATTATTTATAATATAATTCAATATAATTTATGAAGAAAAATCATAGTCTTTCTCTCAATTTCTGTATAATTTTAAGTTATTCTAAACCTATACTAACTCATTTCATCTTTCCATTACAACTTTTAAGAATTCCCAAATTCAACTCAAGAACCACTAGTCACTACAGTTAATTTTCTCAGTAACAATGATAAAGTTAAGAGTATTTGCTTATAAAGGTTATAAAACTTATCCAATGTCATTTAAGGCCTTCATAATTAACCAAGAGATCAAATCTCTCAACCTTCTTTTTTGCTTTCTTTGTTGTCACATTTCCCCAAGAGAATTTCAATTTTTCTCTTAGTTTCTCCTCTATTCCTTGTTGTCTTATGGTTCTCTTGATGTTTAGTCTAGACCCTAAGAAATCTCCTTTCAATTTTGGTGATTTTTCTCTCAATTTCCCATAGAAAAGATGAAGGACGAGGGTTGTTGTTGTGAATCCCCTTCTAGTTTTTGGTCTTCCATTTTTACCTGTTGGCACACCCTACACTTGTCCATACACCACTTCTCTCTTCATATTTGGCCATCAATACAACTCTTTCAAATTTGAGCACATTTTTTAGAACTACTTGAGTGGGTTGCGAGTCTCGACTCATAATCTTCTTATAATACTTCCTTTTGAAATGTTATATCATCTAGGAAGTACATATGCCTTCTACAAACTATCATTCCATCCTCTAGTATTTGAAATATATTCTTAATTTCTAACTTCACTTTGTTTTTTTTATCTTACTAACTTCAACATATACTTTTTTAGAAAGAACCTTATCCTTGAGCATTGACCATACTCTTAAATGAGCTAACAAAGACTACCCCTATCCAATTTTTATCTTAGAATCAATTTTACTCGTCTCTAACATTTGTCTCTTATCTTGCATTACTAATGTACATGAAGATGATAAAGGCAATAGGAATTTTAACCACTTCAAACAAAAAGTCAACCTAAAACATATTATCCAAGTGAGCCCCTTTTGAGCTTGTTTTTCTTTTATTTGCTTTATCCATGTGTAAGCCTTAACATTTTATATGTTTTCCTTTTCCCCGGACAAGAATTAGTAGAGCATATACTTGTTGATATCTTATGGGATTATGGTTGGAAATTATGTGAAAAGAGAAAAAACAAAAGTGATGCTTAATGAAAAGATAGGTTAAGTTGCCAAAGGTAAAAAAATAAAAATGTTCCTTTATGCTCTTAAAATTTTATGTGGATGGAGCTTGAAAACGAAAGAAGTTAAGCATTGGTGATGAAAGATCAAAATTTGTATGCTTTGATGTGATATCTTGTTTCAAAAGATTTTTTTTTTAGAATGATCTATTTCCTTTGGTTTTAGCCTTTTCTTTTACTTTTTTTACCTCACCTTAACCTTAACCCCATTACAACCAAAAAGTAAGACCTTTTGATTTATATATTGCTTGTAATGTATTAGTAATGGACATGAGATTGAAGACAAAGTTTATAATAGAATATATTCATAGATTGAATTTAAGACATTTAAACACATAAGCCCTGAACATGTAAGTGTTGGAGTGTATATAAATGAGAGAACCTATCACTTTGGCATGACATAGATTTCATTTAAATCCTAACAATCAATTGAGTTTTGAAGTTTGCATGTAAATAAATTTATGAAATTACAGTTTTTATCCTTATTGATTGGATTCTTGTTTATAATGCATATATTCTTGGACATTGATGGGATATTAAAAAATTATTCATAGTGATTTTATTTCATTTAAGTTCAATTTGATGCAAGCATATTACTTGATAGTTTCACCCATGTTTATCTAGGTTTTTGCCTATGATTTTATATAAAATTTCTTGATTTTTTTTGTTTTATGTTCTTAAGATATTTTTGGATGAAAGATTTAAAAAGAAGGAAATTGACAGATCTGATCATCTATCGATGTTTTATGTAGAGCTTAAGCTATAGAGGTTGAAATGAAATGATTCCAATGACATTAGAAAGCTAACATTCATACCTTTCTTGAAATATATGAAAAGAAAAATAAATAAAGAGCATGAAAATCACAACCTTCAAAGTCAAATCTTGTATTCTGTCAATGTTGACCTTTAGCCATTCTGACTTGAATATCTTGAACTACAGAAACCCATTTGATGCAAACTTAATTTTTTTGGATTCCTACCTCAAAAATTCTTCTAGCAGACAGGTTTTGTGAAGAAGCAAGTCCAAATTACATCTCAAAACATCTAAACTAACATATAAGTCTTTATTTTGACAATTTAGCCTTTCTAAGTCGAAGATTGAAGATTTCATGCAAGGCTCTTTTTCTTTTTTAGGAAAATAGTTATTAAAGTATTTAAATGTAGCATTATCTACTTAAGGGATGACCATTTTGTAAAGTAAGGATTAGGGTTTTTTATGTTATAAAAAGAAAGAAAAAGGAAAGAATGGGAGAGAGGGAGGCAGCTAGAATAGAGACACGCTAATAATCTCTCCAAAATTATAAATTTCCATCTTTTGTAATAGTTTTTCCACAGATATGCAAGACTAAACTATTTTTCTTGGTTGCAAGGACACAAACTTTCAGATTTCAAGAACTGTGAGATTTATTCTTCTATTTATTCTCAGTTTATATGATGAATAAATATATTTATTTTTCTATGCATATTTTTTATGATTGTTTATCTTAATTGCTAGAGCAGTCTCTAAGTTGTTATTATGAAAAAATTATTGCTAAATTTGCTATCAAAATCGGAGTTGTGATATATAAACTTGTGAAGCAACTAGCTTAATAATTGTAGCGGATCTACGTTATTAATCTTGGGAGAATATTCAATCAAACCAACATGAATTGCGGAAAATTATGTTGTATAGGTTAATCAATTTATCTAGTTCTTAAGGTTGTCATTGAACTAAATAATTAGTGTGGACATTGTGATTGTTTGTTGGTTAGGATTAGGTATACCAAGGTTTGTTTTCTTAATAAATTTAAGTTTTATTTAATTTTTCCTTATTGTTTAATTATGCCCTAGTCTAAATAATCACCAACCAAACCCTCCAATTGCATAAAAATATAATTAAACATTCCTTGTGGGATTAATCACTTGTTTGCTCTATACTATCTTGTGTGTATTTTAAGCCATGGTAATTAATTTGTGCGACTACAGCATCGCAACACCTATTATAAAAATTTAGTGATGGTCAATCAAACCATGTAGGTCATATTATAATTATTGAATGAATTATATAATGAACTTTGTTAAAATAGGCATGGTAATTCATGAAAGTACATACATAAAGGGAGATCTCATAGAATTTTGCAACAACAAGCATTCATATAAAAGGTGTTTAAATAAGTAATTATTGTTTTCAAGCAATTTTACAAGGAAGATAACTAGTTAACAAGGGGAAATATCTTCACGTTCACATATGAATATGGGAATTAGGAAGCCAACCCTTTTGTGAAGCTAAGATTGTTGGGTTCTTTATTAATCAAAATATTTTTTCAGTAACTATGTTACCACACAACTCATTAACAATTAATAAGACATGAAAAATCGTTTACCAATGATTTTGGAGTTGAGAGCAAATATGAATTGATAGAGCAAATGCATTCTATGCCCAAATGTTTAAATCAAAACATTTTAAATAAAGGAATAATAGTTACATTGAAAAAATAATCACTGAGATATTAAGTCAAACTACTTATGACTTTCAAAATACTTGAAAGATCATGACATGTTGCTAGACATTGCACTTGATCTTCAAATATAAATTAATTAATTTGATGAATTGATAATAAGTTCAATTATTTAGTTTATTTGATCTTGTTTTATTTATGATTATGATTTATATTTTGCAAATATATCAAAAACTCAATGGATCACACATTAAAAATCATTAATAAGAAATTAGACTACGATAATTACTTAAGTATGACTTGATTGCAAATAAGTTTTAGAAATTGAGAACTATAATGAATTTATATAGGGAACTATAATTTAAGAACTAAAAAAAATCAAGTAGTAACTTAATTGCATAAATTTCTAATAACATTCATGAAATAAAATAAGCAATATTTTTCAGGAGATAAAGTGATATTTTGCCATTAATAGATATATTAAGTTTTTTTTCTATAAATAGATTGTTATTCCTCATTAAAAAAACATTGTAGAACTGCAGGGGGGAAATAACACTCAAGACATAACAATCATCTCTCATAAAAAGGCTTGTGATATTTTTGATTTAATGATTCATGATAATTATTGCTAGAGGTCAAATATTTAAAAGATTTGTGGTTCATAACAACTTATCCTTGAAGAATCACTATAATAAAGGATTAAGATTAGGCTCTATATCATCTAAAAGATTCATAGGACTTGAAAAAACTTATAAATTATTATTTTTATTGTGTTAATATCTCTTGAGAAACCAAATATTGCTCCCGGTTTAAAAAGGATTTTGATATTTTGAAAATATTTATATAATAAACCAGTAGGTGTAAAGAAGATGTATAGGTGGAGGTGAAAAAACTATGAGTTAGAGGGTGCCAATGGTGACCTTTTACTAAAATGATGGTAAGATACTTGTATAGAATACTTCTAGGTACCACCAATAATTTATTTATTTTGAAAATAGCTTTACAGCATATCAATTTTCTATTTCATGATTATGAAAACAGGTTTCAATTCAAAAATAAAAAAATTATAAATCAATCATCCTTAAACACCCATATATATATTAAAAAAAAACAATATTACAAAATCATACACTTTTTTATAATAAAAAAATAGATATTTTATTCTCATTTAATATTAATAAAAAAAATTATTTATAAAAAATTATATATTAGGTTACATCATAAAACCTTTGAAACTCATAGTTAGATAATTCCTTAATATTATTTTAATAAATTAATTATAAGAGAATTTCATTCAAAATTAAAAAAAAAAATTCAAAAGGATCTAACATCATGCATGGGTCAAGCCAACACTAATAGATTTTTTAATTCCCAACTGGAAAAAAAAAATCATTCACATTTTATTTTAGATAGCGGACACTGTATCATTTATATCTAAGAAAAAATTTTAACTTGTTTTTAAAAAAAAATCTAGAACCTCAATATACATATTTTCAACCTAAACTCTAAAAACCTAAAATCTAAATCCCCAAATCACTCTAAAAACCTAAAATCTAAATCCCCAAATCACTCTAAAATCCTGATCCGAACGACTACTTTACAGATCCGTTCGCCTTTTTATGGCATCTCAACCGGTATAACTGAAAAATAATGTAGTTCCTATTGTTTGGGTTCGATTCGTCAAGAGGAGAACCAAGGAACAAAGGCAGCATAGCAAGTTTCATATAGCAACAAAATTCAATTCAATGGTAGTTGAAAACTGTCGCTACAGCTAGATAAAAACATGCTTGGCGCATGGAAGATACCCCATAAACAATCTGTAGCACCATAACAGATTCATTTCAGAGTTTCAAACTCCACTGGTCCTTCCTTACTACTAGCTAAACTCGCACAGATCCATGACTTTTCAGACATAAAATGAAAGAGCTAACAAAAGTTCTGGACTAGAAATTTTACACCTGAGCACACATGATAAGGCAAATAGGTCTCTACACTTGTGTCCTCCATAAAACAGACCATCTATTGTCATACCACAGCTTCCTCATAATTCTCATTCTGCCATGGCATCCACCGGAATCCCAGCAGCTTGCTTAGGCTTTGTTTTGTTCTTACCTATGAATTGAGAAACAAAATAACACAGGGGTCACAGAACCACACAACATCAAAGTATGTAAATAATAAATGACCACAAAGGGCAAGATCAATGATGTACAGAACTCGGCATCAGCAATATGTAAACTTCGATTGTCAAACAGAGACTTACCCTTGCGCTTCAGTTGCTTAAGCTTCAGGCCCTTTTTAAATTTTGCTGGCGTCCTCTTGACATCTTTGGACGTGCCCTCACCTGAGAAATTAACTTGCATCAGCTTTATTATATAATCCTAAGTAGAAAGCAATTCAAGCTGGAAGTCAGTAACACCTGCAAAAGCTTCAATGTAGTTTCCATTAAATTAACATGCCATGGTTCAAGTATTTCTAAAAAAAAAAAAATAACTACAACACTTGTCAAGGGTTTTTTTAACTACTATGCTCTGCAGGCCAAAAAGAAACTTGACTTCATCCAGAATGGTAAATGTGGAGAAGCATTCACTTCATAAAACAATGCAGCTGCTGAGAATCCCCAGTCCAAGATTTTCTCGTATTTATATTAAGCCAAATTTAGTCCACAATAATAGGAATTCTTAGAATATCTAGCTTAGTTTTCTTCGTATTTTTTTTGTGAAAGGTATATCTAAATTGCTTTTACTGGTAGCCAACATTTGATATCAAATTTTCGTATGTTTCTAATGATCTCAACACCCCAATAAGAAATTACAAGCTATGACCAGAAAACTATTAAATAGTTTCTAGAGCTTAAATAGTTTCAACACCCCAATAAGACATTACAAGCCCTTATTTGTGTGGTTTTATCATTACGAATTAAAATAAATGGCCTTGCTAAAAGAAGCAACTCTTAAGAGATTCAATTTCAAAAGCTTCCATCTGATAAGCATAATTTTATTATTATTTTATCGTCTTCCATCCATTCTATTTTTTCTGGCTTTTGACAAATACACATACACTGATCGCTGAAGCACAGACACTACTTTACTCAAATTTACACACGACAACAAAGCAATTGTGCAGTAAAAATTCCCACTAGAACGTAAACCCACTAAAACCCTCTAAATTTGTTTTTCACCCAACACCCCCAGTAAACAAATAAATAACTCGGAAGCAATATCATAGCCCCATAGGTTCGTTTCTTGAGCCAGTTGTGGCTTTAAGACTGTAGACAAGAACGGAAAGGAAGCATGTAAAATCATTAAATACCGAAAAGAAATGCAATGTTTTGATTATGCGGGCAGAAGAAACAATCAGCTTCTTGAAAAAAGTATAAGTTGCTTTGCTTTGAAAAATGTATAATCATCAAATATCAGCTGATCGCTTTTCTTGGTCGATACTTAGAGTAATCAAAATGTCAAAAAAACATTACCACTAATTCCAGTTCCTTCAACTTGAAGGAGTAATTAACCATAAAAAATATCACACAATAAATAAATAAAACTAAAAGCCCTCGAAAAAGAAGAAAAACCTTGAGCAAAAGCCATTTCGACGTCTTGCATAGTGACCAAACCCTTCTCTACAGCCTCCTTCTGCTCCTGCAAACAATCACAAGAAAAAAAAATCAAAACTTTACAGAGAGAGTTGTTAAGAGTAATTGAAGAAAACGGAAAGAGAGGAAAACATACTCGCCGCGATTGTTTCAAGAGCTTCCGCTTGCGCTTTCCAGAGACAGAGTGGGGCTGAGTTCTGATCTTGAGCTTTTTAGTTAACGGGTCTCCATGTATTGCTCTTTTGTGCTCAGCTATCTGTGCTCTTCTTATCTTCTGCAATACGTTGAACTTTGCCATCTGATCCCTCTTTCCCTCTTGCCCTAACTCAACCCTAAAATAACACACAAACACTCCAATATTTTCTTCTTATTTATTTATTTATTTATTTATTAATGGGCTTCTGACCCACGGTATTCCTCCGCTTGATTATTTTTTTGTTAATTCGATTTCTTTGTCCTTAATATGCTTTTAATTTTATGAGTTGATTTGCGCTAGGTTTTTTTTTATATAAAAAATTAATTGATTTTTTTATGTGCTGTAATTAGTTATTTTAATATTTAATTAATGAAATTATAATAGATCAAATCTGTTATAAATGAGTTTTTTTTCTTAAAAGAAACAGTGTAATCGAAACATAGGGGAAATAATTCGTATATTTTTTAATTGTAGATAACTTGAGTAAATTTGTCTATCCATTTTGTTTGTAAGTTTCTTTTTTTCCCCAGTAATATCAGATCTGAAATATTAAATAATTTTTTTTTATATAAAAATAATCTAAAATACAAGAATCAAATTTTTCTAAGAAATAAGCTTAAACAAGAGGACAAAATTATAATTAAAAGGAAAAATCTTTTTTTTCTTTTAGAAGATTTATTCCTCATATTATTATATTAAAAGTATTTAAGAACACTTATATTATTTTTTGCTCTTTAAAAACTCCTAGGTCTTTTTTTTTCTGTCTATATATATTTTTTCAGGTGCTAATATTAAATAAATATTAAAATATATAATTAGCCTCACATATGTATAAGAATACAAAAACTAAATAAATGAAAAAATAAAAATAAATATAGATAGATTTAAAAAAAATGACTTGAAAGATAAATAAAAAGAATATAAAAAACAACAAAGAGAAAAAATAATAAATATCAATTTTAAAATGATCATCAACACAAATTACAATGTAAATATTAAAAACAAAACCTTAACAACAGTGAAAATAATAAAAATTGGTGAGACCATAATTATTGTTAGAAAAAATATTCCATAATTTTTTATTTTATAAGAATTATTACTCATATTATTATATTAAAATTATTTTAGAGCAATGACAGTAATTTTTTCTCCCAAAAAACCTAGGTTATCTAAAAAGAATATAAAAAACAACAAAGAGAAAAAATAATAAATATCAATTTTAAAATGATCATCAACACAAATTACAATGTAAATATTAAAAACAAAACCTTAACAACAGTGAAAATAATAAAAATTGGTGAGACCATAATTATTGTTAGAAAAAATATTTCATAATTTTTTATTTTATAAGAATTATTACTCATATGATTATATTAAAATTATTTTAGAGCAATGACAGTAGTTTTTTCTCACAAAAAAACCTAGGATATATATATATATATATATATATATATATATGTATATATATTAAAGCGCTAGTATTAAAAAAATATCAAAAAATATCATTAGTGTGACATATTTAAAAGAAAACAAAACTAACAAATAACCATTATGATTATTTTGAATGTCTTATCTATAATAATTAGAAAATCGAAGACTTAACAATATTAACAAAAAAGAAATTAAAAAAATAAATAAATTACAAAATAAAAATAAATATTATCAGATTTTAAGAAATTATTTGACCTCAAGAAAAAAAAAGAAATTATAATAATTATTAATTCTCAAATGATCATCAATACATATTAAACTTTGAACATTAAATAAAAAAACTTCATAACATTGGAAATAAAGAAAAATTTGAAACAATCCTAAGAGCATATAAGCATGGACAAAAATAGGAACAATGTAAGAAATATGTATAAAAAAATAAAGGAACTAAAAGAAAATCCAAGATTAAAAGTATAAGGGATAAAATGAAAAACAAAACATAAGTCATAAATTTAATTTGAAGGAAAAAATTGAAATAAATCCAAACATTGATACCGATGAAATTAAATAATTTAAAACAAAACCGGAAATTAAAATAATTATGACCAAAATGAAACTTAAATCTATAATTAATTTGCATGGAAGGATACAATTGAAAAAAATCAAGTTTGATACCAAAAATATTAAGGATTTATAATAAATTTGCTTGAAAGGATAACATTAGAATAAATCAAAACCTTGATACCACAAATATTAAGGATTCAAGACCAATCCGAAAATTTAAAGAATGAGGACCTAAGTGAAACTACAATATATAATCAATTTCAATTGAAAGACAAAATTGAAACAAATCAAAACCTATATAATAGCACTAAGGACCAAAAAACCAAATCAAAAGTTCAAGGACTGAAATGAAATATGAAAAAAATCAGTTGCGCTGTCGTCAGCTTGCACAGGCAGGAAAGAGAAAAGGGGTTGAAAATTTAAAACGACCATTGACACGTCTTCGCCCACCGTATATCCACACGCGCCACACCAGGGGGAAGATAGCATGTATGAAAAATCATTCTAGACGCTGGTTGGGGATTTTTTGACATTGGAATAGGCCGCACGCGCCGCCCAAAACACGCGTTAGCACAGAAACGAACGACGCGTCCGGCGACGCACCAATAGCAATCGGCAGATAAAACAATAAAAAATTGGTAAATTACCGAATCGCCCCTCCCTCCCAGGCCTGAATTTTGTCCGTTTCGAGGGATAAAAAGGTAATTGCACTGTGTAAAGAAATATTAAAAAAATAATGAACCGGCCAAACAAACCGGACCGGACAGGACCGAAAATATAAAATTACCGTGGAACCCCTCAACCCAGGTGTATGTTTTTGTCTTTTTTTAGGGACAATTGCGTTATTACACTGTGCAAAAAAGAAAAAACAAAGCAAACTGAACAGAACCCACCCAAAAATTGAGAACTACTATTGAAGTCCATAGTGCTTTATCTCTTGGTGCACAGTAACGACTCGCGAGCTGTTTTAGCTTTTAAGATAATCAACTTTATTGTTCAGCTATATATTTAATAATTTTGATTTAAATAAAAAACAAATTCATTAATACTTACGAATTAATTCCATTGTTAATAATTTAATTTACAAATCTCATATAATAAATCCTATACATAATATTTAAGACTTTTGTATAGTTTTCTTTATAATATAATTAAGATTTCAGATAATATTCTTCAAAGTTTCATTCATTTTTCAAAATAAAAAACAAGAAAAACTATATTTAAAATAAAGTTAGTTGTATTTCATCATAAAAATTTAAAAATTAAATATATGGTATATATTAATCCAAACTTATTTTTAAATTTATATTTGAGTTATTATATTTAGTTATTATATTTTAAATTTATATTTAGTTATTATATTTTTAAAAGTTCATAAGAAATATCCAAGACATTGGATCTCATGTATTAATATTATTATTTTAATACTATAAATTAAAATATACAAAAAAATAAATGAAAATCGGATTTCATTCTATCTCTTTTCATAAAATATAATTTATTAGTATAGTTTTTTTCTATTTTATTTTTTTAATTCTCATGTTTCAATAAGTTTACGAGGAATTAGGTTTCATAATTTTTTTAAGGTTATTTCAGTCTTATACCTAAATTACAAGTTTAATAGGTTAACTCATTTAACTCAACTCTCTTTTTTTCTGTACAAAAAAATCAAGTTGAAGTTTTGGACAAAATCAGGAGCTCAATCGTACTTCATTGTACCCAAGACTAAATAGACAATGTAGATTCAAGGTAAAATTAAATGAGTATTGGATAAATCTACATAAAAATTAAAATCAAATATATAATTAGATTTTTATTAGGTCAATTTGATTTGATCATACAACAAATGAAAGGTTTAATTATGTTTAAGAATTAATCTGGTTCAAATTAAAAGTTTTAATTAGGTATAAGGACTTATATAAATCTTTTAATTGGTCAAATTAATTTTATTTTGTACTTAATTAGCAAAACAATTAAGTTTATAAGCTTAATTTGGTCTTAACTATAAATATTCAAATTATAGAGGACCAAAATTAATTTTTACAAGTCAATTGTGTGAAATTAAAGATGAAATTGCAAGAAAATCAAAGTTTTGGGAGTTGGAGTCAATTAAGGGTCAAATTGAAAAAATTTGCAACTATGAACCTTATTTTTAAAAAAAAAAGCCCTAAAATTCAAGAAATTAAAAGGTGTAATCGAAGAAAAGCAAAGCTTTGAAACAGATTAAGGGCCAAATAGAAGAAATTCACAATAAATAACTTTTTTTTTTAAAAAGGCACTAAACTTTGAGGACTCCGTGAAATTAAAGCAAATTGAAAGTTAAATGATTAATTGAGAATTAATTTGAATAAATCCAAAATTAAGGATCAAAATGAAAAGCAACTGAAATTAAGTGTTGATATTTGAGTTTGGCTAGGATAAAATAGTAGAAAATTCAAAGTTTGAAGTTAATTTGCGATGTCATTATAAAAAATCAAGATACAAAAGATTAAATTAAATTTTAGTCAAATTCCAATTTAAAACCCTAAGTATGTCAAAATACATCATTTTATTTAAATAAAATGGTGAGTTCTAACCATCATTATTTGTTTTGGTATAAAGTAATGATGTATTGACCAACCAAAAAATAAAAGGGAGGCTTAATGACTTATCATCTAACTATTTTTCATCATCTTCAACATGTTATACTAAAAAATCTTGCACAAATAACTACTTTTTAAATGCATATGACTCACCTCTCCATCAAATAGGATAAATAAGACATCACACTCACGACCCAACATAGTATCACAGCCCAACATGATTTCCACAAAGGAGTTGCCTCTTTAGCGATCACAACCCTCCCTCAAAGGCTAGTTGACCAACCTTTGCAACTCAATTTCGCAACTTATGGTAATTACTTTTGGCCAACGATTAGGATCCTTCCAATTTCATTCAAGGTCTAATATTCACTGTAAATAAAGACCATATATCCCCTTTTCATATCAAATATATAATGGATGAATTTCATGATGAAAGATGAGAGAAATTGAGTTGGAAACTAAGTCATGAAACCAGCCTTTTCATAACATTTTTTTAGTTGCTCAACCAACCACCTTTCTTCTCCTCCAATAAACATCATGAGCCACCACTAGCACTGAAAAAACCATTAAACACAAGTCAACAATCCCCGCAAAGCTAAGGTTGAATGTTGTGGAAAAAGGAGAAGAAATGCGAATGAAAAGTGAGCAAAAAAACCATCATTTACACACTATTTCTTTTAGTTGTCTAGCTAACCACCTTTCCCTTCCTCCAAAGACCATTGTGGCCACCACTAGCTTCGATAACGCCATGATCTGACAACTACCATTATGGACCACCACTTGCTTAGGCTTGCACCATTTTTTAGGTTCTTAAGTAGTGTTTATCAAACATGCCCTAAGCCTTTTCTTTTAATTTTATTTTGTTCTTATTTTAGGGTATAGCTAAACAAGCCCTTTAAGTTTTCAAAAAATACTAAAACAATTTTAGGGACCATCTCAAGAATATTTGGGGCCCTTTACATGAGTTTTTGACACAATTACCTAATATAATGTTGTGTACTTATACTATAACATACAAAAAAACATCTTAAAAACACTTGATTTTACTTTGAGATTTAAAAAAAAAAATTAAAAACAATTCCCTTATTTCATAAAACACAAAAAATGTTTTTTTTCTCAAGAATTTCACATAATATTGGGTTGTATGCTTGCACTATAAGATGCAGATCTGGTATTAAAAATACCTGATATTTCTCTAAGATTCTCTAATAAACATAATATTCGGTGGTGACTCTTAAACTTTATAATCATAACTTTATGATTAAAACCAAAATCCCTTTGATACCACAACAAATATATCTTTATTCAAGAGTTCTTGCTTCTTGAATCTAGTTGTTTGAACATATCGTCAATGAATTTGATGTGCAAAGTCAAGTAAATTAGGTTTGATAGGAGTGTGCCCCAAAGATAACTTGTGTCTAGGTACCAACATTATTGGATTCGAACCCCCACCCAACGTATAGCAATTCGAGAAAGAGAATTGATGTCACGAAGTTAGTTAAACCTTGATAAGTCTTTTTCAATCCTTTAGAGAACCAGGAAAACGAGAATTCTCACCCTCACAAACACATAAAGTTACAATCATAATTTGAATATCATTAAACAAAAATATAATCTAAAACTTAGGTTACATATATATTTTTAAACTAAGTAAAACCCTAAAATATCCAAAATATATGAACTTGTATAAAGTCCAGTTATAATTAGACCGAAATCTTTATGTATTTAAGTTTAATTGATGTTTATTAACTCTAAAACACAAAATACAAATTTAAAACAAAAACTTTAAGTTGCTGCCATATATAAATAAGATTAAAAAAGATTTATTTATTTTGAATGTTATTAACTTTTAGATTTCCTTCCTAGACTAGGAGAATCAGTAAATAACCCTTTAGTTTAGAAAACAAATCTGGTACTCATTATTATTTTTTTAATGCTAAATTTTCTCTCTCTTTAGGAAGTAATCTGAAAGAATTTCCTTGCTTGTTTAGTAGAATAGTATGTTGACTTGGACTAAATGTAATATTAAAAAAACAAGCCCAAATCAAGGATGAGATGGGGCCTAACACATTAGTCCTCTTTAGAACTTGAAAGGGATCCTTCTTGAACTTGGATGAGATGGATTAGAGTATGCCCTTTTAAGTTCCATAATCTTTCTTTGTTATTGGTAAATGAATCAATTCCGTGAGAGTTAAAGGGTTAAATCTATACATAATCTCAAATGGTGAGAAATCAGTAGTAAAATGCACATTACGATTATATGCAAATTTTATGAATGGTAAACAGTTTTCCAATTCTTCAAGTTCTTTTGAATGACAACAATAAAAAGTTATGTTAAGGTCTTATTAACTACTTCAGTTTTTCTATTTGTTTAGGAATGACATGAAGTTGAAAAAAACAACTTAGTACCCAATTTTCTTCATAACACATTCTAAAAGTAACTAAGAAACTTAACATCTTTATGAGAAAAAATGCTTGTAGGAACCTAATGAATCTATATTATCTCTCTAAAGAATAAATCAACAATATTAGTTGCATTACCGATTTTATTACAAGGTATGAACTATGACATCTTCAAACACCTATCTATAACAATGAAAATTGAGTACCTACCCCGTCTTGACCTAGGAAATCTAATACAAAGTCCATTAAAATGTCTACCCATGGCTCCTTAGGTACAAGTAAAGAGGGGTATACAAGTCATGTAGTTTAGTGTTAGACTTTACTTTTTTACATGTTATGTATTTATCACATATGTGTTGCACGTTTTTATTTTATTTTTAGGCAATAAAAATGCTCATGCAGCACAACTAAAGTCTTAGTAACACCAAAATGTCCTATCAACCCACCCCTATATTTTCACGTACAAACAATTCACCCATAGGGCTCAATGAAACACACAAACGATTTTCTTTAAACAAGTATCCATCAAGTTGTAATACTTTTCAAAGGTTGAAACCTTACATACATAAAAAAAAAAAACAATAGCAAAATCATCAAGCTTGTAATACTTTTCAAAGGTCGAAACCTTACATACATAAAAAAACAATAGCAAAATCATTATCATTCTTATACAATTATTTTTATGTGTTCAAATCCTAACAATCTAGCATCTAAAGTGGATAAAAGAACATGCCTGCATAAAGTGCATCAACCACAATGTTTTGTTTCTTTATACTTGATCACACACATAAAGGTTTTAATAAGTTCATCTCATTTGGCATATCTCCTACTCAACTTACCTTGCCCTATTATATGCTTTAAGAATTCATGATCTGAATGTATCATGAACTTCTTGGGCTAAAAGTAATGTTGTCATGTCTCTAAAGTTCTTAACAAAGCATATAGCTCTTTATCATATGTATGTGATGCAACCATATTACTCGATAGTTTCACCCATATTTAAGCAATATTTTGCCTATTTTTATATATAAAATGCATTGATATTAAGTTTTTATGTTTTAAAGACACTTTTGGATGAAAGATGCAAAATAGAGTAAATTGGAGATAATTGGCATATTTGACAGTTAGTCAATGTTTTGTGTAAAGAGTGAGCTCTAGAGATCGAAATGAAGTGATTCCAATGGCATTAAAAATATAACATCCATACCTTTATTTAAATCTAAGGAAAGAAAGTAAAATAAGGAATAGCATGAAAATCACAACATTCAAAGTCAAATATTGCATTTTACCAATTTTGACCTTTGGTCACTCCAACTTGAATAGCTTGAGCTAATTTTTTTTGGATTCATAACTCTAAGGCCTATCAATTATCAACCTTTCAGATAAATACGATGTCATATGATGTAGATATGATTTTTCAAATATGACAATTGAATTCTACCAGCAAATAGGTTTCGTGAAGAAACGTGTCCAAATTGCTTTTTGAAGCATCCAAATCGACATCCAACTCTTTATTTAGGTAATATAGTTCCTCAAAGTCAAATCTTGAAGATTCCATGCAAGGTTATTTCTCATTTTTAGGAAAATATTTATTGAAGTGTAAAACTGTGAACTTAAGGGAGGACTATTTTTCTTAAATAGGAACTAGGGTTTTCTAGGATATAAAAAAAAGAAGGTGTGGTTGACTAGTAGAAGATAAAAAACACCCCCTCACCTCCACAAACCCGAAACCATGTTTTCTTTGTTCTTTTTTATTAATTGTTCAACAAACATGCAAGATTTAACTCTTTATCTTGGTTGCAAGGACACAGAAACCTTCAGATTTCAAGAACTGTGAGATCTATTTTCTCTTTTTTTTAGTTTATATGACGAATATGTTTGTTTTCCTATACTTATTTTTTTATGATTGTTTATTTTAATTGCTAGAGTGGAATCTAAGTTATTATTGTAGACAATCTATTGCTAAGTTTGATACCAAAACTGGAGTTGTGGTATATGAACTTGTGAAGTAAATGAGTATAATAATTGTGGCGGATATATGTTATTAATTTTAGGAAGAACATTTAATCAAATCAAACATAAACTATGGACAATTATATTTTCTTGATAAATCAACTTATGTAGTTCTTAAGGTTGTCATTGAATTAAATTACTAGTGTGAACACTGTGGTTATTTAATAGTTAAGGTAAGTTATACGGCGAATCCGTTAACTAACCAATGTTAAGAAGAGATAAATATTCAAATTGATGTTTCATTCCCATGACCAATTTTGATTTTTGTAGGTAGATGTTTACTTACAACCAATGTTTGTTTTCTTGATAAATTTTGATTTTATTTAATTTTTGCTTGATAATTTTCTTTTTCATTTGATTTAACCTAGACAACTTCCAAACTGCCCCCCCCCCCCCCCCAATTTGCATATCTTATAGCATAAAAATCTAACTTGAACCTTCCTTGTGAGATCCACCCCTTGCTTGCTCAATACTATCTTATGTGTTGTGTTTTAAGCTAGGGTAATTTTTTTTTTGACCACGACATCACAACAATAGGGTAATTCAAGGTTGTCCCATTAAGTTTCTCACTAAAATACACAATGGGCCTCTTATCCTACTTTAACACAACTCTTATACCTATACTTGAGGCATCACATTCAACTTCTAATGTTTTTGTAAAGTTTGGCCAAGCTAAAACAAGCGTTGAACAAAGTTTATCTTTTAACAAATTAAAAGTCTTATCCTGTTCATCATTCCATTTAAATACAATAGATTTTTTCATAATTTCTATTAAAGGTTTTGAAATAGTACTAAAGTTTTTCATAAACCTTATATAAAAGCTAGCAACTCCATAAAAACTCTTTACCTTAGTTATAGATTTCGGTGTAGGCCAATCCCAGATAGCATTGACCTTCTCTATGTTGTTATGATCTAACATTATGTTACTTGCAAAAAAAAGGTTAACAGTAATACAATATACTCACGTCACTCATGTTTAATTGAACTATTATTAATGTCTTCATACACTCACACCTCTCATCTCACCTTCTTGCGAAAACTAAAATCAACCAACTTTACAGCATAATCCAAATAGGTATATGTGACTCAAGAAGAAATAAAAACACATAAACTAGTAAAATGAAACTATAATGATAGTCTCGAGAATAGTAAACAAATCTATTCGAAATATGGACAAAACTGAAGACTAAAAAAAGAGAAATGATGAAAGATGATGCAATGAAACCTAACTATGCTAGATATGTTGTAAATATGCTATAAGAAACAAAATTTCAAAACTGATGAAAAAACTAAAAAAAACATCCTTGTTTACAACAAGTTAAGTCTGAATCTAGAACCTAAGGCATATGATGTCCAATTGATATATAATTTATGATGAAATGCGATTTCAACCCAAATAGATAGAATATTTAATTTGATCAATTTATGATAAGGCTTGATATGCTGACGTAGAAACATTATAAATTAGACTTCATTAGACTTGAAATTAAAAACCTAAACGAATGATGTCCAATTGACCCTAAAATTGATATGAATTGAAAATCCCCACCCAACGAATAGCAATTCACGAACGAGAAGTATGGATTGATGTCACGAAGTTAGTTAAACCTCGATAAGTCTTTTTAATCATTAAGAGAACCAAGGAAACGAGAATTCTCACCGTCACACACACACATAAAGTTGCAATCATAATCTGAATATCATTAAACAAAAATATAATCTGAAACTTAGGTTACATACATATGTTTTTAACCTAACCTAAACCCTAGAATATCCAAAAATGTGAACATCTATAAAGCCCAGTTACAATCAGACTGAAATCTCTAAGTATCTAAGTTCAATTGATGTTTATTAACCTTAAAACACAAAATACAAATTTAAAATAAAAACTTTAGTTGCTTCCATATATAAATAAGATAAAAGAAGATTTATTTGGTCTTGAATGTTACTGACTTTTAGGTTTTCTTCATAGACTTATTTTTTTTAATGCTAAAAATCCTCCCTTTTTTAGGAAGTAATATGGAAGAATTTTCTTGCTTGTTTTGGAGAATAATATGCTAACTTGGACTTTATGTAATATTAGGAAAAATAAACCCAAATCAAGGCTGAGTTGAGGCCTAACACATCATCCCTTTTCAGAACTTGAATGAGACCTTTCTTGAACTTGATTTAGATGAATTAGAGGTTTCTCTTTAAGCTCTATGGTCTTTATTTGTTCCTCTAGATCCATCTTACTTTGTGAGCAATGAATTAACCCATTTAATGTATCTTTAAGTTTCTTTGCATTGGCTCATATAATATAATAGGCTCAGTTGGCACCACCAATTGATCGTTGACATGATTATGCTTGGTGTTGGGCTGGTCCTCATCAAAAATGATGTTATGCTTTTAGGCATCACCTAGATGTTGGTGTTATTATACCAACTCTCTAAGGAGACCAACTTAACATCATGAAGAGTTTGAGGCTATTGCCTTTGGGAGGTTGAGTCAATCTTTGTTTTTGAAGAATTGTATAATCACACTAAAATGATCCTTGATAAACCATGTCAAAAATGAGTTATGGGGTTATTACTTTAGGAAGATTAATTCAAGCATTCTTCCATCTTTTGTAGTAGTTTTTCCATAAATATACAAGACTAAACTATTTTTCTTTATTGCAAGGACACAAAAATCTTCAGATTTCAAGAAATATAAGGTTTATTCTTCCATTTATTTTTAGTTTTTATGATGGATAAATATGTTTGCTTTCCTATGCATATTTCATATGATTGTTTGTCTTAATTGCTTGAGCATGTGATATAACTACCACTAAGTTCAAGACTCGATTATAGAGGAAGAAAAAAAGTTGTTATATGATCTTTAGCGTCCAAGTTAGACTCTAATGTATATTATAACATTAGGCCTTAAATTCGTAGCTATATAGTTTTAGCTCCAAAAGCATCATTGACCAATAAAATAATTGATATAATTATATCATTTTGTATTAGATGTAGTGTTAAGGACGAATCTCTTAACAAATATAGGATTGTTTTGTTTTATTATTTATTAAGGGTGAAATAGTCTTTTATTTTACTTTTGTTTAGCCTATATATAGTCTCTTGGTATTTAGGTTTAATTTTTTTTTTTTCAGTATTCAATTTCATTATGCAATATCAATGAAACCCTAACTTCCTCCTTAATTATATTTGTATTTTTCTTTCTTTCTTTGGATTGTTTAACATGATATCAAATTCCAGTTTAATGGATAAAACTTAATCTCAAACACAACTTTCCCATATTCAACTCTTTTTTTCCGGAGTGATTATACAATTTTGGAAGGTTATTCGTTAAGTCTTCGCAATCTAGTGTTTCATTTTCCTTTTTTTTTGTGTTCTAGTTTTCTTTAAATCTTAATTATGAAATCAAAAAAGACGTTTTGTTTTAGTCTATGAGTTATGTGATGAGAGATTTTCGTAAGGGAGAAAAGATGTGGGGATATGTTAGATAAGCTTTTATGAAACCTATAGATATTAATAAGGTTTATGTTACTGTGATAGATATATGGGAAGCAAACAATATAAAAATTATTATTTGGATTAACAATTTAGTTAAGCATTTCATAGATATACAATTGGCAAAGTATAAGACAACAAAAAAGATTTGAGATTATTTGCAAAAGTTATTCACTCAATAAAATTTTACAAAGAAGTATCAGTTAGAGAATGATATTTAAGCTTTTCAATAGAAGAATACAAGTATTCAGGATTTTTATTTTGTTATGATAGATTTTTAGGATCAGTTAGCTCTTACAGAATCAATAAAATTAAAGGCATGTGGTGTCTATATTTCTCGTAGAGAGCATCAATGAATTGTATACTTTTTAACAATATTTCATCATAATTTTAAAGGACTTAGAAGTTCAATTTTGCATCATTATCTACTTTATTTAGTTTGACTAAATTATCAGTTAATTATTGGCTCAAGAAATACATCTTCAATTTTATTCTTAAAAGGAAATTCATTTTACTTTAAATCCTTCTATGTTGGCAGTATGTTTTAAGTCATTGTTTAATAATTATAGCAAGCCTTACATAAGGGTTGCCTTTCATGAGTATATTTTTTATAAGAATAAAGGTAATCAGAAGGTTTAGTGTCCTAAGTTGTGTCATCAAAATCAATCTTAATAACAATCTCAAGCTTGAAAGCCTAGCAACCAATCATAATCTAATGCTTATTGACCACCTTAAGGTTACAAACCACCATAGTCTAATACTACAGTAGTAGTTTCATCATATCCTTTTACCAATCCTGGTATTCTAGTTGAGCAATTTCATAAGTTTCTCTCCTTACAACCACAAGTTATGTATGCTTCTTTTTTTCAAATGTTAGCTACCTTATAGTTCTTCAAATATGTCACATTCTTAATGGGTTTTCGTTTATGGTTCTTCACATAATATGTCCTTAGATTCTTTATATTTTACTTGTGTCCCTATCATATTTCATTCATATCATGACTCATAATGATGTGAAAAAACTCACTTGAAAGGTGTTGGTTCTATTGTCACACCTTACTTGTCTATCCCTAATACTTATATTATTCCAAGTTCTACATTGAATCTTGCTTCTATTAGTTAGCTATGTGATTCTACTAATTATTTAGTCATCTTCTCCTATATTTTTAATTGTGTGTAGAATTTGTAGTCTCGGAAGCTTATTGGGACAAGTTATATGAAGAAGAGACTATATTTTGGATAAGTTAAAAATGTAAGTTAATACTAATACTAGTGTTGATTTTTCTTTTTTTAATTTGAGTCATTATTATTGTAGTTTGTATTTATAGAATTCTCATTCATGTCATGTTCTATCTTCTTGTTTTTGATTTTTGGCATCAATAGGAACTTTAGAAAATTTACAAACTTTTGATATTTTTTATTAAAGTGGATGTAAACTAGAGAAATTTTTTGCTTTACCTTTTAATCAAAATATTTTTATTTCTTCATCTTCATTTGACTTGATTCATTATGATGTATAAGAACCTTCTCTTGTTGCCATAATAGGAAGATCTCAATATTATATTTTTTTTTATTAATGATCATAATTATTATTATTGGGTTTATTTAATGAAACATTATTCTAATTTCTTTGAGATATATACAGTCTTTTGGGCTCTTATCAACACTCAATATTTTGTTGTTATCAAATGTTTTAGATGTGATTTGGATGGGGAATAAACCTCTAATAATAATAAATTTTATGAATTGTTTGCCTTGTTGCTACCCAAATTTTGACCTACTTATTTTTATGTTTCAGAAGAAAAAGAAAAAAATAGAAAAAAGACAAAAATCCAAAAATATCTTGTTACAAGGGCAAAATTGAATAAATTGAGAATTTAATGGTCGATTGAGGTTTAAATCGCGCAAATTAAAAATCAAGGACCAGAATAAAAAAAAAGCGTAAAGCTAAGGTTACTCTTGAAATTTTAACGGGGATGCAATTGCAAAAATTCATAAGTTTAAATCCAATTGGGGGTGCAATTAAGACAATTACAAAGTGAGGGACCAAATCGTACTTTCACCCTCTGAATTTTTTGAAATGTGCAAGCGTGCCTGCACTGTTCAGTCACCTGAACAGTGCAGGGCATGCCTCTGAAATTTCAGGCGGCGGCAACCCGTCGGTGCACGCTAGAGGCAGCCGAAGGGTTGCCTCCAGCCTATAAAAAGCATGTTCATGCATGCAAGAGAGGAGGAGAAATATACAGGGGGAAAACAGAGGAGAGATATAGAGAAAAAAAGACGAACAGAGGGAGACGAAACAAGAAGGAAGACAGAAAAAAACAGAGAAGGAGATTTTACAAAGAGAAGGAAATTCACGAGAAAAAACAGGGGAGAAGAACAGAGCAGAGGAGTTCGAAAATTTGGGGAGGACGAAGACACAACAAAAATTCACAGACCAAAAAAATCTACACACAGCTCCCCTTCTTCTCTCTCGTTCAGCTCATTCTCTCTCTCTCTAAAAATCTACAGCCATCGTTCTCTCTCTCTCCTTCTCGGTTCAACAACTCAGGCCACGAACTCCGGCTATCTCGCACCATCCCGTCGACACCGGCCTCTCCCCCAACACTCCAGAAACTCAGACAACCTCTTCCGGCAAGAACAACAGCCACGACAACGACGTGACCAGCGCACCTTTCGACGCCCATTCCGGCCACCACAGGCCACAATTTCCGATGCCACCACGACCAGAAGAACCACCTCGACGTCCTCTACACAAAGGTGTTAACAGGTACGCCATTCGTTACACTCGAAAATTCACCATTACTGTTCATCTTCTACATTTTTGCATGCGGGGAGTGAATTAATTCACTCCCCGCCAGGTCGGGTCAGGCTGGGTTTGGTACCCGGCCTGACTAATAAATGAGGCGGGCTTCCAGCCCGTCTGGGGTGGAAGCCCAGCCCGAAAGACGAACGGGCTTCCAGCCCGTCTGATGGAAGCCCAGCCCGAAAGACGAACGGGCTTCCAGCCCGTTTGATGGAAGCCCAGTCCAGGAGAACGGGCCGAAAGCCCAGGAATAAATCCTATGGACTGGAAGCCCACAACCCAACAGGTGGGCTGGAAGCCCAGCCCACCCAGTATGTGGGCTGGCAGCCCCACCCAGCCAGCAGGCGGGCTGGCAGCCCAGCCCAGCATCAGAGCTGGGCAACCAGCCCAAAAATAGACAAAAAAATAATAATAAAAAATATAAAAATATAAAAAAAATACAAAAATTTGCAAATAATATTTTTATAAAAAAAATGTGTTGTTTTCTTGCATACGGCCAATACACTAGCATATTTTAAAAATTCTTTCTTTAAAAAAAATATATTATCTTGGAGTTTTGAAGAAAATGTATTTTAGCATGGATTTCACAAAGTAAAATTATTTTCTCGCATTTTTGGATTTTACAACATATTTGTAAAATCCAAAGGGTATTGGCCAATATTCCAAAAATATTAAAATCTTATTTTTTTGATTTATTATTCATCATCGATGTTTGGATAAATAAATCCTAAGGGGTCAATATCCAAAATATTTGATGGGGATAATATGTTGTTATTCACTGTCGGTGTTTGGATGAATAAATCCTAAGGGGTCAACATCCAAAATATTCGGCGGGGATAATATGCTGTTATTCACTATCGGTATTTGGATAAATAAATCTTAAGGGGTTAATATCCAAAATATTCGGCGGGGATAATACACCATAATCATTTAACCAATATATTTCTGAAAAATCAATAACATAGCAATCATAAGACAAACAAAAACATCAAGCAGCTTACCTTAGGTAGGGCGTACTAGGGGTGCTAAAACCTTCCCTTTACGCAACTAGTCCCTTACCCTAGAATCTATGAAAGACCAGTTTTAGGTTCCTAGTAACCATAATACTAGGTGGCGACTCCCTTTTTCACGAAAATAAAGATTAGACCCCGACATGGAATATTCCCCCGGCAAGCGGGGAGAGTCGCCACGACGCCGCGCGCTCATTTTTTGGGGTGCGATAGAATGGCGACTCCACTAGGGACTTTGGACTAGGCTTGATAATTTTGTTTGTTTATGATATGTTATTGTTTTTCATATTGCTATGGATGGTTTATATTTTTTAGAAGCTTTAGCATACATCTTTAAATCCTGTCATCATAATATGCCTTGTCATGCATCACTTTTATTATTTTGAGAGCACACACTAAACTTTAAGTTAAGTGGGGGACTAGCAGCTTACCTATGACTTGAGTCAAGGTTGAAGTTTGTGTAAACCCCAACTCTTTGCTGAGTGTTTAGACTGGTAGTGATTGGTATACGTGCCATCCTGCTATCTGCTAAACCCCCATATCGCCTTTACGAGGGTGATCACTGGGACAGCAAGAGACCCTCTTTAGAGACCAAGTAGTAAACCTGCCCTATGTCTCACATACAAGAACTAGAACCTATCTTTAGGGTGTATGCTCCCTCCATTTTGTTTTGCATTAAGACAAACTCTTCTCGAAGCATCTTGACTTTTGAGTGACATAGTGGTCATAACTTAAGAAATTTTCATTGTAGGGTTTAAGCAAAAATCAAGTTTTTATTTATCATGCAATAGTTAAGATCACGTGTCACTCCTCGAAGAGCGAGTCGGTCAAAAAAAAAACATGCATACACATTTCAACATGCATTCCCAATTTGAAATATGGGTCCCTCAATCTATCATCCTCCAAAAGGTCAGGAATCGTTAACATTGGTAAGGGAAATTCACACCAATATAGAAATAGCATTCGTGTTTTTCGGCAAGCCAAAGATAGAGTTCTCTACTCTCCAGTGAAATCAAGTGGGCCATACGCTGAGATATCATCTACAAAGTGTTAATGCATTCATGAATGAAGATTGTGGAAATTCGGGTTTGCTTTGAAGGAGTGCGGATAGTCCTTATACAAGTCTATTTTTAGAAAGCGAGAATCAGTCAAAGAAGTTGTCAGCCCATTTAAGTATCAGTTGATTTCTCTCTTAATCATGTGGAGTTCTTGCGGCACTGTCAAATTTAGGAGTTTTATGCCGCCACGCACATTAAACCATGTTTATTTTGCGAGCAAAGATAAAATATCCTGAGTGTGAAAACTTAATATGGGATTGTTGAATCTATTTTGGTATCTGAGAGGTCAAAGCATGTGCCCTGCAAGATTATGTTGCTTGAAGAAGCGATTTTGCCGCAAAAGAGTCTGTTCGTCGTACGACAAAATTTTTTATGATTTGCGCACTTTGGTGTTTTGACAAGAATGCTTACAAGCTTGATTCACCTTTATGTCCAATGAGGAGCGCGGTGGAGCGCAAAAAAAAATGAGAGAGATGAATAGTTGCAAGAATATCAGGGATCAAGTGCGGAGGTTAATTAGCAAAAGGCAAGTCAAGTTTTATGGAGGATGTTGTCGTCGACAATTTCAACAATAAATCATCACGAGCATAAGCGAGATCAATGAGCAGCGACAATACAAGAATGATTGTTTGAAAGGCGGAGAAAAGTGTCGCATCGTCAATAATTTTCTTACAAAATCTCAGCGGCTATCACTCTGTTTTGGGGTTTAAATCATCATTTCATTGAAGCATGTGTATTCTTTGGCTTTTTATTGTTTTGAAATCAAGAGGTTGTTTGACATATTTTTATTTTTGACAAAATGTTTTGATCAAACTTCAAACATGCAAAATTTAAAGTTATCATTTCTAAAATATTTTTTTGAGCGCAGAATGACATGATGAGCGCTATCAAAGTGACCGAACAAATTTTTAGCCCATACACCGAGTTTTTGAACCACATCATATGAACTAAGATTTATCAGTATACATCGACATGTAATGGATTCAATATTTATGGACCCGCGAATCATAACTCTTGCACATCCAAATCATTACACTGGATGAGGTCAAAATTTATCAGTTTAAAACCAACTTTGCTTGAAATTACAAAAGTCATCATTAAAATATGTATCCCCAATTTGAGCATGACATGATATTTCCTTGAAAAACCCGACATGAGTCACACCCTCACACTGGGGGCAAACACATGGGGGGCAAATAAGAGATTTTTAGTTTGAGGATACAGTGACAACATTAAAATCATCAATTGGGGGAGGTTTAAGAACAAAAACCCAACATGGGAGAACAATCGAGTTGGGATAGGACATGACAAAAATCAAGAGTCGATGCTAAGGACAAGTTCATAAAAAATAAAAAAAAAGAGAAAATTTGAAAAAAAAAGGAAAAGAAAAAAAGAAAAAGAAGAAAATATTGAACTATACCATGTCTGTTGGTATCTTTGGTCAAACCTCAGGTGGGAAGAAATGTTATATTAAGATTATCGAGTCTCCAAGATAAGTTATCAATCAAATGAAGATCTTGCAAAATTATCTCGTTAGACTATATTGAATGCAACAAAAGATGAAATAATATTAGAAGACAAATGATGGTTTGAGTTTTAGTATTTCCTTTTTAAGTTTGAAATTGTCAATAAAAGGAATGACATGGTTGTGGAGATTCTTAGAGCATTGGTTGATTGATAAAAATCACGTTAAAATAATTAATGTATTTTGATGAGGTCTCTTCTACAAAAACAACAAGAGAAAAAGAGTTAACGACTAGATGATGGTGATCCTAGGCCTTTGAAACCCTTAAACACTTTTTTTAGCCTATGAATGTCCTTTTCTTTTATAGCCATGAACCATAGCCTCGTTATATGCTTTCAAAAGTCTTTCTTGATCAAGCAAGCAATTTTTATTGATAAATGATGCTCTCCAATATTGTTAGGGTTTTTCCATAAGGGCTATAAATTTACGAACTAAGTTACAAGTTGCTATTCATATTGATAAAGTAAGTGCTGAAAAAGGAGACAATTTTTCAACTGAATCTCGGGTCTTTACTTGACAGTCTAATTGTTTGAAACCCAAATTATCACTTCATCATGTACTGTCAAATGACATACCCCTAAAATCAGATATTTTAATTGAAACAAAAATAAACCCATAGAAAAAACGATTTCAATCTCACAATGAATCAGTTACTGTTTGCAAAATACAAGATAATTACAAGTTTGCATGCATTGAATATCGTGTATTGGGAATTTGACCAAATGAATTTGATTTTCAACAAATGACATCTCTTTTATTTTATTTCAAGGATTAGACTTTGGATGCACATGCTCTTTTGAAATTGGTGATTAAATGTCAGAACAAGAAAGATTTATAAACAGAGAAAACATTGGTCGGATTTACAAAATCCTTGACATTGACAATTCTTCATTATCATTGGGAAGCTTATGATTAGAGGCCAAAAATGTGGATCTTGCAAGCAGTTTCACATCATGCTTGGGGGCAAAGAAGCACAAGCAAATAATGATTTAGTGAAAATCATCAATGAGCACCAACAGATTTAACTCAGGGCAACATTGCTTAATAGAGAGTGACGGTTTGATAAGCTCCAACAGTGATTGAGAATAAGATTGCATTTGAAGGGCATCTTCAGATTTTGAAATATTGGCTTACCCACAAATATTGGCTTACCCACAAATTTGATTGTCTCTAAAAAAGATGTTGTCACATGGGTATATTTTGATAAATGTTGAAGAATGTGCGCGCCATAGAGTTTGAATGTGGGATAACATGTTTTGAAGTTCTCGATTCAAGCTCTGCTTCACTACATACATGTTAGTGATAAAAAGAAAGATGTCATCACACGAGTCGCATTATTGATAAATGTTGAAAAGTATTGTGCCACCAAGACTAATGGGGGATAATTGACTTTAACAGCACATCGACCCAAGGTTCAATTCATCGCAAAGAAAAATAATAACCTTGTTAATGACAACATTATAATTCTTCGCATGGACTAAGAAGAATTTATTCAGAAGAAATTGAGTCTATAAGGTAGAATTTCAGATTGCATGATCGCAGTTGCATTAATTCAAGGATGATGATGACATATGGTAGAAGAAATACAATTCAGCTGATTGGCGATCGAAGATGAGGTCAACATTAGCAAGCCTTGTAATGATTGCTAGCAAACACATGGAAACCAAAGAGCTGTTATTGAAAGAATCAAAGAAAAATGGATGACTTGTTACACCCCTTCATGATGAATCAAGCAACACCACACTAGGGGGGCAAGTTCAGAATTGAAAAAATGAAAGCAGAGATAATTGCAGATAACCCAGAGTAAACAAGGTGCTTAAGTTGGGTGGATAAATGACAACAGAGCTTTGGATATTAGGCAAAAGCATCCTATGACAACGAAGCATCAGAAAAAGAGGGACATATATTTCTCAGGTAAGTACATGCATCGTCATGCATTGCATCCCCTCATCACCATTATCTAGCCGGGTAGGTAACCCGTAACAATCAGACCTCTTCATTTTTCCATCCGGGTAGGTCACCCTTAATAATGAGACCCTCATCATCATTGTCTATCCGGGCAGGTCACCCGTCATAACGAGACCCGGGTAGGTCACCCGTCACCATTGAGACCTTACTAACCCGGGTAGGTCACCCGTCATAACGAGACCCGGGCAGGTCACCCGTCACCATTGAGACCGTACTAACCCGGGCAGGTCACCCGTCACCATTGAGACCGCACTAACCCGGGCAGGTCACCCGTCATAACGAGACCCGGGCAGGTCACCCGTCACCATTGAGACCGTACTAACCCGGGCAGGTCACCCGTCACCATTGAGACCGTACTAACCGGGCAGGTCACCCGTCATAACGAGACCCGGGCAGGTCACCCGTCACCATTGAGACCGTACTAACCCGGGCAGGTCACCCGTCACCATTGAAACCATACTAACCCGGGAAGGTCACCCGTCATAACGAGACCCGGGTAGATCACCCGTCACCATTGAGACTGTACTCTACTAACCCGGGCAGGTCACCCGTCATAATCAGACCCGGGTAAATCATCCATCACTATCGAGACTCTACTAACCCGGGCAGGTCACCCGTCACTATCAAGACCCTCCTAACTATTCTTTTATCTGGGTTGGTCACCCATCATAATGAGACCATCTCCACCATTCTATTTTTTTCTTTACAACGCTTACTATTTAAAGTCTTTTGCAAGACTTTAGTCGTAAGCATTGTAAAGAGGGGGCATCTGTTGCTACCCAAATTTTGACCTACTTATTTTTATGTTTCAGAAGAAAAAGAAAAAAATAGAAAAAAGACAAAAATCCAAAAATATCTTGTTACAGGGGCAAAATTGAATAAATTGAGAATTTAATGGTCGATTGAGGTTTAAATCGCGCAAATTAAAAATCAAGGACCAGAATAAAAAAAAAAAGCGTAAAGCTAAGGTTACTCTTGAAATTTTAACGGGGATGCAATTGCAAAAATTCATAAGTTTAAATCCAATTGGGGGTGCAATTAAGACAATTACAAAGTGAGGGACCAAATCGTACTTTCACCCTCTGAATTTTTTGAAATGTGCAAGCGTGCCTGCACTGTTCAGTCACCTGAACAGTGCAGGGCATGCCTCTGAAATTTCAGGCGGCGGCAACCCGTCGGTGCACGCTAGAGGCAGCCGAAGGGTTGCCTCCAGCCTATAAAAAGCATGTTCATGCATGCAAGAGAGGAGGAGAAATATACAGGGGGAAAACAGAGGAGAGATATAGAGAAAAAAAAGACGAACAGAGGGAGACGAAACAAGAAGGAAGACAGAAAAAAACAGAGAAGGAGATTTTACGAAGAGAAGGAAATTCACGAGAAAAAACAGGGGAGAAGAACAGAGCAGAGGAGTTCGAAAATTTGGGGAGGACGAAGACACAACAAAAATTCACAGACCAAAATCATCTACACACAGCTCCCTTTCTTCTCTCTCGTTCAGCTCATTCTCTCTCTCTAAAAATCTGCAGCCATCGTTCTCTCTCTCTCCTTCTCGGTTCAACAACTCAGGCCGGGTTTGGTACCCGGCCTGACTAATAAATGAGGCGGGCTTTCAGCCCGTCTGGGGTGGAAGCCCAGCCCGAAAGACAAACGGGCTTCCAGCCCGTCTGACGGAAGCCTAGTCCAGGAGAACGGGCCGAAAGCCCAGGAATAAATCCTATGGACTGGAAGCCCACAACCCAACAGGTGGGCTGGAAGCCCAGCCCACCCAGTATGGGGGCTGGCAGCCCAGCCCAGCCAGCAGGCGGGCTGGCAGCCCAGCCTAGCATCAGGGCTGGGCAACCAGCCCAAAAATAGACAAAAAATAATAATAAAAAATATAAAAATATAAAAAAATACAAAAATACAAAAATTTGCAAATAATATTTTTATAAAAAAAAATGTGTTGTTTTCTTGCATACGGGCAATACACTAGCATATTTTAAAAATTCTTTCTTTAAAAAAAATATATTATCTTGGAGTTTTGAAGAAAATGTATTTTAGCATGGATTTCACAAAGTAAAATTATTTTCTCGCATTTTTGGATTTTACAACATATTTGTAAAATCCAAAGGGTATTGGCCAATATTCCAAAAATATTAAAATCTTATTTTTTTGATTTATTATTCATCATCGATGTTTGGATAAATAAATCCTAAGGGGTCAATATCCAAAATATTTGATGAGGATAATATGTTGTTATTCACTGTCGGTGTTTGGATGAATAAATCCTAAGGGGTCAACATCCAAAATATTCGGCGGGGATAATATGCTGTTATTCACTATCGGTATTTGGATAAATAAATCTTAAGGGGTTAATATCCAAAATATTCGGCGGGGATAATACACCATAATCATTTAACCAATATATTTCTGAAAAATCAATAACATAGCAATCATAAGACAAACAAAAACATCAAGCAGCTTACCTTAGGTAGGGCGTACTAGGGGTGCTAAAATCTTCCCTTTACGCAACCAGTCCCTTACCCTAGAATCTCTGAAAGACCAGTTTTAGGTTCCTAGTAACCATAATACTAGGTGGCGACTCCCTTTTTCACGAAAATAAAGATTAGACCCCGACATGGAATATTCCCCCGGCAAGCGGGGAGAGTCGCCACGACGCCGCGCGCTCATTTTTTGGGGTGCGACATGCCTTAATGGAATTATTCACCAAACTTCATGTAACAATACTCTTAAGTAAAATGGCATGGTTAAAATTGCTCATTCTATCTTGTTGTCTACTTCTATTCCCATTGTGTTTTGTGGTGATTTTTTTTTATTATTATAGGTTTGATTAATACAATTCCAGCTTCTCATATTTCAGGTTTTTCTCTTTTAAAAAACTTATAGAGGTATGCCTCTAATTATTATTTTCGTAGAGTTTTTTGCTGTACTTGTTTTGTTCTTTGTCTTTATATAGAAAACAACAAGTTGTCTTCTCGATCTTCCATTCGTGTCTTTCGTTGTTATGGTGAAGGCAAAAAATGGTATTTATTGTTGTTTTGGCCCAATAACTTAAAAACTTTATGTGTAGTCATATTATCTTTCTCGGGCATATACCTTTATTTTTTATTCCATCCACTAGTCATAGCTTAACTAAATCTGATCTTATTCGTATATAAATGTTTTTCTGAGGGTTCTAATAATTTATCCTCTTAGGATCCTAGTACTTCAAATACCCCTTCTCATGCTCTTACCTCGTTACCCTTACATTTTGATCACTCTATAGGTACTGACACTTTACTCTTCGATACACTTGAAGCTCTATTTTCTTTGATGGTCCCTTAAGTTCCATATGAAATTATGGGTCCATATGAGCATTAATCCATAGATATTCATTCATAAGTCCACAAAGTTACCAGATTTTTCTTATTCTTATTATTCTTCATCTCTTACTTCTTTTTTAACTTTTATTCACTGTATCTCTTAGACTTCCTACAAGAGGTAATTATTGATTCTCTTTGATTGCAAACTATGTAAGGAACTTTTTGTTTTATATGAAATAGATACTTGGGATGGTTCATCTACCTCCTCGTAAAAATTTCATTGGTTGTCATTGGGTGTATAAGATCAAGACTAATTATGATGGATCTATTGAGCGATATGTAGTTAGGTTGATTGTAAAAGGATACTATCAGCAGTATAGTATGCATTATGATGATACATTTGCTTTTGTTGCAAAAGAAACACTATCTATACTCTTATTATAATGACTTTGATTTGTTAGTGGTATATCTATCAAATTAATATTAAAAATGTCTTATTGAATGGACATCTCCAGAGTAAGTTTATATGGCACGCTCTCTTGGTATTTCAGATGATTTTAGGTATGTTTTCAAGCTCAAAAAACCATTATATGGTCTCAAACAAGCACCTCATACTTGTTTTGAGGAGTTTTATATTGTGATATCTTTAATTGGATTTGTTTATATTAGTCACGATTCTAATTTCTTTGTTAAGTGCATTGATATTAGTCATATCATTTCATCTTTATATATTAATGACATGATTATTATTAGTGATGATATTGATAGTATTTTAGTTTTGAAAACAGAGTTGACTAAATAATTTGAAATGAAGGATTTAGGTTCTCTATGATATTTTTAGGTATTGAGGTTATCTACCACCCCGATGTTATGTTTTTTATCAGTCAAAATATGTTGTAGTTTTTCTTGAGCGGGCTAGACTTACTTATAACAAGACTATAGATACTCTAATTGATGTTAATGCAAATTCTTCTTCTTCTAATGATTTACTTTTGTCAGATCCTAATTTATATCATACTATTTTTGGAAACTTAGTATATCTTGTTATTACTTGTCTAGATATTGCTTATGTTATTCATGTTGTTAGCCAGTTTGTTATTTTTCCTACTATTATTCATTGGATAGTTCTTTTTTCTATTTTGTGATATCTTTGGGGTACTATCTTTTAGAGTTTTTTACTTCCATCCACCATTTTCTTGGAGTTATATGTGTACTTCGATGTTTATTATTGTAGTGATCCTAAAGATTACAAGTTTGTCACTTGTTTTTATATATGTTTTTTGGGTGATTCTTTTATTTCTTGAAAGAGTAAGAAACAATCTATTGATTATTAATCTTTAATCGAAGTAGAATATCATGATATGACATCTATTACTAAAGAGATTATTTGTCTAGATATTGCTTGTGTTATTCATGTTGTTAGTCAAATTGTTATTTTTCCTACTACTATTGTTTATTGGATAGTTGTTTTTTGTATCTTGTGATATCTTTAGGGTACTGTCTTTTAGAGTTTTTTACTTTCATCCACCACTTTCTTGGAGTTGTATGCGTACTTTGATATTTATTATTTGAGTGATCCCACAAATTGCAAGTTTGTTACTTGTTTTTATATGTTTTTTGGGTGATTCTTTTATTTCTTGAAAGAACAAGAAACAATCTATTGATTATTAATCTTTAAACGAAGTTGAATATCATGTTATGACATCTACTACTAAAGAGATTATTTGGTCATGTTGGTTACTTATTGATATTAAAGTTCTCTTTCTCATCTCACTCTTAAGTATTGTCATAACCAGAGTTCTATTTAGGTTGCTCACAACTTAGTTTTCATGAACAAATTAAGTACATTGTGATTGATTGTCATCTTACTTATCAACATCTCAAGCATGACACTATCACGTTTTTCTTTGTTTCTTCTTCTTTGCAAATTGCAGATTTCTTTACCACGTCTTATTCTATTTCCAATTTTAGTTTTCTGGTTGGTAAACTCTTGATGCTTATAGGTGTTACATTGTGAGTTTGAGGAGAGAGTTGTCTTTTCACTTTATTTTTATATATAATCTCTTTGTATTTAGATTAAAGTAATTCATTTTGAGTATTTAGTTACATTATGCAGTATCAATAAAACTTTAGCTTCCTCCTTCCTTATAGTTACATTATGCAGTATCAATAAAACTTTAGCTTCCTCTTTTCTTATTTTTATGTTTCTCTTTATTTCCTTGAATTGTTTAAAATGGTAGACTGTATTTATATTTACATTCTATTATCTCAAACATGTGTAGGAACACTATAATAAAGATGAAAATTTTAATGGAAAATGTCAAGGTTCTACTAAATAAATTTATTTGTAAAAAAATATCATATCTAGCTTTTAATCTGGTCAACTCGTCACCAAGTCAAATAATAATTTAACCAAATCAATTTTCTAGCCGATCTAATTACAAATATAACCCGAGTTAGATACAGAATCATCTAAATCAACCCCCCAAGTTATAACCATACATGAAAATACTCAATCGAGAATGTCAAGGATCTAAATGTAAATAAGCTATTCCGTTTCTAGATCAAAACTATCTAAAAAACCTCATGCATCCTGGTTTATGAGATACTTCACTTGGCATTTTGGATCTGTAAGCTAGTTAGCAGAGTTGTTAAAGAATAATATAAATCATATTCTGGGGTCTCATCCAACAACTTAAATTTTTAGAAATGATGGTTTTTTAACATGGTATCAGAGCCTTGTTGACTTAATGGTCACGAGTTCGAATCTCACCACCCTCATTCTATTTAATAAAAATCAAACATAAGGTAGTTTGGACATGTGTGCAAGTTTCAAGTCTAAAGGGTTTTCACTTAAGGGTGTGTTAAAGAATAATATAAATCATATTCTAGGGTCTCATCTAACAACTTAAACTTTTAGATAAAATGGTTCCTTAACAAGAGTGCTTTATGAGGTTTGCTTTAATTTCCAGATCTAAGGGATTCAAGATCAGAAAATGAAGCCGGTTATGATAACAAATAGTAAAAACCGAACTCACTCTCCCTATCTGATAACAGCTCCAAGAGAAGAAAGAGAGAACAAATAAAAGAATTTATCTTTTATTCATCATTTTCATAACTTAAAAAGTAAGAGTTATATTAAAGAGCTAAAATAATATTTTTAAATTGAAGAGTTATTCCTATATATTTGATCAGAAGAACCAAAAAATTATTTAATATATTTCTATGCAAAATAATAATTTTAATTATACTTGTTTCAGTTGTCTATTATTAATAAATAGTTATATCAATATTATATATATTAAAATAGAATTGAGTTTTCTAAATAATTTTTCTCCATTAAAATAGAAATATAAAAAATATTATACTTATACTATTTAAGAAATCATATTACTAATTTAGTTTTTCTAAATAGATTTTTGATATTTGAAGATATCTGAGTGAGTATATGGCTGTAGAGACAGCTGAGGCTCATAAAAGGCATGGATGATCAAAGAACACAAGTCAGCACTTGTATTGTCCTAACATGGGGTCAAATTCTGAAATCAGCATTTGAATTAATGAAGTGTGAATTCCCTATTTTTAACTATATATAATAATTATTAGTAAATGTGGCCTAGTTTGCTGACATATTAGGGCAGCTGTGTATGAAATCGTATGCGTGGATGTAGTCCAGCCGCCCATTACACGGAGGAAGAAGCAAGGTCATGCTGTGGTGAATTTACGTTTTAAAAGTATTTTTAAAAAAATTTGAAAAATTTTTATTTTTCATTTTAAATTAAAAAAAATTATTTTGATATATTTTTCAGTAAAATAAACTTTCAAAGTAATAACAACTACACTCCCGAACAATCATCCATGACTCTAGAAAAGCATCTAGTGGGGATATTTGGGAATGTTTAGGAAGCACTTATAAATAAATCTGAGAATTTTTTATTTTAAATTAAAATAATTTGATGTATTTAGATTATTTTATATGCTGATATCAAAATTAATTTTTTTTTTAAATAAAATATTTTAATGTATTTCTGAATATTTTTAAAACCAATATCAATCACACGACTGGAAAAAGGTGGATGCTTTTTTCTTAGAGCCTCTATGTATCGATACGAAAATAGAATTAAACTCCTAATTGTTGTGAAATTGTATCTTTACGAGGACCACCTCCATTTATTTTGCCTTCAAGCTTCTCTCCTGCGAGCTCATCGATCCTTGATGCTAACGAACACTTCAGTCTCATTTAATTTGGGCACATTGGGATTCAGGCGTCCTATTCATTAAAAGCCTGTCAGATAGATGTGTGCAGCTCTGTCGGTTGGGCTTTTTTATTATTTGATTCACGGATAAAAGTTGTTTTTTTTATGTGGGTTTTATTTGGAGATAATAATTTTTAAATAAATAATTTGTTTTTTATATAAAGATAATTGAAAAAAGAAACTTGCTGGACTGTAATGACAATCACCATTTTATCATGGTGAACCAGCATGACAAGCCATGTGGCTTCTGTAAATTAAGCTAATTTCCGTGTAATGCATGCTAAAATTAAAATGCCTTCACTTTTCTACCTAGTTAATGAAAACCTACAAATTATTATAGTCTATTGTTTAAATTGGTTGAATTTATTGTTAATGTATGTTTTGGCATGATGTCGAAAACGTGCTCTTTCTTGGCTATTTTTGGTTTATAGGGTGTTTGGCTGGCGTTTCAAACGTCGGTTTGCAACTTTTTGTTTTTTTTCATTTTAAATGAATATGGTTTGGTGTTTTTAGATCATTTTGATGTACTGGTGTCAAAAATGATTTTTTTAAAAAAAAATCATTTTGATATATTTCGGCACGAAAAGCACTTTGAAAAGCTACAGCAACAACTCTCCCAAACACCCTCTTAATCAGTCCGGGCCTTTAATGGATTAATTTTGGACCAAAAGAAAGATTAAATGATTCTTCTTTTGGACAAATTGTGATAGTCTATTAATTAGAGACTTCAAATACTTTAGTTCTCTTTTATTTCTCCTAGTTGCACAACATATTAGAGATAATTCTTCACACTTGGTTTTTCATTTTTATTTTATAATCTCAGGTTTTATTAGTTAACTTTGGCCCCGTACTTTTCTGGACTTAATTGTTAATTAGTTTTCAGCTATGGTCCAAAGCTTGTTTGAGTCTGTATTTTCAGGTTTATTGGTATACTTTTAAGTCAATTAATAAATATGTCAATTAGTCCACAAGAATAAATCCATTAGAATTTTAATTTCAAGAGTATAAATACTCTTTATAAGGATAAAATATTCAAACTTGATTCTATTCTTGCTAACGAATTTATTCAGCTTATGTGAGAGAGACTCTTATATTTTTTGGTTCTCTAAGAAATTAAATTAACTTATCAAAGACTAACTGGTTTCGTAGTGTCTTTCTTATACTTTTCATTAATGAATTGATATTTATACAGTGCAAGTCTTATTCCAATAGCATCGGTGTTTTGGAATAAATTTTCATTATATCACACTTTTATTGAACTTCTATTGGCTTTTTAAAATTTAAAATTCGTTATCTATAAAAAGAAAAAAACCTTATTCTTTGGGGTTCCACTATACACCTCCATATTTTCTTTCAATTAAAATTAATATTATTCAAATAGCCACCCACAATCCAACGGTTGTAACTTAGATGAAGAATTTACCTCCCTTATAATCATTCCAAATAATTTTTTTCCTTTTCATTTGCAATAAAAGGTAGATCAATTGTTTCAATAAACCTGAAAGGCTTCGTTAGTTGGCCGAACCTAGAGGAAAGGCTTGTCCTAATCACTATTTTAAATAAATCTTTATATAATTGTCACATTCCACCTAGTTAGAACTAGATTATTGCATGTGTTATGTTGCAAGTCAGATTATATTTTTTAAAAAGTAAAACTTGTTAAGGTTTTATTGAAGTGTTTTTTAGAAGAAAAAAACAACCATATGGGAATTGATCTAATGTGATCCGGTCATCTTAGTAGGTCCAAAAACATCCATTTAAAACCAATAAAAATATAATTTCACTAAAAAAAGTGGATATATTTTTTAAATCCATTACTTAAATACATTAAATGTTAAGAAAATTAAAACAAATTATAAATATCAATTCTCAATCAACTAAATATTAAGGATGGGATTGAAAAATAAAATCAACTAACAAAAGACAAAATAAAATCATCAAAGTCATCCAATCTAATTAATGACCCAAATCATAAGAGGCATTTAGGGGATTAGTTAGCCACACCAAACTGATGTTACATAAATAGACATGAGGTACTAAAATAGAGAGTACGAGGTTATTTGCCCGCGCGTTGCGCTGGGCTTTTTTTTATGTAGAAAACTAATTGATTTTTTATGTGTTGTAATTCATTATTTTAATATTTAAATAATAAATTTTTAATAGATCAAATCTGTTAGAAATGAGTTTCTTTTCCCGCTTCAAAGGAACAGTGTAATCGAAACGCAGGGGAAGTGGTCCGTATATTTTTGAATTGCAGGTAACCTGGGTAAATTTTTCAACCCCATTTTGTTGTAAGTTGTATTTTTTTCCGCGGTAATATCATATCTGAAATATTAATATTTTTTTCACAAAAACAATCTAAAATTCAACAACAAAATATTTCTAAGAAATAAGCTTAAACAAAAGAGGACAAAATTAGAATTAAAATGCCTTTTATTTTATTTTATTTTATAAGATTTATTCTTCATGTTATTATATTAAAAGTATTTAAGAACACTTATATTATTTGTTTGTTCATCCAAAAATCCAAGGTCATTTTTTCTATCTATCTATATATTTTCAGGTGCTAATATTAAATAAATATTAAAGTATATAATTAGTCTCACATATTTATAAGAAAAAACCTAAATAAATGACAATAAAAATAAATATAGGTAGATTAAAGAAAATTTGACCTGAAAGATAAATAAAAATAATCTAAAAAACAAAAAAAAATAATAAATATCATTTTTTAAATGAACATCAACACAAACTAAAATGTTAATATTTAAAAAAAAACTTAACAACAGTAGAGATAATAAAAATTGGTGAGGCCATAATTATTGTTAGAAAAAAAAATCAAGAATTTTTTATTTTATAAGATTTATTACTTATATTATTATATTAAAATTATTTTAGAGCAATGACAATAATTTCCGCCCCCCGCCCCCCCCTATATATATATATATATATAAATATAAAGGCGCTAATATTAAATAAATATCAAAAAATATAATTAGCCTGACATATTTAACAGAAAACAAAACTAACAAATAATTGTTTTTTTATGTGCTGTAATTAGTTTATTTAATATTTAATTAATAAAATTGTAATAGATCAAATCTGTTAGAAATGATTTCCCCCCTTAAAAGGAACAGTGTAATCAAAATTCAGGGGAAGTGGTCCATATATTTTTTAATTGTAGATAACCTGGGTAAATTTTTCTACCCATATTGTTTGTAAGTTGCCTTTTTCCCCAGTAATATCATATTTGAAATGAGTTATTTTAATATTAAATTGGTGAGGCCATAATTATTGTTAGATAAAAATATTCTATAATTTTTTATTTTATAAGATTTATTACTCATGTTATTATATTAAAATTAATTTAGAGCAATAATAATTTTTTTCCCCAAAAAACCTAGGTTAAATATTAATTCTAAAATTATTACCAATAAAAATAATAATATAAATATTAAAAAAAACTTAATAACAGTGGAAATAATACAAATTGGTGAGATCATAATTATTGTCAGAAAAAAATAATTTATTTTATAAGATTTATGACTCATATTATTATATTAAAATTATTTCAAAAATATGATAATATATATATGTATGTATATATATATATATATATATATATCATTCTTAAAATGATCATTAACACAAATTAAAATGTATAAAAAAATTAATAACAGTGGAAATAATAAAAATTGGTGAGACCATATTTATTGTTAAAAAAACACTCCATAATTTTTTTATTTTATAAGATTTATTACTCATATTATTATATTAAAAGTATTTAAGAGCAATGATAGTAAAATTAAATAAATATCAAAAAATATAATTAGTCTGACATATTTAAAAAAAAAAACTAATAAATAATCATTATCATTATTTTGAATGTCTCATCAATAATAATATCAAATTATGTGACTTGAAGGGGGGGAAAAGATAAATCATAATAATTATTAATTTTTAAATGATTACCAGCACATATAAAAATTTGAACATTAAATAAAAAACTTAATAACATTAGAAATGAAAAAAAATTGAAAATAGAAACTAATAGCATGTATATATAAATATGGACAGAAATATATAAAAAGAATAAAGGAATTAAAAGTATAATTGATAAAATTAAAAACAAACATGTATAATAAATATAATTTGAAGGACAAAATTGAAATAAATCCAAACATGGATACTAATGAAATTAAATAATTTGAAAGAAAACCGAAAATTAAAAGAATTAGGACCGAAATGAAACTGAAATTTATACTTAATTTGCATGGAAGGATAAAATTTAAGTAAATCAAAACTTTGATACTGAAAAGTTTATGGATTCCAGACCAATTTGAAAAATATGAAGTTTGAGGACCGAAATGAAACTACAGTGTATAATTAATTTCAATTAAAGGACGAAATTGAAACAAATCAAAATCTATATAATAACAATAAGGACCATAAAAACACAATTCCAAGTTCAGGGATTGAAGTGAAAATGCAAAAAAACAGTTGCGCTGACGTCAGCCTGCGAAGGGAGGAGAGAGAAAAGGGTTGAAAATTTTCAAACGACCATTACAACCTCTACGGCTTTATTGTGATTACACGCGCCGCACCAGCGGTAAGAGGATGTTGATGAAAATCATTCTAGACGCCGGTTGAGTATTTTTGGACTCCGTAATACGCCGCACGCGCCTCTAGAACAACGCATGAGCGTTGAAAACGTGTGGCGCGTCCTCCGACGCACCTGCAATAAATCGACAGAAAATATTAAAAAAAGGTCAATTACGGGGGAACCCCTCAACGACAGAACGTGAGTTGGTCGTTTTGTGGGGCTAAAATTGTTATTTGCACTTTCAAAGAAATATAAAATATTCAATAGACCGGGTTGTTGGACCGGACCGGAAGTGTACAATTACCGTGGAACCCCTGAACACTGGTGCATGTTTTTGTCTTTTTCAAGGGACAATTTCGATAATGCACACCGTAAAAAGACAAAAAAAAGCAGGCGGACCGAACCGAAATGAACTGACCGAACCGAAACGAACCGACCCGAAAATTGAGCATAACAGTAACCGTGAATAGTGATTTGTGAGAGGGTGAACAGTGACTGACTCTTGATCTGTTTTAGATGTATAGATAATGTGTTTTATGATGAGAAAAGTATCATTAAGGCATATCAAGATTGAAAAACAAAATGTATTTGATTTTTCCCTAAACCAATTTATTGGTGTTTTGAGTTGAATATTTAGTTTGTTACAGATTCTAAAAATGTGTTTTTAAGTTAAAGTAGGTTTAAAATAATTTTTAATCCAAAAAAACCCATGTTATCCGAATCTTCAAACTTTCATCTTCAGGATAATTTAATAATTTTTATTGTTTATTTAGTTGTTATAGTTATTATTTATCATTTAAATATATGATGAAATGAATTGATCCCAATATAGTGAATTCAGTGATTCAGTTATCCGAATCTTCAAACTTTTTTAATAAAAAAATTTATATGCTAAAATCAGTTTAAATCTGACGTGGCGATACGCGAGTTTAATCTAGTATATATATACGTGGGAAAAGACTGTAGTTATCAATCATATTTTGAAAGAATAGTTACAGTGTTTTTCCCAAATGATTTAGCTTGTAAGTTAATAATGTTTTCATCACACACTATATATATATATATATATATATATATATATATATATATATATATATATATATATATATATATATATATATATATATATATATATACGCGTTGATGTTTTACTATATCCTTAGACATAGATTATTATTGATTTTAATAGTGTAATTATCATTTTGCCCTTTAGTCCATAAAAGTTAATTCTTGGTCCCGGGAGTATTTTAGATTTTTCCACTGCATCTATGTATCATTAGCAGATTGTGTTGGGGTGTTTGCATCATCTCCGTTTTTATTTGAACATTAAAACTACGAATTTTCCCTGGAAGCACAAAAAAAAATGAAGGCTGGATTTATCGCCTGATTAAAAGTAATTATATATTTTATTTTTTTATTTTGACCCTTATTATTTTATTTTATTTTGTCCTTCTTGGGTAATATTTATTTTATTGGGTAGGATTTATCATCCGTATTTATGCTTTTAGTTTTGGTTTTTGATTTTTGTCATTTTTGTTGTTGTTGAGGTTTTATTTTTATTCAGTCTAGTCTTGAAATTTTAATTTATGTTGATGATAATTTTAAAATTGATATTTCTTCTTTTTTTCATTTTGCTCCTTTTTTAGTATTTTCTTTTATTTTTATTTGTTGTTTAGATAAGATGATTTTTTCTATGATCATAATTTTTTTTTTGTTATTGTTTTTGTTTGTTCTTTTGTTAAATATTTTGTTTCTAGATAATTTTATGGTTTTCATTATTTAAGCAATAATAATGATAATTTCAGTGATTTTTTTATTGTTTAATTGCTTGTTGTTTTATTAATTTTTATTTTATTTTTCGGGGCAATTTAATAATTTTTATTATTTAGGAAGTAATATTAATAACACTGATAATTTTAATTGCTATAATCATGATAATAATAGTGACGAACAATGGATTTTCAATTCTGTTTTTTTTATATAGGTAGAAAATCAACGGCTTATTCTTTTTCTTTATTTATTATAGGTATTTACATAATTTATATTTTATTATTGTGTTAAATTTAAATTAAATTATGAGATGAATTGATTCTAATACAATGAATTCAATGATTAAGGTTTTCGAATCTTCTTTTTTTTCAACGACAATAATAATTTTATGCTGATGATTTTATTAAAACCTGTTTAACAAATGAATTTATCAAATTTATATTGATGATTTCGTTAAAGCTTGTTATACAAATAAATTTATATAAATTTAAAATTCATATATTTTATTGAAAACTCATATTTTATAAAAAAAAAATTACCCTTTTTATATTCCCAAAATTTTTAGTATTATAAAAAAATTTCACAATCTTAATATTTTTTTTACATTTTAAAAAATAATCTCACAATCTTAAATCAAAGCAATGATTTATTCGAAGCATTCCGTCATCTTCTTGTCTCGGTAATTCATGTCATATCAGACTGTTTTCGATATCAAATTTAAAAGCTTTATTATTTGCCAATGCGCCAATGAATCGCGTGGAGTGATTAAGCTGATAGAAATGGGTTTGAGTCCGGAAGCAAGAGCATAAACTTTATCCACACGTGATTTTTCTCTTTTATTTCTAACTTTGCCCAACATCAATCAAAAAATATAAAATAGTGTCCTCTATTGATAAGACTACCTGCCACTTCGGTCAGCCATCAATTAATAAATCATCCATCCAATTTTGAATTTTTCATTTTTTTAAATTAAAGATGCCCAATCAGAAGAAAGAAAAGTGGCAAAAAAAAATTGACAGTAGAAAGGTACTGGATCCAGTTGCTTGTGGAGATGAAAGATTGCCCACTAAACATACGATTCCAGAACCGGTTTTGCAAGAAATTTGCCCATGATGTTAAATACAAACTGCTGGACCTCTGTATTGGAATGCAAACTGGAATTGTGCTGGGGAGCAAAGTGATTCAGTTCATTTCAGTTTACTCCATGATCTGGATTTTCTCATTCTGTGATTTCTGTAAGAAGTTAAAAACGATAATGCCCAACAACGGCATTTCATCTGACTCACGATCAGAGTCACAATCCACTCCAAAACCAGATCTCAGCCGTTACGTTATGCATCTTGAAGGGGAAGAGGAACTGGTTGAGTTGATGATGAAGAGCAACTTTGATGCCACTGATCATTGGCTGCGAAGGGGGGAAAGGAAACAGCCAAAGCATCTCACAGAACTATTGGAAAAATCAACCTTTGCAGAGGGATTTAAGGGAGTTAGAGAGTTTGACAGTTTAATAGTATTTCAGGCACGCTAGGGTTAGGGATTTCACCTGCAAATTAGAGAGCGAGAGATGAGATGAGGTGAGATCTGATCAGATCTGGTTGGGGGATGAAAAACGTAGCCGTCAACTATAGGTGGGAAAGCAAAAGATGGCCTCTGTCTTGACAGGTACGCTAGGGTTAGGGATTTCACCTGCAAATTGGAGAGCGAGAGATGGAGCTAATAATTATCGCTTTTGAATCTGCAAGGGAAGAGCAGAGCTTTTCTGTGTGGTGATGGCGGTGTCTACTTTCACAGTTTGTGGCGAGTTTAGTAGAAATTTGTAAGGGAGAAGTTGTAAGGGAGAAGTTGCTGGTTGAACTCAGTGTGCTTAATTTATTCAACTACGTTGAAACCCGATTTTCTTTGGATTTGGGAGTTTGTTTGTTGATGCTCTCTATCGTGTGTCTGTGGGGGAGAGATCGAGTGAAGCGAGAGGGCTGAAAGTGTTCTGCCGACAGGTAGAGGGAGAGGGGCACTTATTCGACATTTTTTTTTTAGGGGGATTAGGGGGTTTTCTTGAAAGAGGTGCGAGAAAACTGGGAAGAAAACCCTAAAATCAAGCTATGATAAGATTGGGAAGAAGACTAAATTAAAGTTGCCTCACTATTACAATACACAACTCATTACAAAGAAAGCTAAAATAACGAAAAGGAAGTGAGCCGTGAAAATCACTATTGAAGTACACAGTAGAATGAGAGTAGATGAACAGGGAAAGGTTCATTTTAAAGGAGAGTGTCCTCGACATGCTACCGATTAGTCCCAAAGTCAAATATGGCTAACATGAGTTAACAATAATCCATCATAGTAAATAAGCTAAGAAGGCCAACCTATTTAGGAGCCGCAGCCAGTGGGAACATGGGGCGACCCAAATCATAGGGTGACTAAATACATGAGAGAGTTTTCCACATGACTTATAAGGATATTAGAGTTGCCCTTAATGTAGTGGTAGGTATGTTATAGTTTAATTTCTTGCAAGTATATACATTATTTGATCTACACACCATTCATACTCTTATAGCTAATATGATTATAAATATAATTGGGGAGGGATCAAAAAGGGTAGAAATTGTTTTTACTAGTGGTACTCTTTTGGGTGAAATTGTAGATATTGATTGTGTAGTCATTAGTGGACACAAGATGAAAATAGATTTGATATCATTGTAATTGCATGATTTTGATTTGGTTTTAATAATAGATTGGATAAGTAAATACAAAGCCCAAATGGATTGTTTTGAAAAAAAGACAACTCATTTACAATTACTAGACAAAAAGTTTTTATAACCAAGTAATTCACCATAGGGAGCCCCAATATTATCTGTAAGGAAAAAAGATGGGACTCTCAGACTTTGTATAGATTACAAATAGTTGATGGTTAGTTAGATTAGAAAAATCAAACATTGGAGGATTTATTAAGATCATGTATACTAGAATTTGAAGGGCCTTAGAAGGATCATTTACAATTAGTGGAATTCACTTATAATAATACTTATCATGCTATTATTGTCATGACTCCCTATAATGCTTTGTAACGAAAACAAATGTTGTACTTTAGTGTGTTGGATGAGATTTATGAAAAGATTAGACCGAAATGGGTACAAATGACCATGGAAAAGATCAAGGTGATCAAGGAAATGATAAAGGAAGCTCAAGATAAACAAAAGAGTTTTGTAGATAATTGAAATAGACCATTGAAGTTTTAAGTGAGGGATCATGTATTTTTAAAGGTAATATCTTGGGAAAATATTATTCGTTTTGGAATGAAGGGTAAATTAACACCAAGGAACATTAGTCCTTTATAAGTCATATAAAAATTAGATCGATCACTTACTGATTAATATTACCATGTATTTGGATAAAATATATGGTGTATTTCATGTGTGTTTGCTTTGAGAGAAAGAGGTAAATCCATAATGAGTTTTTTCTTTAAGTGTCAATAGAGATCCGAGAGGATTTAACTATGAAGTAAAACCTGCGAGGGTTTTAGATCAAAATGAAAAGGAATTGAGAAAGAAACAAAGTTACTTTGATAAAAGTATTATGGAAAACTTCTCAAATAAAAAAGCAAACTTGGAAGAAGGAATCAGAAAAGAGGAAAAAATATCCAAACTTGTTTCTAGCATAGGTACAAATTTAAAAATTTCAATGATGAATTAAAAAACGAGAATGTAAACCATCGGTTTGAAAAAATATAAAAATTAAACTACAAATGATATGAATTAATAAAAAAGATATAAAAGGGATGTTGCTAAGAAATTAAAATAAAATTTTAGAATGAAAGACATTTATGTGTAATAATTTAAAAATGGAATGAGGTGAGTTGCTATTTTGTGTTTTGAGGATGAAGGGTTTTTGATTTTTTTCTTAAAAAAACAATGAGAAAAAAAAGGATAAATTAAAGTAAACGAAGAGATTTTAAGGGTTTTAATAAAAGGGGTTTTAGGGCTTATATGATTAGAAAAAGTGAGTTGTTGTTAGAGAAATAAAGAGAAGAGATGAAGATAAAATTGTTTTTCTTGTAAATTTCTCCTTGAATCCTTATTAGTAAGAGCTGAAACTACTCCTATATTGATTAATTATAATATTTTGTGTTTTGAGACTTGGTATGTCGTGATTTAATTATGGAAATTTCAATTGAATGATTTGGCTTTAGAAATGAACTTTTGTGTATAAAAAAAGATTGGGTCATGTGGAATAAAATAGAAATGAAGACAAATCCATGCCTCCTTCAACGAGGAAATCTCATCCAAAAGGATAAAATATAATTGAGTTTTTTTTCTTAATTGTTTTTTAGAAATTGTTTTTAATTATGTTATATAAGGAATTTGAAAAATGCTTACTAAGAAAATTTCATGGAGATAGAAAAGAAACTTATGACCTTATTATATAAGGACTTTGACCAAGAAGGATGATATAAAATCAAGATTTATTGTCTTTGATTTGATATAGAATAGTGTTTATCTATGTTACGTTGGCACTAAATTATGATAGGGGTAATTGAAAGAAAACTTACCCCATCATGAAAAAAAGGTTAGCCAACCTTATATAGAAATTGGATTTTATTTAATATAGTTGACAAATAAATTTGCTTAAAATACTTATGAATGGGTGAATTATAGAAATTAAAAGGAATCTAGTCTCTTTTTATGCTTGTATCGACCAAACTTTTGAATAAAAATATGAGTTTTGGTTGACTCAATTAGCATAAAACGAGTTGATTTGCCCGCGCGTTGCGCTGGGCTTTTTTATATGTAGAAAAATAATTGATTTTTAACTTTTTTTTTTAATTCTTAGAAAATTATTTTTGACATTAGCACATCAAAATCATGTAGAAACATTTTTTTTAATTTAAAATTGGAAAAAATTAAAATTTCTTCAAAAGCGATTTTCAAACGCATCACCAAACACTTATGTCATATCTCACCAGAATCATAGTTCAATCATTTTTTTTAAATAGTAATGAAAAACGAAAATAACTGTTTATCACTGTTTGAAATAGTCATCTCCTTTGGCTATGTACAAAATAATAGTCATGGTGCACGTAAGCTAGCTTGGACATTCTAGTTATAAAAAACATTAATAAGTTGAAAAAAAATAAAAAACAATGTCAAAGGATTATCCGTGACACGTGTAACCTACCCCGGTTCTAAAAAATATATATATGTGAGGAAAAAATTGTGGTGCGTGTAAACTGACCCGGACACCGCGAGTATATATATAAAAAAAAGAAGCCTGAAAAAAAGAAGAGGAAAAAACTTTTTCAAATATTAATAAACAGTGAAAATTGTTAAAAAAAATTAATTTCAGAGATTTATTGTGATGCGCATAAGCTGACTCGGACACCCCAGTTATCGAAGAAATGATTGAAAAAAAAACATGTGAAATACTTATGAACAATAGAAAACATTGTTCTTTACTCAAAAATCATTTTCGGTGGCAGGGGGACTCGAACTCCAGCAACCTGAGAAAAAATATTAACTCTTATTATCTATAATTAACTAAATAATTGGCGATGCGACAGGTTTTTTTTCTCTATGTAGAAAATTAATTGCTTGTATATGTATTGTATTATATTATTTCAATATTTAGTTAGTGTAATTATATTTAAGAATACTGATATGAATTTTTGTCCTTAAAAAAATCCAAAGTTATTTTCCCTCTCTCTTAATATATTTTTAGGCGATAATATTCAATAAATATCATAGATATTAGAAATAAAAATATTATAATTTGTTTTTCAAACATAAACTTAATTTTTTTTTTGTTATAATTATTTATTTGCCGTCTAAAAAGAACAGTCTAATGGAAACGGGAAGTGACTTGTATATTTTTTAATTTGACTTGTAGATAATGCAGGTAAATTTGTCAACATTTTTTTTTTGAGTTTTTTTTTGCAGTAATATTATGTTTAAAATATTAAAAATGAAAAAATTGGAAATCCTTGTAAAGAAATAAACTTAAATAAAAGAGCACAAAATTAATTTTTGAAGCAAATTTTTTTTTTATATAAGATTTATTAATCATATTATTATATTAAATATATTTAAGAAAACATGATATGAATTTGTGCCCTTCAAAAAATCCTAGGTCATTTTTCTTCCCTGTCAATATATTTTTAGGCGATAATATTCAATAAATATTCAAACATATAATTAGTTTTACATATTTTAATTTGACATAAATATACAAAATATAATTAATTTGACATAATTTCAATAATATATTTAATTTAAAGGATAATCTTAGGCTATTTTGTTCTCTCTCTCTATATATTCTTAGGTGATGATATTCAATAAATATTAGAACATATAATTGGTTTAACATATTTTAATTTGATATAAATACACAAATATATAATTAAAAAGTCAAAACACTGAAAAATTATTTCAAGAAATAAACTTAAACAAAAGAGCACAAAAATTACTCTTGAAGCTAATATAATTTTTTTAAAAGATTTATTTATTATATTATTATATTAAATTTATTTAAGAATAATGATATGAATTTCTGTCATTAAAAAAATCCTAGGTCATTTTTCCTCTCCCTATATATATTTTAAGGCGATAATATTCAATAAATATTTGAACATAATATTAGTTTTACATACTTTAATTTGACATAATTATACAAATATATAATTAATTTGATATACTTGCAATAATATATTTAATTTAAAAAACAGAATTGAAGTAAACCCAAACATTAAAATCAAATAATTCAAAACAAAACCGGAAATTAAAAGAACTGGGACTGAAATTAAACTGAAATTCATAATTAACTTGCATAGAAGGATATAATTGAAAAAAATCAAACTTTTGGTACCTAAAATATTAAGGATTTATAATAAATTTGCATGGAAGGATGAAATTGAAATCAATCAAAACTTTGATACCAAAAATATTTAGAATTTCAGCCCACCCCGCAAAATTAAAAGAATGAGGACCGAACTGGAACTTCAAAACGTAATCAATTTCAATTGAAGGACGAAATTGAAACAAATCAAAACCCATTTAATAAAAATAAGGGCAAGAAAAACAAATTAAAATGTTCAGGGACTGAAATGAACTTTGACAAAAAACAGCTTAGCTGACGTCATATTGCGCAGGCAGGAGAGAGAAATTGGGTGGGGAAATTCAAACGCGGGGCGCGGTCTTACCACTCGCCCAAGCGACTTCTTTGGATAGTTGTCGGATAGAAATAATAATAATATCAATTTATTTTTTAATTATTTCAAAAATTCATTGTTACAGAGATTCAAACTCTCGCGACATGCCTCGCTTGGGCGCTCTCTAACCACCACGGCAAGCAACTTTTTATACAGGTGTAGTCTACAACTAATAATAATATTATAAAGTAACCTGACTGTTCCTGTCCTCAGTGATTGAGTCTAGATGAACAGTGCCAAAACACTGTTCAAAAACCGTGACCTTTTTTAGCTTTTAGATAATAATAATATAATATGACTGTTTAATTTCCAATATCTTTAAGCTTTTAAAATATAATATAATAATATAATATAATATACTATAATATAATAATAATCAAAATCATTTAGTAATAAAATATAATATAATAATAATATAATATAATATAATAATAATCAAAATCATTTAGTAAAAATATATATATATATATATATATTATTAAATAAATATTAAAATATATAATTAGTCTGACATATTCCAAATAAAATAAAACTTAAAAATAATCATAATCATTATTTTGAATGTCTTATCTATAATAATTAGAAATTTCAACACCTAACAATATTAACAAAAAAATAATTAAGAAAAAAACAAACAAAAAAAAGAAGTCAGGGGAAAGCACATTTTCAAACAGTAATAAAAAATGAAAATGGGAATAAAAAGTGATGTGCGTAAGCCAACACAGACAACCCGGTTATCAAAAAATAAACTAAAAAAAATTGTATAAGTGGAGGAAAAGAAACAATAAAAAATGTTAATAAAAAGTGGACCGAGAAATTAATCATGGTACACATAAGCTGCCCCGGACACTACGGTTAGAAAAAAATATTTAGAAAGAAAAAAACGTTTAAGAAGAAAAAAACATTTAAGAAGGTAAAAAAACGTAAAAAAAAAGGGTATAAAACGTTTTTAAAAAAAATCATTTTTTTTTTAACAAAAAAAGAAATAATTTTTTTTTTAAAAAAAGGGTAAAAAAACGTTTAAAAAAAATCATTTTTTTTTTAAAAAAAAGTTAAAAAAAAGGTTAAAAAAACGTTTAAAAAAAAATCTTTTTTTTTTAAAAAAAAAAGTAAAAAAACGTTTTAAATTTTTTTTTTTTAAAAAAAAGGTAAAAAAACGTTTAAAAAAAAACATTTTTTTTTAAAAAGATAAAAAAACGTTTAAAAAAAAACAATTTTTTTTTTAAAAAAGAAATCAGTTTTTTTTTTAATATTTTTTTAAAAAGAAATCAGTTTTTTTTTTAAAAAAATAAACAAACGTAAAAAAAAAGTAAAAAAACGTTTTTAAAAAAATCAGTTTCTAAAAAAAAAAAAAAAAAAAAAAAATCACTTCAAATCCACAGTAAAAGCAGAGTGGATGAACAGTGTAATTTGCACAGTGAAAGCACGTCCTCCTTTAGCTGTATAGATAATGTATGATTAGTGGTGTAAATTGAAAGATTAGAATTAAAAAGGAGGACAAGTTTACAAAGAATATATATTTTTGTTGAAATGGCATTTATGACATATATGTGCAAATGATCGGGATAAATTTTACTAGACTAACCAACTGAGATGGGATAGTGGAAACACGATATCTAAATGTCAGGATGTTTAAATTTGTTTAGGGTTAAAAAAGATGCATTTGATTTATATGTCTTTTCAAATGATGTGTGTGTTGTTCATATTCTATTATAATTTAATAGATTCCTATCATTCCCAAGCCAGTAAACCTTTATAATGCCATATTTTGTTACAAGTATGAAATTCTAATTTAAAGATATTAATCTTATATATATTTTATTTCGGGCATTTCTTTTAGATTTATCATTATATTTTCAAATTCATACATATTAATATATTTTTTATCCTTATAATGTTGTTCATCACTATTGAGACTTATATTAACTAAGATAATATTAATGAAGATCACTTTATATCTAAATATCAATGTATTTTACTTATTTAATGACATATGCTATATGGAATTTTGTGTTACATATGTGTTCAATTTTTATAAATTATTGTGCTAAATAGATGTGGATAATTCTTAAGTTATGTTGATGATAAAAGAGTCCATGATGATCAGACTTTGATTTTTGTTTGAAATTGTGATATAAAAGAATTTGTTGATAACATGGTATGAAAAACTCTACTAAACTTTCAACATTATATATATTAAAAAAATTACCTTGAACTTTTGCATTAGATAAATGATAATTTTTGAAGAGTAAATAAATACATTACTTATAATATAAATCCCGTGGCCAATTCACTGTTAAGCTTACTGTACACTTACACTGAAATTACTATGGAATGTGGCAGTGTCCGACCCTTCTGCCCTTAATGAGCTCGCCTGTTTTCATTTCTTTCTAGGAGCTGCTTTGGCTTTTGCCTTCATTCTGAAACATCAAGCTCCGATCTTTTTTATTTCCTTATGTGTCCATTATAACAATTATTAATTAATACATGTGTCGTTCATGATGGTTGTTTATCACAGCTCCATTAATGCGCAGCCGTTAATTAATGCTTTGTTGTTTTACCTTTTGCAAGCGTCGAATTGAGCAGCCTTTTTGATGTTTTTTGATGACGAGATTGACAGTGCATTGCTTTTGCCAGGAGGATTTGTTTCATGTTAGCTCTTGGACAGGGAGTAGGGCTGCAGGAGGACACAGGTGGCCATTGCCATGACATTTGGCTAGCAAAAAAAGAAGTGCCCTTTTATATTATTTTATAATCCTTTTGCAAAAAAAGATTTTGTAAAGAATTCTAATTTGGTTGGCAAAATTCCATTTCACAGGTGCAAAGCCGGCAAAGAAGACAAGCATAACTCTTTGAGGTGTTTTGGTGCTTATATATTAAACACCCAGATCAAATTAACTAGAGTTTCTTCGATCTGTGAGTGATGCTCTTGCACCTTCATTACCATTTCATCAAATAACAGGAGAGTAGTGATTGGAACCTTTCGATGGAATTGTGTTGTCAAAGTGTCCTAAACCGGGGCTTCTAAGGGCTGAACAGAAGCAGCAACAACAAAAATAAATGATCAATGACCAACAGAACTGGAGTTTTTGTGAGATTCTTTGGATGAAGTGTAGGAAATGCTGGCTGGTATAAGCCATTACTCTGTCAGTACAGATTACTCTGACTTGGCAAGGCAGATAGCTAAGCTGGCATTTCCATTTAATTTTAAGCACGTGATTTAGCATGGAAGAAAATGAGAGAGAGAGATAGCTTGAGTCAACAGCTAAAGGAGCAGCCTTCACATGGAAGAAAATGAGAAAAAATGATAAAACCCGCGAGAAGAAGAGATCCAGAGCCGAATATATATATATATATATATATATATTGAAATCCATAGTAAAAGCAAGCAGCAAGGTCCACAATAGTAATATTAGTTTTTTTAACCCGTGCATCACTACATGATAAAAGAAACAAAATTTTCATTTCACTTCAATGAGAAAAATGAAACAAATCTTATTTTTTATCTCGGTTTTTATACTTTAATTTTAATTTTATATATATATATATACTAGCTTAATGCCCGCGTGTTGCGCTGGGATTTTTTTATCTATGTAGAAAATTGATTGTTTTTATATGTATTGTATTTTGCTATTTTAATATTTAATTAGTAAAATTATAATTAATAAAATCTTTATAATCGAAATGCAAAGTGGGTCGTATATTTCTTAATTGTAGATAATGTAGGTAAATGTTTTTTTTAATGAGTTGCATATTTTTCCCAGTAATATTCAATTTGACACATTATAAATAAAAATATTGTAATTTTTTTTCGAGAAAGAAACTTATATTTTTTGCGTGCTATAATTAGTTATGTCAATGTTTAAATTACAAAACTTGCAATAGATAAAAATATGTTAGGAATGAGTGTTTTGCGTGGTATAATTAGTATGCTTGCCCGCGCATTGCGCTAAGATTTTTTTCATGTAGAAAACTAATTGATTTTTTACATGTTGTAATTAGTTGTTGAAATATTTAATTAGTAACATTATAATAGATAAAATATGTAACAAATAAATTTTTCCTCGACCTAAAAGGAATAGTGCCATCGAAATGGGAAGTGGTTCGTATATTTTTTAATTGGAAAGAATGTATATATATAGACAGAAATAAGAATTATGTAAAAAATATAAAAAAAAGAATTTTTTTTGAAAGGGTAATGAACAACGAAAATCACAATTGAAATAATTGTTCATTACTGTTTGAAATTGCAATCTCCTTTAGCTATTTTATGAAATAATAGTAGTAGTTCCCGTAAGCTGACCCGGACACCCTGTTTATAAAAGAAAAAATTATAAGTGCGAAAAATACAGAAAAAATCCAAAAAAGATGGGTTTGAGGATTATTCACGGCGCGTGTAAGTTGTTCCAGGCATCACAATTATAAAAAAAAAACGTATACCTGGGGGAAAATCAGTGGATTTTTTTTAAAAAAAAATGGATTCAGAGATTAGCCGTGGTGCACGTAAGTTGTCACAAAAATCTTGGTTAAAAAACACAAAAAAAGAAACCCAATGAAAAAAATATTAAAAAAAAAAAGCTAACCAGGACACCCTGGTTATAAAATAATGAAAAAAGAAAGTGTAATTGGAAAAAAAAGAAGGAAAAATGTTAAAAAAAGATGGGTACGAAGATTAGTCATGGTGCGTGTAAGCTGTCCCGGCCACCTCGTTTATTAAAAAAAAAGGAAGTCTAGTTATAGACAAAAAGTGCAAGGGGAAAGCATATTTTTAAACAGTAATGAGAGAAAAAATTGTGGGGCGCATAAACTAACACCAACATCCTGGTCATGGAAAAAAAATGTATAAGTAGGAAACAAACAGGGAAAAAATGAAAAAAAAAGTGGATCTGGAGATTAGTCGTGGTGTGCGTAAGCTCACATGGATACTCCAATTTTTTTTTTAAAAAGAAGCGTAGCTAAAAAAAAAATTCAAACAGCAATGAAAAGTGAAAATCATTGTTCATCAGTGTTTTAAAACATTAGCAGCCAGAGAGATTCAAACTCTCGCTCCTGTGGTGCGGCAGCAAACGCGTTAACCACTCGACTTAATTGTTCATCCTAGCATACATATAATACTTATCTTACATTTTTGTGTTTTTTTGCATTTATTTTTTATATATGTGACTTGATATTTTTTTAGTTTACAGTGATTTTTATTTTTTATTTTTTTTATTTTTTAAGATTTATTCTTTATATTATTATATTAAAAGTATTTCAAAACACTTAGATTAAATTAATTTGAGATTTTAAAAAAACTCAGTTCATTTTTTTATATATATTTTAAGGCGTTGATACCTCACAAATATCAGAATATAGTCGCGCGTTGTGCTTAGATATTTTATCGATTTATGTAATTTGCATATTGAAAAACTATAATTGATTAATTGGTAGGTGTGTTTTGATTGTTCTGACAGTTTTTTAATTGCTGGACGTAAATTTGCAATTAATAAAATGAATAAAATATGAATTATTTTTTTCTTGTATCGAACTTGTTGATGATTGGGTTTATTTTAACAGCAACGAACGATTTAACCAGTGGATAGCAAAATTGCAACCGCTAAAATCTATCAGCGATGGATTATTTCTGGTTGATTGCTATTTTGTGTCGATTTATTTAATTCATAGATTGCAAAACTGCAATTGATTGATTATTTGGTGTGTCTTAATTGTTTTGACAATTATATAATCGGTTGATGAAAAAAATACAATCGATGATATAAATTAGAGATGAATAACTTTATTTTTTGTAGTCAATTGGGCATTCGTTGGCGGTTGGGTGTTTCGTAATGGTTGGGCTTATCATTCTCTTTTTTCTTTTTTATTTATTTTTCAAGTCAAATAATTTTTTGAAATCTAATAATATTTATTGTTGTTTTTTCATTCATTTTAATTTTTTTTAAATATTATTACGTGTTGAAATTTCTAATTATTGTAGATAAGACATTGAAAATAATGACAATAATTATTCGTAAGTTTTTTTCTTTATAAATATGTTACACTAATTATAGATTTTGCTATTTATTTAATATTAGTGCATTTAAAATAATGATAATAACTATTTGTGATTTTTTCTCTGATAAATATGTTAGACTAATTATATATTTTGCTATTTATTTCATATCAACACCTTAACATATATATATTCATCACTTTTTGGAACTGCGATCTCCTTTAGGTATTCTAGAAAATAATAATAATCGTCGTGGTGCGCGTAAACTGACCCGGACACCTTGGTTAAGAAAAAAAAAATATAAGTGGCAAAACAAAATAGGAATAAAAAAATTGAAAAAAAGTGGATCCGAAGATTAGTCGTGTTGCACATAAGTTGGCCTGGACACCCCAGTTATTAAAAAAAAAAATTTGTTTTTTGTAAAAAAAAAAAAAACCAGCTAGTAAAAAAAAAACATTTTTTAAACAAAAAAATCCTTTTTTTAAAACAACAATTCTTTAAAAAAAAAACAGATTTGTAAAAAAAAAAAAACAATCAGTTATTTAAAAAAAAAGTTCTTTAAAAAAAAAAACAATCAGTTATTTAAAAAAAAAATAGTTATTAAAAAAAAATATTGTTTCTTGTAAAAAAATAAAAACAACAACCAGTTAAAAAAACACAATCATTTGTTTTTAACAAAAAAACATTTTTTTTTAAAGAAACAGTTCTTAAAAAAAAACAAATCAGATTTGTAAAAAGAAAAAACAACAACCAGTTATTAGAAAAAAAATTAAAAGAATTAATTTTTTTACAAAAAAAACAGTTTTTGAAAAAAAAATTCAAAAAAAAAACAGTTCTTAAAAAAAAAAAAAGGAAATCAGATTGGTGGCCGAGCGGTTCGAACTCGCGCGCGCCTGTGGTGGCAGCGCGCGGCCAACCGCTCGGCTAAAGCTTTTCTTTTCTCAATTTCACCATAAAAAATACATAAAGAAGACCAGTGTAAAAAAAAAAAGGGTGGACGTGCACCTGCGATGCACGGAGGACAAAGCTCGCGTCCACAGTGCATGTGTGAGTGTGTGTATAGTGCCCGAACAGTGTTTTCCGTTTTGTTTTAGGTATTTGTTAATATGAAATGGTTTCTCTTTTTATCCATATTTATATTTATATGTTCTTAGTTTTTGTTTTTAATTTTCATTATTTTCTCTTTTGTTAAGGTTTTATTTTTTTTATTTTTGTTCTTATATTTTAATTTATGTTGGTTATCATTTAAAAATTGATATTTATTATTTTTTCTTTTGTGTTTTTTTTTATTATTTGTATTTATTATCTATATAAATGGTGTGGGTAAAGCATTATAGCTCTCATTACATAACACTGTGGATTGTTACGATGCTTCCTTGCTTATGTTTTTTTTTCCCTGTAAACATTTTTTTCCCTCTGATATTTTTTTTTCACTTATATATTTTTTTTTTGTTTTTTTATAATCGGAGTATTCGAGCTAGCTTAAACGCACCACGACTAATTCATGGACCCAAGTTTATTTTTTGATAACCGGGGTGTCCAAGTCAGCTTATGTGTACCATGACTATTTCCCGAACCCATTTTTTTTATAATTAGGTTGTCCTGACTAACTTTCATCTCCTCACAAAACATTGTGAATTGCTATAATGCTTTTCCATTTATACTTTTTTTTTATTCCCACTTATACATTTTTTTTTTAATTTTGGTGTTCAGGTGAACTTATACACACTTCGACTAATCCCAGGACCGAATAATAATATTGTCATAAACACAATGTTATCTTCTACCAATAACACTTGTCATCTTTTAATATAATAATATTAAGAATAAATCTTATAAAAAAAACATTAATTTTCTTCTAACAATAATAATGGTGTAAGCAATAGTATGGAAATAGTAATTAAAATATTAGTTATCTATAATAATGATTATAATGACAGTTATAATAATTGTGACAATTTATCAATCATGATAATAGCAATGAGAATAATAATCAAAATAATTTATTAGTTGATGTTATTTTTCTTAAAAAATAAATTTTTTGGCTTTTTTATGTATGATATTTTAAATTTAATATCACATAAAAAAATAATAGTCACACGTAGACAAAATGGATTGAAAAATTATGTCAAGTTATCTACAATAAAAAAATATATGAGTCACTCGCCCTACACTATGCCGTAGCAAAAACAAATTATTTAACATGCAAAAAAATATTAGTATTTTTAATTTATTTTTTTTATGATGCTATATATCTGAGTGAAATAATCAGCTTACAAAACTTTCAAATATTACTGTAACAAATTTATTTACAACAATAATAATAATTATTGTATATTAGTTTTTTATATATTCATTTTATTATGTGAAATGTATTTAAAATAATGTCATGGGTATTTTCAATTTTTTTTCATTTATATGCAGTATAATAACTATAATACCCTCAAATAAAACAAAAACTAAGAATTTTCAGTGGAGTGTCCTAGTAATTTTATATTTTTCATGCACAGTAAAATAACCTTTATAGCCTTAAAGAAGACAAAACAAAAAAGTTACCTGCGGGGTGTTTTAAACATTTCACATTTAACTATACATGCATAAAGGAGAGTTTCACTTTCATTTTATACCACCAAAGCAAACTTACTATGTTTTTTAACGCAAGCTACATTCAAAAATTTAAAAATCTAAACTAAGAGCAAAAGTATATATAGACAAATAAAAAATTAAGAACTATCTCAGAAGGACCGAAAAAATCAGGGGATCAAAACTCAACTAAAAAATAAAAAAATAAAAACCAAAATAAAAAATTATATATGTTAAAATTAAACAAAAAAAATTTAATTTCAGTGGCGAAGCGCGAGTTTATGGCTCTTAGTTTTATATTTAACCGAAAATGGCTAATTACCGGTTCGGCCCCAAATAAGACAAAACAGTTGACTTACGCACAGGGCTACACCGGTAATTGACCATGCTTTTTTATTTTTTTCCTTTTTACTGTCGGTGCGTGTGTCACACGCGCCCGACAGTATTCCGCCTCACGCCCTCTTTGAGTGGCACGTGGGTGGCGATCGAGTCTCTGGAGATGGTCAACCGGTGTCTCAGTCGATGCGTCGCCGCTTGGTCTTCCTCCCGGTGCGGCGCGTTTTGTCCTCCGACGTCCGTGGACGCGGCGGTGGTCGATTAAAGTGGCTACAGCCGTTTCTCTCTCTCCTGCACGTCAAAGTGCAGAAGAGTCCCCCGGTTTTGATGCGTTTTCACTTCGGTCCCTGTACTTTTAATTTTGTTTATGGTCCTGATTTTTGTTATATAAGTTTTGATTTAGTTCGATTGGGTCCTTCAATTGAAATTTATTGGATGTTTAATTTTCACTTCGATCCTCCTTCTTATAATTTCTAGATTGGGTTTAAATAACTCAATAAATTCGGTACAGCAGTTTCAATTTTTGCAATTTTGTCCTTTGATTGAAATTGATAATAAATTTGATTTTCATTTCGGTCCTTATCATTTTAATTTTTGATTTTAATCCCTTTATATTTGATTTTTTATACTTTTAATTTTTTTTTAATCCCTTGATTTCTTTTTATGATTTAAATTTTGTTAAAGTTTTTATGGTTTTTTTAGTCTTTCATTTATTTTATTTTTTTCATTATTAACACAATAATAATAATAATAATAATAATTTTTTTTTTTGCATACTCTTTTGTTAATGTTTTTTAGTTTTTTCTTCCTCGAGGTAATTTGATAATTTTTAATGTTTTGGCAGTAATAGCAACGGTAGTTTTTGTTTTTGTTATATTCTTTTGTTTGATCTTTTGTTGAAGTTTTTAAGATTTTTTTTCCTTCCATTTTCCCCCTTGCATTATTAACACAAAAATAAAATAAATGAATGAAAATAAAATAAAATAATAATAATAATAATAATAATAATAATTTAATTGTTTTTCTTGCTTTCTCTTTTGTTAATGTTTTTGAAGGGTTTTTTTTCCCTCAGAGCAATTTGATAATTTTTATTGTGTTGACAGTGATAACAATGATAATTTTTAGTTTTCAATGTATTTTTTTGTTTGATCTTTTTTTGTAGTTTTTACAATTTTTTTAATCTTTCATTCATTCATGATAATAATAATAATAATAATAATAATAATATTTTAATTGTTTTTCTTGCTTGCTATTTTGTTCATGCTTTTTATGTTTTTTCCCTCAGTATAATTTGATAATTTTTATTGTTTTGATAGTAACAGCAATAATAATTTTAGATGTTAAGACTCCGATGTTGCTATTGTTATAATATTTTAAATTAATATTGCTTTCTTTTCCCCTTTATTTTTTTCATTATTATTATTTTTATTTGCTCTTTGTATTAAATGATTTTTATAATTTTACTATCTGCACAATAATGACGATGATTTTAGTGATTACTTTTTTATTTCTTTCTTATAAAAATATTTTGCTCTTTTTTTTAATGTTAGTTCGCGCTCTTTTTTGATCTTTTATAATACAATACCTACATTTTAAAAGATGTATTCTATGCTTGCGCAACAAACTATACTTAAAAATTTATACATTTTATCTCCTAATCTATAACTTTTTTGTAGTTATATCATATAAATTTATCGTTGTTATTTATGATAAATTATATACACAAAAATGTCCGCGGCACCGTGCGGGCAATATAGCTAGTACTAAATAAACTTTGTAATGTTGCATTCAATCTCTCTCACAAAAAGCAACCCAAGTAATTGTTTTGGAAATACATTTGAAAAACCCTTTACAATAGGAATTTGAGACAACTTCATACATTTCTTCTTTTATTCCTGCACATATGCTAAATAAACCACACATCCCTTTCGTATCAACTTTCTTGTTATCATTAACAAAATTGCATTATTTGGTATTACTCATCGCTCCCCTCTAAATACTATTTTTCTATTTCTTATCCCTTCAATAGTTATAGTTTTTGTACAACAATCCATTTATGTCCAATATGCACTTAACCAATTCATCCCTAGGATTAGATTAAAATAACTTTAAAGAAATTAAATCCACTTTCATATGATATTGTCCAATAGTTATCTTAGTTACCTTTTATATGTAGTCTATGCCATGTTTTCACATAGAGATGCATAAACTATCAATCTTTTCTCTAATTTACTAAGTTACACATGCAATTTATTTTCAACTTAATATGACACAAACGAGTGTGTTTCTTAAGGATTAAACAATGTATAGGCTTGTTATGAATTTAAAAGTATTATACCTCTAGTGTATCACCAAAATGCTATTATATCATATGGTAGACCCTCCCTGAGTCTTGTCTTTTAAAAACTTAGGTCGACCTTTATTCACACTTTTCCCAAACTGGGTAGGTCTAACTAGTTTAATAGTAATTATTGATTTCTGTTGACTTTGTAATATTGTCCTTTACCCTTGAGTCAACCTCGCAATTCCATGAGGACACCCTTTCTTTTTTGTCCATTTACCTTACAATAGTAACATCTTATACCTAAATGCTTACACTCCCTCCATAAATGTCCTTTATATCTACATATATAGCATCTTCTTGGGAAACTAAATGGTCACTAGAATGTCTTAAAATCACACTTTCCATATAAAGGATAAAAATTCCTTATTGTTTTGTAGTCACCTTTGCAATACCTAATTGTATGCTTATCTCTTATAAAATCTTATTCCACTAACTTGCAAGGATCCTTCAGAACATCCTCTGGTAGTAAAGTTTCCTTATTTTTCCAGAATTGTTCAGACTATTGCCTACCTTTTCCATTCTCCAAAAAAAAGGCCTACCCATATAGAAAAACATATATTTTGTCCTCTTTATTCCAACCATTTGTCCATGTTCCTCTTCCATTTTATGATCATCTTTAATTACTTTTTTCATTGCTTAGGCAGACCGTACTAATCTCTTAAGTATCTAGAATTGCATAACAATTAAAACCCCTTTTAATTATTTTTAAACTCATTTTAGAACCTCACAATATAATATCATTTCATCAGCAAATATATTGATGCAAACATAAACAAGTCTTGGAATCTTCTCTCATGTTTTAGTAGTATCATATCTCTCTGTCTCAATGTTAAGAGCTTTTATTTCTTATCTCTTATACGATTTTAAGAGTAAAACTCTCTCAAACTCTATTTTAAAATCATGCCAAATCAATATTTTCTTTGACCTTGTATATCTTACAGTCTCCAACCAAGAATGAGCATCATTTGACAAAAATTATGTTACATAATCCACATGTAGCTTTATCTATTTTTGGATATGAGTAATAATCATCTCCATCTTCCTTAACCACTATTTAGCCAACATCCTTCTCCTATTAAAATGGTACATAACCTAGTTCCCTCAGGACTCTAACTAGTATACCAAGGTAACAACCTTATTAACCCCAAGGGTTATGCTTGTAGTCATTCCTAGACATGGCTACCTTTATTGCCCTAACAAGTTATTCTAAGCAAGACCTATTTATGGTGTTAAATCCTCAACTAATGCAACCTGCAGGGATGTATTAACATGTTCCCTCCCTCTTGATGTTTTGGGTTGCAGCATTTCATCTCACAAGGAAGCGGAATCATTATGATGTCTTATTAGTTCTCTTGGTTCCATATGCCAAAAACAATAGGCATGTGCAAAAAAGTATTAGATAAAGGATTCTTCTTCTAACCTTCATGGTGATGATCATTATGATATTTCACATGTATTGGGAGTTGGTCAATCGTAATTTTTTACTATCAAGTCCTAACCATTCTAAAGAGAAAAAAATTACCATTTTAGTTTAATATTTTTCACTTTGCTCTGATATCAGTTGTTACAACCCTATTTTTAAATTTATATAATTAAAAAATATACACATTAATATAGAATTTCTATGATTTTTTTCATTCTACTTAAAATCTAGTTGCACTTCCCCTATTTAATAACATTACCAAATTATCACATCATTAACTGTTTTTATCAATCATCTTCAATCACATAATCCAACAATCCTAGAAAATTTTCTAATGATCACCACAATCTAAGATAAACTATATACATTATCACATTCCATTTATACTTACCACATAACAAAAAATAGTTACAATAAATTACTAATTATCTTTCAATATTAAAGAAAATATAATAACAAGCTCTGGGAAATTATATAAAAAAAAACATCATATTTTCATCTAACTAAAAAGTGTAAGTTAATAAATTACATGTCAACATATATAAAGTAGAAAGTTATTCACATTTTCAACATTACACATTGTCATTGATTTACTAGTCTTAATATTTCAATACAATAATTCAAAATAAAGTTAAATTACTATATAACTATAACAAAAGGAAATCACAAGCACAATTCACACTATTTTGGATGAGTTTGGAAAGAACTTGTAACACATAGCATATATATAATTAATATAACATAAATCTTTTCCTTACGAATATTTACTACAATAATCATATTTCCCCTTAGTCACTAATTATTCTTAGATTTAGAATCAATATCTCACTGATTATTATACCAAAACAAAACTCTTTTATTATCATTTTATATTGATATCAATATTTATGATACCATTGATTATTCTATTTTGCAATTTGTTTGTGATGACAACAATATTCATTATTATCAATAGTCATGATTTCTCAAATGAAAATTTAATTTATTCCAATATGAATACTCATAATATCATTAATTACCCTCACCCAGTAATTAATCTAAGTCGACAATGATATTCATCATTATCATTAGTCATGTTTTCTTAGCGGCTAGTCAATTTATGTTGATATCAATACCTATGATATTATTAATTATCTTCACCTAGTTATTAATCCATGTCAACAATAATATTTATCATTATCAATAGTCACCTTTTTTGAATGACTAATAAATTTATATTGATATCAATTAATCCTTTTTATTGATATCATTGATATCCCTTCTTAGATGACCACTAAAAAAAGTTCAATGTCAAGGCTTTCAATATTACTCATCAAATTTTTATCCTATTAATCCTTAATGTTGACATTGATCCAGCCAATGTTAGTAGTTTTCAATTCCTGAAACATCCAATCAAAATCATATATATTCACAACACTATTATCTTGTCACTTTTACTTTAAAAGACTAATTAATTCTCTTATTTCCTTTATATAAATTATTTTCTTTTATCATAAAGATTTCATTATTGTTAATACTAATTTTGCTAATATCATTAGTCTACACATTCTTTAGATGAATATTTCCATCTTCCACATTCATTTTAATTATTAATTTTCTATGCAATGTATTCGCTTCACAATTATTAAAATCAAATAAAAAATAATAGAATTCATTGTTAAATTATTTATTTTAGGCAATAATAAATAATATTGTAACTTATTGCACAAGAAAGTCATAAACCCCCATTTATGGCCTTCCTGCCGCCATGTCCCATATAAAATCAGAACCAATACTAACAATATTCCTATAAACACACTTTAGGGTCATATTTAGCCCATCTATTTATCTAATAACTCTTCAAATGGGTAATTTCATTCATATTCACATTTCTTATACCCACACATTTTCTTACAATATATCTTTTAGGTAAGATCCCATAAAACAATAAATATCTAACTTTACATTTAAAACTTCCATATATAAGTTTCCAATAAGTAAAATAGGCTAATTTTATGTTTCATGTTATAAATTCAGTTATTCTCTTCTCAACAATTATCATCTCTCTAATACTATAAAATAATTTATGATTTATAGAGCTCATTACTAATTATCCAATTTTTCTCTCATCAATATCCAATTTATATATAATTTGATCGCAATTATCTCAATTAAACCTATAAAATCCATCAATTTTATCAAAAGCTTAAACAAGATTTCATTTTCCTTCTCTCTCTCTCTCTCTCTAGATGAACATGCATTTTTGAAAGAGAATGGATTTTCCTTCAAATTTGTAGAATTTTTCCATTCATCCATTATTTATTCACACCTCTGAAATTCATTCTAACAAAAAAAAATGTCCATAGAATTATCACAACCATAAAAATCTATTTTTCCATATTACTCAAACATCACTTTAAACCTCAATACGCTTAAGTTTCAAAACCAAATACAATAAAGGTTGTTCTTACCTTGAAAGAACAAAGAATCAAAGAGGAATTTGGAATAAATTCAAGCTTCCTTCAATTTTTCTTTCCTCTCTCTCTTAAACACCAAATTTTCTCTTCCAAGCTTTTGAACCCTTTAAAATCACTCACTATCCCTCTTTAATCACTCTTTAGCTCTCTTGATTTCCATAAACCAGTACTTTTAAGTTATTTATCAAGAAATTTAAAGAACAAAAATTCAAAAATCCTAATTCCCTCTCTCAAGCCAAGTTGTCGACCTTAAGAAGAGAAAAGGGGTATTTATAGTCCTTATTTTTCCTATTTACAAATTGACCCATAAGGATCTTAATGTGTTTGAATAATTATCATTTCAACTATTTTCTCAATATTTAAAATTATATACACTAATTTATTAATTTCTCTTATTTATAATATTTTTGTTTTAAAAGGTTTTGTGGGGAAAAATTAGGGGGAAATTGTTATTTTTGTCAACCTTAAACAAATAGTCAAATTGAAGTAGTTAACAAGACTTTAACTACATTATTAGGAACTATCATTCAAAACAATTTGAACAAGAAGATTGCTTACTATTTGTTAAATTTGTTAATAATAAGAGTGTGCATTCCACTACTGATTATTCTTTCTTTGAGATTTCTATGAATTTAATACTTTGACTCATTTGAATTTGTTTCCTTTACTTATTGATGAACGATTAGTCGTAATGACAATAGAAAAATATAGGTAATAAAAGCTTTCCATAAGAATGTGAGGTGGCAAAAAAGTAAACTAAGTTTCATGGCATCTTTTATACTTCTCATTCGTGTTTTTTTATAAGTGTTGGGTGGAGGTTCGACTAATAATCTTGGGGTGTCAGTATACGTTACCATTATGTCAAAGTTAGAAAATTGATTTTAGTTTATTTAGTGGGTGTTTGGCTCCGCGTTTGTACCTGTGGTTGAAGCAAAACGCGGAGCCAAACACAAAAATAACTAAATAGATGCATATTTTTTGATGGTGGGTCCCACCATTTTTAACACAAATCTGCCGCAGATGCAAAAGCATCTGAGAGATGCTTCTACGTTTGCGGCCCACGTGTAAACGCAGAGCATCTCTCTTTTTTTTCTTTCAAGACAGTCCCCCACAGATAACCTTTCTTGCCTCTCCTCACCGACAGTCCCTGGTACACTCACCTCCCTCTCTTGCCTCACCAAAATCTCCCAACAGACTGAACTCTCTCTCAGCCATCTCCATCACCCAAACCATCGTCCCGTCCCCTCAGCCACACCTGCAAAACGACCGTTCCCCCTCCCTCAGCGACAGTCCTTCTCCCTCACCTCCCTCTCTGCCTCGCCAAACTCTCAGTTGAACGAAACCCTCTCTCAGCAATCTTCGAGACCAGCCAATCCACCCACCCACCCTCGGTTCCATCTCTCCTCACCCCTAGCTCCAACCACGACACCCTGTCTCTCCTCACCCGCAGCTGCCACCGACAGAGCTGCCCACAGACCCGTCTCTCTCACCGTCAGCTCAATGTTGCAGATCAACGAGGTAGCTCACCCTCAGCTCCACTGACCCTCAGATCATCGTTGACCACGAAGGGGAGCACTGATTCCTGCACATACGTATGTGTTTTTAACCCAATTTTGTTTCCAAATTTATGAACAATTGATCAACATTTTCACTTTTTTATGTAACAGACTCTTTGTGTTTGAGTAATTAAAGTCGCGTTTCTTAGCTTACCTTTACAGTTCCTTTTGTTTTTTGGTACTTAAGTTTGGTTCTCGATGGAAAATAAGGAAGACCCATTTCCTGAGATTCGAGTAATACTAAATAGTTTGGTGAGATTTTGTTGAAGTTTAGTGGGCTTGTTTTGATGGAAAATAATGAAGACCTGTTTTTCGAAATTCACACATTTTGGGTTTAGTTGTTTGATTTTTTCATATTTGGGTTTTTGAGGAAAAAAAAGATACTATATAGCGAAAAATTGAGGTGGTTGATGAATTATGAACTCCAGTCTTGCTTGATTGGGGTTATGGAAATGAGGATTTGTCATGAGTTTCTTTTCTTGTTTTTGTTTTTGGTAAAATAAAGACTGAGGCTTGCATTAGCTACTTTAGTTCTCTTGTAGGTGCATCATTTTGTCTGAAGTGATTTAGAGAATTTAGAATTTAGCTCAGATACCTTTGTGATAATGTGAAGTAAATGACATTTTGCTCAAAAGTCTTGGTTTTTCTTTTCATGGTGCAAAGACCCTGGAAAGCTGGTCCTTTATAGCTGATTTTAATGATTATTGAACTGAATGTTATGTAGGGGTTTAATGATTCAGTCACATGTGCATCTTTAATTTTCTTCATGAAGATTGAATATGGTTTTGGCCTGGGGTTATGGAAAGTGTTGACACATAAACTTCCATGAGCCAGGATGAAATATTGAGGATGAGACCTCCTCTTGTTCCACTTGCGACACTGATTGGGCGTGAGCTTAGGAATGAGAAGATTGAGAAACCTTTTGTGAAGTATGGACAAGCTGCTTTAGCAAAGAAAGGAGAGGATTACTTTCTCATAACACGTTATGGTTTACTGAACTTGTGAATCTGAAATTGAGGAGAGAGCATGAAAGTTTATCTAAGGGTGAGAGACGGGTGAAAGTTTATCTAAGTGTCTAGTGTTATGGTTTAGTGTTTTTTTGTGAAAGATTAACTGATTCGAAAATTGTTGAGTTTGGTTTGTTATGATTTTGGTATTAAGAACACTTTAAATATTGATATATTTTCTGTTTGAATCCATGGTTAAACTTGTTTTTGTGCTTTTTGATTTGATGTCGTTACCTGTGTTGGTGTGTGGAAGTTATGAGTGTTGGGGTTGGTGTTGGGGCATGTTGTGCATGTTCCGTTGGCAGGCAATAAGGAGTTGTATGTTTGTATGGTAGTAATTCATTGCTGGAGGGGGAGAAAATGGGGCCTATGTTGCGTTGAAAATGGAGAAGAAGAAACTGTTATGCGAAATTTTTGCCCGAAGTATGTTTAGTTGAAGTTTTGTATTTTTTTAAATTAATTTATGCTGTAAAATCTTGTGAATTAAGGTTTGTTTAGGTTAGTTTGTTTAATTAGAAAGTATAATTTCTGCACTTTTTGTTGTTATACAAATTGTTAATTGTTGCAAAATAATTAAAATTATAGAATGGAAGGTGGTGAAAATATGAATAAGGTTACTTAGACAAAGGAAATGTTGCATACTTTTTGCGACATATGTATACAGGCAATTGAATTGGGAATGCGACCTACAACACATTTCGATAAAACGGGATGCAAATTTTTGATCAAATCATTTCAAGAACAAACTGGTCATTCATTGACCAAAGCACAGTTAAAGAACAAGTGGGATGGCTGCAAAAAAGATTGGAAAATGGACTAAGTTCCTATCTGAAACTGGGGTGGGATGGAGTAGTGAATTGGGGACAATCGCAGCAACGAATGAGTGGTGGACAACTAAAATTCAGGTTAAATTTCATTATGTGAAATATTTAAATTTATTTTACATATTTCTGAATATCTATAACAAAATATTTGTATGAATTATGTGTTTATGTAGGAAGTTAAAGGTGCCATAAAATTTAGACATGCTGGAATTGAGCGTGCATTGAAGTTCAAATATGATAGGATGTATTCCAGCATTGTGGCTACCGGAGATTATGCGTGGGCACCATCATCAGGAGTGCGAGGTGGTGGTAATTCTTCTCAACCTGGTACTAACGACGCGAACATTGACCCGGTGGATTTGGAGGAAGGAAGTGGTGATTCGGAAGAGGATGGAAATCCTGCGTCTGGCAATGACATTGCTCATTTAGTTGGGGGGTGAACATATCAAGTAGCAGCAACACACGGTCGAGTGGAAAAAGAAAAGAGATGGAGGCTGCTGAGGGTCGCGCGAAGAAGAAGAAATCTAAGAAGTCAGCTAGCATTGGCGTTCAGCTAATGTCAAAGTGAGGCGACCTAGTTGACAGTATGTCAACGAGGAGTGATTCAACTTCTTTGCACATGGATAAACAAGGGTGTAGCATTCATGAGGTGATGGCTGAGATCCATTCCATTCCTGGAATCCGAGCTGACATTGATTTCCATGACTTCGCATCAGAATTTATGCTCCAACGTAGAAGGAGAGAAATGTGGGCTACGATGGGAAGTCTAGAAGAAAAATACGATTGGTTGAAGCGCATGCACGACCGCACTAAACAAAATTAACTAAAGGTATGACTATTTTTTACACTGTAAATCATTTCTGTGTTTTGCAATGTCAGCTGAATACAATGTGTGATATTATTGAAATCATCGCTTGATAATTGATGTATATGTTTACATTGACAGATTTATTGCGCGGACAGTTTTGGTAACATTTGTTTGCAATTCGCGCATTGTTGACGAAGAGTTTCGTTGTTGTATTACTCGGTATGTTATATCATTGGTTGCAATGAGTTTCTCTTTATTTCAATTTGTATTTGAATTGTTATCAGTGTTTGTATTTGAATTGTAATGCCCTCGTTACTGTTTTGGATACATAAATCGGTTGTATTGTTGTATTAATGCATGAGTGGGATTATTTTGCAATTTGAATTATTCTGCTCATGACCTCGGCTGATTTGCAGTATTTTGATAGTTTGTGCTGCTGTTTTTTTCTTGTATTTTATGAGCTGTGGACTGACAAGTGTTGTGCAAGGGAAAATGAATTATTCAGTTATGACAAAAACATAACTATTCACTCACATGTTTGACAGGAAAAAAACAGTACAAAGGTGCAGCAAATGTGAATTAATGTTTACTAAATGACAAGTAAATAATTCAAAGGTTCTGCATGTGAATTATTGTTGACTACATGACACGTAAATAATTCAAAGGTTCTGCATGTGAATTATTGTTTACTACATGACAAGTAAATAATTCAAATACAATGCATGTGAATTATTGTTTACTAAAGAACAAGTAAATAATTCAAATACAATCCAAAAGTTGTTGAACAACATGTGAAATATAAAACAATTCTTCAATCAAATTTTCTATATATAGTGGGAGTGATTCCCAAAACATTTACACTCACACATTAACAAACTGAAATACATCTTTCGAAGAGCAACTTGGCAAGAGACAACATTCTACAATTTACAGGTTCATTCCATGTTTTATCTAAACTTCTTGCAATTTTAATTTATTCTTTTCAACCTTATTTAGTTGTTTTTGTTTGAGTATTAAAGGTTTTTTGTTTTATGGAATGTGAAGATATGAATGATCCTTGGTATAACAATATAGTTAACGAAGATTTTGATGGCGATTATGAAAATGTTATAAACCGCGTTGAAGAACAAACTAATTATCATGCTTCTGGAGGTGCTAGTACATCGATGGGAGGTGGTGACGATGGGGGTAACGATGATGGAAACGACGACAATAACGATGACGACGACGACGATACTGATGATGATGACACCGATAATGAAATGGAATTTTTTAGGAGACAGTTTGAGAAAGAGAAATTAATTATATGTACAGCTAGAGCTGTACACTTGTATTACATAAATTATATGTATAAGGAACCGTGTATGGTTTCATACAATACAGGTATGCGTTGGCTGACCGAATTACTAAATGGTCATTAGAAACGATGTGTTAACATGTTTAGGATGGACGCAAATACTCTGACGAGTTTGTGTGTAGATTTAGAATCACAATATGGTTTGAAGCCTTCAAAACGCATGTCCGTGATGGAAAAGGTTGCAATGTTTTTATTTACGATAGTCGTTGGCGCGTCTAACAGGGAAGTGCAAGAGAGGTTCCAACATTCGGGCGAAACTGTTAGTAGATGCATAAATGAAGTCCTTGAAGTTGTATGTTTGTTTGCCGTGGACGTCATAAAACCAACAGATCCACAATTTACAAACACCCCAAGAGAAATTGCAATGAATCGAAGATATATGCCACATTTTAAGGTCAGGTGTTTTAATTTTAATCAGGTGAAAATGCATTTCTATTCTTTTATGCATGGACCAAATAATGAGACTTTTCGCATTTTTCATGTAGAATTGTGTCGGTGCAATTGATGGAACACATGCTCGTGTTTGCATATCAGCAGAAAATCAAGTTCCATTTATTGGAAGAAAAGGTGTACCAACCCAAAATGTTATGGCTGCTTGTAGTTTCGACATGCAATTTACCTTTGTGTGGGCAGGATGGGAAGGGAGTGCACACGACAAACGTATTTTTCTAGAGACTATTAACAGTAATAATATCAAATTTCCCAAACCACCAGAAGGTAGACATCTGTGATATATTTTATGAGTTGGTCAATTTAGTTTAATTATATTCTTCATTAATTTCTGATTCGTAATTTATACTGGTGTTTTCCTCTCTCTTTTGCAGGCAAGTACTACATGGTTGATGTTGGATATCCCAATGAGTATGGGTACTTAGGTCCTTATAAAGGTCACAGGTATCATTTCCAAGAGTTTAGTCGTCGTGGACAACCAAGTGGTCGTGAGGAAGTTTTTAATCGTGCACACTCATCACTACGTAACGTGATAGAACGCTCATTTGGCGTATGGAAACAGAGGTGGTGAATTTTACAAAACATGTCTGCTTATCCATACAAAATACAAGTGAAGATTATGGTTGCATCAATGGCACTACATAACTATATTAGAAGAAGATCACAAGATGATATGACTTTTGTCGAATATGATCGCAATCCTAATTTCGTTCCTGAAGGTATTTTACCAGATGTTGTTCATCGATCAAATAGTCAGGAAATGTATACGCATTCACGTATGGATTTAGTTCGTGATGGAATTGCAAGTAGTTTGATGGGAGAATAAAACCAAGTGTCTAATTTATTTGCATTATTAATTACATTTTATTTTTATGATTATTAATCTACAATATTTAAAAAACAATATATATGTGTGTGTTATTTAAAGTAATTTCAACAGTTGACAGCAATATGACAAGCATGGTAACCAAACACACGAAACTGCTTTTCATTAAACTCCATATCAACTACAGTTTTAACCAAACACTAAAATTTCAGTTATGCACCGCAACTAAAAGTGTTTTTCATAAAACTGTTTTTTTTCAACCCCAACCACAACAGCAACCGCCACGCCAAACAGACCCTTAGAAAGAGTCAATTTGACTATGGATTTTTGAACCTATATATATCCATGGGGTTTACATCAAAACTAAAATTAGTAAAATGAGCTTGGAAGTGTCATGGTAAGGTCATAATTGCTAGAAGAGTTGATGGAAAGGGGGCGAACAACCTTTCATCTTTTCTTAAAAAATAAAGAAAATGATGTGTGTTTTGTTGCCTAGATGTTACTTATAAAAATGGCTAAAAATCAATATTGATTTTTCTAGAGCTAAGAAGTTATTTTTCAACCTATTTTCATCTCAAAACACATAATAAACGCACATGCAATTTCAATAAACCAATTTTCCAACTTCAAAATACCTCTAAATCAATCCAAAACTCAAAATTAAACCAAAGTAGTTATTTCTCAACCCAAATTTAATTTTTTTAACATGATAAAGGCTTAAAACCCCTTAATTTAATTCTTCTTATCAAATTAAACATGTTTCCAGTAAGATCAACTTTTTATTTTTGAAATATGACCGACCAATAGATTTTTCTTCCTTTCATTATTTTTGGTGATTTTCTCTCCCATATCTCAAACATAGGGGCTAATAAATAAATAAAATGAAGTTTTGGACCAAACTTATAATTCTAAAAACTAAAAAGACTATAAGAGAAGAAAAGGAGAAATAGGTTGATAAAAAGTGTTTTTTGTGTGAATTTGAGATTGGTCACACATTTTACTTTTGTTTTTAAAATTATTTCTCTTTAAATTAGCCTCCAATCAAGTTTCAAAATCTAATAAAAAAAAACTTTAGATTTCAAGTATATATGAAGATAAGAGACTAAAAACTCTCAAAACACCTGAATCAACTCATAAAAGGATGTGATTAAAGAAAGCTTGATGGCTAAAATGAGAAGAAAAAAACACTATTGTAATCCATAATGAAAGTTGAGAGAGTGAACATTAAATATGTGTGTAGTTATAATTTTAATTATGATTGTAATGTGATTTTAAAAGTTGAAACTCCATAAAAAATGATAATTTATCATCAAACAATTTATAACATAGCATTAGATTATTGGCTCGTATTATGTTGTGGGTTGAATTAGATTTTTAAAATATAATTAAAAAAATCAAGCATTGTTGTCGTGTTTTCTAATCAAAACAATAAATCATAAACTCAAATTATGATGTATATTGAATGAAATCATTTTTATATATTGATACAATAATTTACTAGATGATATTGTTTATCAAATATTGAGATGATGACATATTTGTTTGACTCGAGTAATAAGACCGTGATAACCTTGTAGAAAAGTAAATAAAAATAAACTATGAAGGTGAATCCATAATTATATATATATATATATATATATTAAGAAAAACAATTACTTGAATCAACCCAAGTTAGTCAGTCAAACTTGCAACTTGATCATAAGATCAAGATAATTTCATAAATCAAAAATAAATTACAAATCTCAATTTTCCTAATGTTCAAGAACAAATAAAAATAATGATTAAAAAAGCTCAAATCAACCAAGGGTTAACTTGTTAAACTCATGACTTGAGTTATAAGACTAAAATAAATTCCTAAAAAAAATTTATAAAAATATTAAACTTCATCCAATGTTGAAAGTTCACATCAAGAAAACAGATCCATGAAAATGGTAGAACTCCATATAAAGCAAAATAAGAAAAGTCATGAAGCTTGTCGCGCCCTTACGAGAGCGTGGCGTCGCGGCGATTCTTCTCGGGAGTGGGGATTCATGTCGGATTTTTTTTTTGTGTGAAAAAGGAGTCAACACCTATTATTATGGTTAATAGAAAACCTAACTGATTTTTAAGACATTCTAAGGCAAGGAATTGGTTGTGTAAAGGGAAGGTTTTAGCACCCCTAGTACACCCTCCCTAAGGTTATTTACTTGGTGTTTTGGTTTGCCTTATGATTCCTATGGTGTTGGTGTTATCTAATCAATTTTCCTAAGATTGGTTTGCTATGATGAATAGACTTGGATTATCTAAAACGAATTACTCTTGGCCAAATGGATCACACCTTTAGATATGTCTATATAGTGTCGAGGAGAATGAATGCAGATCTCTTGAAGTCTTGGTTTGATTCAAAATAAATTTACAACCTTTGAATTAAGATACAACTAGGATAGTAATATAAGAAGATTAAACGTGCTCATTTTTCCCTTTAGTATTTCAAGTGTTCGCAACTCATAAATTGCAAGGAGAAGGAAAAAATTTAGAAATCTAAGGATATTTCATAGCACTTTAATAGTCTATTTAAACGTTTGTGTTTCATGCTTTCACGACTCGTAAAACATGGAGTCAAAAATTGAAATGTCTCTGATTATAATCAAGGTTTATTTTCAAATAAATATTGATTAAATATATAATGACTTATCATTCCTAGAAAAGTATTTTGAATATTTATCACTTAGGGTTTCTTTACCTAAATGTATTTATATGCATAAATATATACATACATACATCTACATACATACATGTATGTATGTATGTATGTATGTGTGTGTGTGTGTGTGTGTGTGTGTGTGTATGTAGATGTATGTATTTATGTATGTGTGTGTGTGTATTTTGCGCACCGCGCTGAAAACCGAGTATTCTAAATACATGATTGGTATTTTTTTAACAATATAAAAAAAGACATTAAAATAAAAATACCAAAAAATCATAAATCTCTTCCTCTTTTTTATAATTTTTAGAAAGAAAAAAAAATAGAGGCGGGTCACTTACCCAAACCAGTGACCCGGCTAGGCAAACAAGAGGCATACGTGAGGCTCCTTAGTTAATGTTCAAGTGAATTATAATTCACTTGAACAGGAAAACAAAGGCATGCACAGTGAGTATGTAATTAAATGCAAAGTGAAGAGGAATGCATGGAAACTTACCTTGCAATTGACAGACGATGATGTTGAGCTCTTGCACAACCAGTAATCATTGCTTTTGGGGACAATGATAAATATTGATGAAGCTGGTGGTGGCCGACAGGAGAAAGTCTGGTCGGGAAAGGTGTTACTGGAAGTCATTGGCCTTAGGGAGAGGTTGTGGAGAAGGGGGAGAGCTGGGTCGGAAGGAGGTTCTTCATCTGTGTGTTTTTTCCATTTTTTTGTTGGTTGCCTCTCGCTCATCCTTTTGCCCTTTTTTTCTTTCTTTCTTCTCTCCTCTCTCTTCTCTTTTTTTGTCCCCTCTTCTAGATCAGCAGGATAGGGATATATATATATGGCCTATACAGAGCTCTATTTAGGGAAGATTTAGTGCATTAATCTAGGATGCAAATCATGTTTTTCTTGCAACTAGATAAAATGAAATAGAAAAATAAATATTTTGATTGACATTATAATGATTATGAGGTAAATAAAACGTGATTTGAAGCTCAAAAATCAAGTGTGAGAATTATGTAAACCAACATGAATTTGTAGAGATAATGAAAGAATCTGCAGGTGGGGGGTTGTCCTCAAAATAACAATGAACAATGTCATGCTAATTAAATCATGGCAAGATTTTCTGTTTTTACATTAGACATTCAACTAAAATATCTTAAGCTTTTGATATCGAAATCAGGAGATTCAAAAACTCAAATTCATCTATACATACTTTCAAAAATGATCCAAAATGAGAAAAATTTGTTTTGATAAACAAAATATGTCCACAATCTGCTTGGTCTAAAAATGTTTTGAATAATAGAATTCACGACAGCGGAAAAATCTTTTTTGTAGTGAAAATTTTAAGGGATTTATCCACCCTTAAACTTATAGTAAAAAGAAAAAAACGTTGCTGGTTTTGAGAAAAGAAACAAAATAAAATATTGCAGGGCAGTCAAACAACAAAAAATTATTGTGACATTTTTTGAACTAGCCCCCCTATCTTTTTCAAAGAGACTAATTAACTTTTCAAATTTAAAATTGATCTTTGCTTACCCCGATAAATCCTCAAAACATTAAATTGGATCTCTTGAATAAGACCTACAAACTTGGATTAGAATCATTCTCACGATAGAATTTTCTATGTTTACATTAGACATTTAAACGAGAATATCTTGAGCTTTCGATATCAAAATCAGATGATTCAAAAATCCAAAGTCATATATACGTACAACACTACAATTTTCATGAAGGATCAAAGTGATAAAAAATTATTTTGAAGAACAAAATTTGCTCGTAATTTGCTTGGTCATAAACCATTTTGAATAACAGAATCACGACAGCAAAAAAAATCATTGTTTTAGTGCAAATTCTGAGGGAGTTATTCAACCCTAAACCTATGGTAAAAAAAATAGAGCCGCTGGTTTTGCGAGAAGAAACAAAATATAGTCTTGCACAACAATCAAGCAACATAAATTATTGTGATGTTTTCTAAACAAGCCCCCTTATTTTTTTCAACAAGACTAATTAACTTTCCTAAATTTAAAATTGTTCTTTGATTATCTTGATAAATCCTCGAAATATTAAATCGGGTTTATTGAAGAAGACCTACAAAGTCGAGTCATAATTCAAACAGGAATATATTGAGCTTCCGATATCAAAATCAGGCGATTCAAAAATCCAAAGTCATTTATACGTACAGGAGTACAACTTTCATAAAGAATTCAAAGTGAGAAAAATCATTTTCAAGAATAAAATATACCCGCAATCTGCTTGGTCAAAAAGATCTCGGGATCTGATACAGAAACTGACCATGTCGAGCATCGCTGTTTGACTGAGAATTTGACATAAGAACAATAGACTTTAGGTTCCAATAAAGGTTCAGATCAATTCTTTAACATGTCATGAATGACCGAATATAGTTGGGATGGTCAAATATTGCACAAAACTAAGTCAGAAACAAAGTCTAAGTTGGAAAAAAAATTGTATTATACTAGAATTGCGACAAAAGCAAAATCAATGCAAATTTTGAGGGATTTGTCCAGCCTTAAAGACTAGATAAAAAAAATAATGAATTTATCATTATGAAGACTCCTAATTAATCTAAGAATTCTGAAGATTTTGACAGCAAAGAAGGATAAAAAGAGCAGAAGGCGGCAAAGACAAGGTTTGAAAACATATTTTTATTCTCTTCTTTTGCCAATCATCTAGTAACGATAAGTTAAACTCCTGTATTTGATTCAAAAGGAATATATATCATCTCCAGCACATGAGGACTAAAAATGAGTAACAACAAAGCTCATTTCCCTAACAACTAAATATTAAAACATTAAGTTTAAAAAACAACTAAATAAAAAAATTAATTTGATGGAGGGTGAAATTGGAAAAACAAATCAATTAAAAAATAACTTGAAAAAATAAATTGAGTCAACCTTGATCAACTTGTCAAATATGTGAGCTAGGTCATGAGATTGTGATAATCTCAGGCAAAGCAAATTGAGAAAATTATAAAATCCAATTAAAAAAAATTAAAATGATCTAAAATGAACAAAGTCATCCGAGGTTAACTTGTCAAACCTCTTATTAGATCATAATCAATATAATACCATAGAAAGCAAGTTCAAAAACATTATGAAACTCAATTTCCAACAAACCTAATGTTGAAAAATAAAATTAAATTAAAAAATAAAAAATCACATTGTTCAACCCGGATTAACATGTTCAACCTATGATATTGGTCATGAGATTGAGGTAAATTCATAGAAAATAAATAAAAATTTATGATCATAGTTCGAACAAATATAATATTGAAGGTTGAAATCAAGAAAAAAAAATCTATGAAACCAATATATAACCCAATATAAAGAAAATGAAAAACAGAAAAAGAAAAACAATACTTAAAACAGCATAATATTGAATAATAAAATTAAAAGAAAAAAATAAGATTGAGTTGTTGAAGGGTTTAATTGAAAAAAAAAAGGAAACAAAATATTATTTTCAAAAAATGTTTTTTGGATGTGGTTACAATACTTTGGCCACATCTTTTGTTAATAATAAATAAGTACTTAACTCATGTTACACCATAGATTGCATTTTGTTTTCAATATATATATACAAGCTTTTCCGATTCTTTTTTTACACAAAAGTTATAAAGATAAATTAAAAAAATCATGTAAGAATCTTATTAAATAAACCAAGAATCATGTGTAAATAATTAATAAATAAATCAATACCAATAACTGAAAACAAAAGTAGAAAAATCAAAAGACAAGTGTAGATTAGAAAATTTACTCGATTGTGTTAATAAATATTTTTTATTTTAAAAAATATGATCTAAGTAAAACATAAAAAAATATTTTTAGATGAATGAAAATAATGTCTTCAAAAATTAAATACAAATAAAATAATTAATAAATAATCTCTATTAAATAAAGTTAAATAAGCAAAATAAAAAATCATAGAGTGAAAATTAATTGAAACATATCTATCTATCTATCTATATATATATATAATCATATAGTTGGTTGTATGGATGCTCCAATAATTTACCATTTTATTATTATTCTTTTTTGTTGAATACTATGTGCGCATCTCACACACGCACTAACAATATTCAATCTCATGCCCACTTCGAGCAGCACATGCGGCAGCGTCTGGTGGTAAAAAATGTTCAACTAGCATCTCACTCGATGCGCCGTCATGTACTCTTTCTCATGGGGTGGCACGTGGCCTCACACAATGGATGGAGTTGTGACGGTGATCAGTTGGACTCTTTTAGGCCTTTTTCTCTCTCCTTCATGCTAAATTACAGGGTAGACCCCTATGTTTATGGTGTTTTCATTTCAAATCCCTAAACTTTTAATTGTTTTGTATGATTCTGATTTCTGTTATATAAATTTTAATTTGTTTCAATTGTGTCTTTCAATGGAAATTAAATATATATTGAGTTTTCATTTCAGTCCTAATTCTTTTAATTTTTGGATTGATTTTCAATCCCTTAATATTTTCAGTACAAAAGTTTTGATTTTTTCAATTTTATCATTTGATTGAAATTGATGATATATTTGGTTTTTATTTTAGTCCTTATACTTTTAATTTTTTATTTTAATTCATTTATTTTTTATATTTCTGAAATAGTTCTTATTTTTGTCCATGTATATATATGTGTGCTCTTAGTTTTGGTTTCTAATTTTTATTATTTTCTTTGTTGTTGAGGTTGTATTTTTTTGAAAAAAATAATTCTTAAATTTTAATTTGTGTTTATGATCATTTGGAAATTGATTTTATTTTCTCTTTGTTCTTTATTTTATTTTATTTTATTTTCAATTCAAATAAAATTTTTCACATCATATTTTTTTTTGTTTTATCATTTATTTTATTATTTTTTTTGCTCTTTTGTTAAAGTTTTAAGGCTTTTTTTATCCTTTGATTTAATTTTTTTCATTATAAATGCAGTAATAATAATAATAATAATAATAATAATTTTAGTTTTGTTTCTTACTTTCTCTTTTGTTAATGTTTTTGAGTTTTTTTTTCTCAGGGTTATTTAATATTTTTTATTGTTTTAGCAGTAATAGTAATGATAATTTTAGATATTAAGGGTTCAATGTTGTTATTATAATAGAGTGTGTTAATGTGTTTCATTATATCAAATCTTGCATGTATAGATGTTATATTTTTTATTTTATTTTTATCATTTATTTTATTTTTTTGTTTTCTTTTTTGTTAAAGTTTTTAGGATTTTTTTTATTCTTTGATTTAATTTTTTTCATTATTAATGCAATAATAATAATAATAATAATAATAATAATTTTAGTTTTTTTTCTTGTTTCCTCTTGTGTTAATGTTTTTGACTCTTTTTTTTCTCAGGGTAATTTAAATATTTTATTATTTTAGCAGTAATAGTACTGATAATTTTAGATGTTAAGACTTCGATGTTGTTGTTATAATATGGTGTGTTGATATATTTTATTATATCAAACCTTGCATGTATAAACGTTATATTTTATTTTTGAACTAATAAATCATATTAATTACTTCAATCCTAATAGTTATAAAAATTATTTACGTTGCGGGCAATCTATCTAGTCATAAACTATGATTGAATGATGAAATTGAAAGTCAATAAAACTTTAATAAAAAAAGCTAAGGAGAAAAATTAGAAACCGAAGAATAAGAACCAAATTGGAAGACATAATTAATGAGAAATTGCAATCGAAAAATTAAATTGAAAACAAACAAAACTTTTATAAAATGATCAAGAAAAAAAATAAAAAATAAAAAATAAAACTAAGGATGGAAATATAAATACCCAAACACGAAAGCACAATGGGGAGAAGAGAAAGAGCAGATGACCATTGGCAACAAACTGATCATCCACCATCTATCCACGTCATACGCACTTGTAAGTGCCCACTGGCCAATAGCCTTTCTTTTTTAATATACATAAATATATATAAAAAAAAACAAAAAACAAAATAGAAGATAGAAGATAGAAGACAAAAATGCTCTTGAAAGGCATTTTCAGTTTTTATTGACCCCGGGTAAAATGTGGACCAAATTCACCCCAAAAGCAAGAATGACAAGTTGACCTCAGAGGAAAATTAACCAATCAAAATCATTCCCATACTGATTTATAAATTACTCTCCACCTATCAATCGAAATCTCACTTGTGAAACTTGAACAAGAGAATTAAAAATAATAGCTTTTATTGTTATTTTAATTCGTCATCTATAATATATATATATATATATATATATATATAAAAGACATTTTAACTTTATGATATAAGGAAAAAATTATTATTTAAAACAAAGTTTAAGCAATGTTAAAATATTAAAAATGAAAAACTAATCAATCAATTCTTGCCATATGATATTATTGCTAGTAGAAATTGATTGTCGGTTGAAATAGTTTTCTTAGAAAAAAGAACTTCATCATGAAAAATGATTGGAGTAAAAATTAGGTGCAAAACGAAAATGATTGTTCTCTTTACTTTGGTCCACCACATTTATAATAAGAGTCAAAATGTGTATCATCTTTTTATTGTCGATCCCTGGCAATCTTACGCCATGTTTGTTACCGTGTTTCGAAAATATTTTTGAATTTTATTTATTTATTTATTTTAAATTAAAAAAATTGAATGTTTTTAGAGTATTCAGATGAGTTGATGTCAAAAAAGATTTTTTAAAAATAAAAAAAATATTATTTTGATGTATTTCTAAACGAAAAATACTTTAAAAAACAACCTCAACCACACTCTCAAACAGACACTTAATCCTTTTTAAACTCAATTCTCTATTCAAAACCTTTTTCAATCCAAATTTCCATCCAAGACTCAATTTAATTGGTAACATTATGTCTTAGATAATAACTTTTTCCCTTTAGTCATAAATTAAAAATTATTTGTAATAACTTATGACAAGTATCGTTAGGTTAAAATTTTATTTGGAAAGAAAAAAAATAATTTTAATTGGTGGGTTGGTGTGGAAGTGCCCCAAATGATATTCTTGTGAAAACAAACCTTTTAATTTTCAATTTAGTAATGGAATTTATAATTGGTGGTAAAAAGTTTGGGAGACATTCCTTATAGCTTATAAATTTCACTTATTTATATAATGTTTGTTAAAGATTCAGCTCATCATATATGTTGATATAAATTTTCTAACTCAGTGTTTCTATTTTAACATTTTCTATTTGAATATTGTTTTATTTTCATTTTTCAATCAAGCTTTAGTTATTTTACCGTTGTGTTGCCACGTGTTGTAATACTTTTTATATAAAAAAAAAATCCTCACTATATAAGCTATTTTCTAAAAAAATCAAAACATAAATCAAAAAGCTCAAGAAAGTATATAATTAAATAAACTATCATTTATTTAAATAAATAAATCATTAACAATAATAATTATAAAAAAAAACTGAAAATGTTAAGAGATGGATGTAAGTCAAGATATTTAATATCTCAATATAAGTTATTTACTCAGTTGTATTTGACGAATTTATTTATGAAATCAATTTGTATTAGAAATTAATACGTATATAAAACTTATTGAATAAAATAAAATAAATTATGCAAGGCTACACATATGAAAAATATTGCAAAAAATAAATGTTTTAATTTTAAAAATAAATTTAATCTACATAAACTATAAAAGAATATATAGATAAATTACATCAACCTTATACAAAAATTAACCACTCAATATAATAAAAAAATAATTATTATTATTTCAAAAAGGCTAAATAAGCCAAGACAAATAAGAGAAGGGGTATTAACCAAAATATATTTTAAATAAGATATATATATATATATATATATATATAAAGTAGATTTTTTAAAAACAAAATTAGTAAAAATGAAAAGGTTGAGATAAAAAAATTTCACCAAACGATCTTGGACTTCACAAAACAACTCTAATTGCTCCTCTCTTAGAAAAACAAATGTCCATATTTAAATCTTCTTGTCCAATAAAAAATAGTTGATTTCAAAAACACCTCAAGATAATTCTAAAGCACAAAATAATCTTCTTAAATATTATTCAAAACAAAAAATACTGATAGAAAATGGGTTTTTCCATGACAATCTAAGGATGGATGAAATAAATAGTTTTCCTCTAAATTAGTCTTTTCAAGCCTTTAATTTTAAAAAAATCTTGATTTTTTTTATGAAAGTACACTAATTAAAATCTATATGTCAGAATAAAACACAATAAACAACAATGTCAATCACCATTCCACAACTTAAATCATCATGATAACCATCCCTTAGACTATAACTACTTGTTTAAGAGTGCGGTTAAAGTTATTTTTTAAAATATTTTTCATTTAGAAATGCATTAAAATGATATTTTTTTATTTTTTTAAAAAATATTTTTAACATCAATATATAAAATAATCTAAAACCACAAAATATTTTTATTTAATAATAAAAAATAAAAAATAAAAAATTTCTTCAAAATTGTTTTTGAAATACAATGTAAAACTAGCCTAAATTGAATGCCAAAGAAAAAAGAGATGAATCCAAGAAAATAATAAATATTTAATTATTGGGACTATCATTAAGTCGATGCAATATTTTTTAGTCCAATACTTTCACTTAAACATTCATGAATATATATATATATATATATATATATATATATAGAATTCAGGAACCAAAAATCAATTATCACTTTGGTTCATACAATGATGGTCATGGCTCAAAACCACTTCCATGAGTAGGATCCATCCGCAAAAAACAACCATCTTACTAGCATCCTAATATTACAAAATTATTTATGTTTCTTGCTCATAATTGCCATATATTTAATTAGCTTATGCACAGTAAAAATAAAAATTGTTATATCTTTTTAAATTGCTATTTGAAAGTGTGTTTAAAGTTGTTTTTAAAGTATTTGTTGTTCATAAATATATTAAAATTATATTTTTTTATTTTTTTATTATTATTTTAACATCTGTACGTGAAAATAATTTAAAAACACTTCAAAACAATTAATTTAAAGTAAAAAAATCGCAATTGTTATATCTTTTTAAATTGTTGTTTGAGAGTATGATTGAAGTTGTTTTTAAAGTGTTTGTTGTTCATAAATATATTAAAATTATATTTTTTTTATTTTTTTTTATTTTAATATCTGCACGTGAAAATAATTTAAAAACAATTCAAAACAATTAATTTAAAGTAAAAAAATCATAATTGTTATATCTTTTTAAATTGCTGTTTAAGAGTATGATTGAAGTTGTTTTTAAAGTGTTTGTTGTTCATAAATATATTAAAATTATGTTTTTTTATTATTTTAATATCCATACGTGAAAATAATTTAAAAACACTTCAAAACAATTAATTTAAAATAAAAAAATCATTTAAAAAAAAAAAAAACTGTGACAAGCACCCAAGCAGCTCCTATGTCAAATCTTTCTAGAACGTGCGGAAGGAATACCCTAATGAAGTGTTGTTGAATTTTGAGAATTTGTATGAAAATCACCGCAAACATTTGTTGTAGGCAGTGCAAAATCCATGGATATAAATTCCCACCCAGCAAGAAAAAAGGAGAAAGCCTATCTTCTTCTTCGTCTGCAAGCACAGAAAAAGAAAAAAGAAAAAGGTTCAATAATGGCTTCACCTTCCAAATCACTTTATTATAAAGTAAAACCCGCATTTCACGCTCACAATGGAAGGCACTGGTAAAAGGCTACCAGGCTCTCAGTCCCACTTGCACCCTTACACGTGTAGCTTCTCCGTTCGTCGTTTGCCTGCTCCTTCATTTCTCTCACAGCTCCCTAACCTTGACCACCTCACCATGCCATGGTCACAACTTCATTTGCGCACAATGAGAGCCCAGACTCAGCGGAGTGGGCAGTGGACCCGGGTTGTCTCGCTGCTTTTTCGACCCGAGTTGTTGAGTCGGACCACAAACACCATCATCACACACAAACTCTAAAGATTGCCTGCCCATCATGGCTTTCTCTTTAGACCCTTTTAAAGCCCTCCCGTTCACTTTTACATTTGACATTACAAGCCATCAGTTGAGCCTGAGCCTGCCATTTTGGAGATGGCTGAGCCTGAGCCTCCATACTCGGTTGCTGAGGCGGTTCCCGGTACGCCTGGGATCCGGGAAATAAGGTCGGAAAAGGGTTCTGAGAATCTCAGGTTTTGCAATGCACAGATTGGAAACGAAGGTTACCAGGGGACAAGGAAGGTCGGTTTGAGAGCAGAGATCGACACGTCACCTCCGTTTGGATCAGTCAAGGAGGCTGTGACCCGGTTCGGTGGAAGCGGGTCATGGATACCCTATTACTATAGGATTGGAGAAAGTTATGTGAGTAATTCCTTTCCTTATTTAATTTTTTGGGCATAGTTTTCAATTGGCAGTTTGAATTTTAAATAGAAAAAACAGCATATTTGTGGGCAATTTATTTATGTATTTATTAAAAACATAATGTATTTATGAACATCATAGATATTTTAATAAAGATTATTCCATATTTTTATATATAATATTAGAACTTTTATGGTAATATTTTAAAAAATAATCTATGAATAATTATATATGAAACTAATATGCAAAAAAATTAAAAATTCTTAGGAATATTCAAAGTTACAATTTTGTTACTTGTATTGCAATTTCTTTATGTAATTTTTTAAATTAATTTTATTCAGATCATCCTAAACAGAATGCCATGAGCATAATTTCACACATTGTAAACTCAAGATCCCTACATCAAGATCGATGGCTTCGAAATCATATAAAGATACCATTCCCTGAAGAGATCAATTTTCTAGCAGATTAATCTTCCTAAACTCCTCCAATCTTTGACTGCCTGAAACTACTTATGTGATATTTGACATTTCGTTTCAAAAATGTTTTTTAAAAAAAAATGAAAATTTTTATTTTTAATTTTAATTTTCTTGGTGTTTTTAGATCATTTTGATTTTTGATGTGCTAATATATCTCAAATATTTTTTTTAAATAAAAAAAATATCATTTTGATACATTTATGAACTAAAATCACTTTCAAAAGCAACCGCAACCACACTGTCAAACAAGCACTAATTAATCATACTTACATTGTCTCAATGTGGACTGTCCGAAACTGCTTATGGGATAATTGACACTGCGTTTCAAAAGCGTTTTTGAAAAAAAATTGAAATTATTTTTTTTTGTGTTTTTAGATCATTTTGATGTGCCGATTTCAAAAATAATTTTTTAAAAATAAAAAAAAATTATTTTAATATATTTTTGAACAAAAAACACTTTAAAAATCAACCGCAACCATACTCATGACATTGTCTCAACGTGGAGTTCCATACGAGGAATCTACTGATATTTGATTTCCTCATCTGATGTTTAAAGCATGCATTGCAGTTCCCTTTCAGATTATAACCATACTTCCATAAGCTACAGGGCGTTGACGATATCGACATAAAAAAGGTGGAGGAGCAAGCAGCAGAATTGGAGAAGCATCTGATTGTGAAAGAACTGGAAACACTCGACGTCCTCGAAGAACTTGGAACGACGAAAAGGGTTGTCGAAGAGCTGAAGCAGCAGCTGCAGAAGGAAGCCCTTCGATGCATGACAGTTCCTGATGAGCCGATGTCAAGTCCTGCAATCAAAGAAATGAACAGAGGAAACTATAGCTTTCACGTCAACAACAGCGAGCAGAGGTTAATAAGTCTGAGCCCTACAGCATCGCCTGATCTGATCTTGATGGAGCTGAGGCAAGCGAAATTGAATCTTGGTAAAACCATTAACGACCTTGGGGTGATCCAAACCTCTGTTGAGTCTTTGAATAAGAAAATGAAGAAAGAGAAATCCTTACTCAGAAAGACCCGCGAGAGGCTAACATCAAAATTTGCAGGGGGGGTATCTCTGGAGGAGGAGCTAAAGCAAGCAAGGACAAAGCCGCGTGTTGCAGAAGATGTTGAAACTGATTACAAGGAAGGGGTTTTAATGAATATGGATGAGGTCCGAAAAACGGAAGTTTTGAAAGGAATGTTGGCTGAAAACATCAAGACTAACATCAGAACTGCTGAGTTGAGGTTGCTGGCAGCCAAAAAGATGGAAGAAGCAGCAAGAGCTGCAGAAGCTGTTGCCCTGGCAGAAATCAAGGCTCTTTCAACTGATGAGAGCTCACCGGGATATGCCCTGCCAGAACCAGAGAAAGTTCAGTCCTTCGAAGCAAGATCTCCTCTGAATCCTAAACTTCTGAAGGCCGAGGAGCTTTCCCCGAAGAAAGTGGAAACTTTGAAGCTTCCAAAGCAAGAAGTTCACTTTACTAAAATGTCTATTCTAAATAAGCTCAGGGAAGCAACAGAAGAGGTTAAACTAAGCAAACAAGCCTTGGAGGAGGCTCTGAATAAAGTGGAAATGGCAAATAGAAAGCAATTTGCTGTTGAAGAGGCTTTCAGAAAATGGATGCCAGGGGATGATCAAGTTGGGCAGGACGCATATTATCCTACCAGACTCGGCAATTTCCATATGCATCAACCTGATCAGCGACAGGATTCTCCATTAAATGAAGTGAACAACTCCAACCTGATTGGCAATGACCTGAAGCCTGTTCTGAGAAGCACGGTTTCGATGAGGGATGTGCTGAGCCGGAAGCAAATTAGAGCGGAAGAATATGTCGGCGGGCCGAGGCCAACGGAAGGCGGCGCAGAGAGGCAAAAGGTGGCTCTGAGTCAGATGCTTCATGAACTAAGGGAGGATCTAACGTTTCATCCGAGAGTTGAAAAAACTGGAGGTGAACAAAAGCAGCAGTTCTACACACAAAGGAGAAAGTTCGGGTTCATTCATATATCGTTGCCCATGACAAAACCAAGCAAGAAAAAGATGCAAGATTTGAACAATATGAAGATGCATTGAATTAGTTTCTGGTTGTGTAGTGATGTGTTCTTATTTATTTATTTATTTTTGATTACTCTGTATTGGTTTGCAGTTATGTCTGTAGCTTGCTTGTGCCTCGACCAGAACATATTTAGATTTTATTTTTCTCTTATAGATAGATGTATTTTGTGTTGTGTACTGCTTGCCATTTATATATATATATATATATATATATATATATTGCTGCTCTGTTGTCCCTGGACTTGGCTCATGCTCTGAGCTGGGTATTTCATGTTAATTTCCTAGTGAAATTCTGATGAGCTATTATTCTTTCTTGCATGCGTATTATGGTGTGGAAGGACAAAATATGAACGTGGATAGATCACTCACTGCTGTGTTTTATAATCATGTAATGTTGGTTCCCAGTTCCAAAAACAAAATAAAAACCATCGTAGCACTCAGTTATTATTTTAACTATATATATATATTTCTTAAAGCAAGAGACCGGTCTATCCTTAATGAATAATAAATAACATAACATATATATTCTTAACATCTCCCCTCAAACTCACGATGTGGTAGCTACAAGCATCGAGAGTTTGCGAAGTATAAAACAAAATAGGAAAATAGAATACAACTTGGTAAAGAAGTCTGCAATCTGTAAAGAATAGGAAACAAAAGGCAAAGTGATGGTGTCATTCTTAAGATGATGACGATTAAGGTAACAATCGATCTCAATATACTTAGTTAGTTCATGAAAAACCAAGTTGTGAGCAATCTGAATAAAACTTTGGTTATCAGAATACATAGAAGTGGGATGAGAAAAAGAAACTCTCATATCTACACGTAGCTAATGTAACCAAACAATCTCTTTGATAGTGGATGTCATAGGATGATACTTAGCTTTGTTTGAAGATTGAGAAACAACATATTGTTTTTTTCTCTCCCAAGAAATAAGAGAATCATCCAAAATGATACAAAAACCAGTAACAAACTTACGATCTATAGGATCACTACCATGATCAGTTTCAGATTATGCACGAAGTTCCAAGGAAGAGGTGGATGGAATAAGAGACTCTGAAAAACTATACCACGAGGATATCACAGAATACGAAGAACAATTTCCCAATGAACAGAAGTATGAGAGGCAACAAACTAACTAACAACTACATATGCAATATCTGGATCAGTAATAGTTAGATACAACAAGCTCCTAATAATAGTACAATATAAAGTAGGATCTAACAAAAGTAAACCATCAGAAGATAAATATTTGATGTTAACCTCAATGGGAATATCTACAATCTTAATATTAGTAAGTCTAGCTTGCTCAAGAATATCTGTAACATATTTTGACTGAGAAAGAAGATAATCTCTAGGTGAATAGGCTACCTCAATACCAAAGAAGTATAGTAGAGAACCCAAATTCTTCATCTCAAACTGTCTTGCTAACTTTATTTTCAAAACTGAAATATCACCAATGTCATTAATATATAAAGATCGAATAATATGACCTGTACTAGTGCTCTTAACAAAAAGAGCAAAATCATAACTGCTAGAAACAAATCCAAGGGAAGAGATCATAAAAAAAAATTCTCAAACCAAGCACGGGGTGTTTGTTTGAGACCATATAATGCTTTGTTGAGCTTACAGACATACCGAGGATCGTGTGAAATACTAGGAGGTGTGCCATATAAACCTCTTCTTGAAGATCTCTATTTAAGAAGATATTTTTTACATCAAGTTGAAAGATAGGTCACCGACATACTGAAGCAACTACAATAACAGTACGAAAAGTATTCATTTTAGCAACAGGTGCAAATGTCTCCTCAAACTTACATTTGCTGTAAGAACAGCTTCTCCCAAAAACTCACTAGGAATCAAAGTAGACAACAACAGAGAGTGAGCAATTTCAACGATATTCTATGTTTTATTCAGCAATGCCATTTTGCTCAAGAGTATTTGTACACGAGGTTTGGTGAGCGATTCTATCTAAAGCCGCAACTCACAAAATTTATTAAAGGTGTATTCCCCATCCAAATCACACCTAAAATATTTTATAACAACAAAATGTTGAGTTTTGACCAGGGCTCAAAAGATTATATATATCCCAAAGAATTCAGACGATGTTTCATCGAATCCAACAATAACGAGTATAATCATCAATAAAGAAAACATAATATCGAGACCTTCCTTTATTGGCAATAGGAGAAGGTTCCCACACATAAGAATGAATCGAATCAAATCAAATGGAGGAGAAGAAATATTGTGATTAAAAGGTGAAGTAGAAAATTTTGTCAATTTACATCAACTACAATCAGAAATATCACAAGTTTGTAAATCCTCTAAAGATCCCGTGGATGCTAAAAATCTTAAATAAGAAGACGAAACATGACCTGGACAAGAATGCTATAAATAAAAAATAGAAGAGGAATGACTTGATCGAAAAGAAGACAAATCAACACTAGTTGTAGCAACACCAGCAGGAGGATGAGGCACTGTTAACTCATCCAGAATATATAGTCCCTTTTCTTTGCGATCTGTCCCAATCAACTTCTAAGACTGCAAATCCTGCACACAACAAAAAGAAGAGAAAAATATGACTAAATAATCATTAGAATCACATATTTGACCAACAAAACAAGATTCAATATTAGGTTTAGAATGAGATAGACATTAGAAAAAGACATGTGAGGTGTAAGAATGGAACTTATACCTACTAAAGACATAGGAGTGTCATCAACAATCTTGACATGAATAAAGGGTGAAGGGGACATAGACACAAAAGATGAAGGATCTGGAGACATGATATGAAACACCAGAATCCAAGACCCATTTGGATTGTGACATACCTGAGGATTATGAGACAACTGACTTACGAAAGAAGAGGCAAACATTGCTTGTGGTTGTAAGGAAAAAAAACTTCTAAAATTGCTCGGCCAGAATACTGGATTGATGAAGGAAGCTGATGAAATTGTTGTTGCATTATTGTGTGGTGGTTTATAACCCTGCATTGGTTTATGAGCATTGATTATGATTGGGTTTCCAGTTTTCCAGGATTGATTCCGTTGTCTCAACTTAGGACACTGAGCTTTCCAATGACCCTTATGTTTACAAAAACTACATTCATCAAAGCAACCCTTGTGTAAGGCTTGGACTGATTACTAGAAAATGGTTTGAAAGGAGCTGCTAGCATAGAAGGATTAGAGAGAATGCCCTTTTCAAATGAAGAGTAGAGACATATTTATTCAGTTAATAGCTCATTTACAATTGAATCAACAGAGAGAAATGGGGGACGATGCAAAATCGAACCTCTCAGTCCTTCAAAATCACTACGAAATGCTATTAAAAATTGTATCAATTGTTGCTGCTCTTTACGTTCAATATAGAAACCATATGCGTTTAACTCTACTTATTCTATAAAAGTCAATTGATCCCAAAGATTTGTCATAGTAGAATAAAACTCATGAATACTCATATTCTTCTAGTGAAGAGCTCGTATATCATTCTCCAATTGATCCCGTTTTGCAAAATTCGATTAAGTAAACAGCCTTTGCAGATGGTCCCTTACTTCATTTGTTGTCGCATACTTTGCCAATTGTGTACCTATAGAATGCTCAATAAAATTGTAAATCCAAGTTATAATCTTTGCATTGTTTGCTTCCTAAGTATCTATCAAAACAACATAACCCTCATAAGTATTTTAAGGTTTCACAAGAGTTCCACTAATATATCCCCACATCTTATTACCCTTGATAAAATTTCTCATCTCATAACTCCATTATGAATAATTCTTTCTATCTATCCTTACACCCACATATTGAAGTGAATCATCTCTTTCAGTAGTCATAATGAACATACAAAGAAAAAACAGAGCAAATAACAATAGAGCCTAAATATTAGATTGCGTAAACCAAAAGAAAGACGAAATATCAGGCTGCAAAAACTAAGAGAATATGAAATACCAAATTCCAGAAAAAACGATATATATACCAGTTGGATCCACAAATATTATGCTTGAGATAAAACCAAACTCTGAGATCATGTTAAACAATTCAACATACATAGAGAGAGATTAGGAAAACGAAACTAGAGTTTCATAACAATGTCAGAATATACACTTAAGTTGACCTAAATACAAAAAAAAAACTGTATATAAACTAAAACAAGAAGCTATTCTATTCTTAATAAATAATAAATATCATAACATATATATTTTTCATTGGAATACACACCTAAAATACTTTAATTTTATTATTTAAAATACTATATGGATCATTTAGTTTTTTCTTGGAGATGCTCCAATTAACAAGCATTGGAGACGCTCTCGGGACATCGTGGAGTTAGTGAAGTGTTCGCTGGTGCTCTTATCTTACCACGGCACGTGCCTCGATGGTTTTCACGTGTCAATTTCTAGTTGGAAGTCGATGCACCTTCTTTTCTTTTTCTTGCGCGGCCGCGGGAAAGGTTTTACACTTTCTAAAATTATTACTTTTATACTTTTTTGCCCGCGCAAATTAATTGGCGCGTTTCAGGGTTGTAAATAATAAAATAAGTTTGAGTTTTCTTAATAAATATATTCTTTATTATTATTATTATTATTATTAAATATGTGATCATTTTGTGAGCTAATAATAAATTAAAAACAGTATTAATCTAACTTATTGTAGTTATTAAGTTTGTGCTGGTTATATTAATAGGAGAAATCGAAAATAAAAATAAAAATAAAATTATGCATATTTATTATTGTGATGGATAATAATTTTTTAAAATATTTTTTGTTTGAAAATAAATTGGGATAATATTTTTTTTATATATATATATATATTTATATCACCCTATTAAAACCATAAAAAACTAAAAACAATATGAATTTATTGTTTTTTCAAATGAAATATATTTTTAAAACACAATTAAAAAATAGAAAAAAATATGTTTTTATATTTTTTTATTTTAATATCAAAATAATTTTAAAATATATTTTTTAATAAAATATATTTCTAAAACAAATTGAATGCATTGCAATCAATAATTTTATGGTATTTGACACTGCATTTCTATAATGTTTTCTTAAGAAAATTATTTTTTATAGCATTTTTATATATTAATATTAAAAATATTTTTTTTTAAAAAATATTATTTTAATATATTTATAAATAAAAAAACTTTTAAAAACAACAACCATTAATTACCATCAGTATTTTAGTACTCCTCCTATTTTTTTTTTTTTTTTATGGAACCTTGTGCATGGAAAGTTGGAAAGCATTGAGGGTAGCGTGTGTTTTCTTAATTTTTTCGAATTAATGTTTTTTTTTGTTTTCTTTTATATTATTTTAATATACCAATATGAAAAATTAAAAATTAAAAATATTTTAATATATTTTTAAAACTGTTAATCAAACATCAAAGTAGTAGAAAATTCTACAGAGCTTGAAAAGGTACTTTAATGGGGAATCCGCCAAGAACCCGCAAAAGGGTCCGTGGAATCCGTCGTGCTCCTGATGGAAGCGCCTTCGAGAACTGGTATCTAAACTTCTAAATGCTGTTCTTAATTTGTTCTCTGTTTTTTGATTAATCACTACTAGTTTGTTTCTCTCTTCATTCTAATACACATTGCAGCAACAGTTGTGGGGTCTTGGTGGCAATCGCTTTGGCTGATTTGCATGAATGTGAAGCTGGAACCAAAAACAATGTGAAGAGATTCAAAGGCCTGAATGGAAAACAAAACGTTGTCCAACAAAGCTTTTGTGAGCAGCCCAGATCGCCTTTCCGTCTCTTCATGTACTACATTCTAAATTTAGTTGTTGCTTCGTCTTCTTCTTTTATTGTTATTTGCTATTTTGATTGTGGTTTTGCCTTTGAAAACATACTTTTTGTATAGGTGCTGAGAATTACTCATGAAATAAATATAGAACTCCTTTGGAATTAGCCAGGGCCAGTATCAGAAAATCAAAAAACACAATCTGATCATTTTGGGGTTTAGTAGCTGTTATTTAAAAACAAATAAACAACTTCCAATGATTGTGCCCTTTTGTCTGTTCATATTTGTGCAATTCAAACTGTTAATAGAATTGATTCTTTTAAATTGAAAACATTGGCTTTATTTTGCGGACATATTTTTCCAGGGAAGGTTTCACGAAGACTGGCAAGATTTGGAACGTAGTTGATATTGATCGTAAAGGGTTCGAGACTTGGAGGAACATGTCAAAGGAGGTATGACCATAGGTACAGTTGTCTGTCATCTGCACCCTATAGTGGACTAATATCCTATCTGATAAGCAAACTTGTTTTGGCTGTACAGGAGAGGCAACCATACATCACGGGAGCTGATGAGATTAACTCGGCTTATGTTAAATGTTTGATTAAAGATATTGATCATATGTCAGAGGTATTTTTACTTTATATGCCAGGTCTCATTGTTAATTCAAGCCTTTGAATTTCATTTTTCTGTAGAGCTCTATTTGTTTTAGTGGGAATCTTTGTTTGCAATAAACATGGTAAATTGAAGTAAGAAGTGCATTGTTAATGTTATGTATTTGATTGTTTTTGAGCTATAAAGTTGTGTTGTAGGAACCAAACACTAGTATATCTTTCATGGCTAACAAGCATCGTTACGGTGTCTCCATCCTACTCCCATCAAAAACAAATTCTGCTTATGGTTTGTGATTTCAGTTTACGTTCGTCTTTGACCCAGAGTTTCCCTGTTTCTGGATTCATAACTGAATATTTGACCCTCTGAATTTATAGACTGAACTTGGATGCATTTTTTTTCTATCTTATGCCAAAATCTCTTGTAGTGCAATTTCCAGGAGGTGACTTGTACAGCTCATTAATGCTTAATCTTGTAATAACTGACTTTTGGGTTATTCCCAATCTCCTAAGTCCCATTCATTTTGCTCTCTATGTCTTTAAATTGCATAGTGGTGTAAGTAATGCTTTCAGATAATGGAAATCTATCTACCTATTGTAAATAAATTAGCTTATGTTTATCATGTCCCATCTGCTGATATATATATATTCTCAGATTCTGTTACCAAGTCCCTCCTAATTCAATCTGCTTTTTAAACAGTTACTGCCAAACTTGTATTTTCAATGGAGGTCCATCATATTTATCAAACTTAAGTTTTTTAAAGATTCAGCTGATGAGATCATTTTTTGTAGGTAGACGATGAGGCAGATTCAGCAATGGTTGGGAAGTTTGATCTGGTGAGTCTACTACTAAGGCTCACTAATCTTCCATAAAATCAGTGTTGTTAAAGGTGAAAGGCGCTAAAAGTTACCAAGCCAGTAAAATGACCAAGGCGCTGCGCGCACATTTATGCCCTTGACTGAATGAACTAAGGAGATATGCTATAAATTAAAAAATATATATGTATAATATTGTATTATATATATATATATCTATATATATATATATAGAATATTTCCAATTAGGATTAGTTCATTAGAAAATCAAAGAGAAATATAAAATATCATAACATAGTCATATAAAGTTGTATTTTCACCTTTAAAACAGAATAAGATAATTTAAAGTAGTAAATAGCAAAAAGCAAACTCAAATATCATCATCTTTATTTATTAATCTTCAAACACATCATCCCTGCTTTCCTCTCCTTCACTTGAGTTCTTCATATCACCGGGGGGTTTCAAATAGTTGTACTTCCATTCAGGATCTCTCTTATTGCCCCCTTGATATTCTTCACTTGCCATTTTTCTATTCAAGTAAATTGTAAAAATATTGTTAAACATAATTTTAATTTACTGAATATATGCTAAGTCTTATCTTTTTTTTTTTAATTTTCGTATGTACTATGAATGTAGGTACACTATATCAACTAAAGTTTAAAAAACAAAACAAGAACAAAAAAAAAGAAGAAATTTTGGCAGCATAACACCAAAAATGGACATGGACATGTGAAGAGATAGAGAAGGAATAGCATGGGAAAAGAGAGAGAGAGAGAGAGAGAGAGAGCAAAAGAGTGGAGAAGAAAGAAATTAAGTGATAAAGAAACAAAAAGATGATAAATAATAAAATACAGAGCCCTGAAAAAAATAAAAACAAAAATAAAGCATGACCTGTTCTGTATTTCTGTTGTTTTCCTCTGCTCAACACCAATGTTGAAAAATAGAAGTGTGGCTGATGTTTCTCTTCTCAGGTGTCTTTCTTTGTCTGTTTTTCTTCCACTTTAATGATCATTTCTTACAAAAACACCCCCTGAATTGTTTCTAGTGGTAGATTAAAAAATGGACAAACAGGTTAAAACATAAAACAGAAAAAAAAAAAATCCATCATAAAAGGATATGTTTTATGCTGCACTTTATTGAAATTCGTTGCTTAAGGCCAATAAAAGCGTTGTGATCTCATTGTAGAGCTCAAGTGAGCGCCTAAGTGCCTTTTGAAAACACTGGATATAACTCCATTGCCTTATAATTGCTCTCATTCACGTAGTTGTTTATATATCAGTCTATGAATGATCTCCTGATTATTCTTGTTCGGGTCCTCGGCAGTTCTATGAACACTCTGAATACCGCGACGACAACTCGGACAGCTTTCATAGTTTTCTGTACAAAGATTCTGAGAGCTTCAACACATGGGAAAGGTAACCCTTTATCTATTATGCTCTGGTTTTGGCTGTCTTCAACCAATAAAGCTCCGTTTTCTGCGCAAGCATGGCTTTTCTAGTAGTACACTGAACTTTACCTCCTCTTGACTTAGGGAAATGGTGAGAAAATGGATGGCTAAGAGCTCTCACTGAGTTTTGCAGGTCAAATCTAAAGGTTCCCTGGCACTGGACTGATACAATGGAACCACCTACCTGGCAATGGAGGAAATAAAAGGCAAGTCGATTGGCTATTGTATAGTAACGTTAGGAGTTCAGGGCTCTAACCATTTAGGTAGCAATTTTCTTCTGGAATTAAAAGTTTTTACATTTTGGGGTCCTGTGATCTGAAATACCACCAAAGTAATTTGGACTAGAGATGCATCAGGGGGCATTTTGTGAATGTTAGCTCAGCATTTCCAATGCATGAAAGTGTTTTTTGCTCTAGGGTTTTAGCCTCCTGAATAGAACATTCTTTTTGTGATTGGAATGGCTGGAAATTTTTTCCTAAACAAAGCTTGCTGGATTATCAGCTGTGTGTTAGCCTGAGTAATGTTATCTTTCATCTTCCTTGCAAGGTCTGTAGTCGTAGCCAGTTGTTGGAAGATGGTCCTCCGGAAACAACCGTGAAAGACGGTGGTTCATGGGATTAAAAAGTTAAATATCATGCCATGGTGGTGGTGATTTACGTGACATGATGGCGCTGGCCTTCGGCTACCCCTTCATCAGTTTCAATAAGATATAAAAGCTAATCTAATTATAAAAGCTCGAAGATGTTTTAGAAACTGATTTTTATTTAGAAATGTTTTAAAATGATATTTTAATTTTTTAAAAATAATTTTTAATATCACTACATTAAAATGATACAAAAACATATAAAAAAATTATTTTAAATAAAAAAAAATTCAATTTTTTTAAAAATATTTTTGAAACCCAGTGTCAAATAGATTCTAATTTTCCAGATGTTTCATGGTAGCAGTCAGGACTTCAGGCTTGTTTGAGAGTTTGGTAAATGTTTTTTAAAGTGTTTTTTTATTCAGTATCTAAATAATATTTTTTATTTTAAAAAATCATTTTTGATATCATTTTATCAAAATAGTCTAAAAACAATTTAATTAAAAAATAAAAATATATTTTTTAAAATATTTTTGAAATAGAGTATCAAACATCACTTCACATCTTTTACTTAATTTCAAAGAGATTTTTTTTTTGTCATCTAACTTAATTTAAGAAAAACAATTATCCATGACCATAGATATTATTTTAAGCTTATAGTTAACAAATTTGTGTTGGAACCCATGACTTGAACCAAAGTCATAGGTTTGAATCAAGTGGCAAACAACATTCCAAAAAAGAAAAAATAAATAAAGATCTGGCCTCCCTCAAATTTTATCTAAACTATTTAATTTAAAATTTGGATTAAAAAACAGTTAATTAAAGATGTTTTAAGTTTGAATTAATTTAATAACAATAATAAAATATTTCTAACAATTTAAATATTATTTTTTATATATTAAATTCTAATTTGAAAACATGGTCAATAATCCAATACATCTAGTCAGAAAGAGGAAAATCAACTTGGTTGAATTTTATTTATTTATTTATTTATTTATTTATTTATTTATTATGATTTGGATAAATAGAAATTAGCAACACGCGGCACACGTGACTCACTGGGAAGAAACGGCACGGCACAAGCAGCAACAAGAACCTCACAATTTAAGAAAGGAGGCCAGCAATCTGCTCCACCGATGTCACTGAACATTGGCTCCTCCTCCTCCTTCACATTACTTGCCCTAAAAAATAAAATAAAAATGAAGTGCAGTTGCAGCCTTTTTGAAAGCGTTTCATCATCTTCTACTTCTTCTCTGCTCCTTCCACCTTCACCCTCCTCTTCTGGTCTTCCCCACTCTCTCCTCTCCCGCTCCAAGCTCAAGCTTCCGGTTTCTCCTTTTTCTTTCTGAGTTTACAATATATATGTGTGTGTGCGCGCGCGCTATAGCTAACTAACTCATGCCCGTGTTGTCTTCTCTTTGTTATCTGCAGAAATCAAAGCCAAATCATCGTTTGGTGATCAGGAATGCTTGCGGGCTCGATAATAACGATGGGCTTCCCGTTACTCCTAAAAAGCTCTTCGTGCAAGAGGTACTTTTCTGTTTTTTTTTTGTTCAATTTTAAAATTTGGGTAAAGTTTCCTTTCCTCATTTGCTTTGTGTAATAGGCAATTGGAGCTGAGTATGGAGAAGGTTTTGAGACATTTAGACAGGATGGGCTTTTAAAGGTTGATGTGGTAAGCAATGTTTTTCCTTGATTTATCTCTTAATTCATTGTTAGAATTTATATTGCTGTTTCTTAAGCAAGAACACCACAGGTTATTTCTTAATGGGATGTACTTGTTTATGGTATTGGAAATAGGATTTTTTGAATGATAGACTGCAAGAAGGTTTCCTTCATCGGGTACGCTATGCCATGAAACCAGATGAAGCCTATGGTCTTGTCTTTTCTTGGGACAATGTTGTGGTAATTTCCTATAACCATTTCCCTATGTGCTAAAAGCAAAGTGTTATCTTTGGTTGTGCTTAGGTTTTATGGGTTTTCTTTCCTGGTCATTTTGGGGGATGAATCTCCTGAAAAATTTCCTGAGCTCAAACATTTAATATCGCACTTAAACATTCAAGGACTGTGTTTTCTTTCTTCCCCTCAACGTTGCACAAAAAGCTAGACATGATAACTGTTTGTTAACTGGTTAGCTCATTGTGCTGTGCTCACTAACACTATCTCATTTTTCTTGTTTGCTTAATTAGCTGCGCTAAGGTTGCGCAGCAATGAGTTTATAAGATTGGTATCACTAATAGAGGAAGATATTTCTAGATTGCCACGAGTAGTCTGTATGTGATTAAATAAGAGATACGGGGAATTCAGCACTTGCATGAATAAGATCTCAGTGCTCTCAGGGATCAAATGAAACCAGATATTATTTGGTATTTTGAAATAAAAGAACATGGACTGCATGCTGGTACTTTGGAAAGAGAGAAAGGGGGAGGGGTGGGGAGTGAAGGGGGCGAAGGATGATATTCATTTCCCATTATAATTGTGTGTTTGTTGTGTTTCAGGCTGATACTCGATCAATAAAGTTGAATGTGTGGAAGCAGCTTGCAATTGAAGAAGGTATGGAGTAATATTTTCGCTTCCCCTTTTAGTTAAACATTTATATCCCTCAACTTCCTGATTGTAAAAACTTATAAAGCTCATTCTGTGGCTAATGTGCTGATTTTATGGTCAACATTGAAGCTAAAATATAAGCGAAGGAAATATAAGAATCAGCTTGCAAGTATCCATTATTTCTAAAATCAGACAATTGCTCATTTGCAGTACTGGAAGCTGTTTTTTAATGGTCTTGATCCCCAAATTAATTTCAAACTTTGAATCAGCTGCATGTTGTTTTATCCCCATTATAAACAAATTGGTTCAAGTGGAACATGTCTGTAGGTTGTGTCTAGATCTCAAATTGATTTTTAGATGGATGCAATATTGGTTTTACTTAATTGAAAATGGATATTAAGCCAGAACTTTATGACATTTTTTTGTAATATATGTGCTATTATTATGTTTCTTGTACAGGAAAGGAAATTCCTGAAGATGAGCTTGCTCAAAGACTGATGCTATATGCAGATGCAGATCACATACTGCACAAGGTTTAAACTTTTCACTTTAGGATTTGGTTGCTATTAAGAATATATAATGTCTAAAAGATGATTTTCTTATTAGATTAGAGATATTCTTCCATTATCAGATGGTTTGATGCAATGGATTCCTTTATGCCCTTGCTGATTGCCATGGCTTTGGAAATACAGACTTTCAGCAAGGTGTCATTTACAGAAGCACTTATTATTATTATTATTATTATTATTATTATTATTATTATTATTATTATTATTATTATTATTATTATTATTATTAGCTGTGAAAATTCTGCATTCTGAGAGAAAAAACAGTTCTGTTGACAAGATAAAGTTTGTCTTTCATCTAATTAAATCAGTTTGCCAAACTTTCAGAGCAAGCTTGTTCCCAGATTTGAAAAAAAATGTAGTGGGGATTTTTATTGATCCCAAGTCTTCGACTGTGTAATTCATTTTCATGGTTATATGAAGCAGTGCTCACTCAAGCTCCTTTTAGAGATCGTGTTAAGTGGGCATAATAAGCATTCAGATTGTTAGAAAGAAAAAAAAAATTAAACTTCATCCATTAAGGGAGCAGTGGTGTTTTTGGCAAATGTTTTATTTAATATGAAAGATGCGTGCCTTAATTGTTCTCAGAATAAGGTGCATCGAAGGGTTACATTTGTGTAGACACACAGGGGTTTGGGGGTTCCCAGTTTACAATGTTAGAAATGCATATATTTTGAATTTCAAATTAATTGTATGGAAGAAAAGAAGTAATGGTTTGGCGTTGACTGAGGCAATTATGGTGATTTAAAACTGATGTTTGATTATGGAGATTTTATTCTGTTTTATAAAATGGTCCCTGAAGCATAGCTTCCTTAACTATTATGGCATGGAGCTCCAATATATTTAGTCTTCTTGGGCTGTTTGTCTTGCTCTACTGATACACTTCTTTTATTTTCCTATTCACCATTATTCATATACCTTGTATTAGTTGCTTGATATGTCCTAAAACTTCCAGGGATTGCTCTGGGAGACAGCAGAAAGTGAAGTGGCTAGATTGAAGTTACGACTATCCCAATTGTATCATGATAATCTACTTGGGGTGAGTGTCCTAGTCTTTACATGGTTGCACAGCCTGTTTCTTGAACTCCAAAATTAATCTGGCTATCAATGTTTTTGCCCAGCTTAGAGAACCCATTGAGGGGCTGGAAGAATGGCTGGAAGCAGTAAGTAGAGCTCATATACCCTGTGCTGTTGTTTCATGTCTTGATCGAATAAACATGGTAGGTGCCCTGGAGCGTATGGGTCTCAAAAAGTATTTCCAGGTATGCAATTTACTTTGAGTTTGCACAACAATTTGAACAGAACCCGCTAGATATCACACAGACAAGCTGTATTATTGAGGATTGCAGCCCCTAAGCACCAGTGTTTCTTGGAATTTGGTGCTCAAGTGCTAAGTGATAGGCAAAATTGTTACTGGAGGCATTCTCCCTTTTCAAAATAACAAATTATGGTGGCCTTCACACATTTCAAGTAGTATACAGGATAGTTTTTATAATTTCTTTAGTAATTTGCATTATCAACTTGAGTGGAGCTATGATATAAGCTAGTGAAGAGAACATGTTACATCAGTCACCTGATACGATGGCCTTAAAGTATTATTGAATAAAACTGGCTGAAAAATAATTTTCCATGTTTATGTTCTCAATATCAACCAACTTCCTGTGGGTAACTATCTTTTTTGGGTGTTCAGGCTATTGTTTCTGAGGAAGATGGCATGGAGTCAATAGCTCATAGATTCCTTTCTGCAGCTTTGAAGGTACGGTCTGTCAAAATTGTATTGAATAGGTACTAAATGTCCTTTCTTCTTGAGTGTCTTGTCTCTTAAATAGACAATAAACCTAGCTACAAATTAGGGCTAAGTATAAAAGCATACTTGTTCTACTAAAACACTACTATCTATAACTTATAATTAGTTTCCTAATTAGTACATAATTAATTCCCTTGACATCCCCCCTCAAATTGATGCTAGTCGATCAAGAAGCATCAATTTGTCAACTAAATAGTAATATCAGTCCGGCTAAGATAGCCCAAAGGAAGCAAGCCCAAAAAACAAAAGAGAGAGCCGAAGGTGTCACTGCAAACCAGAAACAGAGCAGTAAACCCCACACCGCCACCATGACAACCATCGAAACAGAAAACCCACGAAGTCGATGACCACCGACAGTGCCAACACACCAAAAAAATTGTCCTGCCACACAAGGATTTAAAAAATCTTCGTGTGTCAACAGACCTAGCCACAACCAAGAATCACGCTAGAACCAAAGAGAACCGACGCTACAACCACGCGAGAGCCTTGTTTATAAAAAATACAGCCCAGAAACCAAGACGATGCCGAGGGGCTGTTCTCCGACCCAGCCACAACCAAGAATCACGCCAGAACAAAAGAGAACGGACACTACAACCACGCGAGAGCCTTGTTTCTAAAAAATACAGCCCAGAAACCAAGACGATGCCGAGGGGCTGTTCTCCGACCCAGCCACAACCAAAGAATACACCATATGCGTTGAAACAGATGTATTTAGAAAAAATACAGTCAAAGATACCGAGAGCCATGGACAGCACAGGGAGGGGGCTGGCTGCTGCAGCCCTTTAAACAAAAAAATTAGGGTTTCCTTTGTGTTTAGGATTTTGGCTCTGATACCATGTCAAAATTGTATTGAATAGGTACTGAATGTCCTTTCTTCTTGAGTGTCTTGTCTCTTAAATAGACAATAAACCTAGCTACAAATTAGGGCTAAGTATAAAAGCATACGTGTTCTACTAAAACACTACTATCTATAACTTATAATTAGTTTCCTAATTAGTACATAATTAATTCCCTTGACACGGTCGAGAACTCACTCTAAAGTTGCTCAGTAATATTTCCTCAAAGTTGGAGTTCTTGCCTTGTGATCTTCCCAATGAACTCACTCTAAAGTTGCTCTGTAATATTTCCTCAGAATTAGATAGCTAAAGGCATGCCATCTGATCTGCATTATGCATTAAGCAATGGTCTGCTTATACATGTCTAATTTTAAATTCCATTAAGCTTGAAATTATGGTTTTGAAAATATTTGGGCACAACAAATGTTCTACAAAGAGAGAGCATTCAAGGTAGCAGGTGAAATTACAAGTGCACTAATGACTCTCCCTTTGTACGTTTTTAATTTTGGAGTTTGAAGGGTTGCTTGATTCTGGTTGATTGGAAAAGATTTCAAAATGAGATCTGTGGTTAATCTAATGGTATAGGAAAGAACTCTCTTATAGACCTGCATGTGGCCTGTTCTTATTGCACAGAAAAGACAGAATAAACATCATAAATGAAGGATTGATATTCAGATAGATGTGAATTATACTTATGGAAATTGTATACTACAGCCTCGTGTAAATCTTATAGATACATATAATTTTCATGGAACCAGCTTTAAATAAATATGTCAGGATTGTGAAATAGGACTTAAAGAGTAGCCCAGCACATAAAAAAATTCTTAGACATAGGAAAGAATGTCCATTCCTTTTACCAGCATGCTGACCTTGTTGCTTGTAGGCAGGGGAAAAAAATTCATGACTTTGTTTCTTTTTTCTTCCAATTGTTCTTTATTTTATTTTTATGAAAACGTTCATGACCCTGCTTCATACACCAAAAAGCAGCATATTTAGCAGCCTCGAAACCTTGTTATTGTCTCACCTAAACTTGTGTTTTCTGGTCAATCAATTATGCAACCAATCACGTCTAATTTATACCCATCTTCATGGACATAAATATAAGTGCTTAACTTTATGTTCTCATTTTTCTTTGGATGTTCATTTCATTTTTAGTGCAACAAAGATATAAATGACACTCTTCTTGGTTGGTTGTTTTCTTTTCATTTCTTTATTATTTTCTTTTAGGAGAATTTCATTGACTATCTTGTTAGTGTTTACGGTCACTGAATGATAATCTACTTACAAATTACTAATAAAAATATTTCAACTAATTCATAAAAAAATGTCTATTTGTGCTGTCATTTTTACGTGTCTAGTGACAAGTTTAGGTAAATATACATGATTGATGTATTTCACTTCATAAATTCAAATAATAACTAAAATAAAATATAATTTAAATTGAAAAGGATAGCAATAAATTGTCAATATTAATCTTTTTCCATGTTGTAGACCGTACTATGAGAGCCATAATATTTGGTCACTGACCTGTAAGTTCGCTCCGCAACATTAGTTGCAGGCTCAGCTCAGCCATCTAGGAATACATAATCTCGCAGATGGACTTTTGAACAAAAGAACCAAGTTGGGCAGAAGACGAGTGCATGCCTCGTATAAAAATGCATCTCATACCCATGTTCACTCCTTTTCTTTTTAATTGCAGCTTCTAATCCTCTCGAGTTTCATTTTCTTTCTTGACTTCCTTGCAGCTGGACCGCAAACCATCCAAGTGTGTGGTGTTTGAAGATGACCCCAGGGCCATAGCTGCTGCTCACAACTGTACTATGATGGCTGTAGCGTTAATTGGTGCACATCCAGCGTGCGTACTTGAACATTTACCTATGGAATTTTCAGATTATCTAAACTGAGTAATTAAATTGGTAGTTTTTTTTATCAACCAAGCAATTGATTGATTTCTAATGGTTTCAATTTTTCATCCGCACACACAATGATTTGCCTCGAAGATTCTAGTTTCACTAACTTAAACCCCTTGTTTGATCCAAACTGTATCTCCAAAAGTGGTCATTTCAATTTCTTTGCGATCTGTTTTATCGACCAAAAACACATGATTTATACTCTGAAGTGGCCTTGCAATTACTAAAGAAATTAATGCATATGGATGTTCTTGATGTGCAATGAAGTGGCCTGCAATTACTAAAGAAATTAGTGCATATTGATGTTCTTGACGTGCATTTGTAATTTGAATACACGCATGGTTGATTTGATTTATATATTTTTGGTGGAAAAGAACAACTCTACCATCTTCACTAAACTACTTGGTAATGGTGAAACATGCAGGTATGATCTGGTGCAGGCTGATCTTGCTGTTGCGAGCTTCAACGAACTTTCAGTGATCAACCTGCGGAGACTATTTGCTAACAAGGGTTCTACTTTTATGGACAGGCAGAAGGAGATTGTAGAGAAATCCCCTCCGAAGAGGAAGCTATCAGTAGACACCATATACTAAAAAACAAAATCTCCACCTTTTCCCACAGTGATTTTGCATCATAGCTCTCTATGATCTTGAACTGCTTTCCCCATCTCTAGATAGAAAAGTTGCTGTTTGACATTTTTTATTTGCTTGTACAGTGAGTAGTTATGCAATTCTTATTTCATATGATCAAAAATCATATTAGAATTTCCAAGGGGCTAAAATATGTACAGCCCTGCATTCTATTAAATTTCTTGTATATTTTAAAAAAAGTAGAAACACTCTCTTTGCAGTAAGACATGTTATTCACTTCCCACAAAATAAAATGTTAATTTTTTTCAAAAGTTGATTTTTTTTAAAAATGTTAGTAGTCTCTTGAATATGGTTTTAAATGATATATTAGTTTACTGATAAATTATAATTTAACTTGTTATCATCTAAAAAAATCTCAAAAATATATTAGAAATCTTAATGATCCCATTTTAAACCTAAAACATCTAAAAATCTAAAATCAAACTAAATCAAAAAATATTTATGAACTTCAATTTATTTTTTCATAAAGATTAAAAGGAAAAAAAAAATTCTACTGAACTCTTATTTTTCAGGACTAACTCAAGGACACCGAGATAGGTTTTTTTTATGGCTAAATATGAAAAAAATAATGTTTAAATACTAAATATAAACATTTAAAACCAAAGATGAAAAAATTGAAAACTTTAGAGATCAAATTAAACTTTTACATAAACTTTTAAGGATAAAAAAATACATCTAGGTGATGGGATGTGAGGAAAATAAAACTTTAGGACTAAAAAAAAAAAAAAAAACTACAAGAACTAAAAAAATAAATATCGAAAACTTTATGGACCAAATTAAAAACTATATTGACCTTTTGCAAAAACTTCAAAGACAAAATGAGCTTTTCATAACAAAAAAGAGAAAAGTAATTTTTTTGGAAAACATAAACATCTAAATTATAGGAACATAAAATATAAAATTCAAAAAAGTTAAGAGAATAAATTGATTTTTTTAAAACTTTATATAAAATATAACTTTTTGAAGATTGCATTATAGGAGAACATGGCAACCATATGGCTTTGTGCTTTGATGTATAATAGTAAAGATTTAGTAATCTTGATCTTTTAATTCATAGTACTAGCCAGTTGACTTGCGCTTTGCTATAAGTTAGATCATATTTTTTTAATGTAAAAAAATAATAACATGCAAGTATTGCTAAAATTATTTACAACATAAAAAAATTATTAATTGTGAGTTGGAAATTTGATGTGTGAATTTAATAAAATAAATAAATAATCATATGCATAAAAGAAGTTTTTTTAAGTGTTATTCTTTATCTAATAAAGAATTTGATGTGAGCCTCGTGATTATATAGTCACACAATATACAACAAAATTAACAATGAGTCTTGGAAAGTTGAAATAGATCTGATAGGAGTGTGACATAATGAAAATTTATTTCATAACACCAATACTATTGGAATAAGAACCCTTGCCCTACAAACTTTTCCATGACATCAATAGGATTATGACACAATCTACATACGAGTCCTACTAGAGTTAGATTATTAGGTTCCCTCATTACAACCAAAGATTAAACATGTTATCATATTGTCTCTTATTGAAAACCATATATAAATAACTCACAAAATGACTCCTTTATTATCACAATGGAAACCATATATGAATAATGGATAAAATGGTCTTAATCGAGTGATCAATGTGAGACTTACATGATAAAATTTACTAATAAAGTTATTGCGTAACTATTTGCATTGAAACAAGAGAGAAAATTACTAAATTACAACACTAAGCATCATATATCCTAAATTAATTTGTTAACACCTAAACAAAATGGTGTAACAAAGTTTTCATCTACTAAATTACTAGTCATAATTTATGGGCTCATTAAAAATTAATCAAAATAGGATTGTCATACTCATAAAGAATTAAATGAATTGAGGGGTTAATTTGGTCGGGTGTAATAAAGGTTTGTAAGGATATTGATATGTATACACAAACTAACTATAAGACATAAAGACTTTGAAAATACTCCAGATTCCTAAACTTGTACCACCGAGCCACCTTCTACATGATTAGCTTCAATGATTATTGGTATGAAAGGAGATTGAAGTTGAAAATATGTAGATTATAACCTATCATTATCTGTAGTGTTGTTGATCTTATTCCGTTTTGGTCAAAACAACCAAAATTTTTCGTACCAATTAAAAAAAAGATAAAATAACACAATTTTTACCTCGCTTAAATTTTCAGCCCGTTCTGGAAATTCCTCTCAAATTCTTGTCGGAACGTTCCAGTTTCGTTTTGTTCCGGCCAAATAGTATTTTTTTTAAATAATGAATAATTTTACTATATCAATCATATCTTTTAATCCGACTGTTAGGTTAAGATGAAATTTTACAGGGATTCTCTTGACATATTTATATATATTATGTTAAAATTTTAGAGCAATCAGAGAATGTAATTACCTTGAAGATTGATGATGATATTCTCATAATATTATACATGTTCATAATAGGGGTGAGCATTTTTGGTCAGGGTTGGTTTTTATCAATATAACAACCAAACCAAAAAAAGAAAAAAAAGAAAAACCAAACCGGATCTAGTTTAAATCGACCGGTTCCAGTTCGTTTTTTTAGTCGGTTCCAGTTCGGTTTTTTAACAAAAAACCAAAAAAATCATTTTTTTTGCCTTTTTTTTAAAACAATTTTAACCATGTTTTCCCCTTTCCCATTTAACCAAAATTGAAGCAAACCAAAAAATTTGAACTGAACCGGAAGAATAATAAAAAAACATATTTTTGTTTAATTTGAATCGGTTCGGTTTACCGGTTTTTTACTTCAAAAACCAAAAAATGAACCGAACAAGACTTTTAAAAAAATCTAATCGGTTTAATTGGGTTTTTTTTTTCTGGTTTGGTTTTTCTTCATTAATTGTTTTTGCTTTTCTCAATTTTTCATTTTTTTGGCTCACCCCTAGCTCATAATTTTGTTCAGAAAATTTTTTTTTTTTTAGATTTTTTTTTTCAATTTCATTATTCAACAACGAGTTTATTACGAATTGAACTTTATAATTTGTTTTGATTTGCTTTATTTAAGGTTATCATGGTCTTATAACGGAGATCACACATTTGAAAGGTTAACTTAGGTTGATTCGAGTTGATTCAATATATCATTGTTTCAATATTTTTTAAGATGTAAATTTAATTTTTTTAATTAAACTATATTTTTATCAATTTTTCATGTTATCTTTGAACTCATCAAGTCGGTCGAGTTATATCAGTCAAACTCTTATTTTTTTACTTATGTTTGAAATTTAAATTGCAACAATAATAAAAAAATTATTTTTGAATTTGATTTTTTTTTGAATATATATATAGTACAACCCAAAATAAAACGCCGAAACATTTTAAAACTAAAATATTTCATTTTAATTGAAAAAACAAAGCATCTACAGAATTAACCATCTTGATTATATTGTCAATTTTATTAATGTTTTAACATTGAAATAATCTAAAAACCATAAAAAACAAATATTAATTAGCCGGAGAAAAAAACACAGCCCAGATTAGATGTGCAGAGAAGCTGAGGTGTTGAAAAAAATAAGAAGAAAAAGCAGCTGCCCAATCGCAGCCCTCTTATCTTCCTCTCTATCCTTTTATCTACACTTCAAGACAGACAAGGAAGAGAAAAGACAGAACAAGTTGTAGATTTTATAGAGAAATGCACAGAGGTTTTCAACAAAAACCTTAACTTTGAGCTTCAATTCCAGCGACAATGTCTTCCATTTACAGCTTCACTTCCTCCATTTCCTCGATCTCTCCTCTCACTTCTCCAAGAAAGTCTTTCAACTACAACAACAAGTACATTCCAATCATCCATTCTTCCCTTCAAGGTAAGTGATCTCCTCTCTTGCTTCTCAACCTCTCCATTTTCACACGACAATGTCCTCCCCTTCCCTGTGGACCTTTTTTTTTTTTCAAAGTGAAAGTCAATGCCATTCAATTTAATCTCAAAATGGAAAATGGAATTCTTTAAAATTAAGTGGGTTTTGTTTTGATCTGGATTTCTATGCTAAAAAAAATATCTTTCAGGAACTGTGGCATCCTCTGTTGCCGAGCCCCTTTTGCTTAATGCCGTTAGAGGAGAAGATGTTGAAAGACCTCCCGTTTGGCTTATGAGGCAAGCAGGGAGGTACATGAAGGCAGGTTTATGAAGCTTCATTTTCCGTACTGTTCTTGTTTTTGGGTTTCCATGCTTTTTGAGGACTAAATTTTACTTTCCTTTTTCTGTAGCCCTAGCTTCAGTATATTCTGCCATTCAAACATCATTTTACTCTCTCTTTTGTTTACTGGCCCTTCATTTTCCCCTCAAAATTGTGTTAATTTGGTTGTCTAATCCAGGAACTGGTTTACAAGCTATGCATTTGTCAGCTTTAAAAATGGTTCATATTTCTATTAGCCATCCATTCCTTCTTTTTACTGTTTATTTGGAAACTTCTCTGCCTGGTTATGAATATGTCAGCTTAACAATACTGATCATGGAATTCTGCTAGATGAAATTTTCATACCCTTTAAATCCAAGGTAGCTGCCATGAATAGCTATGCTTATGTTTTATTTAACATGATTCTCATTGACGGATTTTTTTTTTGGTGACAGAGTTACCAAATCCTCTGTGAGAAGCATCCTTCATTTCGTGAAAGATCAGAAAATGTTGATCTTGTAGTGGAAATTTCTCTACAGCCATGGAAGGTTTTCAGGCCTGATGGAGTAAGATAACTTTTAGACCATGCTGGTAGTTAATTGCTCATGAACTTCTGTTTTATGCAGAAACTTGCATGATGTCTTCTGTATCTCAATAATCACTATTATCAATTAATTTGGTGCTGTCAAACGGACTTCTATATTCATAAATAAAACAATGGACATGATAGTTTTATAGCTGCGTCTCCTTTTGAGTCATATTCCTTGCTTCCTCTTCTCTGATTTTGTTATTGATTGTTGGTACAGGTCATTTTATTCTCTGACATTCTTACTCCACTTTCTGGGATGAATATCCCTTTTGACATTGTGAAAGGTAAGGGTCCTGTCATATTCAATCCCTTGCGCACAGCTGAAGATGTTGATCAAGTTAGGGAATTTGTCCCTGAGGAATCAGTTCCATATGTTGGGGAAGCATTGACAATCCTGAGAAAAGAGGTTGAATTTTGTGTATGGAGCGTTTTAGTTTTAGATATTGCAAGCAAGCCTTGATTGTGTGCATTTTTCTTCAATTAATCTGTTTATAAATAAAGCCTCTACTACCAGAAATGGACCGTGTGGTAAAATATCCTTTATTTATGAATGTTTTTGCATTTATACATCTACAACCCATCTGTTTCAGAACTTGTTTTTGATCAAGCCGATGGTGTTTCCATTTGTGATTCCTACCATGTGCAAAGCACTTATAACTAAAACTACTGCAATGCTGATATCTTATAAAAAAAAATAGTGAAAGATTAGCACATTTACGATTCCTAATTTGAAGAGGAACATTTACCATGATCAGTGTTCAATAAACCAATGGATTTCTTTAATCTAAGAGCTTCAGAAACCACATGTGCATGAACAATCAGAACACTCTGAATCAAGTGTTTCCTGTTTTGAGGTAGATTTCATGAAGTAGCTAAGACATTCCATCCTCCTTTGAACATACATGGCATGCATATGGATACAATCCTGATCTGAAATTCTAAATTTATGCCATTTTACATCAGTCAAAATTCACACAGTATCTTCCCCTTTCTAGGTAGAAAACAAAGCTGCAGTGCTGGGCTTCGTGGGGGCTCCCTTCACCCTGGCTTCATATGTAGTGGAAGGTGGTTCATCAAAACACTTTACTAAAATAAAGAGATTGGCTTTCTCCCAGCCCAAGGTAAGTAACTTGTTCAAATCTCTCATTTCTATAGTTTTCTGGATACAAGACATGCTCCTGCCAATCCTTCTCATGGTGAATATAATGAAAATAAATTTCAATTCACCATTTTTCCATTCCCAGATTCTTCACGCATTACTTCAGAAATTTGCGACCTCTATGGCAAAATACATTCAATATCAAGCTGACAATGGAGCTCAAGCTGTTCAAATCTTTGACTCATGGGCCACAGAGCTTAGCCCTGTGGATTTTGAGGAGTTTAGTCTTCCATACTTGAAGCAGATCGTGGATACTGTGAAACAATCTCATCCAACTCTCCCGCTAATCCTTTATGCTAGTGGATCTGGAGGCTTGCTTGAGCGGCTAGCTTTGACAGGCGTAGATGTTGTAAGCTTGGACTGGTCAGTTGACATGGCTGAAGGTAGGAGGCGATTGGGACCTGACGTGGCTGTTCAGGGGAACGTAGATCCTGGTGTTCTATTCGGGTCAAAGGAATTCATAACAAATCGGATATATGACGTTGTCAAAAAAGCCGGTAGAGGAAAACATATACTTAATCTTGGTCATGGAATTGTAGTCGGCACACCTGAGGAGAATGTCGCACACTTTTTCGAGGTTGCGAAAGGAATCAGATACTAATATGGCATGTGAGTAGATGATTTTCCTGCTAATTTGAGATCTGCTGTTTTTATCAACTCCTTTTTGTTAGATAATTAGTTGATTATTCATTCCATTTGCAATACTGTTTATATTGGGTAGCTTGGTGAAGATCTCAACATGAGAGCGTTGCATAAGCTTGAGAACAAGGCCATATATAGTCATATGGAGCTTGTAAAAAATAGAATGTTGGCACCTGTCATTTTCTGTGGTAGATTGATAAGCTAGTATTCTTATGAGAATCCCTTTTGCAAAGAATTCCTCTGGAATCTGAGTTTGATATGTTACATCCGTTTTAGCACTCTTTTTTTCATGCCATGGAGATTGCAATATGATTTAAAAAGTAACTAATATAAAGTATCTATGGTAGAGACTTGGTTATACCAAGAAAAAAAGAATTATAAAACCCACCTATGGTAAAGAATTATATAATTTAAAATTTATAATTAACCAATCCTAAACATGAAAGCGATTTGAATCTAGTCCCAAGAAAAAAAAAGCTTAATACTCACTTATTAACAATAATGTTACATTTTTTGAATTAGTCCTTAATGGTGAAAGGTTGACAATATAGTGTGTATATATATGAATAAAATGGATGGCTAATAAGTCCCACCTTGTATTATAAGGTTGGAGTAAATGGATGTATGTGGATGCACAATCGTTGAACACATGAAAAGTTATTAGGGGGTGTTTGACACTACGTTTGAAAAAAGAAGATCATTTTCATGTGATGGTGTCAAAAATAATTTTCAAAAAATAAAAAATATTATTTTAATGTATTTTTAAACAAAAAAACACTTTCAAAAGCAAACTCAACCATAATCCCAAACAGGCACTAAAAAGGAAGAATAGTGGTGAAATAGTTATAAAATAACATAGGTTGGTGTAAGGTCTAAAAATCGGAATCTAAATTTCAATGACCAAATTTTTCAAAGGATAGAGGAATATAAACTCTCAAATAAAATAGATATGGTGGTAAAATGTAAAACCCTAGTTAAATTTTATTATTTAATAAAAATATTGATAATTTAAACCGGTGATGAAATGAATTAGTTGAAAAATAAAATAAAATAGTATGAATCATTAGAAAAAATAAATTAGAGAGATTTTTCACATGGTATTTAAAAAATGGACTGAGAAAAGGCATTTGCTTAAACAAAAAAGTAATCAAACTTGACATAAGGGTGTTTTGGTAAATATGGATAAATTTGCTATCAAAATAACAAAACTGACAAGGAATACAATATACTAGCTATATTGCCCGGGCGCTGCCGCGGGCATTCTTGTGTATATAATATCATATAATTAAATCCATAACGATAAACTTATAATATAAACTGAATAAAAAGTTAAAGACCAGGACATAAAAGAGTTTGTTGCGCAAACATAGGTTACATCTTTTGGAATGTACGCAGTGTGTCACAAAAGATGACAAAGGAACGCAAACTATACAACTTGTGCATCATTGCAAAATAGAGGGATGTTGAGGTGAAGAACGAAGCGAAAACCCCTCTTCAAAATGAGACATCTCTTTTTTTTGCTAATCTTCCTGTTTAAAAAAAAACATCGCAAGGTATTAAATGAAATAATAATAAAATGATGTCATCCAATAGAAAATTGCAGCAAATATCTTAAAAAAACTGCTTGAAAAAACCAGCTATTAACATAGAAAATTCAAAACAAATGTAGCAAATCAGCCAAAAAATAGTAAAGAACTAACACCATATGTTGCAAACATCGTTGCAACCATCAAAAAAAGAAAAAAGGAAGAGAATGCCATAATCGAAACAAAAATTGGAGCCTTGGAAAACCATCATGCCAAATTATAGCAAGGGAACACATTGGTGCCGTGAACTTCCGATTTTAGTTTCTCACAAAAATCCAGTTCTGGCTTGTTGCAAAATCTCTTTGCAAGTGCTGGAATCACACTAGTAATTGATGCCGTGAACTTCAGATTTTAGTTTCTCACAAAAATCCAGTTCTGGCTTGTTGCAAAATCTCTTTACAAGTGCTGGAATCACACCAGTAGTAAATTCAAATTGAATTTATTGAATTTCAGAATTAAGCAAAGCTGATTTGTTTCTTACATTGTTTTTCTTAAATAGCTGCGAAAACTTGCAGCTTCCAATCTAAACTAGGAAAGCAACAAACTAGGAATTTTAAAGCAATAAATCCGAAAACAACACAATCTCAACTATTAATGAAATAGAATAATTCTAGACTTCTTAAGACAAAGGACTTCCAAAATTTCAGCAACTATGTTGATGATGCAATCGAATCCAGATTTGGCTCTACATTTGTCCCCTGTTCTGCCTCAATTTCTTCCTGATTTGCATTTGCAATGCCTCCTGATCTGCTGTCCTCAATTATTGAAATGTCTCCTAATCTGCTGTCCTTAATGCTATCCTTAATTATCCCCTGATTTGCATCACACATGAATATATAGTTCCAACTGAAAAGCTCAACATCTCGAACAACATCAACCTTAACAATAATAGAAACAATCTAGGCAATAATAGCAACAATAGAAGCAAAAATACCATCAGTGAGTAACTATAAAGAAAACAAACATCAACATTAAAAACAGTAGCAATAATATTCAAAACTAACTGAATGCATAACCTAGTTACGCGACCAATCATATAGTATATTTATTGACTACAACATGGCTATCCCATTCACTTTACTAACATAAACTAAGAATGTATATGTTTTTCAAGCATCTTGTTGAACGTGTCTAGTAAAAGAACATGCAGAGCCATGATTATCAAACTTAGGTTTGATACAAACATATCTACAATGCAATATGAAAGAACCAAAATCCTAGAATCAGAACCGAATAGTGGATGTTGAGCTACAAACTCCATCAATTTTTTGTAATATGAAGCGAATTTTACTATGAACAACATAGTAACATATCTAAACATAGTGTCCTGCACAAAATACAACAAAACAACCAATATGCAATCTCAACAATAATAGAAGCAGTGTAGGCAACAATAGCAACAATGGAAGCAAAAATATCACCAGCAAACAACTATAAAAACACACAAACATCAAGCTTAGAAACAACAACAGGATTATTTAAAATCAATTGAATGCATAACCTAGTTACATGGTTAATCATATAGCTTATATATTGACTGCATTATGCGTCTCTCATTCACTTTACTAACAGAAACTAAGAATGTATATGTTTTTCAAGTAGCTTATTGAATTTGTCACGTAAAAGAAAATGCAAAGTCATGATGATCAAACGTAGGGTTGATCCAAACATATCCACAAAGTAATATCAAAAGGATCAAAGTTCTGGAATGAAAACTGAAATGTGGATGTCGAGTGACAAACTCCTTTTTTTGGTCAAATGAAAGTGACTTTTACTATGAACAACATAATAACATATCCAATTGTTGTCTAATGACTCAAAATTAACAAAAGATGAATTAAGTACTACTTGATTGTTGATCTAATTGTAGGTAGAAAATCAAAGAGGAAGACAAAAAATAGAGAGCGAGGTGGCAATTTGTATGGTAAGGAGAAAATCCTTGAGAGTCATGGTATTTTCATTAAAGTATTATTATCTTTCTCAACTGCATTTCTAATCCTTATTTTAGCAAATCCTAAAAGAAATAAAAAAATCGCATCCTTGAATAAAGATGATGAAAAAATTCTTAAATTGTACATAGAAAAAACGGAAATGCAAAAGCAAAAATAAATAAGCATATATAAAATTTTAATAAAATATAAATAGAAGATAAATATTGGGAAATAATTGGTGTGCAAAGCAACCTCTGATGGGGGAGAAAGGTTGTTTTTCTTTCTTTTAGCTGGCGGCTCATCTTTTTCATCGAGAATGATTGCTTTCTGCTTCAGATGACTGCAAAATTGAGGATAAGAAAACATTATTGTATAAGAAAGCCTATTTCATGGAAATGAAGGTGATACAAGGAAGTAAATGGCATGAAAGTGTTTTGCAATGACTGAAAGTATTAAATTTGAATATATAATTATATTTGCGATAAAAGGAAACAGACAGATTTTCTGAATGGGCATTGGTGAAGTCCAAAGTCTTCTTAGCCTTTGGGTGGTAGTTGTCTTTGTTAGTGTCATCTAAAATAAAGCCTTGCTGATGCTGAGATGGTGGAGTGCTGTCAGGTGGTGTTATTGGAGTAAGTGTGTCCGCCTAAACTATTGATGAGTCTTCAATAATCATGGTTGTGGGAGTGATTGAAGACTCAACACCAAATTGTTCTGACTGAGTCATTGAAGACTGTTTTATGCCTTCAAAAACATTTGAACATATATGTCACATCTGCTGAGTGCTGATTTATAAGCCCCAAAACGTAGTTGAAAGATTTTCATCTTGTTCAATACTTGAGTCATTTGTGGTGGTACTGCATAAGGATCAACAAATTTTTTGTCATAAATCAAATGATGTGCTGAGGCGTTGAAAAAGTTCTTCGTAGTTTTTCCAAATAGGAAGAAGTTTGTAACAGTAACATCTTTGCCATCAGTTACAATGTAGTTAACCTTAAACCTGCATCGACAGATCAATAGTTATTTGTAATTGAGTAAAATATAAATGTATTGATTTTCTCAGAAAATAAATCTATATGAAACAACAGAGTGTTTGTTGAATCTTTTTCACCATGGAATTGGAACAGAGTCTGCAGTTCCATGTTTAAGGCATCTGAGGTTGTCTGAAGGTCTAGAGAGTGTTTTAGTGCATTTTGGGCATGTTTTGCACCACCACCCATTAAAGAGATCATAATCAGTAATGGATGCTCTGCAAGTGAAACACATATTCTGCATTGACCAAGGAAAAAGTTAGAATACAAGCTAAAAACTAATGTTAAAAGAGTACGCATAAGCATTAGCAATAAAACCTTATGCTGATATGGGTCCATGCATAAGATCTCTTTAATTGTCTTTCGGTTTTCATTTTGATCCAATGACACGACAACATTCAAAGATGGAGGAAGTTTATGGACATCAAGTGGCATCTGGCTATAACTGAATTTAACAAAGGTTGATATAGTTACTAATTAATATTTATTGCTTATGTAAAAATGAAACAATAAATATTTTGAGAATATTAGGGATTTACAATTGCTTATATGGCAAAACTTCCTGAATATTTGGATTGAAATACCAGAGTGAAGCAGCAGTCCCAGTCAAATTTGTTGCACCTAAATGCAAGTAACAGAAATAGAAGTAATAAATATCAATTAGAAAAAATAGTAATTGTACAATAAAGAAAAAAATGGTATGATGCTATTGTATTAAAAACAATACAACAAACCTCGAAATTCTGTAACTCGAAACCCTGCAAAAACAACAATAATAGGAGATTCTTGTGCATTAACGATATTATCATCAAAGCTTCGAGCAACGTCGCCCCATAAAGTAACCCGTAGATCTTCACCCCTGTTTAAAATTTGGAATTTTTAGATAGAACATTGAAAAACATAAGCTAGAAATGTAAATTCAGCAGTGGAAGTACCTTATATTCTCAATGATGAACTCTTTTTTATCCTCAAGTCTGTGACCTTGAACCAATATCTTTTCAATTGGTTGGATTGCTTTAAGCCTACCCAGAACATCTAAAATAATCACAAGATTAATTAAATAATGTATTAGGTATTCATTTTTAATAATTTGTTTTTTTTTGCAGACCTGTAAGAATTCTTGATCCCTTGCCTTTGGTTAAAACATGTGCAAAGTCAATAAGGTGAAAATGGTATTGCGGCACATCATGTTTAACAGAATCAAGATGTATTATCTTGGTATCAGACTTTAAGTCGATAATTGCTTCATGATCAACCACAACATTAACACCTCGATTTTCATAGGTGTAGAACTTTTTAATCTCAATATAACAACCTTCAGTTATGTTAAGATTGAAAAATGCTGCATCTCTCGCTTTGGACGATCCTTGTAGGCTCCACCCTACCATGTAAAAAGCGTAGAAAAACAATATCAAAATTATGAAGACGTGGTTGAAATCCTTAAATGCTAATAAGATAAAGAATGAATAGCCAAGATATCCGCCCTTATTTTTGTAATTAAATACCATTTATGTTGATAAAAAAAATACTACAACATGGAAACAAAGGAAGAACATCAAAATATGAATGGTAGCGTATTTCACGTAATTCATACGTGAAAAGAAATTAAGAGGATATACGAAGTCTCTTGGAAAATTGCAACAAAAGAAACAATCATACATGCACATATACATATAGTTATAAACTATAAATGATATGAAGGCAAAAGTAAATAAGATGTTGAACTCCACATAGGACATCTAAGTATAGAACTGCATAAATTACTGAGAAAACATTATGTAAAATTTTAAAACCTGGTGGTCAACCAAAAGACAATTGAAGCTACTTGTTTGCCCATTTTGCATTGGTATCCCAATACGGCAAACTCTGGCTTGTATCAATGGATAAAAAAGATACTTCTTGATATTTTTCAAAGGAACCTCCATCAATCTGCATAATAAAAGAAAAAATAAGTTGATGTGGATGGTGAAGGTAATATAAAAAGCATGCACACACACCTTTAACAAACAACAAATAGCTTGTAAAAAAATAAAAAAGATGCATATAAAAGAATTAAGTTAGAATGTAAGACAAAAGAAATCATTTTGAATGGGAAAAAGACCTTTTGGCAATGAATTGAGGACATCTTTGTAAACAATATTTTTAGCATGATCAAGCTGCTTTCCTTCCTGGTCACATGAAATGATTTTTAAACCTTTTTTGGATGTAACCCTCGAGAGTGCAACATATAGTTGACCATGTGTAAAAACTTGCTCCTTTAAAAAAACACCAACAAATTTTAATGATTGCCCTTGGCTTTTATTGATTGTCATAGCATAGCATAATCTTATTGAAAATTGTTTTCGTTTGATTGTGAACGAGCATTTTCCATCATTAATTGGGAAGACAATTCTTGGGATAAAGACTCGGTCACCAATGTTAGAGCCTGTTATTATTTGAGCTTCAATAACTCTATCAGCAAGTTGCGTGATGATAAGTCGTGTTCCATTACAAAAGCCTATCATTGGGCTAAGATTCCTAAGCAACATAATTGGCGCTCCTACTTTCAAAGCAAGAATGTGTGAAGGAACACCACTGAACTCAAGCTGGTTTATAAACTCCAATGGATATAATAAGTTTATATTGTCGTCATCACTGGAAGATGCATCAACAGAATCACTGCTAAGATAAATGCGTTGAGGACCATGTGTAACTCCAAGTATGAAATTATTGATTTCAGTAATAGTAATGTACTTTGGTGTGATGATAGCCCTTTCTCTAAAGTAAGATGGTTCAAGAGTAGGTAGCTCAATGCCTGGATAAATAGCTGAAACCATAACTACAATTAGATCACCAGAAGCATGTAGTTGCAAACCATTTGGAATTTGAACCAAAGATTCATCCAGGTCATCAAAAAAAGGCACATCACAAAGTTCCCCGTCACCTATCTTAAGAATCCATTCAGCAAAAGCTCTAATTTCTTCGATTTCATCAGAACCAAGACCATCAATTGACAATCTCATATTCTATTTCAGCAACATGATTTCAAATTTTGGCCAGAGTGGGGAACTACTTAAAGAAGCATTAATAATATCTTCTTTTGTTCCTCTAGGGATAACATGGAGAATTTGATGATAATCTTCACCAAGTAAAATTGATTTTCTGCCGAAAGGTTGATTATGGTTGGAACGACCAGTTTGTCCTAATATATCATGGAATGATCTATCCAATGTTTCAAAATAGTATCGATTATTCATTGGAGCTTCGTCCCAGACAATAAGTGTTGTCATCTCAATCAACCTTGAAAGATTTTTTTCTTGATTTCACATGTTGAGTTCTCATTTATAGCAAGAGGGATCTTAAACCTTGAATGAGCTGTACGGCCACCAGGGAGTAGAATAGATGCAATCCATGACGATGCAACAGCAAGAACAATGAACCCTTCTGATCTAAAACGATTAATAAGTGAATGCCATAAAAAATTTTTCCCTGTGCCACCATGCCCATACACAAAAATAAGAGATTGTTGATTTCTAGAAATTGATTCCATAACTCGATCATAGATCTTCTTTTGGCATGTGTTAAGCAATGAAACTGATGCTGAATTATTGCTTCGAAGCTCAGAAACATCATAATTGAGCTCTTCTCTAATGAGCTTGTTTCTAATTTCAGCCATTAGACGATCACTTAGCAGTGGCAAATTATAGTCTTTGAGGGATGTTGCCGAGGCATTAAAAAGTTGTTCAAGTTCATAAAGAACATAATTCTTAAGCTCATCATCACTGAAATGAAGATCATGTAGAGAGAAAGATGATAACTGGATTTTAATGTCGTCATGCATTGTATGCCAAAACTGATCAAGCAAATTTTGAGGGCTAGCAATCTCACAAAATAAAGTAACACTCACAAAGAGTTGCCTAAGCTGCGAGGAGGAAGCATTTAAAACAGCTTTTAAAAAAGCTTCAGCCCATTCTTTGCCATCCCCAAGGAGACCAAGTGCTTTGCAGGCGAGTTGAAAAGTTGGATAAACAACACCAGAGATCCAAAGCAGATATTCAAAGCTTGTAGCTCCTTTAACATGATTCAACAACATCTTTAAGAAATACAGTTCCCCAGCAGCAGGATGCACATATGTTATACGTCCAAGAGAAAAACCTCTTGTTCTGCAAATCCATTCTTTCTGCCTAGCATCCCAAACATATTTGTTCGAAAATTGCGAGTAATATAATTGTGTTGCCTCAACATCTTCCTTTTTTCGATCAAACCATCCTGTGAGCATTGTCTTATTGAGACTTGGTTTTTTCAAAACAGAAGATAAGTTTTGATTTCCAAAGAGAACAACAGAATGCTGCAGCGGCAAATGTATTTGAAGTCTTTCAACTGTTGGTTTTCTTGAATGGATGGGAAATTGCAAGAGTCGCCATACAACTTCATAAGGACAAATAAATCTGCAATTAAGATAAGCCTGAACCTCATCGTTTCTCTGACCTTGAACAACAACTCGACACCTATCAGATCCCTTGCTAACATACTTGAAAAGATATTTTATGAGCATTGATTGGCAACAAATCTCAACATTCACATGAGCATTATAACGAATTAAAAGTTCTCTATTGTATGGGATAACATAGGAATTAGAGAGAGCAATGCCATTTTTCAGAACAAATGAGCTAGGAAAATTTCGTCACCTGTAAAACACAAATCCATTCTCACCAAACACTGTTGATTCTTTTAAATTTTTAGGGAAATGTTTAGAGCATTTATTTCCCTTCATACACTGGGCTTTTGGGCTAGCAATCCTGCATGGTCCATGCAGCATAAATTTGCAAACAATTCCATAACAATGAGGATCATCTGCTTTGTCTGGCAGTTCAGCTGAAATAACTGAATCAACATCCTCAGGCGATCGAAATTTGTATTTAAAAGCAAGCCAAATCAATAAATGAGTATGGGGCAAGCCTCTTTTTTGGAATTCAATCGCACAAACATCTACAAAGTGGGAAAATAAATTTTAAAAATATTGTATTGAATGAACACTAAAAAAGGAAAACAATAAGCATAGAAAAATACCAGCAATTGTTTTTCCAAAGGGCTTCCCTGATTTAATGAATGAAATCATATCATTAAGTTTGTATCGAAGTACCCTTGCAATTATGTCAAGTTTTTCTTCAGCTTTATAATTTCGGCATTTTTTAATCTCCCTTAGAATTTCTAGCCAATTAACATTGCAAGTGAATGTTATAAAAAAGTCAGGGTTACCATAATAATGACATATAGCCATTGCACCATGATAAGTGTTCATCATGTATCGAGGGCTTCCAGTTAAAGAACATGGGAGGATGATTTTTCCAGCACTTGAACCATTAACATCTCCTCTTAGAACAGCCTCTTGGATGCCTTTATAAGATTCAGTTATAAGATTATCTTGGTTTGAGCGAATGAAATCTAGACACTCTTACTCAACATTCATAAATGCATCAACCAAAAATTGCTAATAAAGTCTTCCCCCTTTGGTAAGAGTACTACTATCCCTTAATCTTTCTTGAATGACATAAGCATAATATGCTCTCATTGTTACTTATTGACGTTTTGCAGGAGCATAATGCTCTTGATTTGTGAACAAAATTTCAGTATGATAGCCATCTTCACCATAAGGAAATAAGAGTGGATACTGAAGAGACATAAATTTCGGATGCAATTTAGAGATCCTGTGGAGATTCCTATAAAAGCTTTCAATAATAATATCTCTATCAGTTTGTGATTCTCCAATATCCCCCACAATTAAACTGCAAACATCATTAGAGGAAGGATCATCATATTGCGTTGAATCACCATCTCTTTTCCCAATTAAATGAAGTTTAAAATCCGGGAATCCATCTCCGTCAAGTCTATGTCTAACTTGACGAAACAATTTGACTAATTCATTGGAAGAATCAAGCATGGCAATAAGTTTCTTGACAACATCTTCATCCAAAGATGATTGACAACCATCATTATTAAATGGGTGTAATCGATTAGCAATTTCATTGTCTATGTCAAAGATGTATAGCTGTGCAAATCTTGGTGATTCACCATCAATTGGCAGCAGTGATCCCATAAGATGATGACATTGTCCATTTATTTTAAATATATATGGTCCTGGTTGAGAATTGACAGTATTATCAATTTGTGCTCCCATTGAAGTGAAAGCAAACATTGAATTATAAGCATGAATGTTATTTCAAAATTTCATGGACAATGAACCATTATCAGGATTTAGAAGCTCATCTAGAAATTGAGGTGTGCTAGGAGCAGTAGGCAATTTGATTTTGCCATTAGCATAGCATGATGTAAAAGATAGGTTTTTTTTCCTGAACACGCCAAACGCTCTGCATGCCAAAAAAGAGCATCGCAATGCTGACATTTCCATGATTTATCACTGAAATCAAGGGGCTCAACCAAGGTTCCTGAGGTAAATTGAAATTTAGAAAAAGAGAGAATTAAAATCATAGGAACTCACTAACAAAATCGAGCCAAAAGAAATGGTTAAAGATGTTGAAATAGCTCACGTTTTCTTTTTTTTTTTGATAAAAAGATTGACCAATGCTATTATATTGGTCATGAATCATTGAGGGAACATTAATTTGATGATCTCCAGCTTGATAGTTTGATATCAGAGAAGACAAATTGTCTAAGGACAAAGGACCAATAATATTTGCATCCTTAGTTTGATTTATTTCTGATCGCAAACTTGGTCCAGAAAAAGAAGAGGCAATTGTGGAGAGATCTCTATAATGAGAGCCAATATGCATCACTCTAAAAAATAATTTGGTGAGCACCTTCAGGATCCGAAGATCTAGAAACGCCAACAAAACTTTCATTCGTAACAGGATAGAAATCATCATTAAAAACAGCCGTAGGATAAGCATAACATCCTATGTGATGATCTGGCTGCTGACGTTGGCGGTGACTTGTCATGATAAAGCCTTTTAATGAAAAATGATTTTGAATGTAAATGTTAGCAAGGAAAAAAATATAGAAAGAATGAACTTGCGCCGAGGTAACTATAAGATGTTGCGTCAAGATGAAAGGGAAAAAACATGATGAAAAAAATCCAGGCAAATTGGGAAAAAAGTGTCTTCTAAACTATAATGGTTACAGACTTAAAAAAACATGGATAAACAAAGCATCTTGTAATAAATAATTCTAGCCTATAAAATTGGATTTGGAGACTTTATTTCCAATTCAATGTGATCTAATGTTGGTTTGTTTGCTTATGTAAACCTAATTTGGAGTTTGAATGTAAGGCGATCAAAATGCGGCAAAGTAAGTAAGAAATGATGTAAATCATAAGGCAACCATTGTAGAAAATATATTATTGATGATTTCCAAAGCAAGATAATTTTATGATAGTTTGATTGCTTGTGAAAACCAAGATGACATTTGAAGGCCATAAGAAATTGCTAAAGCAAGAAAAATTAATAGGTAACAACGATGTATCCATATTAGAAAACACTTGATCCATGCATTTCCAAAGCAAAACAATTTAATGTTGACTTGATTGCATATAGTAATCTAAGGCGCAACTTGAATATGAAAAAGTTTTCCATCCAAAAGGAAAACATACAGGTATTGGGAATAACAGGCGCAATCCTCATTTAAGTAAATCGACCAACAGAAGAAAAAAAGCTAAGCATGAAAAAAAGAATGAAAGTCAAAAGAATAACGAAATGGAAAAAGCACATGGAAGAAACAAACCTGACTAATAGTGCAGCAAAGTTTGCAGAGAAAAAGATGAGGGAGCAAAAGAAAATCATCGCAACCAACAAATGAATCCTTAAAGTAGCTTTGGAACAACAAATTTGCTTGAAACATAAGAACACATGCATTAAGAAAAACAGAATCAACACTCATTTGCAATGAAGACAATACAATTAGGACCTTATATTTAAAGACAAACAGCCACATCAAACTAGCTATATTAGCCTTCAAGAAATATGGGCATTGTTAAATGTCCAAACAGAAAAATTACATGAAGACAAAGCAAACATATATACACGTAATAGGAGAAAGTAAACAACGCTAAGGATAAAATGATCAAAGCTTATCCAACATAAACATTTAGATGCATATTCGCAGAAAGCGAAAAAAATGAAGAAAGTACACGAGCATGTTTGCAGCAATGAGCGCGATTGTGAGCTCAGCCAGATCCCCTCGAACTTCTGCGTGATCTTTGGAAACCTTCAAGGTCGTCGGTTTTGACAATGCTGTTGCTCGGATTCTGGATTTTGGTTTGAGTGAAGATGCATACCTTGGTGACATCGTTGCTCGTTCTTTGCTTGTCTAGCTTTGTTTCTACTTGTTTAGGTAATTGTTTCCTATTCGTGCTTCTTAATTTAACGTTCTCTTTAGATTTTTTTAGCTCGATTGATCTAGAGACCATTGTATTTTCTGGTCAATTTTGCTTGCATTTTTACAAAACCAAGCGAAGAGTCTCCTTTCCATTGCTTGTTTACCTTTGGTGCTTTTAAGAGGTTAATGGGTTGTTGTGGTGAATTGGTGTTTAGCGCAAATTTTAGCATTGTTAATGCGTTGGTTTTTTGAAAAATATCGACGATTACTTTGAAGACATCAAATTACGTGAGTTTTCGGCGATGAATTGGAGCGGTTGTATTTTATTTCCAATGAATATGAAGTGTCATGGCTGTGCATCAATGTTTCTGCTTCTCTAGGCTAAAAAGATCTAACGGATTGGATTTTTGTACCTTATTTTTGAGAATTGGTCCTTTTTTTACGGACTTAACAAAATTTTGGAAGCACATGGAGAAGAATTGCAGAACCAAGATATTTATGCAAATCATGTTGTAGAATGGGATTGGATTCTGATATGCGGGGATTAAAATGACAACAATCCAAAAACACTCAAGAAATAGACACAATGTGTGATATTTGTTTGCTAAAAGTGGAAGAAAGCATACGTGGCAATTGTTTTGATAAATTGATGTATAAAGTCTTGTGATGGTGGATATATAAGATCTGGCCTTCATTCTAAGTTTAGTGATGCTAATCAATAAAGTATAATATAAAGTCTTTTAAAGGTATTGCTCCTTTTGATGCACATTCCTCATGGTTTTGCATATATGTTACTCCCCCTATTTCTGCTTTTTTGATTTTGTGAGGGTAGACAGTCTGATATAGCAGGATGTAAGCTGTAAGTTTGGCATGCTTATTTGTTTGAAGTTTAGTGTCTTAATGACTAAATATGAATCCCCAATTTTTTTCTTCTTCAATCTTGATTTTGAGACCAAAATTCCAAACACATATTAATGTATAAAGGAAATGTATAATGATGAGGAGCAACTCCAAATGAAGTGACCAAGATTCATTTTGTCAAAGGAAATCATCTCCTTTTTTTTAAGGAGCTGTTGCGATGTCGTGGTCGCACAAATTAATTACCCTAGTTTAAAACAAATCAAACAACATAGTATAGAGCAAGCAAGGGGTCGATCCCACGAGGACGATTTAGTTCAGATTTTCATGCTATATGTTATGCAATTAGGGGGGGTTGGAAGTTGTCTAGGCTAGGCTAAAGCAAACTAAGCGAAAATTATATAAAACTGAAATTTATCAATAAAGCAAACCTTGGTCGCAAATCAACATCCACCTACAGAAATCAGAAGTGATCATGGAAACGACACATCAATTTATATTCTGAATATTTATCTCTTCTTAAAATTGGTTCGTTAACGGATCCGCCGTATAACTTACCCTAACCATCAAACAACCACAGTGTCCGCACTAGTAATTTGATTTAATGGCAGCATTAAAATCTAGATAAATTGATCAATTGAAACATAATTGTCCGCAATATATGTTTAGTTCGATTGAATGTTATACCTAAGATTAATAACATAGATCCGCTACAATTATTAACTTAGTTACTTCATAAGTTCATATACCACAATTCCAGTTTTGATATCAAACTTAGCAATCGATTGTCTACAATAATAACTTCGAGTCCGCTCTTAACAATTAAATAAACAATCATAGGAAAATAAGCATAGGAGAACAAACATATTCATCATATAAACTGAAAAATTGAGGTAAAAATAGATCTCACAGTTCTTGAAATCTGAAGGTTTCCGTGTCCTTGCAACCAAGCAAAAGAGTCTAGCCTTGTATGTTTATTGAACAACTAAATAAAAAGATGGAAGAAAACATGATTTAGGGTTTGGAGGAGGAAGATTTGTGTTTTCTTTGGTGATGGCCGCCACTTCCTTGCTCCTCTTCTCCTTTATATATGCTTAGAAACCCTAGTGTCTATTTTACAAAATAGTCCTTCCTTAAGTTGGCAGAATTTAGTTGTCCCTTGTAAAATTCATATCTCCTTCATATCACATCTTTTTGAGCTTCACTTTGGAGAGTTTATAGGTCTTTGAGTCCTGAATCCACGAAAATTGAGTTTGCAGAAATCGGACTTTTGTAGCTCGAGATATTGAAGTTGGAATGGACAAAGATCGATATCGGCAGATTGCATGATTTGACTTTGAAGGCTGCAATTTCCATGTTCTTCCTTATTTTATTTATTTTTCCTTATATTTCCATAAATTTATGGATGTTAGCTTTTGAATTTCACTGGAATCACTTCATTTCGATCTCTAGAGCTTCCACTCTGCACAAAACACCGACTGAAGGTCAAATCTGTCAATTAGCTCCAATTATCTCCTTTTTGCATCTTTTATCCAAAAATACCTTCAAAACATAAAACAAAGAATATCAAGACATTTTATATGCATAACATATGCAAAACACTAGGTAAATATGGATGAAACTATCAAATAATATGGCCGCATTAGGAGCTCCAAAGAAATTTAAATTTCACCCCTAATGCTTTTGTTAAAAGTACATTAACAACAAAAGTTTGACTTTTTGGCAATTTTAAGAAAGTATCAACTATTCATGATTATTTATTGAATTCTCCTTGGTTTTATCTGATTCTCTAAACCATGATGCCTATGCCCGCTGCCTAAGGACATTAACTTTATCCGTGAAATAGGAAGAAGGAAAAATCTTGGCTGACATCTATCAATTGATTGAACTTTTTATGAAATCAAGCAATGACTTAATTTTAGTATGTTTCTTGCTTAGGCTTTTAGGAGAGCAGTTAGTTTTGGGTTATTAATCTGGACATTTGCTGCCTAGGAGGTTAAAATGATCTTGGTTGTTTTTTGATAGCATGGTTGTCAAGTTTACTATGTGTATTAAGAGATTAGCATGATCTCACTGGTTTCTATATCTTCTTTCTAGAGAATTAAGATATTTTGTTTTTAAGGGGGTAGATAAAATTTAGGAATTCAATTTCTGTTGAGTATACATTCACTGGCTGCCGAAGGATAGCTAAATTTTTTAACATGCCCATAGAAATTTGAGAATGATGCAATAAACTTGAATAAACAGGCATGGTGGGAGGTGTTTATTTGGTAAAAAAATGGGAAGAAACCATTTTTGGAAATTATTTGTACTGAAAAGGCATATAAGGCATTCACTTGCTTAAGAAATTGATTGTCTAAGTCCTGGGTTTGGATAAGATATATTCTTTGTACATTTCACAACGTTGATTCATCAAGTTTTGATTTTAGGCTCTACCCCTTTTTACAAATTCTCCTAGCCACTGGTTTTCTTCCATGAAAGGAAACATCTTTATTTACAAATATATATGCACCATGTTTACAGTAGGATTTACACTCTAAGCATGATGTGTCTCCTTGTTTTAATGTTGTATTCTTAATTATCAGCTATCAAAGTCTTAAAATCCTGAAGTTATTGGGATAATCTCAATGCTTTTTCACATATAAAGGAGTTGTATAATGATGAGGAACTACTCCATATTGAGAAACACAATAAGCAACCAAGTTTCTTTGCATAAATAAAGTCATTTTATTTTCTTTCACTAAAGCAATCTAGTACACTCCAGATGCTTTATTTAAATCATCCTAGCAAAATCAGTTTTAATTTGGTCTACATGAATTATTTTTTCACCCTTTGTTTATATGTTTTTGGAATTCTTTTTTCTGACCTTAATGGGGATGCCCATTAGTAGTTTTTTTACATATCCCATAAGAAAGCACTAACATTTAAACTAAAGCATAAGCATTAGACAATAACAACGAATGATCTATCTCAAAACAACAAAAGTAAAGCAAGCTAGCAGACGCGTATATTTACAAAGTTGAAGGAATAAATAGCTCCAAAGAGTAAAAAATAAACCGCAAGACTGAATACAATTGCAAAGTCAAAAGAGAGCATACTATTGCGCCACATCAAGAAAACTCTAGTGTTTTAAGAAAAAACCAGTGTCGGAGAATCATTGCATATGACCGATTTTGATATAGGGGAAAAAAAGCTACAAACGCGCATATGTTAACAGTCTAAGGAACTAATAGATTGAAACACCAAAAAGAAACACAAACCTAAATAAATGAACGAAGCAAAAATAGATAAAGCGTTAATAAAGATTGAATTAGATTCTGCATTTAATTTAATTTAATTTCCAATATGATAAAACCTCTTCAATCTCACTTCAATCCAATCCCTTCTCTTTGTATTTATAATTCATTAATTTTTTTTATTTAATATTGATTTTCATCCTATCCAAACCTAAATAACTCCTAAACAGAGATAAAAAAAAAGAATGAACATTTTTCGAAGTCGAGCTAGTGTATTATAATTATAACCATGATCATAATTTGATTTGCAGATTTAGCATTTATTCTTGATGACCACCTGAATTTTAATATGCAACCAATTGAATTTTGAAATAATATAAGATGATTTCCAATATCGTGCGATTGAGTCAATAGTCTAAATACCTAGAGCATGTTCAGAGTTTTTATGTTTATCCTTGATGATCGACTAAATTTTAATATGCAACTAATTCAATTTTGAAATGATATAAAAAGATGTTTAATATCTTGCAATTGAATCAATAGTCTAATTACCTAGAGCATGTTCATAGATGATGTTTATAAAGATAATAAAAGAAAGTAGAAGCTCAATTTTGACCAAATTCATCAGCCCAATTTCCTATTGATTCTAGTTATTTAGAACCCCAATGTTTTATAAATTTCTTAATTATATCTTTTTATTAATATTCTTCATAGAAAATGATAATGAAGGCAAAAGAAGACCAAGAGTCATTTGCAATGAAGGCAAAACAATTAGCACCCTATATGTAAAAACAAACAGCAACATCACACCCGCAACATTAGCTCAAAAGAACTATGGTCATCGCTAAATTTTCAAACAACAAAACAACATTAGGACGAAGCAAACATATATAAACATCACAGGAGAAAACGAAGGGCGTCAAGAACACAACGATCAAAACTTGTCCAACATAAACACTTAGATGCGAACAACAAACAATGCAAAAGCAAAGCCAATCAAGAAGTAGAAAAAACCCACAATGAAATAAACACAAAGGTTAAAGGGAAAACCAAAAAATAAAAAGACCAAGTATTACGCCCAAATGGAAAAAGCTCTCTCTTGACTTCTTTTCTCTTCTACTCCTACATTTATCTCGACAACAAAAAATGGCTTTCACAACCACTTTCTCTACTCAACACCCAACATGGTCATCATCAAAATATCCTAAGCTGCAAAAACCTCCATTTCCTCTCTAACCCAACTTCTCATCCTCTCTCAAATACTTTTATTCTCTCATCTTTCCCTCTCAATTCCAAATCCTCTCTTCTAAACCAACCACTCTCCTTTAACTTTTTGCATGATTTTTCTCATGACTGCCTCTTTGAAGATTTAGAAAATCTAACCATTTGTGGCCACCATAAGCATGAGACTTTGGTGAACTTTGATGAAATTATGGACGGAGTCTTTAATGCTAGGTTTTTTTGGCATATCAAAGTGTGGTGCACATCAAAGTATTTTTTTGTCACTATCAACTGCCATCAACCGAAGGTGAAAAAGCAATGGCAATTGTGATCGATGATTATTATGAGTGGTAAAAAACACAAACACAAACAACAAACCAAAGCATCCATTAAAAACCATAAACAACAAACCTCAAAAGTAGGACGAACAACACAAAGGACGCAACGAAACTTTGGCAGCAACAGGTGACAATGAGCAGGCCAGAACTTCAAGAAATAACAGCCAAGGAATTAGAACGAATCACTTAACAGATTCCAAGGAAACATGAAAAGAAAAGAAGGCAGAAAGAGAAATCACCAGACCAAACCAAAGGGAACAAAACTATGCAGACAAAAGGGGAAGAAACCAAAAAAGGCAAATATAATACATAACAAACGAAGAATGACGGCGTAGTACACTCCACCAACGACCAACAGAGAAGAAGCCAAAATAGGAGTATGTGACCCTGCAAAACACACAGAGAAATGCATTAATGTGAAATGACATGACGCAAAACGATTAATTAAAGTAATGAAACTAGATTGCAACAATAACACCTAAATGAACTAATTAAAGCAAAGTAAAACAGGAGATGAAGCAATGAAACAGAATGCAAAACACAACAATAATTAGTTAATTTAACCTCTAAACCGAGAGCAACAAAGGAAGAAGTAATTAACCCGAATGCAAAGAAACCACACCCAATCAAACCAAACCGAGAGCAACAAAGAAAGAACCAACCAAGCCCCAAGTTCACCTAAGAATCAAAGCAGCATAAAATCGAAGACACAATCCAACCCTAACCCAATTAAACCAATAACCCACACCCCAACACAAACTACAAAACGCAAGCAACCCGAACCCAACAAAACCAAATGCCCAGCACCGACCATGAAAAATCAAAAAAACCCAACCAATACGAACCCAATAAAAGAAATCACTCAACACCCAGCCCAGAGAAAACAAAAATCGAGAGAGAAGATGCAAAAAAAAAAAGCAAAGAAACTGAACCCATGAACGCAATCAAAACAAACCGAGCAACCCAGAAATTGACGCAAAACAGGGGCCAAAAGCATACCTCATCGAGCCACGAATCGAACCAATGAACCCAGGAAAAAAAACCACCGCACGCTAGCTCAGACCGACCTGAAATCAAGCCATAAACCCCCACCCCCGCCTGCCCGACCAGGCCTCAGCAAACATCCCCTCGCCCTCTCTGCCCGAAAGGAAGAGACCCATCAGATGCACACATAATAAACACAAAGGCAAAAGCCAAATACGCCCCCATAAAAAAATCAAAACAGACGGGTTCATTAAGGGCACAATGCTCTCGACACTGCCACAATCCACAGTTATTTATCTCAGAGTCTACAGGAGATAAAACAGTGAAAACACCACAACAATTAAATATTACGTAATTATGTGACCCTACCTGATTGTAGGCAACATTTTAGAGGAAACATTTTAGAAGAATTATTAGGTGATTGTTTCTATAGTTAGTTTACCAAATATGCTTGTATATTGTATCATACTTATCATTATACATTCCTCAATAAATAAAAACCTCGCCACCATATAAACAAAGTGGCTTTATAATTCTTTTCATGGTATTAGAGCTATATATGATTCAAATCCATCGATCCAATAGTTTTCAATGATCATAATTCTTCTCTATCTCTTGAAACAATGTTTCATATGATCACCATCAAGCTTTCTTCTACCAATTATCTCTCTATTGTAATCATATCCTTTTGTTTTTAATTCTCAAAACCTCAGTGGTTGCATTGATTTTTTTTGTCTGGGCCACCTGAACATATCCTCTCTAATTCAACTACTAAGAAGCCACGACTGAAGTTCTTGGCTTTTCTACCTATCATACAGTATGGACTACACTCAAATCATCGATCAAAACTTCATGAAATTCATATTAAAGATGACTTACAATATTTAAAACGAGGTTCTCGTAGTGTTACTGAGTGCTCTTGTTCATGTAAAGTGCTTTGTGATCAACTTGCTTTCATGGGTTCTTTTGCTAAAAAACAAACAAGGTTCACTAGTATTTTCATGGTTTTGGTCTTGAGTTTGCGGGTGTTTGAGAGTGCTTTTAGAAACTGTTTTTAAAAAAAATTGATTTTTATTTTATTTTTTACTTTACATTAAGTATTTTTGGTGTTTTTAGATCATTATGATGTGCTAATGTAAAAAATGATTCTTAAAAATAAAAATAAAACATTATTTTGATGCATTTATTAACGAAAAACACTTTGAAAAACAACTGCAACCACACTCTCACACTTAGCTATCATTTTCTCCTTTGCCATCCATTCAGGATATTATGTCCAAAGCTAAAAGGGCTTAATTTCTTTAAAGTTACTTGAAACATCTATTAGCTCGTTTGTTGCCACCAAAACCACCTTTGATTCAATATCTAATAGAGGATTCTGTAAGTTTTGTGGCAAGGGAAATGATTCTTTCATTTATGGTCGTGGAAAGAGTTGTGGAAATTATTCTCCATGTTTATTGCTCTAATCGTTATGCTAAGGTTGTTAAACCTATTGCAAATATTGTTAATCTTTCTCTCGTCGCTTCATAATTGAGACAACCGTTGACTGGTGCCAGAGCTTCTGCCCATTTGACCCTTGACTTCTCTTAGCTGGACAAGGTTGACTCTCATAATGGTAAGGATTGTGCAATGGTTGCTAATGAAGACTCCTTGCTGATTACTTATGTTGGTAGTCTTTCCCCATCCCCAAACTTTTAAACTTTTGGATGTTTTAGTTGTTCTTCAACTCATAAAAAATGGCTATCTATTAGCAAATTAACTTCTGATTATCCTTTATCTATTACTTTTATTGATATGTCATTTATCATACAAAATTACAAAAAAAGAAAGGTGGTGGCAACCGGTTGTCATCGTGGAGATGGTCTTTATGTAGTCATTTCACTTTTGTTTATTCTCTTAAAAATAAATTTTATGAGTGCATCTTATGATGTTTAACTCTATGTTTAGGCATGTTTCACATTATGTTATTTTCATATTAAATAAACAAGGTCATTTATCTGTTACTTTTTTATTTCCCTCTCATACATTATATGTTGCCTATCATACTACCAAAAATTACAAACTCCCTTTCCGTGTTAATGATCAACGTGCCTCTAATATCTTAGATCTTATTTATTGTGATATGTAGGGCCCTACTATTGTTATGTCTTTATCTAATTTTTTTTATTATATTATCTTTTTTTTATGATCATTCGTGTTTCACATGGTTTTATCCCATGACACTCAAATCTCATGCCTTTATGATTTTTAAGCAATTTCAAACCTTTAATAAAGTTCAATTTTCATGCAAAATTAAAGTTTTCCAACGCAATGAGGGAGTTGACTTCATAAGCAATAAACTTCAATCCCATCTTCATACTTCTGGGATTCATCATAAAATGTCTTGTCCCAACACTCTTTCTCAAAATGGTCATGTTGAATGTAAGCATCAACATATCGTTGTAATTGGTATTGCCATGTTGTTTTATTCTCATGTTCCTTTATCATATTGGGTTGACATATTCAGTTTTACTATCTTCACCATCAATCGGTTTCCCTAACCTATTCTTGACAATTTTCCCCTTATAAGGTACTGAATGGTAAGCCATCCACATATATCGATTTCTATCCTTTTGGTTGCCATATGTTTACTTACTTATAAGATTAAGCTTCTCATAAATTTGCTTCTTGTAGCACTACCTGTATTTTTCTTGGCTATAACGTGTCTCACAAGGGTTTTCGATGTCTTGATCCTTCTTTGCAATGAGCTTTATTTTACCTTGGTTGGTTCCTCCCTTTTATGTGATTCACTCTTTTGATTTTTTTGTGTCATTGCAACCCTCAATTTCCCAAAACTCTTCTCCATTACTTCCTCTTACACCTTCTTATCATTTTATCTTTCTTGTACTGTTGATTGTTTTTATGTTTCTATATATTCTTCCTCCATAGTTCTACTGTCATAGTTGATTCTGTTTTAGTATTTGCTTTATCTTCTAATGCAGTGTCATCCTTTTCTAGTATTTGCTTTATCTTCTAATGCAGTGTCATCCTTTTCTATTGTCTCTCTACTAACATACCAACCTATCATTCCTTCTACAACTCCTTCTAATCACCATTTGATGATAGTTAGAGTTAATATTGATGTATTCAAGCCCAAACATCCCTCTTATATTTCCTTTTTATTGCCATCACTATTGGTTTATGCTTTACTTGCTACATGTAAACTGCAAAGCTTCCAATTTGGCTTTAAAAATCTTATTTGGGTTGTTTTCATGGATGAAAAGCCTGTCGTTTTTCCTCTAATGCCACTTGGGACTTCATTTCCTGTCCTCCCAACACTAATGTTGTTGGATCCAAATGGGTCTTTCATGTCAAATACTTAGTTAATGGTACTGTTGATCGTCTCAAAGCCCACCTTGTTGCTAAAGGCTATTCTCAACTTCTTAGTTTGGATTTTCATGAAACTTTTAGCCCTTTTTTAGGTCTTCAACGATGTGTATTATCCTTTTTTTTTTGCATCTTATCATTGGCATTTACATCAATAAAATGTTAAAAATGCCTTCTCCAATGGTTTATAGCAATCAACTATTTACATGGAGTAACCTCCTTGTTATGTTGACTCGTGGCTTCCTCATCATGTTTGTAAGCTTAAAAAGGCATTATATGGCTTGAAACAAGCCCCTCTTGTTTGTATCTATTATTTCAATTATTTTTTACTTCATCGTGGTTTTACTTGTAGCCTTACCGACAACTCTCTCTTTATCCATGCTCGATCTAACACTATAATTTATCTCATACTTTATATTGATGATATTATTGTCACCTATAATGATGCTACTTTTCTTCAAGAATTTATCCAGCGTCTTCGTCGTGAGTTTGGCATAAAGGACTTGGTTCTTTGAGTTATTTTCTTGGTCTTGAGGTTTCCTCTTTTGATAATGGTCTTTTCTTAAGTCAACCTAAATATGTTCATGATATTCTTGCTCATACTCAACTTCTTGATTGCAAGTTAGTGTCCACCCCATAATCATTTCACAACAGTTGTCCAATGATGGTGATCCCTTGATTGAACCCATAATGTATTGCTTTATGGTGAGCATTTTGCAATACTTGACTATTACTTACCCTGCTCTTACTCATGTTGTCAATTTTATCATTCGGTATATGCAATCACCCATTGTGCCTCACTTTCAAGCACTCAAACATATCTTTAGGTATGTCAAATGTACTCTTCATTATGGTCTTTGTTTCTCTTCTTCTCTATTAACTAGTCTTATTGCCTACTCTGATGCTGATTGGGCCGGTTGTCCTGATACGTGTTGTTCTACCTCTGGTTATGCTATTTTTCTGGGTGACAATCTCAACTCATGGAGTGCTAAGAAATAACCCATTGTCTCTCCTTCAAGTTCTGAAATATGAGGTTATTTGGTTGAATCATCTTCTATATGACCTTAAGATCTCTATACCTCGCAAGTCGTTACTTCTTTATGATAACAAGAGTACTATTTTTCTTACCCTCAATCCAGTTTCTCATAAACAATCAAAACACATTACTCTCGATTACCATTTAATTCTAGAGCTAGCAACGTCTAACGTTATTTAGCCACATAGAGCCAAACTATCTCTTTAAGGAATAACTACATTATTTTAGTTACATCATTAATTTTATAATAGGATATGAAATATGTCATCATAAAAAACTTATCCATAACTACAAAAGTAAAATCTCTAACCCGTTTTTACCTAGTCAAACCTAACACGATATCCACATAGTATATAGATCATGAGGTAAAACTTTAGACTGAGCATGTCTACATGTTATGCATTTATCACAAAATCTTTATACGTCTCTTTTCATCTCAAGTCTATAAATATTCTCATGCAAAACATCTAAAGTATTAGCAACCCTCAAGTCAGTTTTATGAGCCTCATGAACTAACAATTCACATATAGAACAATTAAGCACACATAATCTCTTTTCTTAAGTAAATATCCATCAACTCTATAAAACTTAACAAAGGTTGAATGTTCACATGAAATATATCCTTGGCCAAAACCAACATCCTCAACATATAAATCTTTTACATACTCAAATCCTATTAATGTAGTGCTTATAGTTTAAAGAAGTTCATAACTTCATATGAGAAGATTTATTGCATCATTCACTATGCTTTCCCTACCTTGCTTGTACTTAATCATATATAAGAACATTTCAATGAACTCTACCCATTTGATATGCCAATGAGCTTTAATATGCTTCAATGACTTATGATTAATATAGATAACAAACTCCTTAGGTTACAAATAATGTTGTCATGTTTTCAAAGTTTTTACCAAAGCATAAAACTCCTTATCATAAGTAGGATAATTCAATGTTTCACTATTGAGATTTTTTCTCTCTAAAATAAGTTATTGGTCTTCCTGCATTAAAATAGATCTAATATCTATCCTTGAAGCATCACATTCAATCTTGAAAGTTTTTTTTGTAAAATCAAGAAATGATAACAATGAAGCTGAAATTAAGTTTTTCTTTGATAGATTAAAAGCATGCTGTTGTTATTTGCCCCATCTAAACCCCATAGATTTCTTAACTATCTTAGTGAAAGATATGACTAGAGCATTCATCAATAAATCGAAGATGATGGACTTAAAAAATATCCTATAAAAACTAGTCAAACAATGAAATTTTTTTACCTTAGTGATTGATTGGTCATTATTAGATTGTCGAAACCTTTTTCTCATCCATATCAATATCTTTTTCACTAACAACATATCCAATAAATACAATCTTTTCTATTAAAGAGTTATACTTTTCATATTAACATATAAACATTGTTTTTTGCAAAACAACCATTATAGTCCTTATATGTTCAACATGTTGATCTAAATTCTTGTTATAAATCAAAATATCATTAAAAAAAACAAAAATAAATTTACCTATAAAATTTCTCAAAACATGGTTCATTAATCTCATAAAAGTATCAGGTGTATTAATAAGTCCAAAAGATATTACTAACCACCTATACAAACTATATTAAGTTTTAAAGGTAGTTTTCCATTCATGTTCCTCTTTTATTCTTATTTGATGATATTCACTTTTTAAATCAATTTTAGAAAACACATAGGATTCATGCTATTATTCTAACATATTATCAAGTCTATGAATTAGATGTTTATACTTTACCATAATATTATTTTTTGCATGACAATCAAAATACATTCTCCAAGTCCTATGCTTTTTGGTACCAACAACATTCAAACTGCACATGGACTCATGTCTTTTGTTATGTGCATTTTTTTCTAAATTATTTTACTTACCTTTAAAGTTAATTTATCTCTTTAGGATTACTTTAATAAGCTTGCCAATTAGGTATATGTCATGTAGATATAAGATCAATTTTATGTTCAATTCCTCTAATAGGTGGAAACTCACTAGGAATCTTTTCAAGGAACATGTCTTCAAAATCCTATAATAAAAAATATAAAAACTAGGAAGATAATAATCAAGGTTTTTAGTGTTAAAATATATCTTCTTATATATAAGTAAAATCATAGGCATTTTAAAAAAATTAAGCATTTTTAATCTTACTCTTCTTTGTATAAAAAATAATATGTTTCTTTAATTTTTCCATCTTCTCTCACCCTTCTTTTATTCTCTCCTCTCTAGAATGAACTCCTATTAACTCATATTTTGGCCAAATCTAACATTTTTCTATTTTGGATCATTTTATTTTAACTTTTCATAACTTCCTCACATTGTTAATCTTTTTTCTTTAGCTTCGCTTTCTTCTTTCAAGTTCAATTGGTTTTCATACACTATCTAATGTAAAAGAGTATAAATATGAGTATCTTCTCATCCTCTTCAAGAGAATACATGTTCTTTAACTCATTATGCTTGACATTTTTTTTTATCAAATTACCAAGTTCTCCCTAACAATAAATGGATAACATACATAGGCACAACATCACACAAAATCTCATATTTATATTTTCCAACAAAAAAAAACAAAACATGATTAATAATTTGTAGTTCTCCATAATATTCAATCATTTAAATTTACAAGGTTTTTCATGTTTAATAATGTTTAGATTCAATTTTCTAACAATTATAATACTAACAACATTAGCAAAACTCTCATTATGAATAATCACACTACATACCTTATTATTTATATAGCATTTAGTATGTAATATATCCTCTATTTGTTTCTCTATGTTATCCTTTTTAATTTAAACACTGACTAATATCCTAATCATTAAAGTCTCTCCATCAATTGGATACTTAATATTATTATAAGTCTTAAATGGTGGCATCTCATTCTTCTTAGATTTGTCACTTTTGGATTTAATCTTCATATGGTTCCTCATAACCATAATCCTTTTGTTTGGACATTGTGAAACTATTTATTTACTCTTTAAAAAACTAAAATACTTAATATTATGATTACAGTTAAATTGGATCTTGGGTTTACCTTTTTTTTAATGGTCAAATCTTCCCCCTAAGCCTTAGATGGTTTGATTTTATTGCCCATGATATTTGGCTTTGATATGGGATTTCCTTCTCTTCTATAATTTTCCTCCAAGCTAAATAAAACTTTGAATTACCTTCTTGATGTATAATATAATTTCTTTTCAAGTGTTTTTTTTACATTGGTACCTATATGAACCATATCTTTAAGCTTAACATAATGTTGTAACTTAATCACATTAGTTATATCTCTACTCATTCATTTAAAACCTTTCCATTGTAGCTTCTTTATCACCCACAATATTAGTTTGAATTATGGCAATCTTCATTGTCTTGTGTAATGTTTAATACTCCTAAAACATTGAGATAAACTCTATAATATTTGATTTAGTTCCCTATAATAATTTCAGGAATAATTTTCTTTCTCATGATTGCTTTCATCTCATCTAAAATCTTTATAGGTCTCTATTCATTCCTTCTTCTACCAAAGATAAGTTAAGCCCACCAAATAATAACAACAAGTTTTACTCTCTTTTTTTACCTTCGAGTAATGGTGATAATAAGAAATTAACTTCACCTTCTTTTCCTACTTTATATAAACTTCTAGATTGTTTTTATCTTGAAAGATAAAATCTTCATCTTAATACTTCAGAAATCTTTGTCTAAACCATCTTGCAATACATTCTCCCTCTCTAACCTCCTACGGATGAATTGCTAAAGTGGTCAAACTCCTATAGGTATTTGGTTTCTATATGGTCAAAACCTATCATCATTGTTATCATCAAAATACCTTGTTGTCGTATCTATATTTTAGGCTATAAATTCTTTTAAAGGTGAATTATATCATCTTGTGTACATGCTTCCTTCCAAACCTCTATGGCATCTCAAAGACTAGTTATTTTGATTCTCAAACTAGCCATCCTACTCATTACTTTGTTAATATTCATAAACTCGAACAGTTATTGCATGACTAAATAACCCTATTCAAGATTATTGTTATGTTTTGGTGGTGATGAACCATTTTTAGTTGACATTTTCAACAATTTAAATTTTAAGTTATATATATCATCATATACTTTCTCATAAGTTTACACTTAATAGATGTCATTCCATGTGTGTTTCACATTTGTTTTTATTTTCACTATGATATGTTCACCTTCATTTTTTACCACTTAATTCTTATATTTCAATTCTTTAAGAAACTAGTTCATAAAAAAATAAAGATTAATATCCTTAATGTCATGATCAAATAATTTAATGACTCAAGAAGCAATAAAGATTGAAAATTATCAAAACTAAAACATGAATATCAATACCAATTTGTATGAAATATGAATGATATAAAGACACAAAAAAGACAATAAAAATTTAAAAACTAATGAAATAAAATTTAAAAACTCAGAATAATAGAAGCACTTTTGTTATATATATATATATATATATATATTTATATGGTGGCAAAAAAGGAGAGACAATGACACAAAAACCTACCTTTTTTGTAAATTTCAAGAATTTTATGTTTCTTGAAATAAGATTTTTGGAAAACCCAAAAACTTTCTTTTCTTGTGATTTTGTCATTATTGTTTTAAAACAAAATTGTATTTAATCAAGATTATAAATAACATTTTTTAACTTGATGTCACAAACTAGTTTTTAGAGAAGATAAAGACTTCGATAACAATGGAGTATGCAAGGACTTGAAAATAAAAGGGATATAACCTAATTTAGATACCAATTAATGTGAACCATGTGGATATAAAGATCCATAAATTTATAGTCAAATTGACCCTTCCCAAGAAAGCTAAATTCAAGCTTCTGATTGAGTTTGCATAATGATAACCTATATTGAGACACCAAGACTATAATAATCAAACCCCTTTTTAATGCTTACAAAGAGACATGAATAAAGAGACATGAATGAGAAGTATAAAGGACACCATAAATATTGGTTAATTATTTGATAAGTCAAGAGAAGTTATTTGAGGAACCAAAGAAAGAGAAACTTGTCACAAGACACAATTACAATTGTTGAAATCAAAGTCTATGAAAAACAAATCTAATTACAAGCTAAATATCCTATTTATAATAGGTAAAAATGCTATAAAATAAAACATTTCTAAACAAAATAGAAAAAATCCAAAAATAACTAGAAAACTTATACAATTCATGTATAGTAACTTATGGACCTTATAGTATGGCTTAATTAGTGTATGATTCATCAAAAATCTTAGAATAATATAAAACAAGTCCTCTAAAATCTTCTTGTAAAATATTAGCCTAATACAATGGTCCTATAAAAAATCACACTTGTTAGTGTAAAAATGCATACCTATTTTGTACATAGATTGAATTCAATAGGTATAATAATCACTTATTAAATATATAGCCTCCTTGAAATTCATTTTGACCCAAATATTCTAAATAATCCTATTAAATGTATATTTGCCCTTGATTTTATAGTAGGCTCAATTGAAACTTCCAATGGATATTTAGGTGTAGTTTTGTTCATATTATGATGGCTAATAATGTGCATAGCTTAAAAAATTTAATTATTTGAAAATAGTTCATACCTTCTTATTGTTTGAAAATTTTGACAAGTCTTTGTATTGTTCAATAGTTCTATTAGCTTTCATCTTTTTTTCTTGGAGATCCACTTATGACTTGATATTTTACTTCTAGGTGAAAGATCTACTAGTTCTCATATATAATTTTGTATGACGGACTTAATCATAATATTAACCATCTCCTTCCAATAACAAGCTTTAGGGAAATAAATTGTCTTGAAGTAGCTTGAAGATTCATTTTCTAATAACTTAGAAAATCATAAATGTTTTTATTTTCATTTCCCCTCTTACTCATTGTCTCTCAATTTTTCAATTTGATAATGAATACTTGAGCTTATATTACTCGTTTGTTTAAATTAATAATTTTTTTATGCTTTCTCAAATGAAAACTCATCTCCAAGGGCAACATTTATTAATTCTATTATTTTATTAGGATTAATATCCTTAATACTTAATTTGTTTACAAGAAATTGATATGCTTTACTAGTGCAAGCATATATAATCCATAATTTTATGTTATATTTTCACCATTTTGGGGATCAATTATCACCACTTTTGCAAGATTTCCCTACACTTCATGATATTTGTAGTAAGGTCTCCTTCTTTTTCACAACTTATATGGTGTTATTTAAACTTCTTATGAGGTATTTTTTAATTATATAATTGGTTAAAATTATCTTATCTCGCAAGTTTTTAGGTGCTTCTAAACTTAACATGAAATTCATTGTCGTGATGATGTTTTCTCGAGCTTCGCGCCCTGCCAATCCCGGAGGGGGAGACGGCGCGTGGTGCAAGGGGAGTGTTTTATATCAAGAAAAATTACGACTATAATTATCAGGAGTCGCCACTTAGTATTAAGGTTATTAGAAAATATATTGGTTTGTGAGAGTCTGGGTAAGGGGACTTGTTGTGCAAGGGGACTTGTTGTGCAAGGGAAAGACGATCACTCCCAGTGCACCCTACCTTAGACAAGCTGTATTGTTGTTTGATTGTTTTTTATTCGTTGGTCATTTATAAGGTTCGTAGTAGATCTCTCTTCATTAGAAAGTGTTTACTTCATTGTGAGTTGAAAACCTAACAAAAAATATTTTACATTGCATTTTGAAAACCATATTTTTAACTACATGCGAGTGTACTTTATAATGTAATTTTATACCGCGATAGCTAAAACAAAATAATTATTAAATTATTTTGATATTTTGGTCAAATTCCAATGGATAATCGTAAACCGGTTACAATATCCAATTTTCGTTTAAGAAGATGAGAAGGATGCAACATGTATTTTTTACAAAAAATATGCTTGGAAAAACCTTAGAATTCGACCTTATGCACGGAAACAACATATTTTTTTGCTTATAAATTTTTTTAAGAAAAAGATTTTTTATAATGTAGATTTTGTATTTTTTATCTTTTTTATTTTGTAATTTTTTTCCTGCGTGAGCTGGCTGTCCAGCCCTGATAGGCCGAGAGGCCCATCATTTGGGATGGACTGCCAGCCTAGGTGGGTGAATGGCCCACCTATTCTAGGTGGTCGAGCCGGGTCTTGTCCCCAACCTGGCCAACCCACTCTTCTGCACGTGAACAATGGGTGTAAGTCCAACTGTTCACATGCAGAACAGTGGGACAAGGGTGTGAATTAATTCACTCCCCCTAATATTCACCACAATGGTGAACAGTGAAACGTGATTTGTGGAGGGTGATGACCAAATGGTGGCCTGTGGTGGCCGGGAGAGTTGCCGAAAGGGGACTTGTTTTGTGCAAGGGCTGTTGTTGCTTGACGCCGATATTGGAGAAAAAGAATTGAGCCTATCGGGGAGCTTCTGGCATGAAGGGATGAGCTGTTAGTGCTGAAGGAGCAGCCGCTGGTGCTCGCTGGGAGCTGCTGCTAGAGGAGAGAGAGAGAGAGAGAGAGAGAGAGCTGGCATTGCAAAGGAAGGTTGACTATTGGGTTAGCTGCGGCTGTGGGTGCCGGGGGACGCCACTGGTGCTTGGTGGTCTGACTTGCTGAAGCTACCAAGGGAGACGAGAGAGAGAGTGAGGCGGATGCTGATGGTTATTGTTGGTGTTGAGGAAGAGGGAGAGTTGTTGTTTTCAGTTTTTTACTTCCCAGTGTCTCCCTCTATGTGTTCTGCAAATTTCCCCCCTTGTCGTCACTGTCCCCGTTACATTATTTCCTCCTGGTAGTTATAGGTGAAGGAGGTAACAGTGATGGGTTGCCTCTACAGCGTAACATTGATGGGTTGCCTCTACAGTGATTCGCTACAGTTGCATGGTGATGAGTTGTATCCTACAATGACATTCTTCAGCGCCAAGACTGCCTCCTCAGCAGTGTGCTTGCAGTGCAGTACCGTGCTTGTAGTGGCATGCATGGCTGCAACAGGTTTTGGGACAAGGTATAATTCTATTTTGGTTCCTCAATTGTAATTGTTATAATTGCACTCCTAATTGTCTTTAAACTTAAATTTTTGCAATTGTATTCCCGCAAAAAACTTCAATACCAGCCTTAGCTTTGCGCTTTTTTTTATTTTGGTCCTTGGTTTCATATTTATGCGATTTGACCCTCAATTGACCATTGAAATCTCAATTTGTTCAAGTTTGCCCCTAAATTCGCAAAATTGGCTTGGAAAAATTCAATTTGGTCTCCGAAAATTCCAATCTTCTTAATTGAACCCGAATTAATCTTAAGAACTTTATTTTTCATTGATTAAGCCCTTGCACTTAATTAAATCCTTCAATTGCACCTTAAATTAATTCTCAAATATAATTACACTTTAAATTGGTCGACGATTAAATCAAATCAGCCCATAAAAATATAATTATGCCTTTCGACTTAATTTTTACGCAGATTTATCCAATAATAAATTATTTAGCCTTGAATTTGTATTCTTTTTAATTTTTGGGCTCAAATGATGTACGATCGAGCTCTCGAAAATGTCTAAAATTTTCACCTTGATTTTTCTTCCGACGCCAGGCCCTTTTATTTTATTTTTGTTATTTTTATTTGATTTTGGGTAAAATTTGGAGAATAACCCAAAAATGAGTTATGACAGTTGCCCCCCTCTTTACAATGCTTATGACTAAAGTCTTGTAAGAGACTTTAGATAGTGAGCATTGTAAAGAAAAAGAGAATGGATTTACCAAACCAAAAATGGTTGATCCATCCAGAAGTAAAAATGAGGGCTATGAAGCGCAATCAAAAGGGAACGGTAGAATAGGGCTAAAAGCACACCACCTAAGAATTGAGGCGTGAGTAGGACACTCAAAGGATGGAAAGATGATGATGTTTGTGAATGACACAAGAAAATGGTCTCATTGTAATGGGTGACCTACCCAAGTAGGAATGGTGAAGATGGTCTCATTGTAATGTGTGACCTACCCAAGAAATATAATGAAGATGGTCTCGTTATAATGGGTGACTTACCCAGGTGAGAATTGTGAAGATGATCTCATTGTAATGGGTAACCTACCCATATAATGAAGATTGTCTCGTTGTAATGGGTGACTTACCTAGGTGAGAATTGTGAAGATGGTCTCATTGTAATGGGTGACCTACCTAGGCAAAACATATAAATGGTGAAGATTTCATGGAATGGAAAATAGGGCTAGAAAGCTCGCTATCTAGGATATATGGTTGAGGGTTAGAAAACACACTCAAAGAGGAGGGAAAATAGGGTTGGAAAGTGCACCATTTTAATTGATGGTCGAGGGTTGGGAAACGCACTCAATGAGGAGGGAAAATAGGGTTGGAAAGTGCACTATTTGAATTGATGGTGGCCAAAAAGCTCACCCAAATTTAGGAAAGAGATAGGGTTGAAAAATGCGCTATCATGAAGGGATCACAAGCGCATTCAGAGAAATGAAAGTGGTGAATGGTCAAAAGCGTACACAAAAATGATAAATGAAGGTTCATAAATTACGATCCCTTCAAAACATTTCCTAGATTCTCAATGGGATGCAATGCATGATGATGCATGTATACTTACCTGAGAAATATAGGTCCCCTTTCTTCTTCATGGTCTTCTCTTTTCGATGTTTGGATCTCTGGCTTTGCGACTTCTCGCTTCTGCTTACTCAAGCCGCAACTTGTGATTTTGACTACTAGAGATGACAGACCTTCAGCATATCGATATGCCCTCCTTTGCTTAAAGACCCTCAGTTTGGTTCAACATTCCTTGAAAGGGAACTATGGAGTCATCTGCAATTGCATTTTTAGATTGTCCCCCCCCAGTCGGCTCATGCCACACAAGTGTTTTAGGCTTCAAGTATTTGCAGGAAAAGGTTAGCTATTTGCAAAGATTGTTTTCATGTAGGATTTTTGGAATGTCAAAGTCATTCCAAGCACAAAAACCATTTTGAAGTTTGTTTAAACAAACTTGTTCTCGAAAGAATTCAAGAGATCTCATTTTCAAGTTTTATGTTGCTTTTGATGAGAATGTGAAATGATGCTTGTTCGCATGTATTGCATGTCAAAAAGGCTTCGATCAAGTCATGTGAAGCATTTGCAAGGCTTGTTTCAAATGGAAAAGCATTGCCTATCAATCCTGATTGCCTGTATTTGATCAGAAAGGGCTTTATCAGGCTTGTAAGGTAGGATCTCATTGTTGGCTATGAAAAAAAAAATTTGTAAACTCAAAAGGTGTTTAAGGGTTCCTAGACTAAGGATGACCAATGTTTACTCTTAAAACTTTTTTTTTGGTCCTTATAATTGATTTGTATAATTACTTGACATGCCCCCTGATATTTTGTTTGGTCTTTGTCTTGACATGCCCCCCTGTATTTTGCTTGGGCTTTTTATCATGGATTTTTAGCACTATCATCATATTGACTTGGCATGGCATCCAATATTTTGTTTGAGATTTTTATCATGGGTTTTTAGCACTATCATCATGTTGAATTGATTTGCTATAGTATACTAAAACCTTTTTATGTTTATGCCCCCCAGCTTTGTTTATACATCTCTTGTCATTGAGGACTATTTTGTAAATTAAACAGTGTTTTTTAATCCTCGCACTTGCCCCCTCGTGTAGGGTGTGATCCTTGTCAAGGTTAATTTTCAAGAAAAAATTAGTATGCTCAAATAGGGTCGGTAAAGGATATTTGAGACTTGTGAAGACATATCAAAGATGACGTCTCATTTTAAAAACATGCATCCGAGTTTGATAAGATTTGCTTTTCCATGCAAAATGATTTTTTTGTAATTTATTGGTTATTTGTTTAGCTAGATCTTCGCTTTATTATGTACATTTTTATAGGTATGAGATCACCTTTCAATAAAATCCTTTGAATTCTCATAACATATTTGTTAAACAAACATCAATTTGGCATTTTCTTTCGTACTGGACTTTGATTTGCCAAAAATCTTTATGAAATCATGTGATCATGTATAATTTAGATGAAACGATATAAGGTGTACTTGTGTTATTCAAACAATAAGCAAGAACACATTATAAACACAAGAAAATATATGATCACTAAAGAGAAATGCTTGCTTAACAAAAAAAAGGGTCTTATGGCGTTACGAGCAAAATTGTCGACAAGTCAAAATAGGAACATAATGTGCGGACATGATCAAAACAAAAGGCAATCATGGAATCATCCTCCAATACCGATGCACTTCCTTTTTAAAAGCTCTTACAGGGGTCGCTTTAATGGTGTGGACCCTCGGTATCCCATTTCCATGAAGCTTAATTGGGTTTAAGACCTGGATTTTCTTCGAATATGATCCACCCCACTTTAATCAATTGCATGAGTCTCTTCTTGAAGGCACCATAAATGTGAATCTATGCCCTGCAACACCAGCATGCTATTCGCAGGTGAGGTCAGGTTTGTACCAATTGGGGTAAGGGGGTTGCAAAGGTGCCTAAAGTTTAGGAGCTACTTGCTCAATTCTTATCAACTTTTGATACATCTCATTTAAAGGCAATGGTAGCGGAGGTAGTTGTTCATGGGTTTTCTGGTAATTTCTTTTCGGGATAATTTTAAGTGGATTTTTGGCTTGAAGATTGATGCTGAAAATTTGAGATGAAGGTTATGGTAGTTTTGGAATTGTTTTTTCCTACCCTTATAGTCATCTTCAAAATGCTCGACATCTTTTTCTTGCCTTTGAAACCCTTTTTCTCCACAGGTGTAGAAATTCTAGAACTTCTGATTCCTTGATCTATTCACTCCATCACGGTTACAACATCCGTGAATTGTTGTGCTGAACTGCCCATCACATGTTCATAATAGGGCACTTTCAACGTGTTGGCAAATAATATCACTATCTCTTTATCTAGAAGAGGAGGATGTACCTGTGCAGTGAGATCTCTCCATCTTTGAGCATATTCCCTTATGCTTTCTTTGTCCTTCTTCTCCAGATTGGACAAACTTGTTGTCAGGAGCAATGCCCATGTTGTACTTATATTGCTTCATGAAAGCATTTACCAGATTTTTCAAGCTACGAATCCTGGTACTATCTAGTCTCATGTACCAATTCAAAGTTGCCCCACTTAAACTGTCTTGGAACAAATCCATAAGCAATTTTTCATCATGCACTACTTTTACCATTTTGTTACAGTATGATTTTAGGTGAGTGACAGGGAATTGTTTCCTAGTATATTTGATAAATTCAGGAACACGAAACTTCTTTGATATTACAACGTTCGGGACTAGACACATTTCTGCTGCTTGTACTAGGTCATATAAGTTTAACCCTTTAATGGCCCTTATCCTAGCTTCCAGAGTTGTCATCTTATCTTGGTCGATACCCTCTTATGGTTCTTGTTGCGATGTTGCGGTCGCACAAATTAATTACCCTAGCTTAAAACAAATCAAACAAGATAGTATAGAGAAAGCAAGGGGTCGATCCCTCGAGGATGATTTAGTTCAGATTTTCGTGCTATATGTTATGCAATTGGGTGGGTTGGAAGTTGTTTAGGCTAGGCTAAAGCAAACTAAGCGAAAATTATATAAAACTGAAATTTATCAATAAAGCAAACCCTGGTCGCAAATCAACATCCACCTACAGGAAAAAAAAAGAACTAATCATGGAAATGACACATCAATTTATATTCTGAATATTTATCTCTTCTTAAAATTGGTACGTTAACAGATTCGCCGTATAACTTACTCTAACCATCAAACAACCATAGTGTCCGCACTAGTAATTTGATTCAATGGCAGCATTAAAATCTAGATAAATTGATCAATTAAGAAACATAATTGTCCACAATATATGTTTAGTTTGATTGAATGTTCTCCCTAAGATTAATAACATAGATCCGCTACAATTATTAACTTAGTTGCTCCATAAGTTCATATACCACAACTCCGGTTTTGATATCAAACTTAGCAATCGATTGTCTACAATAATAACTTTTAATCCGCTCTTAGCAATTAAATAAACAATCATAGGAAAATAAGCATAGGAGAACAAACATATTCATCATATAAACTGAAAAATTGAGGTAAAAATAGATCTCACAGTTCTTGAAATATGAAGTTTTCCGTGTCCTTGCAACTAAGCAAAAGAGTCTAGCCTTGCATGTTTATTGAACAACTAAATAAAAAGATGGAAGAAAACATGATTTAGAGTTTGGAGGAGGAAGATTTGTGTTTTCTTTGCTGCTGGCCGAAACTTCCTTGCTCCTCTCTTATTTTATATATGCTTAGAAACCCTAGTATTTATTTTACAAAATAGTCCTTCCTTAAGTTGACAGAATTTAGTTGTTCCTTGTAAAATTCATATCTCCTTCATAACATATCATTTTGATCTGAAATTTGGAGAGGTTATAGGTCTTTGAGTCTTGAATCCACGAAAATTGCGTTTGCATCAATATGACGTCTAAATCTTGAGATATAGAAATTGTAATGAACAAAGGTCCATATCGACAGATTGCAAGATTTGACTTTGAAGGCTGAGATTTCCATGCTCTTCCTTATTTTATTTCTTTTGAATTATCTTTCCAGAAATTTATTGATATTAGCTTTTGAATGTCACTGGAATCACTTCATTTCGATCTCTAGAGCTTCCGCTTTGCACAAAACATCGACTGAAGGTCAAATCTGTCAATCAGCTCTAATTACCTCCTTTTTGCCTCTTTCATCCAAAAATGCCTTCAAAACGTAAAAAAAAGAATATCAAGACATTTTATACACAAAACATATGGTCGCATCAGTTCTATAACCGTTGGGGTTTCCGCAGGTGTTGATGTTGTTGATTGTACGAAAGCTGGATTTTATTACGGATCTTGAACCCTTTCTCTTATCAACTCTTCATGGTGGTTCATTGCTTGTGTTTGAGTAGCCGTTGCAAGTCTAGTTGAAGGACCCTTGCCAGAGGCATTCTTAGTACTTGCTCAAGTAAACTGGAAAGACGAGTCACGCTAGCTTTCAGAGAATCCAGTTCTTCTTGAAAATGAGCATCACGGTGTGCACGTTCTTTGTCCCCCATATTTCTCTAACAGAGTTGAGTGTTAGGAGCTCTTTGGGGACCTATATTTCAATCTTTCGATGATATGTTATGTACAGTGATGGATGCGTGTGGATGAAAATGTATGTATATACACATCGGGTAAATTATCAGAGAGTTTATACCCAAAGACAAGTTATAAGCCATTACATAAGGGGTAAGCTTTCTACCTCATCTCAAAGGCCTATGAATTGCTTAGTGACCACCTCACGTGAAAGTGGTGTAGGGGTTTACAAGAAATGGTTGTGGCATAGTATGACCGCCATTATCAGGTAAACGCACAGTTCATAGTTGGACGTTTCGCGAAAGAAACCTATTATCTCTTTTGAAAACAAAACACCAAAAAAAGCAATGTGAACATATATAAGTAAATATAGGTAAAAAATAAGGAGTAAACGCAACATTATAACAACACGAAAGAAAATGGCATATTCTCTACAAAGATGATCAACGATTACTGTAAAAAGAAGCTAGGAGAACAATAATTGTAAGCCTTTCCATCTACAACGTAAAAAAAAATAAAGCATGAAAAAGCAACAACACCAAATAGCTGAACCCTAGTTAGAAAACGCCTTAACACTCAAAAGCAAAAAATCTTGTAGGAAAGCAAATGGTAAATCACTTTGCCAGTTATTTCCTAGCATGAGAAAAGGGATTGTTCTTTTGAAACACTTGTTACTTTTATCGACATTGCGATAGAATAAGTAAAACATTGAAAAATTAACACTGGATATATATTTTATGAAAAACAAAACAAAGGCACAACAAATAAACCCCTCGAACAATAAATCTAAGATGCTTTATCGATAAAAAAACAAACATACTTTCTCCAACAACATGAAAATATGAATCAATATTGTTGATAATCACAACACATGCACAAAAGTGAACATCTGTAACAAAATTGAAAATCTATTTGAAACACAACAAACTAATTATGTAGACAATTAAACACCAATTTATCAAGGATGGAAGAAAAGAGAAAAAAATAGGTTCATTAAAAAAACACTTTTCATAGCAGCATAGACACGACATTATAAAGTAAAGCTGCGCAACACAAACATGTTTACAATCTAAAAAATCCAGCTAAAAAAAAACAAACAAAAAACACCTAATATATATTCTTGCAAAAAAAAGGTGCAATAAATTATTCATCTAGAAAAATTAAATTAGAGAATCCATGAACATAAATGAATGCTATGCCAACAGTTTTATTTTGCTTGGAACTCTTATGTGATTTCATCTCTCTTTTCTTTTCTTTTTTATCTTGTTCTCCTCTTATTTTAACCTTTAAACTTATACCATATCATTCTAATTGAAAAAACATAGTTTCCAAGTTACTGCCCAGTAAAGTTGCACAATACAAACATGTCTACAATCTCAAAGATTCAACACAAAAAAAAATGAAACAAACGAATGGCTGATAAATATTCCTGAAAAAAAGAAAACAAAGGTGCAATAAAATGATTCAATCAACCAATAAACCTAATTTTCCTTGTCTATATAAAAAAAAAACACTTTTAGTTTATGTATCATCATTAAAAAAAATACTATATTCATTTTTAGATTTTGATAAATAATTTAAATATTAAAATTTTGAAATTACATAAAAAGTTATTCGATCATCGAAAAAACCATTTTCAACACACGTATTTATTGTTTTAATGATATATACCGTGGTTTTTTTAATGAGAGAAGTTTTTATTAATTTAATACATTTAAAAGAAATTGAAATCTAGTGGAAAATAACACAATTAGAGAAATTGTGTAGATTCCAAGTGTGATAATTTTTTAAAAATGACACTTGTAATCTCTAGTATTTTAAGATATGTATAAAAATAAGGTGGCATGAATTCTACCAAGAAGAGAAAAAAGAAAAAGAGCTCACCAACACATTGAAATTTCACTAACAAAATTATTAAAAAAAATCAAATAGGAGAATCCATGAACATAAATGGATGTTATACCGACAATTTTATTTTGTTTAGAACTTTTATGTGATTTTAATATCTTTCTCTTTTCTTATCTTTTTTATCCTACTTTCCTCTTTTCCTATCCTTTAAATTTATACCATTTCTTTTTAATAAACTTCTTGAAATGTCATAGTTTCCAAGTTTGTTTTTTCGAGGATATTGTGCTTAAAAATTGTAATAGTTCTATAATTTAGTTATTTTCTAAAAAATAAAAAATTCATCAATACTGTTGTAGCAAAGCTCTCTAAAAACAATGTTGGAAATGAACCCTCAACTCAAAAATATATTGGCAGAACATTACTTTTTTATTTTCATGATTTAATTTTAATATCATTGAAATAATTAAAAAATGATTCATGTTTATAAATGGCAGCATATGCACATAAGTGCATACTTGCATCCAAACCGCAATTAAACTTCGAAAACAACAAACCAATCATCGAAACAATTAAAAACCAAGGTAACCAATAGGGAAAAAAGAAGAAAAATAGCCAAGCAAAACAATTTAATGGCAATAATGAAGACTGTATTGCTCACAAAGATGAACATCATAAAATATATTGACAAATGCAAAAATAATATAATACTTGCAACCAAACCATAGTTAAATTTGGAAAATAACAAACCAATCATCAAAAAAAATTAAAACCAAGGCATTAAACAGGCAAAAAAAAAATAGTCAAGCAAAAAATTCAATGGCAACGACAAAGACTGCATTACTTACAAAGACGAACATAAAATATATTGACAAATATAAAAAAACCAAAAAACAACCACGTTTTCCAAGCAAAAACAAATCAAAAAAGTGAACATTCACAACGTTAACCACATACCTCCCTTAAATAACAAACTAAACATTAATTTTCTAATTCCATAACTAATCTAAGTACAAAATTATTTGATGAAGGCATATGAAATAAAGCAACCTAATAGAGCATCAATCCTCTAATTTCATAACTATTTAGAGCAACTTTAATGGTAAGAGCTATTTTGAAGAGTCAAATCTTTAAAATGGCTTTTTGAATAGTGTATATATGGTTTTTTTGTTGATATGTACTTCAATGGTAAAAGTCATTTTGGAGAACCATTTTATTTTATATTATTTTAAATATAGTATAATTATTTTGTATGTAGTTTAATTATGCAATTAATTATACAATTAATAAGAGTAAGTTATATAATTAAATAATTTCTTTTGAAAAACCCTTCAATAATAAAATTTTTATTTTTTTTAATTATATTTAAATAAAAAAATGAATTTAAATATAATTAAAAGACCCGCAATATTTTAGATTTGAAATTTAAGTTATTTATTGTATGTTTTTCAAGTAATTATATGTTTTTTTATGGTTGTTGTATTTGAAGTTAATTAATGTTACTTATTGTCTTAAATTAATAGAATTTTTAAAACTATTTTTTTTGCTAATTAATAATAATAATTAATAATAATAAAAAAACCCATGGAAACCCTATTATTATTATTATGATTATTATTATTATTATTATTATTATTATTATTATAACCCCTCGTAGAAATAATTGGTTTCAAAATGGAATCTTTGTTAAGATCCATCCAGCTTTTCAAGGCTCCCATAACGATTTGCTATGCAACCCGTCATTGCTGATTTTGTGAGGAGCTGCATGACAGTACCCAGAGGCAAAGCAAGCAGATCATCGGCGAACGACGGAGCTTACACCGACACACACACACAGAACTGAGCCTAGGATGCAAGGGAGGAGAAAGTAATGAATATTTTTACTTATTTTATGTTTTGGCCTTTTGATTTGAAGTGCTAGAAATAGCACCCGAAGATGAGAAAGCTATTTTTAGCTATTGAAATGGCTTGCCCGATGGAGTATATACAGTAACAAAACAATGCCAAAAAATATATTATTTTAACTTTGTCTCTTCATATAGCTTCTTCGCTGTAGTTGCTCTTATAACACAAAATCATTCACCAAAGGCATACGTAATGTAGGAAACTGTATTTGATCCACAAACGAAAATCTATACTTGATCCATTAAACATCATCAGAACTTTCAATAAACCGCAAAACACTGAATTTCTAATTTCATTAACCAACTCCAGCATGAAATCATCAAGCAAGGAACATGAAACAGAATTCAATACTTGGTCCAGCGAACACCACGAATACTCTTATCTAAAATGATGAATTCAAATTGCGAAACAGAAAAAAATAACTATATAAAACAACCAAAACAAAATCCATCAATGTCCACGCCAATCATTTCCAAAAAAAAATGCATACAGTTCCATCCATAATGATAAGCAAAAGTCCCTTCATTCACATACATTGATGGATTAAATTTCACATTATAGATCAAAGAGAGCCATAAAAACAGCTAAGGATTTTAAGAAAAATCTCACTTTAGTATAAGAACTGCAAAAATTTAAAGCATAAACAAAGAAACCTACATCAACAAAACTAACAATTTGTTTCCAATGGCAACCAAACTAAAAAAAGTGTCCTTAATTTGCCCCCAAGTTTCTCCAAAGTAAAATCATGCATTTATGGCACATAAATAACATAACAACTATCCGAATCACCTAGTAGCAACAACAATGTCACTAAAACATGTGCTAAATTTGTAAATCGGTGTAAAAAAAACAACCCAAGAAGCAACACAACATCCATCACCATTAAACTTAGCCCACACCAAAACCAAAATGCAAAGCACATATTTTTGTTGATTATGATCAACATACATTATTTTCCAAATACAAAAAACAAGTACCTTCATAACAAAAAGCAAAGCAATGAAAACCAAACAGCAATAACTCCAAGCCTCTGAAAAAATTAACAAACCCAACACTAATATCACAATCAACGAACCAACTGAGAAAACAATATCGCAACCAAAAAACTATAAGAAACAATAAAAAAATAGCAATGCAACCAAACTAAACTCATCAAAATCAACAAAAGCATCAATTAAGACAACAACAACTATAATTGACCGTAAAAATCAAGGGGGGATTGAACCAACACAAAACTGAAAATATATATATATACCCTGACAACTAACAAAGTAAACAAAACATTCAACACTCATGCAAAAAAACAGGGGGTAAAAAACCAAAAACTGAAACTGAAAATCATCCTAAAAAACATAACAGCAAGAAAAATAATGCGAAATGGAAAAAAAAATGAAAGGGAAAGCAAGCTACCAACAAAGGCATGAATAACAACCAAAAATCAAGTGTCATATTCTATACCAGCATAAAACCCATCAAAAAATTTGTTCCAAGATATAATACAACTTTTGCTGCCCTTGAATTCAACAAAATAAAAACCAAAAAACTTAAATTCAGTCTAATCAAAACTAAAAATCAAAACACAGCTTTGTTACTTATGATCAACATTAATAAGTTCCCAAATAAAAAAGAGTTACCTCATAAAAAGAAAAGCAAGGAGAACCAAAACAGCAACAGCTCCAAGCCCCTGGAAAAAACAACAAATTCAACATAAGATTGAAAAAAGGCAACACAACAATCAATAACATAAGGATGCAACCAAAAGAATCAACAAAGAATCAGCCAATACAACAACATCCATGATTTAACCTAATAATGTAAAAAAAAACTCAACTAACATGAAACCAAAAACCACACTCATATACCTTGAGAATCAAGCGAGTAAACAAAGACAAGAATAAAAACAATCAGAAGATAAAAAAATGTTAAACAAAAAAATTTACACTATAGTAGCACAAAACTCACTAATTCAGCCTTGATAGCCAATAAAAAAAAAGTTGCACATAGCTTATATATAACTCCCGAAACCAACACAATGCAATTGACAAAAAATAAGACACACACACACGTAACAAAGATCAACAACAGTATCAGTATACTAGCACAACAAAAAAAGCATTTTAATATTAACCAATCAAATTTAAAGACAAGCAAAAACAGTAAATAACATCAATCACACACCAAACCCATAATTGCCCAGGACACAAATTTTGAAAATAGCCAAAATCAACTTTGCTAGTACATAGCAGGTAATCTGTGCATTGAATGCAAATTACTATCCATAAACAATCTCTTCCAAAAAGAAACAGTAAAGTAGAAGAAACAACACACAAAACTTGCACCGTGAAAGAAAAAAAACACAAATATGCATAAAAATCAATAACCAACCAAATAGAGGACAACAACAGCAATTGCGCATGCGCTCACACAACCAAATAATTCTATCAACAAATCCCACGCAACATCAGCAGCAACCTGCACAAAAAAAATCAACTTCTCTCTACACTACCAACAAACGCAAGTGAAATCAACAATAAACCTGCATAAAAACCAAATAAAAGTCAAAACCAATCATTAATCAAAACAACAACACATTGACAGAAACTTCCACTTACACTTAACCCAAATGATTGTGCTAGAATACAAATAACCCATCACTGCCAACACACCGGAGCCACACACCCATAAAATTAAAATCAACAAACACACATACACCCAACCCAAATGATTTTGCCAGATTACAAATAACCCATCACTGCTAACACATCAAAGCCATACACCCACAAAATTGAAATCAACAAAAATGTTAAAATCAAAATCAACAACAAATCAAAGCCACAAAACATTGTCACCCAACGATTTAACCACCACACAAATCAACTCTTTCACTGCCAACACACCTAAGCAACACACTCTCAAAATCAAGATCAACAACCACAAAGGCTGAAAAAAGCAGTAATGCCAAACTAAACCCACACACCCAAAGAGGTAAGAAACAAATCACACCCCTCTCTAATAACAAATCAGGCTAAAAAAAGCAAAAAATTAGCTGAAATAGTGTTAAGTCGATGTCCTCGCCGATAGCAAAAGGTCATCAACAATAAAAAAAAAAAAACCTTGTCAATGTCTTCTTTCAGTGCAGCTAAAGGTCCAAAAACTAATAGTAAAAGATGCAAAAAACCTCTTTGATGCCTCCTCATGGTGCAGCAGAAGGACCAAAGACCGAGCGTAAAAAATGCAAAAAAGATGAAGAAATGAAGAACAATCACACACAGACGTAAAAAAACCTAAAACAAAAGACAAAATACAAGTTGTGAGATGGAAAAACAAAACTAATTAAAACAATCGGGACACGTGGCAAAGCAGCAACCACATAAGAAAACCATAAAATAAATCGTGACCCAAACCGACCCAAAACCACTATTGAAATCCACAGTGAAAGCACTCACAATGAACAGTGAAACATTAATCTCTTTTAGTATGTAGTATAATAAGTGACTTATATTGGCTTATTTGAAAATAAGTAATATTTTATGTTATGCAAAGATATATAAAGAGATTAATACTTTTTTTTCATTTCTATTTTGCATAAGTTTTAAATCATTAATATCATAATGAATTAAATCTAAAATAATTTTCTAGAAAAAGTTTTTTTGAATATAATTTTATAGAAACTTCACACTTAATAATATCTATTGTGATTTTTAAGAAAAAATATAAGTTTATATATATGTTATGGATTCCAAATCTTCATTCTTAAAACATCATTTTTGAAATATAATGGAATCTAGTACTCTTTGTTTATACAATTAATGTTTTAAATAATTTATACTATCAATTTAATATTATTCAATTAAAATTTTATTATTATTTTATAAAATAAATATTTGATTATTTATTTGATTATTTATTTAAAATTAAATCAGAACAAAATTACACTATATATATATATATTGCATAATGTTTTTTGATGTGTGTAAAGTTTGTGGGAGGTAATGGATTCTTCTCTTACCATGAATTATTAATGGTAGAACAATTCATTTGAATGGTAATGTAATAGATTATTTGGACATTTTTTTTATAAGAATTTATTTATTATACTAAAATCACAGTGGTAAATTATCTAATGTATAAATAGAAAGTAAATTAAAATCCTGAAAGGGTATACTTGGTAATTTGAATGTAGTTTGGTGTAAGGTACTTTGTAATGTTTTCTTATATTTAGTGGAATCCTATATTTTTAGTTTTTTTTACTTCATATTTCAAGGATTATTGTATTTAATTGCTTGTTTGAGAGTGTGGTTGATGTTACTTTTGAAAGTACTTTTAGTTAAAACATGCATCAAAATGATGTTTTGTTATTTTTTAAAAATCAATTTTAAAATCAGCACATGAAAATGATCTAAAAATACCAAAAAAAATTAATTTAAAAAAAATCAAATTTTTTTAAAAGCGTTTTCGAAACGAAATGCACCAAAAAGTTTTAGCACAAAAAATAAATTATGAAAAGATCATATATTTTTTCTTTTAGGCCCGGGTGATAAAAGAATTTAATCCCTAGACTTTCATATTGGATGTACATTCGAAAATAGATTAAAACAAATTTTATGAAGCTTTTAGAGCCAAACTAGCCATAAACCCGCGCTTCGCCGCTAGGATTAATTTTTGTTTTGTCTAGTTTTAACATATATAATTTCTTGTTTTATATTTCAGTTTTTATTCTTTTATTTTTTGGTTTAGTTTCGATCCCTTGATTTTTTTGTCCTTCTAAGATAGTTCTTCATTTTTTATTTGTATTTATACACCTCTGCTATTAGTTTAAATTTTATTTGTATTAAATACAGCTTGCGTTAAAAAACATAGTTAGTTTAGCTTTCATAATGTAAAATGAGAGTGAAACTCTCTCTTATGCATATATACAAAGGTTATTTTGTATTTTTATATTATAAAAAACATGTTCAATATCCTTAATAGCCCTGGATTTAACTGTTATTTTTGTATTATTAGAGGGTATTATGGTTATTTTACTATACCCAGAAACATTAAAAATCTAAAATACCCTTGGACCAATGGCTAAAATCATTGTTCATCGAGGGGTCAAATAGTAATTTCACCATTACAATCCACAGTTAAGTCCAAGGATTACTCGTGGTGCGCGAAAGCTGGTCTGGACACCCCGCTTATCAAAAAAACAAAAACAAATGTATAAGTGGGGAAAAAATCTAAAAACAATAGGTCCGGGGATTATTCGTGGTCCGCATAAGTTGGCCTGGATAACCCGATTATTTAAAAAACAAAAAAATATATAAGTGGGGGGGAAATGTAAAAAAAAAGGGTTTGGGGATTAGTCGTGGTACGTGTAAACTGGTCTGGATACCCCGGTTATCCCTAAAAAGAAAAAAAAGGCATCAATGGGCATTAGTTGTGGTGCGTTTAAACTGATCCAGATATCCTGATTATATATATAAAGGTATAAAGGGAAAGCACTATAGCAATGCACAAGAGTCGAACCTATGACTTTCAGCTCAGAAAATAGATCCTCTCTCCAGCGAGCTACAGGCGCTTCGTCGTATCTTGAAGGCTAAATCTTATCCTAGAATTATATTTACTATCCCAATCCACGCTTCTGAGTTTAGATGAACAGTAAAAATCACTGTTCATTATTGTTTGAATCCGCGATCTCTTTTAGCTATTCTATAATATGATATAATGTTGTAACTTTTAGAAGCAAGACAATAAAATAATTAATTATAGTCTCTATCACATGTCACAAATCAGTTGCTATAAATTAAACCGCTGACTAAGCAAGTAATTAATCTAATTATCAGGAAATTTTGAAAACCAAGAGAGATTTTTATTTTTGTTGGGCGGAAAAATGAATGCTAGATAATTAAGAAATGCTCTCAAAGGAGCACGGAAGATAAGGCAGCATGTTTACTAACGAACAAATTGTTTTGTTTTTTTAGAATTAAACTCTTATAGGATCAAATTAATAGCTAATTAAAATCGCATTTCTTAAAAAAGAGCAGGATTTAAAGATACAGGACTAAGATAAAAAAAAAAAAAAAAAACATACACTTTGATCCTCCATCTTTTTAAATTATAACCTTTCAGTCCCTGACAATTTATAAAATTTATTTTTGCTCTTAAAAATTTTTATTTTTTATTTTTTGTCCTTGGTTTGAGAGAGAGAAGAGAAAGTTACATAATTTGTTTTTTTTCTTAAATTTGCCTAAAATGGTAAATTTGAATTCGAAAAAAGTTTTTATTTTATTATTGATTATGAATTTTGGAGTTAATTTTTGGGTTATTATAGGCTATGAACATATTTTACATGGTGTTTGAGGTTTATTTTACATATTTTGGCCCAAAAACTCTTGACCTTCCTAGTCTAAGATACTGATTTTTTTATTTTTTATCCATTAAAATTGTATTTTTTATTTTTTATTAATTGAGAAATGTAATTTTTTTTGTTTTAATTTTTTTCAATCACTTTGATATTTGTTGGTTTTTTATTTTATAGGTGTATATTTTAGATAATATATATATATATATATAAATCATTGAACTCAATTTAGTTCATAACTTAAGTTACATGTTTGACTTATTAACTTTGGCTAGGTAGAGATTAGACTTAATAATTTGTTTGTTCATAATTAATCCTCATTTTATTTAATTAATGTATACATGATTTTTTAAAATTCTACTTGAGATTTTTTTATATGTACTAGAAACATATTGTAAAAATCTATATATATATTTATTTATTAAAATACTTGACTTGTAGGGAAGCACAAGTTAAATAGCTAGATAGTTTGATATTTAATGCATGTTTGGGAGTGTAGTTGCAATTGTTTTATAAAGTATTTTTCATTCAGAAATGCATTGAAATGATATTTTTTAAAATTATTTTTTTTATCAGCACGTGAAAATTATTTAAAAATACTAAAATCATTTAATTTAAAATAAAAATTTAATTTTTTTAAATATTATTTTTAAAACACAATGTCTAACGAAATTAATGTAGTGCCAAACAGGAAAGAAGGTGATTAATGTTATAAAAAAAACTACAACCACTTTAATTCAAAAAAAAAAAGAGAAGGATTTGTTTCATAGAATAGAACTTTACAGAGCAAAATGAGTTAAGGAATCAAAACGTTATAAAAACGTGGGCCCACATATTAATACCTTTTGTCCGTCGATGTTTCCGGTGGCACCTCTCTCTCTCTGATTATAACACCTACTTCCATTGCTCTTGTCTCACTCAGTTGGGTCTCCTCTCGAACGTTATGATTTTTTGCCAAGGCTAGCTGTTCCTTTCCTTCTTTCTTTGCTTCAACGGTAATCAATGTTCCATGTATTTTTTTTCGTAATTCTTGTATGGTTTTTTGTCTCTTCATCTGCTTACTTTCCCAATGTTTACTCAAATGTTTAATCTTTGCATATCCTTGGATATGGGATTTGTTGTTTTGCTGATGCCAATCGAACAAAATATTAAATGGGTTTTTGATGCTGTGTTCTAACATTTGCATTTCTCTGTTTGAATTCAGGTTCAGTCTGTTTCACTGTCAAGTTTTGGGTGAGTTTCAACGGTTCTTTTTCCTTTTTCCTTTTTCTCTCCCTTCAATTTATGCATTTCTCTTGTTATTGCAAGTCTTAATTATGATTTCTGAATAATTTTCCCTGTTTCAAATTTAATGGCAAATCTGCATTTAAGCTGATGAACTTTTTCACTAGATAGTTTTTGGGATTCATTGCTTTTAATTTTGTACGAGTTGGTGTATGAAAAGTCATTGAAAGCTAGCGATGGGGTTGGGGAATGTCTTGATTTAGCTTTACTCTTGCTTGTTTTTGTTTCTGATTTAGGATCCGCATTACGGCCTTTAATTCTTCCAATATATTGGGTGTATCTTTTGGATTTTGACTCGTTAATATTCTCACTGGATGAATCTGTATATACAGTAGATATGGATGCAAAATGAAGAGACCCTTATTCGGATCGGAAGTTTTATTCACCTATGCTTTAATTTTTGAATACTTGTAACCTGGGCTTTCTGAGTAACCATACACATCTGATGGCAACGCTATTCTACAAATAGTACCTGACTTGTTAATTCATGTTGTTTGTGGATTTGGCTGTTGACAATTTCTAGATCCCCTTTATGAGCTTTTGGCTCTCCAATCAAATGATTCTGATATGATATTCATTTATTTTATGCCCGGGCAGTGAACTTACATTTTTTCTTCTTCGTGCTAGCTTGGTGTTCCATCTCTCCCTTCCAGCACCAAAAGACAAACAACTGGGAATGCAGAAAAATGTGCTTGATCTCTGGTAATTTATGTTGTGGAGCTTGTGAAATTCAGTTGCCATTTAGGTTGTGCTTATCCATCCTGTATGAGGTTGGATACTCGTCACTTGACAGATTCACAGTTGGGACTCGAATGGACAAGGAAATCAGAAATAGAATTTCTGTTGTTTTGAAGCATTGCCTTGGTGCAGACGATTGAGTTTTCAAGCTCTAAAGACTCACTCCCATCCAGTGAGTTATAGTTTATAAATATAGCCTATTAAGATTTCTTATTGACTATGGAAAATAAGAGGAATGTGCTGATGGAAAGGTATGATTTTGGGAGATTGCTTGGCCAAGGAAACTTTGCTAAGGTCTACTATGGGAGAAATCTGATAACTGGTCAGAGTGTGGCCATCAAGGTCATTGACAAAGAGAAGGTTCTGAAAGTAGGACTGATGGATCAGATCAAGCGAGAGATATCTATCATGAGATTGGTTAAACATCCAAACGTACTGCAACTATACGAGGTTATGGCCACCAAAAACAAAATTTACTTTGTGATAGAATATGCTAAAGGTGGCGAACTCTTTAATAAGGTAGCAAAAGGGAGGCTCAAGGAAGATGTTGCTAGGATGTATTTTCAACAGTTAATCAGAGCAATTGATTTTTGTCATAGCAGAGGTGTTTCTCACCGAGATTTGAAACCAGAAAACTTATTACTGGATGAGAACGGAGGTTTGAAGGTGTCAGATTTTGGTTTGAGTGCTACTGCTGAGTCTAATCGTCAAGATGGTTTTCTGCACACAACTTGTGGAACTCCTGCATATGTGGCTCCTGAAGTTATTTATAGGAAAGGCTATGACGGGGCCAAAGCTGACATCTGGTCCTGTGGGGTGATTTTGTTTGTTTTGCTGGCCGGTTATCTCCCATTTCATGATGCAAATCTGATTTTGATGTACCAAAAAATAAGAAGGGCAGAGTACAAGTTCCCTAACTGGTTTTCACCTGAAATGTGCAGGCTGCTATCAAGGATGCTTGATCCTAACCCAAAAACTAGAATATCCATCACAAAAATAATGGAAAATTCCTGGTTTGGAAAAGGATTCAATTGTAATGCTGTTACAATTAAAAATGAAGTTACTGGATTGGATCCTTTGGCTGCTGATGTGATATTTGATTCTTGTGAGAATGATAGTGCTCCTGCTGAAGCCAAGAAAGAGATGAGCCAGCCTACCAGTTTGAATGCCTTTGATATCATATCTCTTTCATCTGGGTTTGACTTGTCTGGTTTGTTTGCGAAAGATAACCAGAAGAAAGAAACAAAGTTCATATCAATGCACTCTGCCTCGACTATTACATCCAAGCTGGAGGACGTTGCTAGGTTTCTGAAGCTAAAAGTAAAGAAGAAAGATGGAGGGCTGTTGAAGTTGGAGGGATCAGAGAAAGGTAGGAAAGGGGCGTTGTCCATTGATACAGAAATATTTGAGTTCACTCCATCTTTTCATTTGGTAGAGGTGAAAAGTTCTAGTGGTGATACCCTGGAATACCAACAGATACTGGAAAATGGTATAAGACCAGCTCTGAAGGACATTGTTTGGGCATGGCAAGGTGAGTAGCGGCAGCAACAAATGCTTTCTTCCTAGCTGTGCCAGCATTTTGAGTTATTATTTTGTTGAATGAATTTCGAATTTTATTCATAAATTTTTCTTTCATCATGGTTATTGCTGCTGCTCCTCGTGCTTCTCTTCAAAGCTCATTCGGGGCTTCACATTATTGTCACTACTGCTTCGTGTTATCGCCGAAATCGCAGTGTTTTTTGTTAACTACAGGGTGGTTGTGACATGTATTCAATTTGCTGTTATTTACTTGAGGATTGAAAATGTTGAAAGTGGTTTTGTAATCGAGGAGATGGACAATGGAGTAGCAGGCAATAGCCTGCAGGGTAGCTTAACTGCCAGGACTCCATGTTCTTACACTCAAACACCTTATATTGCACCTTATATTGTATGCAAGGACTTGTATTTTAGTGAGTTTATCCACAATAATATATATATATATAGCTTGGTTTTATTTTCAGTAGCCTCCAATGTCTGGAAAATTCCAAGGTCTGCAGTATATATATGCATGTGTGTGTGTGTATATACTGCAGACCTTGGAATTTTCCAGACATTGGAGGCTACTGCAAATACAACCAAGCATACAAAGGACCTCATCTCCATGATAACCAAACAAGCCTAAGAAGTTGATAGTGCACTGTTACAAGCCTACTAATAATCATTTTTGTTAATTTTGTTTTGTTTCGGCTAAAATGTTTTGTACTAGTTAAAAAAAATGAGATAAAATGGTGCAGTTTTTACATCTCTTAAAATTTTGGCCTGTTTTGGAAATTCCACCCAAATTTCGGCCGAAACATTCTGGTTTTGTTCTGCCAGTTCCGTTTCGGCCAAATAGTGTTTTTTTTTAAATAATAAATAATTTTATAATATCAATCATATATCTTAATCTGACTATTAGATTGAGATGAAATATTACGAGGAGTCTTTTAACATATATATATATATTATGTTAAAATTTCAGAGCAATTAGATAATGTAATGACTTTGCAAGATTGATGATGACATTCTTGTAATATTATACATGTTTATAATTTTGTTCAGAAAATCATTTTATTGTGTCTTTTTTAGATTAAATTGTACAATTCTAAATTTTATTTTTTGATTTGAACTAAATTTGTTTTTGAATTAATATATTTAATTATATATATATATGCACATAAACAATACAATTCTGAAACGATATTCTAAATTCAAAACATTTTATTTTAATTGAAAAAACAAAGTACTGAAACAGGATTGACAATCTTGCTGATAAAAGTTTCATTAGGCTCTGAAGTGGGTTTTACAGCAGTTGTTGATCTCTTCCTTCCTTCAATCTTCGCTTTTATACTCGTAAGTTCTTGGTGATGTAAATACCTAGGTCTCCACTTATCGTCCTTCGTTCTATCTCTTCCTTGAATTTCTTGTCCATGATCCAATGCCCATTGTCTTCGTAGTAAAATATCATTTTCTTTTTGGGGATGCTTATTATGCATTTTAAAAGCATTTTTGAAAAAAAAAATAAACATGAGTTATTTTTATTTTTTACTTTAAATTATTTTTTTTGGTATTTTTATATCATTTTTATATATTGATGTCAATTTTTTTTAAATATCATTTTGATACATTTCTGAACAAAAGATACTTTAAAAAACAATTTCAATCACAATCTCAAATAGACACTTAGGGTGTGTTTGGTATTGTTTTTGCTTTTGTGGTAGAGGTTTTAAAAAAACAGTTTCATGAAAATCACTTTTAACTATGGTTCATAATTGAAATTGAAGTATTTGGTTAAAACTGTGATTGAGTTTGAGGTTGAAAAAAAGCAGTTTCATGTGTTTGGTTATCATGTTTTTCATATTGTTGTCAACTTGTGAAATTACTTTAAAGGACACACACACACACACATATATATATTGTTTTTTAAATATTGTTGATTAATAATCATAACAATAAAATGTAATTAATAATTCATGAAAAAAATAGATATTTAGTATTATTTCGCATCAAACTACTTGCGATTTCATCACGAACTAAATCGATATGTGAATGCCTCTGTGATCCCTCGCTATTTGTTCGAGGCACAACATCTAGTAACAATATAATTAATAACAACATCTGCGATCCAGTTGTAGAAATATAATTCTAAGGCCAAATTCAGTTGCAAGTTTCTGATTCATAATCAATCGAAAACCAACAGGGTTGTGGAGTGAAACAAAGCCACGCGTCTCTTTCCCTTTCATTAGGACTGATCTTTATCTACATATTTTTTTAAAAAAAAATCGAACTAGACTCAACCCAACTAAATGGGTTGACCCGACCAAATTAGGCCAAAGCTCAACTCTGCTGGACTTGGGCTGGGCCAAGAGCAGGCCCAACCCAAAGTCCAACTTTAAAATGTTTAGCATGAAATGGTGCGCTACATTGTTCTCGTCTTCTTAAAACATGAATAGTGCAGCGCAAGTGTTCATATGAATTAATTCACGTGAATAGTAGCGTCCGACCGACAACGACGAGAGGATCAACGGTCGATGCCGATGGGTAGAGGAGACCGGGGGGGTTCTTTCTATAGTGATGATGTCGGGAATGGTGGCCTATGGTGGTCAATAGGAGCGTCAGAAGTGTGTTGCCGCCACTGCTGCTTCGACACTAGAGCATCTTGTTCTCGTTGGAGGTGGTCACGAAGGAGCTTATGGAGCGGAGGAGAATCTACCGGTGATGAGGGGGATGGTGTTGGTATATCAGGGAGCTCCCCCCGACTGTGGGGGAGAGAGAGAGAGACACCGTTGTGTAGAGAGAGAAAGTGTTGTCGTGGAGAGAGAGAGTTGCAGCTGTGGAGAGAGAGACCACCGGTTGCTTCCCACCGTGATGTTACTTCAAGCTGCTAACCAAGACCTGCAATCCATAAAACGTAGGCAAAAAAAATCAATCATGATCACAAGAAAAGCTTCATTTTTCAGCTTCTTGTAAACCACAATTTCAATCGTTTTTTTTTGTTGGTCCTATGACGAATTAATCTGCATTTCCTCTGTTACCAAAAACTACAAAACTGCCTTTTTCTTCAACCTCCGTTTCAATCGCAATGCCAAACGCCTTCTTAGTCTAGTCGACACCATTCTGCTATTACTCTCCAGTGTGCAGCCCTCATACTTGATTGGGCTCCCCACGGCCCATATGGGCTTCTTTCATCCTGGACCTAACATCAAAGTGGACCTAACACCGTTGGTTATTCATTATATATGAAAATAAAAACATAAAAAATATTAGTGGTCAAGAAAATTTAATGAAAATAAAATTTAATATTTTTTTTATTATAAAGTTTTATACAAACTTATAGATTTATCTTTCAATTATATACAAAATTGAGGCATGATTTCCAATGTTTTTTTTTATTGAAACTTGAAAAATATTTTTTATTTTAAAACCAAACTTTTGGTCAAAAAAATATTCTTTGCATTAATAAAAAAATGTTTTTCAGATTAAAGATAAAAACATGCATAATTTCCTACTTTTTCAAGATTATTACAATTTTTATAAAAAAATATTTTAATTTCCCTTATTTTTAATTCAAAAAACATGTCAATAATAAAACATATTTTGATAAAACGAAATTCATGTATAAGAAAAGAATAATTTATTTAATAAAATATTTTGTTTTCTTAAGAATCTAAATTGTAGCATTCCATGTAAATACTATTTTAATTGTAAAGGAAATAAATAATATGATTATAATTTTAGCAAGTAGTCTAGTTTTATTTCTAACTATGATTTCATATTTATCAACCTTGTTGCAAACACCCATTTTGTTTCAATTATTGATTAATTATTAGTTCAACAATTATTTATTTCATCCATTAATTATTATTTTTTTAATTTCATCCCTCCATGTTATGTTAAGCATGACTTTAAATCATGTTTGAAATATGAATATTTAGATTTGGAATTCATAAGCAAATTAGAATTCAATTGGTAACTATTATGATTGTTTTGTCCTTAATTTAGAAATCATTTCTTTTTGTTATGAGTACCCTTATAATTATTTAAAATAACATAAAATATAGGCATTTTAAAAAAGATTCTCATATTAATTGTTTATTAAATATTTATAGAAAAATATTTTAAAAGTATATATTTGTTTTAAAAAACTTTTCAATCAAAGTATTTTCCAGGCATACTGCTACAAAAAACCTATCATCCATGTATAATTTATTAAACAAAATAAAAATGAAAAAGAAAAAAAAGAAAGATTTAGGTAAAAACTAAAAAATAATAAAAGAAATAAAAAAGGAAAGATTAAGAACACACTTTACGAGGATTAAGAATATCTCGATGAGAATCAATGTAAGTAAAGAGAGAAACCAAGGGTTTTTGGGAAGGAAAAAACAAGAAGTCTCGTTTAGTTCGTGTTTGGTATTGTATTTTAAAAATATAAAAATATTTAAATTTTTATTTTTATTATTTTTAAATAATTTTTATATGCTGATGTCAAAAATAAATTTTTTTAAAATTATTTTAATGTATTTTTAAAGAAAAAACATTTTAAAAAAAACTGCAAACACACTCTCAAAAACAATTTTTAAAGAGAAATTTAGGTTCAAATTTATTTTTTAATTGTTTCAATATTAAAAATAAATTTTTAATAATATAATGACGTCACCATCAAAATAATTTTTATGCTATACCATCAAAATAATTTCCAAACATAAAAATTATTGGAAAAAAAAAACAAAAGATTTGAAACTCAAACGATGGAATATAATAGGGACTAACTAAAACTGATTTTGAGGGACTAAGATGCAACCTCTAAGAGTCGAGGGGGCATAACGTAATTAATATTTGTTAGTGGAAACAAAGGAAAAGAACAAATGTTAATGGTCGATGAAAGTGGAAAGAGGAGAAAAATGAAGAAGAGAAAGAAGAGAAGGCTTGAAAGTGAATGAAAAGGAAGAAGAAAATGTCAGCATTAATGGATAGGTGGAGGCCTCGATTAGATGCGATCCTCTCCACCTTCGTGTCCGTCTACCCTCACGAAACCTCACCTCTCCTCCACTCCTCTTCCTGCTTCTTCTTCGTAATGATGATAATGAAATCTTGTTTTTTTTTTTGGTTATCTAAATAGATATCAAGAATTCATAAATTAATTTTAGTGATTTTTTGTTGCAGATTTTGAGTGCATATTTTGTAGTGTTACCATTGCGGGATGAAGGTGCAATCTCTCTAGGTTTATCGAAGCTTCCAGCTCTCTTTATCGGCTCCTTATTCCTCACCTTGATTGCTGCTCCTTTATCAACTCTCCTGTTCTCTTTCCCTAATTTCTCTAAATCCAAGGTTGGTTACCTTTTTTCTTATGTTTCTCTATTGTGATTGTAATAATAAAATTACTGAAATGGGTTTTGATTTTCAATCGAAATTTCATGCCCACCACCACCAGGCTTTGCTTTTGATACACAGGTTTTTTAGTGTTTCTCTTGTTCTCTTCTTCATTCTATGGCATTTCTCTTCCTCCTCTTCTGCTGAGTTTTCGCTCTCCAAGTCCAAGGTATTGTTTTTAATTACCAACAGTTTCTTTTTTGTCATAATTTCTGAATAAATTGTATTATTTTTCTATGATTAGGGTACTGTTTCTATATCAACTGAATTGAAAGAGGATTTGAAGGTTGATGTTAGCAGAACCAGTAGTACATATTCTGGAAGCTGGGATGATCATGGATGGTTTTATATTTCTGTCAGAATCGGATTGTTTCTCTGGGTATGATGAGTATGAAATGTTCTTTTGGTTTTAGTTATTTCTTAAATTAAATGTTGACTGATTGCCTTTTGATTTGACTTTTTGAGTTTCTTCTATGGTTAGAATATATATTTTTTTCTTATTGAAGGTTGCGCTGCTTAATCTTATTACCATATCGTCAACCTGGGCTAGGATTATTGATGTGATGGATAGTGAGGTTAGTATGCTGCAATGTGGAGACCTTAAAATCATCATGGTTTTATATTCTGCATTTGATGTTTTGGTTGTATTCAGTCAGGTTCAAGATTGTTTGGGTTCATTGGTGCTGGTGCTACGCTTGGTCAGCTATTTGGATCGTTGTTTGCCACAGCAATGGCTTGGTTGGGTCCTTGTATGTATGCTTTGGAAAATGAGATTGTTTAATGTCTGATTTTCTGTTTGTTTGAATTTGGTTTTAAATGATTGGTTGATTCAATGCTATTGCAGTTTTACTTCTATTTGCTGCTTTGTTGCTGGAACTAGCTGCACAGTCATCAAAAGGCATCAACAAGGATGTATCCCAACTTCCTCATGAATTATCTCCCATTAGGTCAGCAGCCCATTAGCAGTGATGACTTGCTACTGTCTGTTAGTAGTGATGACTCATTACTGTTTCTTAGTTCATGGATAATCAATGTCCTAGTTTTGTTCAAACTGTTTTTTCAGAGTGAATGCAAATTATTCTTGTTTGTATCTGATACATTTCTTTTACCCTTTTCTTTTCTCTATGGAGCTTTCACTTCTAGTCAAAACATTTGAACAGTCTTGATGATCTACTAGTACTTTTTTAGCATCTAAGACTACGTGCTACTCACCTGTCAAGAAAAAAAAAATGATATTCATGGTTGTCATATTATTTTGCATCTCTGGAAGAGTGAAAGAGCTTTTCAGGTGATTTCATGTAGCGTATTGGGATTCTTTTGCTTTTTTAGAAAAGTTGATGCTGATCAGCATAGTGAGGCTGATGGACGATCATCACCAGCTTTCAAAGTCTCTTCTCCAATGTCTCCTTCTTCCGGGATGAGGCCTCAGCTTTGGGCCATCTTAGATGGATTTCGACTTGTATTATCTTCATCTTATTTGTTGAATGTGTCTCTATTCCTGTGGCTGAGTGCAGTTATTTCATCGTTCTTCTATTTTCAGGTAAAATTGATCTCTGCTCCTGTTCATGTATTCCAAATTTCCAAGCCAGATTGTATGATTTGACTGAATAGGAAGTAAACAAATCTAGAGAACCATCTATAATTTATCTTGCTTTTTGTTGATTTTGTATTTATTAACCACGAGAAAAGCAAGAGGAAGAGTAGGTTGAAAGTAAAAGAGGGATCGGACCGTGGTTTTTATACATGCACTCTGTTTCTCAGTTGGTCAGAGATACCAAGATGCTTTTCCTTATTGTATAACGCAATGGACCTCACCTTATTAAATTTTTTGGCTTTGTTTATTTATCTTGTTATGGCTTAAAATTTAGCAACATAACTAAGTGTTGCTCTCTTCCACTCTTAACCCTTCCCATCTTGGGTATGGCTGGGATTTTAATCTCAGGTCTACTGTACCACAGTTCATGCCAAGTGACTAAACCACTATGATAGCCAGAATCTCTGCCAATTTTGCTGTCATATGCTGGCTAATTTGATGCTTGATATCTGAATTTATACCCTCAAAGAATAAGTACAAGTAACATGAACCAAAATAAGTAATTATTGGAGCTGGGATGCCACTACAAGTAAATTCAAATTTAGGGAGCTTAAACTGTGTAGGCTTGACTGTTGATATAAAATTATTTGATTTGTTGCCATTGCTCTAGATATGATATATCCTCATCTATATATGAATTACAATGCGTATTTCCTCTTACTAATGAATCCTTGTTTTCTATTGTAGAAAGTAACAGTAATTGCCATGACTGTTTCAAGCTCTCTTGGCAGAAGAAAATTGTTTGCCCAGATAAATAGCTTCATTGCTGTCTTTATCCTTGCTGGACAACTTACTATAACAGTGAGCTAATACCCAAATATGTTTCTTCAATGTTTTGATGTTCTGACTTGTTGTAAAACCAATAAACTAGATAAAACTTCCTGGAGTTCCAGTATTAAGGAAATCAGTTGCAGAGTTATGATCAAATTTAACAGGCGTCTTGCTCTGATTAGTTATTACTGAGTTTCCTTGAAGCAATTTTAATCTTTGTATTCCCAAGCCTCAGATAGGGCAGTTTCTGAAAATAAAATAAAATAAAATAAAATATTCTCATGGTTTGTTTGGATGTGATGGTTATAAAGAATATGCATGGTACTTTTGCAATTGAACCTGAAATTTGTCCATGTAAAAATGTAAAGAAGGAAGCTTTGTTGTACCAAAATGTTTTTAGAATTGATATTCTTTTACACTAATTCAATCTTGAATCTTTTACAAATTGCATGATCTGTAGCAGAGTTATGTCAGATTCTGGTGGTTATTGCTCTGTTCATTGGGATCTGCAATCACTTTCCTTAATTCTGCTTGATAAATTTCTTCATGTAATATTTTACGTGTTTGTGCATCTCTGGGGACTAAACTGCAATGTTCATTGCATTTCACATTATTAGAGTTCCTGTTTATAATTTGTTATGCTTTCACTAATCAAATCAAACACAGGGACGCATCCTTACTACAGCTGGGGTTACTGCAGCAATATGTTCCGCTCCGGTTGCTTCCTTCTCAAATTTGGTTGCTGTTGCTGTTTGGCCAACTTGGGTAGCAGTTGCCATCTGTGAGACTGTACGAAAGGTTTGTCACCATTGGTCCCTTGCCTGCAGTGAAACGGCATTATGGGTTGCATTTCTTTCTTTCCTCGTTTCCCAGCTCTTCTGTTTGAATATAATAGTGCTTATGTATCCAATTATCTAGAGTATTTTTTGGTTGAATGTGCTTTCCTTGTAATTTGTTGAGGACACTTGATTTGGCTGGGGAAGTATGTCCATTCATTTTGAGGATTCACGGTTTGGTTTTACGCTTGCAGGTGGTTACTTATGTTGTGACAAGGCCTGGAAGAGAACTTCTGTTTACTGTGGTCACTCAAGAAGAGAAATACAAAGCTAAGGTTAGTAGATGTTTCTGCCCTAATGAGTTTTATGTATCCCTGATTGAATTGGGTTACTAATACCAAATTTTGTTAACAAGCAGTTATTTTGTTGCTTACATATCGAGTTTCAATCTTTTCTCCCCTTTGGTAGAAATTTCGTTTCGTGTTTGATGTCATTTTTATGAAATGAAATCCCTCCAGACTATGACTTATCCTTGCAATTGATGCAAATAACATGGATTTCATCCTTTTCTTGTTTGATATTACCATTATATTGTGAATGATTACTTGCATATCTTCTACTGCATTATGTCAACCAGGTCTATTTCTTACCGCAGGTATGCATAGACGTCATTGTTCAACGGCTCGGAGATGCCGCAGCTGCAGGAATGTACAAACTACTGTTCAGCAATCTTCATGGGAGGACATCAACTGTGTCTCTTTATGCTCTGCCTGTACGTATAGATTAATTATTATGGTGGTCATTGATCCAATCTAGTTAATGCTCTGCAAATGCCATTTCATTTGCTATGATCATGTTTATTCAACCAAGAATAATGCAAGGTTTTGTGATTCGTCTGTGATGCAGATCTGTTTGCTTTGGATTCTTACAGCTTTCCATTTAGGACAGCGGCAAGCTCAACTTGCAAAGCTCCAAGCTGTCTAAACTTTTTTAGGTTTTTGAAAAGTGTTTTTATGTACAGTTATTGAAAAGAGGAAACAAAGATAAATAATTCCTCTGTATGGGGTTATAATTTTATATGGGAGTAGTTGATGGCTGGTAGAGCATGTCACCATGTCAAATGCGTGGACGATGATGTTTCCTTGTGCTACTACCAATGTTAATTTAGTTTTGTTAACTAAATATTTTGTATCAGATAAGTTAAATAAACGAGATAAAACAATGCAGTTTTTACCTTGTTTAAAATTTCAGCTAGAATGTTTCAGTGTTGTACTCGTTCTGCTTCGATCAGATAGTGTTTTTTAGATAATAAATAATTTTACAATATCAATCATATATCTTAATCCAATCGTTAGATTGAGATGAAATTTTACGAGAAGTCTCTTGATATATTTATATATATTATGTTAAATTTTCATAGCAATCACAGAATATAATGACTTTACGAGATTAATGATAGTATTTTTCTAATATTCTACATGTTTATAATTTTATTTAGAAAAATCATTTTGTTGTCTTTTTTTAAATTAAAGTATACAATTCTAAATAATTTTTTCTTTTTTGGATTTGAATTAATATATTTAATTATATATATACATATATGTATAAACAGTACAATTTTAAAATGGTTTACCGAAATATTTCAAAACTAAAATATTCTGTTTTACTTGAAAAAATAAAATATAAATCGAAACAGAATTGACAGTACCATTTCAATAGTAGTCTGTTCAAGGCATGGTAACTCAACTTTTCATGGGTATCTTCACCGGAGTCAGCTTATTAGATGGATCAATATCACAAAATAATTACTTTTGGTTTAATGAGTGTTTGTTTTGTAGGGGAATATAATGATTTTGTTTTCACATTTTTATGGTTATGCTGAATAGCGAGAAGGGCTGCTAATCTTGAATCTTGAACTAATCGGTTGAAGTGATTAAAATATTTTATATTAGTTAAAAAATTAAGATAAAATAATGTTTTTATTTTGAATTAAATTTCAATCTATTCTGGATTTTTCAGTCAAATTCCGGTCGAAACACATTGGAATCATTTCACCGTGTTGGAATCATTTCACCTATGCTGGTTCGGCCAAAAAGTGTTTCTTTTATAATAAATAATTTTACAATATCAATTATATCTCTTAATCCGACTTTAGATTGAGATGAAATTTTACGAGAAATCGCTTAACATATTTATATGTATTATGTTAAAATTTCATAGCAATCAAAGAATATAATGACATTACAAGATTGATGATGACATTCTCATAATATTATACATGTTCATAATTTTGTTTAGAAAAATTATTTTATTGTCTTTTTAGATTAAATTGTACAATTCTAAACAATTTTATTTTTGGATTTGAATTAAATTTTGTTTTGAATTAAAATATTTAATTCTCTCTCTCTATATATATATTCACATAAACAGTACAACTCCGAAACGACACGTCAAAATGCTCCAAAACCAAAACATTCAATTCCAATTGAAAAAACGAAGTACCATCCGAATTAACATCAGCTTTTAATTACGTGCACCACGACTAATCTCTAGATCTATTTTTTTTAACATTTTTTCCCCTGTTGTTTTTTGATAACTAGGGTGTCCGGGTAATTTATACACACCATGATTTTTTTTCTCATTACTATTTGAAAATGTGCTTCCCCCTTGCACTTGTTTTTATAACCGACTTTCTTTTTTTTGTTTTTTTTTATAATTGGGGTGTCCAGGGCAGCTTACGCGCATCACGACTAATCTCTAGACCCACTTTTTTTAAACAATATTTTCTGTTTTTTTTCACTCATACATTTTTTTTTTTTTTTTATAACTGTGGTGTCCAGGTCAGCTTATGTGTACTTTCAAACAAGAATGAACAGTGAAAATCACTGTAATGAACAATTCGAAGTGCTTTCCCCTTGCACTTTTTTTTAATAACCGGGTTATCCGGGATAGTTTACGCGCACCATGACTAATCTCCGGACCCACTTTTTTTTACATTTTTTTCCTGTTTTTCTTTGCCACTTATACATTTTTTTTGCTTTTTTTTATAACCAAGGTGTCCAAGTCAACTTATGAGCACCACGATTTTTTTCCTCACGTATACATTTTTTTTTTGATAACCGGGATGTCTAGGCCAGCTTACGCGTGCCACGAATAATCCCAGGACCCATTTTGTTTCTACATTTTTTTTTGTTTTTCCCCCACTTATACATTTTTTTTATATCCGGGGTGTCCAGGCTAGCTTACACACACCACGACTACTATTATTAAGAAAAAAAGCTAAAACATCTCACTCAAACACTGTGCACACACTTACAAAACATTGTGGAATACAACAGTATATTATCGATTTCGCCCCTCAATGCGCCTTAGCCCTTGCCTTGGGATCGGGGGTATTTTCGATTTTTTCACGGGACCGGTTGGCATTACCAGATTGTTTGGATGTAGTTTGTATTTTCCCCGTATTTTTGCACAGTAAAATAACCATAATACCCATGAATAAGACAACAGTACCCATGAATAGAACTGTCGGAGACATTAAGGTTATTGCACATATTTTTTAAATAGCTAAATACAAATTTACCCCATATATATATATATAAATGACCTATTTATTATTTTCAAGAAATAATAATTTGCTATTAATATTCTAAAATATTTTTAATATAATAATACGAGGAATAAATTTTAAAAAATAAAAAAAAATAATTTCTTTTTTAAACAATAATTACGGTGTAATCGATAGTATTACCAAAAATAATTAGAATATTAATTATGTATAATAATATTTATAATGACAACTATAATAATTGTGGCAAAAATTCATTGGTCAATGTTATTTTTGTGAAAAAAAACTTCCTCATTTTTTTTTTATGTATAATATTTCAGATCTCATATCACGAAAAAAAATATACGAAATCACGCGTAAACAAGATAGGTAAAACAATTGTGCCAAATTATCTACAACAATAAAATAAAAAATTGCCCTGGATTTTGCCACAATCGACACCAAATTTTTTAACATTTAACTAAATTGTTAATGGTCCTAAATTTTTATATATATTATTTTTGAGATTTTTTCCTTAAAAAATAGGAGAGACTAATTATATATTGTGATATTTTTTCATATTAACGTCTTAAAATATATAAAAAAACTTGAATTGACTTTTCTTTAAAAATTTAACATTAATTTAATCGCAGTGTTCTAAATTTTTTTAATATAATAATATGAAGAAAAAATAATATTTGATAAATTTTAGTTGTTACATTTTTTATATTTGTCAAATAAATTATTCGGTATATAGTAAAAACATGCCCAACAAACAATTAATATGTTGTAGACAATAAATAATATATTTTTAGTCAATTTGATCAATTGCGATTTTATTATTTACCAATTAAATTATTATCAAAGTAGTTAAAACAAAATCATCAATCAAATTGTATGTTGCATAAAACAAATCACTACTCTGTGCTACAATTCAACAATTATAATTTTACTATTTATTAATGAAAGAATTCATGAAACAAATAAAACATATACAACAATCAATTAGTATGTTACACGGAACACGTATCTCATTTTAACAGATTTTTTTCGATTCCAATTGTACAATCTACCGATTAAATAATTATCAAAACAGTTTTAACAGTGGCAACATGCAATCACTTTTAGACAGGAAAAAAACCCGTTTCTAACAGATTCTATCAATTACAATTTTACTAATTAAATATGAAAATAATCAATTAGAACACGTATAAAATCAATCAGTTTTCTACATAAAAAAACCAGCGCAGCAGGCAAATTCACTCTTCTTGAACTAGACGTTTTGCGAGACAGCAAAATGTTTATACATTAAAAGCTCATGTTCCACGGAGGGAATGAACACGATCCTGAATCAAGTGCCTCTCCCAATCTGCTACATCTTCAAAAGCATATTCCGGTAGCCTCTCAAAGGGCTCCTTCCATGGATCATTCTTGGCTAGATCGTAAGTAGCTGCTCGAATCGATCTCTTATTAGGCCCGCAAGGTCTCTTCGAGGTTACTGTGTCATAAGCTGTTTTAAGCTGTCCCATACCATACCAGCAGCAAAAAATGACAATCAGAAAAAACATGTTCCAGTTTGCGAATCAAGAAACTGTACTCGTGCATGTTTGAAAGTGTGGTTGAGATTGCTTTTGAATGTAATTTTTGTTTACAAATACAAAAAATCAATTTTTTTCAAAAATACTTTTGAAATGCAGTGTCAAATATCCAAATATCGGATAATATCCATGTGTAATAGAGCCATAGTTTTGTAAGAAATCATATCAATAAAAGTCTAAAGTTTAATAATTTTTGACAAAAATAAATAGTAGAAGAGTTGAGAACTAACGTTCATGGAACAAAACCAGAACATGTAAGCTATTGCAACAGCAGGGGCTCTTCCCAGTCCAGCTGTGCAATGCACGTACACCCTGCCTTTTCCCTCTGAAATAGCCCATTCCAATGATGAAACAGCTTTCGGTAATACACTTCTCAAGGAATCTGGATCGAAATCTGTAGCCTGAAGAAAGAGTTACCATTGCAAATTCATCCAGTCAGCACCCAGAAAACACTGGTAAAAAACAAAATGCTGGCATGAATGAACACATGAAAAATGGTTGAAACATAAAATAACTAATTTTGTTCTACATGTTTCGATTTAAAACGAGCAGTACTTTCTTACAGGCCTTCTCATATGACGGATTCCAAGTTTTTGACATCTCTGTTTGATAGACTTCAAGTCAATACCCCAAAACTCAATGTCCTTGTCCTGCTGCAAGTTTAGAATGCAGGCCACATTCTCCTCATGTCTTAGATGTTCTATATCTTCAGGTTTCTGGGGTTGGGATCCCACAATCAGATTATCAGTTATCAATGTGTAGTTCACACCTGAATATAGCATGTCAGTTATCGACCGAATTAAGGAACAACAAACACAATGAGAAAACTGGAATGCATTTAGAACAAAAGTGGAATGCTAATGGTGGAACCCATTTACAAACTAGTTGATATGGGTGTCTACAGTTCACACACACACCTTTATCAATGATTTCTTTAGCCATTCAAAAAAGAATACTTGCACGGAGTGGCTTCAGACTTTTCTCTTTCCAAGTTAGTCAAAGGGTTAATACAGTTTCAAAATTTGAACCCTTTTATGTTAATCCTTGTACCTTTAGACCCATGTATGAAGGGCTGTAATAAATAAACTCATTATCAACCATTTAGTAAATAAAATTGACACAAATTTTGTATCAAAAGTCTTTCTTTTTGTCGATCCCAACCCTTCTCCATAAGATCTAGACATTTTTGAAATGCTTTCATTCAGCCCCCACCTTGCGGCTTTGCAAGGCTAGCTCAAAGTTAATATAATAATAGCAATGAAAGCTAAAAACATTGCAAAAGTGACACAGATCAGGCTTCTTTTTCTATTGGAAATTTGAAAAGCTTCTCCTTAAAGTGTGTCTAAACAACAATTGATTTGTGAATCTCAACAGCTTACATCTTACATTTGAGGGTGGCAGTGGAAGCATTGCCGGGAACATGGTCAACTCCATTAAAAGATAGAAATTAAAGAATTCATGGGAAAAGGAACAACCTTTTTTCTATGTTAAGCTTACGAATGACACGGACCACAAAAAATAACATAAATTAAGGATAAAAGGATGCCATCCAGATCCAGATGCTTCCTAAATTATATGGTCACTGATCATATCAAAAAAGTAAAAACCATAAAATGGATTGTTATTGGATCACTTCAGAACTGAATTTAAACATAACTTAAAAGTATTTAGTACCAAAAAATGATTTATGGAAATTTCATTGTATGGCAAAAGCAGGAACCCAGAAAAATATATCCCCCAACCTACACATTCTCCTTCCTTGCAATCCACCAGAGAAAAACAAACTTAATGTATAAAAGGAACACGAAACACTGACACACAGAAACGGATGAACAGACACAGCACCAAAATCTTATATGGAAATAAAAGATGAAGATCGAGATCAAGAAATAATTAGGAAAAGGGAAAAGGGAGACTAACTAACCTAGATCATGATGATACTCGTATGGGTTCCGCATCATCCTTTTCATGGCAATATTATACTCTTCCATCTTGTTCGTTGAGCTCAATGATAGGTTTTTTCCTCTGGGGTTCTCCTCAACTCCACTCCCATGACTATGAGCTGGTAACTTACAATGGATTCCAGCTCTGCCCAATTTAAAGCGATTCTTAGAGACCATCATAAAATTGCACGTGGATTTCTTTCTCATCAACAACAAACCTTCTTTTTCAAGGGGGTATGTGGAGACAGTAGAGAGGGAAATGTTGCTGCTAATACCGGCCATATTTTCTCTCCTGATCTTTCTCCTACTAGGAATTCGTTTGACTTGTGATGGATCAACTTTGTAGGAATAAAAAAGAAGAAAGTTTAACGTCAATTTGGTACTCCGATTTTTATAAGATGTGCAATTTAATCCTCATTTTTTGTTCCTCACATTTTTGCAGTCGAGTTCGTGTACCAATTATATATTTTTTTTTGTAAGAATATTTTAAATTGATATTGTACCAATTATATATTTTAATAATGGTCAAATAGTCACAAAAATTAACCTTTCAAGTTGACAACTTTGCCCTGCAATTGTCAAAGAACCTTTCCTATTTTAATTTTTGTTTCTTGAATTTCATTATTTTAACATATACAAATGTGCTTAACATGGTTGAAATTGTCTTTTAAAAATATTTTTTTTTAGAAATATATATCAAAATAACATTTTTTTTATCTTTAACAAATTATTTTTGATATCAGCACATAAAAATGATATAAAAACACCAAAAAATTTAATTTAAAGTATAAAATAAAAATAATTATTTTTAATTCATTTTCAAAAACATTTTTCAAACGTAATGCTAATAAACATGTTGATTGTCGAATCACTAATAAAACACTTGTCGCATTACTAATTTATCAAGAAAATAAGTTTAGCTTTTTAATAAAAAATACATCAAATAATTTTTTTAAATATTTTTGAAATGCAATTATTACGAATAACTAATTTATCAAGAAAATAAACTTAGCTCTTTAATAAAAATACACAAAACCAGAGAAAAATCCACTAATTCATTGCACCATAGCCTTTTTGAATTATAATCATTACTCATATTTAAAATCCCTCAAAATTTCTGAGACAAGAAAGCCATGTGACTTTGAATGCTCCTCCCATTGAAAGACAAACTAGTCTTTCTGTCTCGTCTCGCCATGCGACCGACCATGTAAAACTATTTCCTCCATTCTGTCCAGCAGCTTCTATCTCTGCTCGGCTCTCTGATTCAGCATCCCGCCTCCAATTCTCATGAGGCAGTCTCGTCCCTGTTACTGAACCTTTGCGGCATTATACTCTTCACTGTGCTTGGGACATCTGTAGTTTCTCTCTCATCATCTTCCTCAGCTGCCTCAGACTTAATTCATCCGACATCTTCTCATCAATGGCCGCCTCCTTATTATATGCCTTTTCTTTCTTGGGTTCCAGTTTTATTCCATTGTCGTCAATGTTCTCCTTGTTAATTTCTGGTGTCGCCTCACTTGGGCGAGGAAACTGACCTTGAAGAGTGCCAGCTTCGAAGGGTAATAAGCCTGTTGTCTGGCCTGGCATTGCGCCACCAGCTTCAACAGCTCTTTCTACATTACCACTTTCTTTAGCTTCATCTTCCACAAATTGAGATACTATGAGGGTTGGTGAATCTGACAACAAATGAACAAAACATTTAGTAAACATCAAAGAAGCACAGAACATAAAAAAAAGACCATCAACACCAAAATTGTGAATAAGAGATGAACGGGTGTTTTAATAATGAAGAAACGTAAAATCAGATTACCGTTGTTGTAAATCAGTTCCTGAGTCACCGGTAATGCCTTCTGTGAGCTTTCAACTACAATAGGATTTGAGTTCTCTAAACTCTCGTTACTGCTGTATTCATCCTGTCCGTTTAAGCCCTCCGATTCTGGATTGTAACGATCCATTTCATAGTCATTGCTCTTGTCATCCTCTTCAAGTTCGTTGTTCATTTCAACTCCTGAATCACATTTCTCAGAACCCATTTCCTGTTTTGGGTTGTAATCTTCCGATTCATACCTATCGCCATAGCTCTCTTCTTGAAGTTCACGCTTGATTTCCCTTTTCTCCCCCAGTAAATGATCAATGTTTTGGCAAGCCACCGCTTCTGTATCAGTGATTTTCTTAGAACTCTTTTCGGATATTTTCAGCAAATCAACTCCTGTATCACATGATGACTAATGTTAAAGCTCTAAGAAAACCAAGATCCAGCAAAATAGTTTCCAGTCGAAGTTCAGTTCTAACTCCTTGTTTCTTGTTTTTATATTGCATTTCAATTTGTCCAGTTCTAACTCTGACCAGACCACCACAGATGCAAAGAACAGCTTTTATATATATATATATATAGATATATATATATATATATATATATATATATATATATATATTGCAATCAAACACGAACAACAAAAATACTTACCACTCTCATCCTCCGTTTCAACATCCTCAATTTCAACATCCATCTTCAATGGCCTAACCCTCTCTTTCTCCTTTAAGCCCAATCCTTCCATACCCTTCTCCAACAACCTCACTGCACTCCTCGTGTTGTACACCCTCTGAACAGATTTTTGTTCGTTCTGAGCCTCTACTTTCCGCCGAGCTGAAACTGCTGGAGCCATCCTCCGGCTACTCCGTGTTGGTGGTGTCTTCGGCACATTGTTCTTCTCTTGTTGCTCAACAATTTCCATCGCTGTACTCTCCATTTTGTGGCGAGCAGAAGCTGTTGAAGTCCTTATTCGAGTCGAGGACTGCTGTATATCGTGCTCGGGCACATTGGTGAACTCCGCAAGTAGTCCTTCCACCTGAAAAAATGATATAATTTTTTTGGAGACAGAAACTATTTTAAGGTTTGAATTCCTACAGTTTCCTTTCAATTTATAGACTACTAATAAGATTAAAGGGGTTATAGACCACAAGAAAAATTACATTAGAATCCAACTGGGGACTGGGCTTGATATAAAAAAATCAATTTGTTAAATCATACTTTGATTTCTGTGAAATCAATTTTTTTTTTCAATGGTTCACTCAAAGTGGACAATCGGTTCGCAAGAGACAAATCCATAGCAATAAAATCAAGAAAAATTAAACGGATTTTACTGAATATTTCAAGAACGCTGCTCGTTCATTGATTGAAATTTGGAATCCGGACAAACAGATCTTAATTTCATTGAATACAGGCAAGAATATTAAATGTTTGGTTACTCATTTCAAAGAAAAGGATATATTTCGTTCGTACCTTATGAAGAGCTTCGAGGGCATCGGCCATGGCGATATTGGTCATGTTAGCAGGGATCTTGTTCTTCTTGCAGAGATCTTGGAGCTCTTTCCTCGAAAGACTGTGGAAATCCATCTTTGAACTGAAAATGAAAACGAAAAACAAGATGTTTTTGCTTTCCTTTGGCTGCGAGCAGGTGCTGGTGCAGTTTCTGTGGCTGCTGTCGTGAGAGAAGTGTTGTGGCTATATAGTCGTCTTGAGGGGCTAACCCTAGAGCATATGACCGTTAGAGCACGAGTTTGAAATTTGAATTGTGTTTTCTTTTTTCTTTATTTGTTTTTTTAAAATAATATATCTAAATTACAAATTATACTAATTGTCTCTTTAGGGTTTGATTAACGTTGCTTTTGAAAATATTTTTCATTTAGAAATACATCAAGATAATACTTTTTCTTTTCATCAACACATTGAAATGATATAAAAACACAATTTAATTTAAAATAAAAAATAAAATATTTTTTTTATTTTTTTTTAAAATATTTTTAAAACACAGTGGCAAACACCTCCTAAAAACTAATAATAATAAAACACGATAGCAATCCATAACAACTTATTTTTTCTTCTTCTAATTTTCATTTGCATATTTTTTTTAATTGCATTCCTGTATGTCAAAATAATCTTCAAAATTATTAAGAAAATAAATTATTCAACAAAAGACAAGGAGTTTCTAATGACTAATATCAAATTTGTTACCCTAATTTTCTTTTTCTTACTCTATTTTTTTTTAGTTTTGTAATTTTAAGTTTGGTGTAAAACATAATTTTATTAACATTTTAGTTTTTGAGTTTGAAAAAAATATCTCTAAAAATAATGAAGCATATAGAAAGTTGATGAATAAAATAATATTTTTTATTTTTTATGCTAATAAATTTCATTTTGATGAGAGAAAACTTGGGATTTTTTTTTTAAATCCATATTAGTTGATTTTTCTTCAATTTTTATCCTCACATGCTCTTTTCAATCGCAATTCTATATGTTCAAAATTAACAACCAATTTCTTAAAGGATGTTAAGAGAAAAAAAATTGGATTAAATTTTAAAATAAGAAAAACTTTTATGGCCTCTCCATCAAAAAATGGTAAAAGAAAGGTCCGATTCTAGGCTTCCAAGCACGGGTCTATGCTTTTTTTTATTTATTTATTTATGTGGGTGTTTGGGTCAGTTTGTGTGTAACTCGACTAATCTCACAAGACCTTAAAGTAATAACCATATAAGCCTCCAGTAACCATTATATTAACAATCACATGACTTGAACTTGAGACCACAGGGGAAACAAACCTTTTAGTTCCAAACTCGTAACACTGAGCCACTTACTAGATTGTTACTTATCTATGCTTATTAATTAAGATCATGCGTGTGAGTCTATTCTATCGGCCCATTGGCTATTTTTTTATAGGAAAAAATCACATCAAGTCTCTTATAGTTAGATTGTTTTTTTTCTTTGTATTTTGTGAAATTGCACTTTATATCTTGAACTTTAAAATTCTTGTAACACTTTACATCAATTTTAGCATAAAAAGTCGCTAAAAATATTGGATTATTTATAGGTTTGCCATTATATTTAATTTAATGATTAAAAAGCCCTTCTAATTAATAATATTTATTTTTTTATCAAACTAATATTATAATTTTGCTAGAAATTAAAAAGAAAAACTAAAGCTTTCACACTTGAAACTTCTTTAAACTACACACACGCACGCACACACACATACATACACACATATATAAATTACACCAAATTTAGAAAAGAACAAATTAGACGCTTTTGAGAGAATTACGTGCCCAAAATCCAATTCATGGTGTACTACCTTAGTATTCTTGAACACCAGCAATTATTTATTGTTGGATTTTTTACTAGTTTAGAAAGTAAAATGGACTCACAATGAAGTCATAATGCAAACACCTTTGATGCCTACAAAACCTCTATGCTGGCACCTTTAACCTTCCGGATCCTCTAACTGTTCAAACCCTCCCTTCAACTCTATAAATGATTATAGTAACCATAGTTAAAGTTTGAGACTAAAGTGTTTGCTCCCCTGTGGTCTCATGTTCGAGCCTTGTAGTTGCTAATATGATGTTCATGCTATAAAACCTCTCTGTTCACATGCCCTTACTTCCTCTAATATTCAACCCCCTTTTAATTCAATAAATGTTCATAGTAACCATATTACAAACTTGTGACTAAGGGGTTTGCTCCCTGTGTGGTCTCAGATTCAAGCCTTATGATTGCTAATATGATGACCACTCTCATCTAAAAGGTTAAATTGTTAGTTCATAATATAATTTATATTATTCTTCAACACCCCCTCAAGTGAAAACTTTTTGGGCTTTAAACTTGCACACAGGCCCACTCTATTTATGTTTGATTTTTATCAAATAGAATGAGGGTGCTGAGATTTGAACTCATAACCGCTGGGTCAACAAGGCTCTGATACAATGTTAAGAAACCATCTCATCTAAAAGTTAAGCTGTTAGGTGAAACTCCATCATATGATTTATATTATTCTCTAACATATTTCAACCCTACCACATCTTAGACCACATTGCCATGATTATCAAACTTCAACACTCAACCCCTTAAACACACCACCCCCTTTAAATTCCTGAATCTATGGGCAGACCGAGAGGATTTTATAGATAGATTCAGCACTATATGGCACACCCCAATTATATGTAACCCAATGTTTTAGCTTATAACAAAACTCCAGCTCTTAAAGTCACCTAAAAAGGTTCCACTTGCACTATACAAATCACATCTCCAGTCGAGTTACTAAAGCATGAGCTGATTGGAGTGTAACCCCAGTTAGAGCTACTAAGAGCTTGATAGCAATCCCACAGATCCTACACTTAGAGCTACTAAGAGAAGACGAACCTCTCTGTACATACATCAACTACATAGAGATGAAGAATTTTTCTACAAACAACGCTTCAAGATCCAATGGTTGCAACTTGGTGACCGTTAAGACCAATTTTTTTCATAAACTAGTTAGGCAATCCGATCAGTGATTCACAAGAACTAGGTCAGATTATTTCTAATTACTACAGGAAGCTCCTATCATCACCCTCTTATAGATGATGAAATGAAATCAACACTCTTCTCCAGTCCTGACCCTATATCCCCTGGTCCAGATGAGTACACAAATTTTTTCTTCAAAAAAAGATAGAGCATCACAGGAGCAAGCTTCAAGTACTTATTCAACCACTATACTTAATGCACAAACACTACCAGAATAACATTGGTTCCTAAAGTTGCAAACCCTGCTAACATGAACTACTTTAGACCTATATCCTATTATAATGTGATATAAAAGTGTATCTCTAAGATAATTATGTCCAAGTTGAAGCATGATCTCGCAAAAGTGGTTAATAAGTCCCAATATACCTTCATCCCAAACATGCAACTCTCTGACACAATACTTCCCACCCAAGAACTTAAGTATTATTACCACCTTAGGTAAGATGATGTGCCTTGAAACAAGATTTAAGGAAAGCATTTGATATTGTCAGTTGGGACTTAATACTTGCATCCCTAGAAGCCATAACCATCCCCTACTCATGATCAATAGTATCAAAGCATGTATCTCAACTATTCATTACTCAGTCAGCTTGAATGTAGTCTCCGGCCCACCATTTATCAAGGATTCAGAGGCATTAATTCTAAACCAAGCTACTCAATACCCCACCTTCAAGTTCCATTGGAGATGTAAGAAAATGCCATAACCTATATATGTTTTGTCAATGACCTCATAATGTTCTTCCATGCAGACTTGGCCTCTGTTGACATTCTTAAAACTTTCTCAGATAAATTCATAAGACTTTCAGGCCTCTTGATCAACCACGATAAAAGTTCATTATACCTATCAGGAACTATAATGGAGATCCAAGAGGACATCAAACACAATCTAGGTTTCCAGCTTTGCTAGTTACCAGTCAACTATCTAGGGGTACCTCTACTTTCCTTAAGACTTGCTCACATTGATTATACCCTACTAGACAATCGAATAACCTCGTGAATTTAAGCTCTTGACTTTGACATCCTTGATATATGCAGGAAGGCTCCAACTTATCAAATTTTTTTTTTTTTCAATTCAAGTTTACTAGTCTACCAAGTACATCCTTCTTATAAGCTCAACCATCCGAGAGCTAACGAGTAATCTAGATGCCTTCTTATGGAAGGGAATTAACCTCCCCTTCCACCATTGAAGCTAAAGTAGCCTAGCAATCGGTTTGCCACCCTCTGCAAGAAAGTGGCCTTGGCATAAAAAAAAAATCAAGATGTGGAACAAGGAAACAATTACCAAGCATATATGGACCCTTTTGACCAATAAGCGATGCATATAGGTAGAGTCGATACATTTGAACCAACTTATAGGGCATCTTTTCTGAAAGATTACAATTCTCCCAACATATCATGGTCCTAGTGAAAGCTCCTTCAAGCCAGAGACTGGTGCAAAGGACTGACTAATCATGGTATGTGTTGTGATGAAGTTTTTTTTTTCGCACTTCATGCCCCGTCATCCCCGAAATGGAGAACAGGGCACGGTGAGAGGGGTGTGTTTTTATAGTCATAAAAATTATGACTATAATTCTTGAGAGTCGCCACCTAGTTTAAGGTCATTAGAAAACCTATTGGTCTGCGAGAGTCTAGGTAGGGGGACTTGTAGTGCAAGAGGAAGACGCATCACCCTAGTGCTTGGAAATACCTTGAAATTCCTTGGAAATACCTTGAAATACCAATTTTCATTCAAAATATGTGAAAGATACAACATATATTTTTACGAAAAATATGCTTGGAAATACCTTGAAATTCGGTTGCATGCACGAAAACAACAATTTTTTGTTTATTTTTCTTTTTCTTTTTGAAATGCAATTTTTATAATTTTTTAAAATGCAACACACACATCCATTCTTTTTTGTTACATTTTACACATTACATAACATTTATGAAAAATAAATGAACATAACAACAATTTACACAAACACATAAACATCTAAAATTACAAAATAAACCACCCAGGGAACATTATTGACAGTGGAGGCAGTGTAGGAAAACTGGTGGCGCGTTAGCTCACGTGCCCCCGTCACTGGCGGCGCGTGGTTCCATGCGCCGTTGCCGATGGAGTAGTAGGACAGGGGGAGTAGATCTGCCTCTTCCCTTCCTTCTCTCGCCAATGGTGGCGTTCATGGTGACCTGCAAATACAGACAAAACACACACATGCAAACAATGTTTCGGCCAGATCTGTTATTCGATTTGCTTGATTCAAGTGGCTGCCGGCGCTAGGAGAGGAGCTGGAGCAGGAAAGGAGAAATGGAGGCTGGCCAAGAGGGAGAGATCCACTGTGGAGGGCAGCTGGGCGGCCGAACAGGGTGCTGTGGGTGTGCAGGGTAGCCTAGTGACCCGAGAAGGAGGCGATGTGGCTGCTTGGGGGTAGATCCAACAAGTTGTCATTCAGATCCAGCAGGGGGAGTTAAACAAGATTTAAGGAAAGCATTTGATATTGTCAGTTGGGACTTAATACTTGCATCCCTAGAAGCCATAACCATCCCCTACTCATGATCAATAGTATCAAAGCATGTATCTCAACTATTCATTACTCAGTCAGCTTGAATGTAGTCTCCGGCCCACCATTTATCAAGGATTCAGAGGCATTAATTCTAAACCAAGCTACTCAATACCCCACCTTCAAGTTCCATTGGAGATGTAAGAAAATGCCATAACCTATATATGTTTTGTCAATGACCTCATAATGTTCTTCCATGCAGACTTGGCCTCTGTTGACATTCTTAAAACTTTCTCAGATAAATTCATAAGACTTTCAGGCCTCTTGATCAACCACGATAAAAGTTCATTATACCTATCAGGAACTATAATGGAGATCCAAGAGGACATCAAACACAATCTAGGTTTCCAGCTTTGCTAGTTACCAGTCAACTATCTAGGGGTACCTCTACTTTCCTTAAGACTTGCTCACATTGATTATACCCTACTAGACAATCGAATAACCTCGTGAATTTAAGCTCTTGACTTTGACATCCTTGATATATGCAGGAAGGCTCCAACTTATCAAATTATTTTTTTTTTTCAATTCAAGTTTACTAGTCTACCAAGTACATCCTTCTTATAAGCTCAACCATCCGAGAGCTAACGAGTAATCTAGATGCCTTCTTATGGAAGGGAATTAACCTCCCCTTTCACCATTGAAGCTAAAGTAGCCTAGCAATCGGTTTGCCACCCTCTGCAAGAAAGTGGCCTTGGCATAAAAAAAAAAATCAAGATGTGGAACAAGGAAACAATTACCAAGCATATATGGACCCTTTTGACCAATAAGCGATGCATATAGGTAGAGTCGATACATTTGAACCAACTTATAGGGCATATTTTCTGAAAGATTACAATTCTCCCAACATATCATGGTCTTAGTGAAAGCTCCTTCAAGCCAGAGACTGGTGCAAAGGACTGACTAATCATGGTATGTGTTGTGATGAAGTTTTTTTTTTCGCACTTCATGCCCCGTCATCCCCGAAATGGAGAACAGGGCACGGTGAGAGGGGTGTGTTTTTATAGTCATAAAAATTATGACTATAATTCTTGAGAGTCGCCACCTAGTTTAAGGTCATTAGAAAACCTATTGGTCTGCGAGAGTCTAGGTAGGGGGACTTGTAGTGCAAGAGGAAGACGCATCACCCTAGTGCTTGGAAATACCTTGAAATTCCTTGGAAATACCTTGAAATACCAATTTTCATTCAAAATATGTGAAAGATACAACATATATTTTTACGAAAAATATGCTTGGAAATACCTTGAAATTCGGCTGCATGCACGAAAACAACAATTTTTTGTTTATTTTTCTTTTTCTTTTTGAAATGCAATTTTTATAATTTTTTAAAATGCAACACACACATCCATTCTTTTTTGTTACATTTTACACATTACATAACATTTATGAAAAATAAATGAACATAACAACAATTTACACAAACACATAAACATCTAAAATTACAAAATAAACCACCCAGGGAACATTATTGACAGTGGAGGCAGTGTAGGAAAACTGGTGGCGCGTTAGCTCACGTGCCCCCGTCACTGGCGGCGCGTGGTTCCATGCGCCGTTGCCGATGGAGCAGTAGGACAGGGGGAGTAGATCTGCCTCTTCCCTTCCTTCTCTCGCCAATGGTGGCGTTCATAGTGACCTGCAAATACAGACAAAACACACACATGCAAACAATGTTTCGGCCAGATCTGTTATTCGATTTGCTTGATTCAAGTGGCTGCCGGCGCTAGGAGAGGAGCTGGAGCAGGAAAGGAGAAATGGAGGCTGGCCAAGAGGGAGAGATCCACTGTGGAGGGCAGCTGGGCGGCCGAACAGGGTGCTGTGGGTGTGCAGGGTAGCCTAGTGACCCGAGAAGGAGGCGATGTGGCTGCTTGGGGGTAGATCCAACAAGTTGTCATTCAGATCCAGCAGGGGGAGTTGGACGACTGCCGGTGAGGAGAAAGGAAGTTATTGGTGGCTGGAAGGAGGTGTGAGGACAGATCTGGATGGGGAACTGGAGATCTGGTGGTGCTGACCGGCAGTTGGCTGTTCGAACCGGCAGGGAGAGCTGGAGGCAAGTGGTTGCTTTTGGTCAAATCCGGCAGGTGGACTGCTTTTGTGGCCGATCTGTATGGTCGGTTAGGAGGAGGGAAGCAGTTGGTGGCTGGAGGCAGATGGAGCTACCAAAAGGGAAAAGAAGGGAGGTCGTCGACATAGAGGAGCTGGCCACTGGTGGCCAGAGAGGAGAGCTGACGAGAAAAAGGGAGCAGTTGTCGGAGAAAGGAATTGACAGGAAGGGGGGTTGGTCAGTCGTTGGAGGGAGGCAGAGAGGAGCTGCCGACCGAGAGAAAAAAAGTGAGGCCGTGGGGGGCTGTAGCTACCTAAAAGGGGGATGGTGGCTGCAGCCCCATGGAGAAGGGAAAGAGATGGGTTCTAGGTTTAAGTTTTTTTTTGTCCCCCCCCTTTTCTTTTACTGATCAGCTCTATTTATAGAGTTGGAAATTACCATTCAACTTCTCCTCTAAATAGCAACCTTTGATTTATGCACTCTTTCCACTTGGTCCTTGGTTTTGGATTCATGCAATTTGATCCTCAATTGACCATTAAACTCACAATTTTCTTCAATTTCACCCAATTGGCTTGGTAAAAATAAATTTGGTCTCCGAGAGTTCCAATCTTCTCAATTAAACCCGATTTAAGCTCAAAAACTTGATTTTTCATCAATTAAGTCTTTAATAAAATTAATGTGACCAATTTAAACTATAATGAAGTCATTGCACTTAATTAAATCCTTCAATTGGACCTTATATTAATTCCCAAACATAATTACACTTTAAATTGATCGACAATTAAATCAAATCGGCCCATAAAAATATAATTATGCCTTTCGACTTAATTTTTACACAAATTTATCAAATAATAAATTCTTTTAGCCTTGAATCTATATTTTTCTTTATTTTTGGGGACAAAAGAGATACAATCGGACTCTCAAAAACATCCAAAATTTCCACATTGATTTTTTACCAACACCAGCCCCCCCTTTTTTTTAGATAGATTTTGGAGAATAACCTAGAAATTGAGTTATGACAATATGTATTGGTAATAGGGCAACCACCTACCTGTGGTACGATTACTGGTTTCCTAATGGTTAAATTTTTATCGACCCGCTACCACTAAGAACCTTATGAAACCCTAAAGTCCCAGAGATCATCTGGTGGAGGCATGAAACTTCCTTGAATGAAGCTCAACACTTGAACCGATGTAGCATGGCAGCAGTTACTATAATAGCTCTTTAACAAGATATATGGCATCTTCCAACCGATTAGGAATACCATAGCCAACATGCAACATATCTGCATCATCTCTCCCTCTCTCCATAACATTTGGAGAATTCCGTGGACTTAATAGCTACTAAACCAAGAGCAACTACCTTTGATTGTTTCTTACAATGTTGTTAGAAACAGGGCATGGCATTTAAGTTTCCAGTAGGCTTTTTTTGTAATAGCGGTTAACTCTTGTATGTTTTTTCTTCCATTTATGTTTTTATTTTGTTTGCGAGTTTCAGCTCAATCGTGTAATTGTTAAGGAACCATCTCACCTAAAAATTTAAGCTGTTAGGTGAGACCTCAAAATATGATTTATATTATTCTCTAATACACACTCTCAAGTGAAAACTCTTTGAGTTTGAAACTTGCACAGACTTACACTATTTTGTGCTTGATTTTTATCAAATTGAATGGAGGTGGTGAGATTCGAACTCGTGACCGCTAGTTTAATAAGGCTCTGATACCATATTAAAAAACCATCTCATTTAAAAGTTTAATTTTTAAATGAGAATCTAGAATATGACTTATATTATTCTCTAACAGTATTTATTCCCCTCTTTTCTTAATCCATCATCCTCTTTTATCCAAAAAATCATTTGCTAGTTTTTGTTTTTTTTTCCTTAAAAAAGAAGCACGTAGTTGATCAGGTCGTCATAACCATTGTTTTCCGTCAACGAGGAATCTAACATGGTGAAGATGTTGCAGTGATCTGTGGTTTTATTTTATATAATTATTGATCATGAGAGGTATTTCCAATTCCTTTTTCCTTCACTTTGTTGCACATTCTCTCCTCTCCTATACTGTCGCTCTATTCTCACTACTACTACTCTTAAATCAAATCTGAGTAATTTGAAATTTGATTACTCTATCGAGATACAAAATATAAAAATATTTGGGTGCAAAAACCAAAACAATTGAAATAAAGATATAATTAGTGATTGTCTTTGTATGTTGATTCTCTTTTAATATGATTTGTTCTATTCTAGTTTATCTTTAGTCTTTAAATTAATGACTATATAATAACCCTAGTTATGAAATTCGAATCGACTTAGTGAGTTTCCTTAGAACCCTAACAACTCACGGCACAAATAAATCTAGATTTAAGGGAAAAAAAAGAATAATTGATCTCGTCTAACCGATCAAAAACAATGGTTGACCTACAAACTAATGAAAACTGGATTCAGAAACTTGTTGATCTTTTATAAGAAATAAATTGTCAAAATTACATCATTTTGATCTTTTTTTCAAAAACATATTGAAATTGACCCCCTGACCCGTGACTCGGGTCTTGCCCCAAGTCAACTTCAAAACGGGTTTTAATACTATTATAATAATCTCTTTTATCCTTATAGGTTTTAGTTCGGTAATTTTGAAATTCAATTTTTATACAATGATATTTTAGAGATAAAAAGAATCATAAATATTGTTTTTAGAGATATATCATCTCTATATTTTTTTTTAAAAAAAATACAGAATTGTTTTTTATTAAAATCATCTTGGTGATATATTTATTTTTATATCTTTGTTTTTATCTCTTTATCTAAATATATTTATACTCATATTATCTATATATCCAAGGCAGTCAAAATCGAGATTTTGACACGAATCGGAAAGGGCTCTGGAAAATCGGATCGTAAAATCGTAAGATCGTACCCGAATTTGTCCGTACAAAACTCGTAAAATCACAGCTAAAATCGTGTGAGAAGAAAAATCGTAAAATCGTATGTAAAATATTTCTGAATACAAAATAGCATAATTATGGACATAAAACTTAATTAGTTTAGGTTCATACATGATGTAAAATAACTTCAAAACACATTACAAAATAATTATGTCCCTAAAAGTTCATAAGTTAAAAACTAAAAAATTTAAAACAAATCTTCAGCTGGCGTACAATGTAAACTAAAACCAGCTTCAGTTTCACCCCCCTCACTATGTCCAGGAATTGCATCAATAGCATCACAATGAAAAAGATTACTAGTACTACCGGTGCTAACAACGATATTGCTAGTACGAGATTGAGCTCCAACATTATTGAACTCTAAACTCCTTGAATGCAAAGTTTCAAAATAATCTTCAGTGGCTTCAGTACTCATCTCAACACCATTAAAATTATCTTCATCACTATCGTCTTCTGTTCCATTTTGTCTTCGTGTTGCACTATCAATAGTTTGAAGTAAATTAATGTTCGATGAACCACCGTGTCCTTCTCTTTCAGTCACCCATTCATCATCAGATGGAAGATCATCTACAACGTCATCAAAATCAATGACTTGCTTTTTATCCTTATCATTCATTTTCAAATTACACATCACAAAAACCAAGTCATTCATTTTTTTCTGCTGTAGACAATTTCTTCGTTTAGTATGAACCTATAAAAAAAATTCACAATTGATAAAATATAAGATTCTTATAAAAAATGAAAACAATATTTGTTTTTTTTTTAAAAAAACTTACCATCTCAAACGCACTCCAGTTACGCTCACATCCAGATGAACTGCAAGTCAAGCTTAGAATTCGAATTGCAAGATTTTGTAGCTCTGGACATTCATCTCCATAAGAATCCCACCATCTAGCTGGAGTCTTTTTATCCCTTGCTTTTTTGGCAGCCTCAATGCCAAATAACCCATTTGCTTCCGAGAATATATTAAGTTGTAAATCAACTTTACCCCTCTCTACCTCATCAGGCACCATCCGATCCAAGCAGTCATACATTCCATATTTAATATTAATGTCTTGTTTATAATCAGTAATATAATGATAATGAGGATTCAACCAATAAGCAAATGCATGCAAAGGTCTATGAAGTTGAAGCTCCCATCTTGCATTAATAATATCCCATACAGGTATATATCTACAAAAGAAAATAAAAATTAGGATATTAACATCAACATTAAATAACATAAGATAAAACAATAGTTATATTAAATAAACAATTGACATAATAGATAATTTGCACCTTTTTTGCACATTTCCAAAATTCACTTTTATCTTCTCTTTCGCTTCCATCATGGCTTTATATATAAAACCCATGGCCGGTATCTCATCTGAATTAACTAATCGAAGAACTTTTATAAGAGGAAATGCTGCCTTGATGCATTCAGAGACATCATGCCAAAACTTGCTATCCAAAACACAATTTTGAATTTGCCGCCCTTCTTCACTTTTTGAATACCGACTTGACCTCCATTGGACGGAAGTGAACATTGACATCAGTGTAATCTTACAATCCTTCAAACATCCAAGAGTCAAGTATGCAGTGGCAAATTGAGTGGCAGCAGGCCTGATCAAATCTTGTCCTTTTGTGAACTTTCTCAGCATGGAAATAAGGAGAGATCTTGAATATATATAAGTGGTGATTCTCTTCCCCTTACCAATGGTTACAGCATGCACCTCTAGTTTCTTCTCAAAATCTTCCAAAATCAAATCAATACAATGAGCAGCGCATGGTGTCCAATACAAGTTTTTTCTTTTTTCCATCAACAAATGCCCAGCTGCCTTATAGTTCGCAGCATTATCAGTAATGACCTGCACCACATTTGCCTCTCCAATCCTTTCAACAATAGCATCTAACATCTCAAATACTTTTAAAAGATGTTTTGGATATATGAGATGTGTCTACAGATGATAAAAAAAAAGTTCCTCTAGGACTATTAACCAAAAAGTTACAAATAGAGCGTCTTTTCCTATCAGTCCATCCATCAGACATTATTGAGCAGCCTGTTTTTTTTCCATTCCAGCTTATAGTCATCAAGCAAATGCATTGTGTTATCTACTGCTTGCTTTAAGTACTTCTCTCTAATATCATGGTAAGATGGAGGCTTAAATCCTGGTCCATGTTTTGCAACTAATTCAAGCGCTTTAACAAACTCAGGGTTTCTAGCACAATTAAAAGGAATAGCACTAGTGTAAAAAAACCTTGCTATTTGTTGACATGCTTCTTCTCTAATATCCTTCTTTAGCATCTGATTGATGGTCATTTGAGTACTTCCACTTCCACTTCCACTTCCACTTATTGGTTTCTTTTCCTTGTTAATTGAGCTAATTTCAAAATCTTCGTCTGAATCTTCGCCACTTCTAAAAAACTGAGAAGCCTTTCTTTTCTTCTCAGATGCTTCTAGATTTTTCACCAACACATTTAACATCATCTGCTTCACATCTGCTGGTACTTGATGGCATGGCTCAACATCCTTTAGAGTGCAAGCCAAATGATGCTTGAAACGATAAATGCCTCCGCTGAAAATTTTCTGACAATACTTGCATTGAACTTTTCTTGCAGTATTCTCAATATCTATACCATACTGCCATCCCACATCAAGTCTATTATCACTGGTAGTTTTTTTGGATGCCATGTAATCTGCAATTCATTGAAATAATACATCAAATAAGGTAACTTGGGAATTCGACAATTACAAGCCACGCAATAAAATCTCAGCTACACATCCAATAATCTGAAACTTGGGATATATTTTGAAACTTGGGATATATTTTGAAATGCAGGAGAACAAAGCTGAGATTATGTCCAACAATGATTAAACAGAATGAGATGCATGGCTAGAAAGAGACTATTTTGAGATACTTATTTGCAAGATAATCCAAGTCTAAATGGACGCTTAACACTGCAATTAGTATTACAGCATACTGAAGATGCAGAAAAGAGCAGAATAACACCATATGAGTGACTGCCACCAAATGGGAACTTTTATATTCCCAGTACCAGTCAGTGCCTCACTAGATTTGCATGTCTGTTGGAGAAAACTAGAGAGACAACGGCTATTTCTTTATCCATTCACAATTTCCTTTGATCAATTAGTCCAATGATCTCAAAGAACCACATAATTCATTTTTTCCACATAGATAATACCAGGACACAGTGAGACTAATCCTTTTCACCGTCTGAAGAAACCTCTCTGATTCTCTAGAAAGCAAGTTTGGCTTTACTTCAACAACTAACACCACCCACTGAACAAAGAAAAAGTCAGAATTTTAACAATGGGAATAAATTCCACAGTTAATTACTAAACCACCCAGGTGCTATAACATCAAAGTGATTAAATCAATTATCAATCAAATGAGAATATTAATGGAAGAAAGTGAAAAAAGCTTCAGATCAAAGAGTCAAGACTTATAGATGGAGAATAACATCAACTAAGGAAAGAAAGAGGAGAAGAACAGTTGAGGAGAAAAGCAATCTGGACAGCTATGAAAATGGGCAGTAGAGAAGGCGGAGAAACAGCCACAACACAACCACCACAACAACATAAATCGCAGCATCACTAAGACAGAAAAGGCAGAATGAAGATGAGGGAGAACAACAGAATGAACAAGACATCAGAACAACACAGCTGCATCCCAAGTCACAGAACAACATCAAACAAATAACAGAAGGACAAAATGCAGCAGCAGATAATCTTGGAAAACCATTCCTCAAAATCAAAACACTATGAAAAGGTCTGTAAGATGTATGGACTCAAAAGCAAAACTATGATCTAAGGAAACAACAGGTGCATCAACAGAGGAAGGGATCAAAAACTAGTAAAATCCAGGAGGACTAAGCACCAGCAAGAGAGCCTGGATTAATCAAATAGAAAATTAACAGAACCACGGAACCAGACAGCAAAAGCTGCAGATGTAAAACACGTCAAAGGAAGGGTTAGATGAAATAGCAAGCCAGACTGCGCAGCATAAAAACCCAACCACATTTCTTGTCAGTCATTCTATGTCTTCTTCTTTCACATCAAAGTTAAGATAGTTCATAAAATTTCATCATATTTTCTCACAATTTGCAGGGACATATAACATTCAAAGATCAAGCTTGCAGTTGCACTAACCTTGAATGGCGACGGCGATGGCTGTACTGGCAACAAAGATAGCCAAATTTGGGGAAGTCCGACAGCTCTTCTCCAGAAAATGAGAAGACGATTTGAGAGATGAGTGTGAAGAACCGAAGAAGAGAATGGGTCTGTGAAGTGTGAACTGAAGTGAAGAGTGAAGACACGATTTGGGGAAGAAGATGACGGGTCTGTGAAGTGTGAACTGAAGACACGATTTGGGGAAGAGATTTTTTTTCATTTGGGGAAGAACGGGTCTGTGCAAATTGAAATGAAAATTGATTCAATTGAAATGAACGAAGACGTCGACCTGTCGAAGCGAAGTTGCGAAGGCCTGGGATCGTGAAATCGGGCCGATCCGGTCCGATTTCACGAGTCAACACGATTTTGACCGGGTTTGACCGGTTTCGATTTTTCTGCCGGTTCAACCAGGTTCACAGAGTCAACTCGCAAACTCGTACGAGTTTGCAAGTTGACTCGCGATTTTAACTGCCTTGTATATATCATTTATTTCAATCACTGACAAAACTCTACATTAAATTTATTGAAGAAAACATCTACAATTAAATGAATTCTAGATCTTGTGGTGTTTTGAGATTAAATTAATATCTCATTCAATTCAATGTTTCAATTTTTTTTAATCCCTCTAACTTTTGAAACCATGCATCATTAAAAAATATATAGTTTTATTCCCATTTCATAACTTGTTATTCTCATTTTATCTTTTTTTGTGTGCAATTATTAATATAATCTTATTGAATATGTGCTTTAATTACCCTATAATTTTAACTTCTAAAACAATTGATTTTTAATTATGTTCTTTTAAAAATAATAACAGCAAGAAAAAATATTATAAAAATAAAAAAAGAAAGTGTATGTTTTGAATGTTTTATTTTTCAATCCATTCCAAATTTCTACTTTACAATATATTTCTTAAATAATATAAATTAAAATATTTAACTTCTCATACTTGGATTTCCATCAATGATTATCTTACTCTTTATTTTTATTTTTATAAATATCTTTAATAGTGAAGTCATTCCATCTTAAAACAATACTATAATATCATTAATGATATATGATTTATGGTACATGATTGTTGCAACAAAAAAATAATTAGAAATATGATTTATTGAGTAACTTATTCATAAATTATGTAATATCTATCAATTCAATATTAAGTCGGTAAGAAAAAGGTGTTTGCATGGCGTTTATTTTCAAAAAATAAAGTCATAAGTATTTAGGCATAATCTATTTTTCTTGAATTTGTTTTTCAAAAAAATATATAAAGAAGGTTTTTTTTTAATTTATTCTTTTTATGATATTAAAATAGTAGAATAAACACATTATATAAGCTTATTTTAGTCTCCATAATAAATAATGGAGTAATAAAAACAAAAAAAATTGAGTAAACAAGTTAACATATAATATGCTTCAAATTTTCCAAGTTAAGGAATTTTCTCGTAGGGCAGGGTAAGGTAACTTGTGTTGTGATGACTTTGTCACTATAGGAGTTAGATTTTTTTTCTAAGGAAATTATCACTAATCCAACCTCATTCCCTAATATACTCATTACTCCATCAAAATATATGGTCCATTAGTCGTTCATCTCACTATCATCCTCAATTGCTAACACATCATCATGACGAAGGTTAGAATCTAGTGGCTCACATGATTTGCTTGATGGTCTACAATCACTCTTTATTTTATGTTGTTTCTTATATGAATGGTGTCATATTACACCAACAAATCTTGCCACCTCATTGTCTGGCTTGAAAGGTAGGGTTTTCACATGTGTATTTGAGTGGGTTTGATTTTGACATCAACCACGTTATGTAATATAACATTTACTGCTTACGTTCTTTTGCACTCCAAACCAAGAATTAACATCTAACAACTTATACGCCGTTGATGTCTTTCTTTCTGTATGAACAGATATGAAGCGGAACTCATTGAAAGGGTTGTCAATGATGTAGCTTGTAAATTGGGGAACAAAACCTTGCACGTAGCCAAGCACCCAGTAGGTATTTCTTCCGGAGTTCAGGATGTTATTTCTTTGCTAAGAGGTGCAAGAAATAATGTTGGCATCGTGGGAATACATGGGATAGCTGGAATAGGGAAGACAACAATAACAAAAGCTATGTTTAACAACCTTTATTCTAGATTTGAGGGAAACAATTTTCTTTCGGGTGTCAAGGAAATATCATATAAGCCGAATGGTCTGGTTGAACTACAAGAGCTAACGCCTTCTTCATGATATTCTGAAACCAAATGTTTGGAAGATCAGCAATGTTTATGAAGGAATGGATGAGATCAAAGAACGACTTCATCGTAAAAACGTTCTTGTTGTTTATTGCACCGCATGATAGCTCAAGCACACCAGAGTTCACCAAATCCAGGAGGTTTATTAACACTTTTGTATTTCTCGGATATTGGAGGCAAAAACTATTTTTTTTATATTTTTTATTTCTCAATCCACTCTTTTGGCATAGCACTGACTGCCAGATATTTAAATAAAAATAATTTAACCATTTTTTATGTCTTACTAGTCTACTCTGGCGGCACCTGCATTAAGTGGCATATATTAGTCTACTCATCCTCGATATCTTAGAACCAAAGTTATTAAATCTGTTCCGTTCCGGCCGAAACGGACGAAAAATTCCGTTCCGTTTATAAAACCGGAACAAAACAGGATCGTTTTTACCCCGGTTTTAATTCCGGACTGATCCGGAAATTCCGGCCCAATTCCGGCCGGAACGCCTCGGTTCTGACCCGGGCGTTCCGTTCCGGCTGAAGAGCAGAAGCTGATTGGAGATTGGAGTGGAGATGAGTATTTAATGAAGAAAAGTTGAGGAAAAAGTTTAGTTGTCCGATGTGGGAACGCTAGCGGCTGTAGGGAAATAGTTTGCAGGTGACTGACACGTGCTCTTCTTACCGGATATTTCGGTCTTGCAGTTGGCGGGAAACCAAGATCAATTTGTTAAGACCTGCTACTGCATTCAACATATCAAGGGTTTTTTCTTGCGATACAAATCAACGTAATCAAGTTGTAGATCCCTCAAGGTTCCTGCGATTGCCTCCGACACATCTTCTGGAGAATGATTAGAGCACCTGTATGGATCATCACATTTTTCTTTAAAAGAAAACTCAGCTAACGGGCACCAAGCATTATTGAACCATTAACCAATACCTAACCACAGGGACAGCACCTCTCAGGAAATTTCCCGTGGGAGGTTATATAAGAGATAGAAACAAACCAGAGTTTTGAGGTAATAAATAAATCCTCGCGCTTCACAACGCCGTCTTGGAAGAGTTTCTTCAAAGCCAAACCAACCTAAAAGGACCAATTCCAACCATTAGAAGCTACTGGTCAAGCATAACTCAACACCTCCATGCTTAAGGTAGAGTCATTTACTTTAATTCAGGAAGAACAACAAAAACGGTGCGCAACAAATCGCCATAGATCTATAGTTTTGACACCTTGGATGATGATAAAGTGAAGGCCATGTTCCTCGATATTGCATGCTTTTTCATTGGCTGCGACAAAGAATATACAGCAGAAATACTCGATGGTCGTGGCCTCTTTCCTGATATTGGTATTGATATTCTCATCCAAAGGTCGCTCTTGTCAATTAATGATGAAAATGAGCTAAACATGCATGACCTCATAAGAGACATGGGCAGGGAGATTGCTCGTGAAGTGTCATATGATCACCCCGGAAAACGCAACAGAATCTGGCTTCTTGAGGATGCCTTGGATGTTCTCAACAACCATACGGTAAGAACTAAATTCATATGGTCTTGGATCTCAAAACAATTAATGTAAGCTGGGAAAACAAATGCTTTCTTGTTTTTCTCACAAGTGATAGTTTGCTACCTTTCTCCTTTAATTTTTAGGGAACGGATGTTGTGGAGGGTCTCGCACTAGATGTTCGAGCATCAGCAGTTGCATCTCTTAGGGCAAAATCATTTACAAATATGAGACATTTGAAATTACTCCAAATCAATGGAGCACGTCTTGCGGGAAGCTACAACCTTCTACCGAAAGAGTTGATATGGCTTTGTTGGCTTGAATGCCCTATGAAATCTTTGCCATCTGATTTCCAGCTAAGCAACCTGGTTGTTCTTGATTTGCAGCATAGTAACATCCAAGAACTTTGGAAGGGGACTAAGGTATGATAGATCCAATTGGCTCCCAAATTTTCCATAATGAAATTTAATTTAGAGTTACATTTTTCACATGAATAACCTTCTCTCATTTTGTTAATTGTTTTGACAGATTCTCAATAAGCTTAAAATCCTCAATCTTAGCTATTCCAAGCACCTTGTCAAAACACCAAACTTCCAAGGCCTCCCTAGTTTGGAGATACTCAAACTTACAGCTTGCACGAGTTTGGCCAAGGTACATCCATCTATTGGACATTTAAAAAGACTTGTTTTGTTGAATTTGGAGGGATGTTGCAGGATAAAAACTCTTCCAGAAAGCATTTGCAACTTGAAGTCCATTGAAACTCTAAATATTAGTTTGTGCTCACAACTTGAAAGGTTGCCAGAATTCTTGGGTGATATGGAAGCCTTAACTGAGTTGTTAGCAAATGGAACTGCAATCAAGCAACTTCCCGCTTCAACTGGGTACTTGAAAAAGCTAACAAGGTTATCACTGGCTGGATACAGCTACAAACATGATCTACAATCCAAGCCATGGTGTTCTAGATTTTCTTCATGGCTTTCATGGCGAAACTGTTCTACCTCCATAGCTATGCTGCCAACTCCTTTAACTAGTTTGACCTCATTGAAAGAGCTAGATTTAAGTTATTGTGGTCTACCTGGAGCTTCAAGTTCCATTGATATTGGGAGTTTGTCCAGTCTTGAAAAGCTTAATCTGTCAGGGAGCAAATTCTGCAACCTGCCTTCTAGTATTGGGCACCTTCTCAAACTTAAAGATTTGTGGGTTCGTAGATGCCCAAATCTATTTCTATCAACCTCAGAACTTCCATTAAGTTTGACCAGGTTGTATGCTTGTGTTTGCTCAACAATGGAAAGAGTTCCAATCCTGGGGGGAAAGAGACTCTTTGTTACTTCAGTTGGGTGCCTGAATTTAATGGAGTTCCGGGACATGAAACTTCTGGACACTAGCTCATCCATTCTGAACTTCGATGGCTGCAACAATTTATCAAATAATTGTAAGAAAACTCTTGTTCAGGTACTCTCTGTTTCTCTTTTTGTCCCTCTTGCGCATGGAAGTTAATTCATTAAGATAAAAACAATTACCTTATTTCCTTGAAAACAACAGCAATTATTTCAAGGCGAAATATTCGAGATTAGCTTTCCTGCCAGTGAGATACCAGAATGGTTCAGCCTTCGGGGAGAGGGACCTGCATTGTCATTTCATTTACCTTCAGTTTCACGTTCAGATGGTTGTCAACTCCAAGGGCTGCTTGTTTGGGTTGTCTCTGTCGCCTCTTTCGAAGGGTCATTTGCTCCATGCAGAGCTATTCTAAGAAATAAGAACAACAGTAAGGTATTGTTTGAACGACCCAGCAGCATCAAATTTGACCCAAATTCCACCAGGAATTCTTGGATTCTGAGCATACCGTTGATTGGAGGGTATGGATGCGCAGCGAAAGGGGTGGAGGAATTGGAGCTGAATGTCGAAATAAGCTCCAGTGAAGTTGAACAGTGTGGGGTTCATCTGATAAAAAACAACAATGGTGATTCAAGTATTGGAAAGTTGGATCGTGACATTTACAGCCTCGCTCGAACAGAGACAGTGATAGATCCATCTCATCATCATCAAGCTGTAGCGTCTTCATCTCCTAATGAATGGTTGGAAAGTTGTTTAAGAAGGGAGTTGCAAAGATGGGAAATTTACTCCGCGATTAAGGTTTCATTTGGGATGGATTTTGTAAATTGATATATGTTGTTTGTTAATTTTGTAGTTTTATTGACTTGAATGTAAAGAAATTACAAAATTGAGTCGAAATCTTGATGTAATAAAAAAAAAATTCAATGGTTTAAGGTAGGGTTTCTTCTTGAGTCTTGATTTCTCATAATAAAGCATATACTAATCTAAGTCTTTGACATAGTTAGCTAAGTGAGATGTGAAAAATATGAAAAAAATTGCCATCTAATTTTAGAATAACTAGGAGCTATAATTGATTTACAAAGATTTTGGGTAAATAGCTAATTATGTAATAAAAAAAGATAAATATCACTTTATATATTGTATCTATGATAAACTGTATTGTTTTATATTTTCAATGATAAATGCATTTACATGGTTTGCCTAAACTAGTGTGTTATATGGATATTATCCACTAAATTTTAAAACATGAGAGAAGGTTCAGTTTGTTTGTTTGTTTTTGAAAATATGCTCAGAATAATTTTAAAATTTTAACCCATATGTACGAAAACAAAATATTTTTTTATTTTTTTATTATTGGGAATTTCAAAAGGAATTAAATATCTTATACTGAGTATAGACATAACAATGTAAGTCTATGACCAAATATTAAACAAAATTGATATAAATAGCATGCAATGAAATCACAAACCTTTTGAAATGGCCCTTGATTTTTTTTTGGGATTTTTCTTGAAGTTTAGAGAAAAACTAGGTGTTTATAATTGTAACTTACAATGTAAATTTACAACCCAGTATTATACTAAATCATTGGAAAGATGTGTGAGAAATCAAAAATTTTATAAATATCTATTTGATTTTTTTTTAATTTTCTTAGAAAATATTATTATAATAATATGTGGGCTCGGGCTTGCCCAACCATGTTGGGTCAAAATGGCCCAACATTATTTGATTTGGACTCAACCCAACCAAACCAACTGGGTGTTTTTAATACCTTGTTCATAAATTACAGTGTGAATTTAGCTCAATGATATACTAAATCATTGGAAAGATATGCGAGAAAATAACAAATTTTTTAAATAACCATTTGAATTTTTTTATATATTTTTAGAAAATATTATTATAATAATATGTGAGCTCGGGCTACCAACCATGATGACTCGAAATGGCCCAATATTATTTGATTTGGTTTGTATCGGGCATAGCCAACTAGTCTAGGCTTAAACGGGTCCAATAAAAAAAAATTGATGAGCATTGAATAGTGAATTAATTCACGAACAATGCCAACAACAGAGAGAGGAAGGGGAACGAAGGTAACTAGCAATAGAGGTGGTTTCTGGTGATAAGGTGGTATGGATTGTGGCGCAAGAGGTACTAGCAGAGAGAAAGATGGATGGTGTTGGCTATAAGAAAAAGAGGAAAAGATGCAACGTGAAATAAGGAAGATTTGTTATTGCTGGTGGTGGGAGGAAGTTGTTGCTGGTGACAGTGAGTATGAGAGGAAGAAGACGATGTTGTTGTTACTATTGGTGGTCTATGGTGGAGACGAAGGTGTTGTCGTTGACTCCGTGGAGGAGAAGGTGTTGTTGCTAAGTGTAGAAGAAAAGAGGAGGAGAACGCCATTGTTGAAGAGGAGAAGCTCATGGTAGAGAAGAAAAGAAGAAAACATTGCAGCGGGGAGAGAGAGAGAAAAAACACCATTATTCTCTGTATCGCCCCTGCTGTGTTTCCCATCTTTCTCGCATGAGCTTTTGGAAGATGGATCATTGCGTGCAGATATGGTAGTTTTTGGAAGTCGTGTTTTCCACTTCTGATGAATATGCAATGATGGAGATGATGACATGTATGCACTGTATAATATCAAGATACAAAACTAAAGTATTGACTACCTTTGAATTTTGCAGAATAGTTTCATTTTGAATTCTCAATTTATAATTGGTCTAATTATATTTTTAATTGGTTTTAAACTTTTAATTTTATGTAATTTTAAACCTACTTAACTTCAATAGCATCTCTAAATTTACGTGTGTTTTTATTTTGGTAGTTAGTGTCGGATTTATACAGTTTGACTCTCAATTGACGACAAAACTTTCATTTTCTTGCAATTTTCCCTCTAATTTCAATCAATTAATGTGAAGCCCGAGAATAAAATATATAAAGAGAGGGAGCTTTATAATAATTTAAAATGTTGTTATAATACAAAATTTTAAAAAAAACTAAACAAAGGGGTTGAAATATATATAAAAAAGGAGAAAGATAGGGCCAAAATGGAATTAAGAAGAGATGGGACTATAAATACCCATCCCTTCTCTCATCCATGGCCGACTGGAAACTAGAAGGGGGGGGGGGGGGATTTAGATTTTTACTTCATGAAACTAGGAGTAAACACCCAAAGTTAGTAAACCCATATAAGCCTTGAAATTCTAAAGTGGAGGAACATAATCGGTGGAGAATTAAAAGGAGAAAAGTGAAGAATTGGGGAAGAAAAGAGAGAGAAGAGTGGCTAGCTATATACAAGGATAAGAAGGCTAAGATTCTTCCAAAATATATGATGTAAAGTTTAGATTCCATCCAAGTAAGGAGTTCCAATTCCAATTTTTATGAAATTAAATTCAATTTGATTAGAAGTCCATGATTTTTCTTGAATTGGGAATTAGGGTTCTTTAACACAAAATGTTGGAAAAATGCAGAAATGAGTGAGATTAAATGGACTAGAATAATCTAAGTACCTTAAAGAGGAAGAATAATATTTATCCTCACATGCTGTTTTCAATCGCAATTCTATATGTACAAAATTAACAACCAATTTCTTAAAGAATGTTAAGAAAAAAATTAAAAAGCACTTTTGATTTTTTTTAATTTTAAATTTTAAAAAAATATTGTTTTTAGTTCATTTTCATGTGTTGATCGTCAAAAATAAAAAAAAAACATAATTTTAATGTATTTGTGAATGAAAAGTACTTTCAAAAGCAATTTCAATTGCACTCTCAAACAGGCACTAGGCTTCCAAGCATGGGTCTATGCTTTTATATTCAGGTCATGCATGTGAAAGAAAAACTAAAGCTTTCACACTTGAAACTTCGTCAAACACTTTATATATATATATATATATATATATATATATATTAGTCAATGCCCCTGCGCCTTGTTATAGGCGACACCATATTTTTTTCAACGCAAAAAATATTAACTGTGTGAGATTTTTTTATTATAGTATAAATTTAGACAAAATAATAAACCTGTGCAGAATTCTTGTGAAGTGCAAGTTTTCTATAAAATATATGAATTTTAAATCAATATAAATTTATTTATTTAGTAGGTTTCAACGAAATAACCACCATCAAATTACCATCATCATTAAAAAAACAAGAAGATTCAAATATCTGAATTATTGAATTCACAGTATTAAGATTAGTTCATTTTATAATTCAATTTAAATTAAATACAAAACAAAATATAAATTTTGAAAACACCTGCAATAATCAAATAAAAAAATACATAGTTAATTTTCTCTCTACAAAAAGAAGAAAACATAAATTAAAAATCTATCCCTACATTACTGTCATTATCATTACTATAAAAATTAAAATTATTATCAACAATACTGTCTAAACAATTAAAATCATTATGATTATTATTATTATTGAGCAAATAATAAAATCATAATTTATCTGATCCGAAGAACAGATAAAAATAACAGAAAACACAAAAAAAAAGAACAAAGGGAAAAAAAGAGCAATATTAATTTTAAAATGATCACCAACATAAATTAAAATTTCAGGACAGAACTTAATAAAAATAAAATCCCAATAAAAAATAAAATGACAAAAATGAAACACAAAAAATAAAAGCATAGATGCATAAATACGGGTAAAAAATAAACATTGTCCAAGAATGACCGAAAAAACTAAAGAAATTAATATCAAATAAAAAATTCAAAGAATAAGGATCGAAATGAAAAATAAAATATATAATTAATTCCAATCAAAGGACAAAATTGAAACAAATAAAAACCTTGGGACCGAAACAAATAAAAGTATTTAAAAAAATGCAGTGTAATTTTGTTAAAAGAATAAGGATGGAAATGAAAAGTAGCATATATGACCAATTTCAATTGGAGGACACAAATAAAACAAGTTAAAACAAAATATATAATTAATTCTAATCGAAGAACAAAATTGAAATAAATAAAAACCTTGGCACCGAAACAAATAATGGCATTTTAAAGGTAATTGCAGTGTAATTTTGTTAAAAAATTAAAAGAATAAGGATTGAAATGAAAAGTAGCATATATGACCAATTTCAATTGGAAGACAAAATTAACACAAATTAAAACCTGCATACTGAAAAAATGAAAGGAACCAAAAACAAATCAAAAATCAAAAGAATAAGTACTGAAATGAAAATCAACATATATAATTAGTTTCAATTGAAGGGCACAATTGAAAACAATCAAAACTTCCTTTGAAGAAATTAGGAATAAAAACGAAATCAAAACTTCAGGGACTAAACTAAACAAATTACACACATGAAGGACTTAGATGTAATTGGCAAAGGCAGGAGATAAAAAAGGGAGAAAAAACCAAACATCGTTCACCAGCGATTCCCCGAACACCGGATAACGACACGCATCGCACTGGGAGGCATAGGACGTGGAAGTGCACCAAGTGACACGGTGGATGGGTAGTTTTCACCCCCCGAGTCGGCGCAAGCGCCACCTAAAAGGCACGTGGGCGTGAAACACTGCTGGCGCGTCCGTACGACCTGCCTACAGTGTTTCAAAAAAAAATAATAATAAAAAATTGATCAACTACCTATACACCCCTGGACCCAGTGATAATCATAGAAAAACCTGGGGTTAAAGTATCATAATACCCCCGTCTACAGTCTTCTTTTTGTCTTTTTCGAGGATTATTTTAGTAGTTTTACTCTGCAAAAAATTGTGAAAACCAAAAATACCCCCCACTTTTCCACGTCCTTTTGTCAGCATCCAGGGGTAAAATAGTAGTTTAATTGTGTAAAAAAATAGAAATACCATCCATGTCCCTTGAAACGTCTAAAACACCCCCAGTCTCGAGGGTTAAATTTTTTCGGCCCTGGGATAAAATGGTAATTTTACTATCATAATCGACAATGAACTATGTTTATGTGCACAGTGAAAAATTAAACAGTAAAAAGGGCACATGATTTATGTTTTAATTAGTATATAAATTATACCAAATTTAGAAAAGAACAAATTAGATGCATTTGAGAGAATTACGTGCCCAAAATCCAATTCATACCTTACTATTCTTGAACACCAACAACTACTTATTGCTGGATTTTTTAATTAAACACTTTTGATGCCAACAAACCTCCTCTGCCGGCACCTCTAACCTTCCCGATGAACAACAACATGACAATTCCCTTTCACCTTTGAAAATAGTTCAAAAAAAGAAAGGGGGCAGAAAAAAAAGAGAGCCCCTCACCGTTCAACTCAAGAAATGTTAAAAAATAACTAGGTGGTCCAGTGGTAAGAGTTTGGGACTAAGAGGTTTGCTCCCTTGTGATTTCAAGTTCGAGACCTGTGGTTGTTAATATGATGGTCATTGAAGGATTACATAATCATTAATTTCAGAGCTAGTGAGATTAATCGAGATACGTGTAGGCTGACCTCAATAATGAGTATAATGGCCAATATGATGACTTAAGCATCCACAAAAAAAAACTTGTACATTTAAAAACCCGACCCCATCTTATATCAAAATGGCCAAACACACACAGTTTTTCAACCTCGCCACATCTTAGACCATGATCATCAAACTTCAACACTCAATTATGGTCAGACTCAGAGGATTTTAGATAGATTCAACACTGTATGGCACACCCCAATAATGGGTAACCCAATGTTTCAGCTAATAACAAAACTCCAGCTCTTAAAAAGGTTGCACATGCACTATACAAATCACATTTCCAGTCGAGTTACTAAAGCATGAGCTGATTGGAGTCTAACCCAAGTTATTCTCTTATCACCCTCTTATAGATTATGAAATCAAATCAACACTCTTCTCCATTCCGGATGCTAAATCCCCTGCTGGTCCAGATGAATACTCCAAATTTTTCTTCAAAAAGAGTTGGAGCATCACAGGAGCAAGCTAATTATGAACTACTTTAGACCTAAATCCTATTATAATGTGATAGACAAGTGTATCTCTAAGATAATTATGTCCAAGTTGAAGCATGCTCTCGCAAAAGTCCCAATATACCTTCATCCCAAACATGCAAATTCAAAAGACTTTCAGGCCTCTTGATCAATCACGATAGAAGTTCATTATACCTATCAGGAACTACAATGGAGCTCCAAGAGGACATCGAACACCATCTGGGCTTCCAGTTTTGCTAGTTACCAGTCAACTATCTAGGGGTGCCTCTACTTTCCTAAGACTTACTCGCGTTGATTGTACCCTACTAGACAATTGAATAACCTCGTGAATTAAGCTCTTGACTTATCAAAATCCTTGATATACGCAGGAAGGCTCCAACTTATCAAATTCATTTTGTTCTCAATTCAAGTCCACTAAGAACATCCTCCTAAGCTCAGAGACTGGTGCAAAGGGCTAATCCCGGTATGCATTGGTAATGGGGCAACCATCTACCTGTGGTAAAATTACTGGTTTCCTAATGGTTAACGTTTTATCGAGTCGCTACCACTAAGAGCCTTATCCTATATATGAAACTCTAAAGTCTCATAGATCATCGAGGGGAGGCATGAAACGTCCTTGAATGAAGCTCAAAACTTCAACCGATGTAGTAATTAATCAATTTTCTCCCCATATCGCATATGGAGGATTATGGTGCCTAAAAAATTAAAAACTCCTCAGGCGTCTTCACAATCGATTCTGTATAGAACATAATAAGAGAGCCTCGGCCAATAACCACCACCTACCAATCTTGTATAATTACATGCATGCTGCATCTCATGAATACCTCTTCTTCTCGTGCCATCATGGTATGGAAGGCAATTAATACAAGAGCTTGGCCAGATCTTTCATGGTAGCAGTTACTATAATAGGCAGTATTCACTTACAAACAACAAAAAGACATCAGACACATGATCACTCAACCACAATTTATCAATAACAACCGCCACTAGAATCCCTCTTCAACAATATATATGGCATCTTCCTGTTAGAGTATAGAAGAATATTCTAGAATAGTATAATGTGTATAAATAGAGAAGTGCACACACAACAAATGTATGCAAAACAGAAATCAATACAGCACAATTTTAAATTTCAGTCTCCCTCTCTTTTCTCTCTTCTCCCTCTTCCCTTCTCTAAACTAATTCTTCTTTCAATTCTGCAAACTCTCTCAATCCTAACATGGTATCAGAGCTATTATGCTGATGCATGAATTGATCCAAGCTTCCGCAATGTAATCCTTCAATGGATCATTCAAAAAAAAAACAATATCTGCAGCTGAAGATGAAGATGATCATCCATGCCGGTGCTGCTCCTCATTTACAATATCTCTCATGGTAATATCAGTTCTATCATTTTCAAATCTCCAGTCTCAGTAATACTTTTCAATTCTCAAAAAAAAAATCAAACAGAGCAGCAGTAGAGTGAGAATGTGTGACTCACCGTTTCAATTCTCTGTGTGAATTCTTCTTCACTCTTCTGATCTCAACATTTCTGCCACTTGATTCAACAAAAGATTCATCCCTGCCAGTCTTCACTACTGGAAAAAAAAAAGCATTGTGCATCGTGAAGAAGCAGCTAAGAAAGTGTGATGACTCACCATTTCAATTCTTCAGCTTGTGAAACACATCTTGAAGGACCTTATAGTTTTGAATCATTTCTTTGGCGGCGACATTAACTGACAGTGCACCGCACCAAAGCAAGCTTCTTCGACTTTGGAGAGATTGAGTTGAAGAGTGGAGTTAATCCATTGGAGGATCTCCGATCTGCCTATGAAATAAGCAAAATCCATCATGTCGATGTTGTTTGCCATCTCTTGCTCTCTATCTCTTTATCTCTCTCTTTCTCAATTTTTTTGATGCTTTGAGTGAGTGAGGAATGTGTGTCTGTTTGGAGAGAGACAGATAGAGGCCATTGGGGCTGTGTCTGAGAGTGAGATTGTGGAAGTTGAAGGAGCGTGTTGCTGTGCCGAGCGCTTGACAAATTTACTCTCAGCGAAGCTGATCGACGTTGTAGCTCCATCAGAGAAGGAGGCTGAGGCGCCGACGGTGTTAGAGAAAGGAAACTGGAGAGTCGCGGCAGCAGGAATGCCCTATTAGAAAGCCACTGGAATTCGATGAGTTTCTGCGGCAACATAGTGGTGCAACGAAGAGGTTGGAGTATTCTCTCTTCTGGTTTTGGAAGAGCAGAGGAAGAAGATGATAGAGAAGTGGCTGAGGCGGCTGAGAAAAAATTTGTTGTGCAACCCTAGGTTTTGTGTTTTGTGTGCTGTGTATTGTGGTGCCGTTTTGTGTGTCACTTTTTACTGTTTTTGCAAAAACAAAATCGAAAAAGAAAAAAAATCAATATCATTCAGAATTACAAAATGAATTCTTACACAGATTAAGAAATTCATCGGCAAATGAAAAACTTCAGAAAAAAAAACTGAAGTAGCCAAATGAAAAACTTCAGAAAAACTGAAGTAGACAAATGAAATTCAAACCCATTCTATCACCTCTCTTACCTCCCATTTCTTTCTTCTCATCCCTTTCTTCTCAAAGATGAAAAACTTCAGAAAAACTGAAGTAGACAAATGAAATGTCAATCAAGAAATAGACATATGAAATGTCTTCTCTCTCTCTTCTATCTTCTTTGCCATTCGCGTATTTTTCTTTTTCTTCTCAATCACATTCAAACTCATCTTTCTTTTACATAGTGTTGTTTTTTGTCAAAAAGGATTCAGTACTCATGTATTTCTTCTCCATTGCTGCAATCTCATGCTTGGTTCATCAAAGCATGAGCTTGAGGGGAGATGTTAGAGTATAGAAGAATATTCTAGAATAGTATAATGTGTATAAATAGAGAAGTGCACACACAACAAATGTATGCAAAACAGAAATCAATACAGCACAATTTTAAATTTCAGTCTCCCTCTCTTTTCTCTCTTCTCCCTCTTCCCTTCTCTAAACTAATTCTTCTTTCAATTCTGCAAACTCTCTCAATCCTAACACTTCCAATTGATTAGAAATACCATAGCCAGCGTGCAACACAGCTGCATCATCTCTCCAAATATATTTGAGGTATAAAACTCTCTCAATTATATTTTCAAGACATGTTCATTTATTTTTAAATGCAAGTGAATTTGTCTTGAGAGAGGGCTTTTATAAAAACAAAAACTTTCAACCAATAAGATTTTACCATGTTTCACTTTTTATTTTTTTTTCACATAGAAAAGATGATTAGTTTTTAATAAATGACATGGGAAATAAATGACACTTCATATATTTTCTAGTCAATAAATGGTGGACACAAAACATGAAATATTTAAGATATTTGGTCATAAATATAATATACTATAAATAAAGATTAATCAATAAAATAATATAATGTGACATTTAAGAGGATCCATAAGCTCTTACAAATCTCTATAAATAGAGGGTCTCGCTATAGACAAAGAAAGATAAGAAAAAAGAAAAGGAATTCTTAAAGATACAAAATTTTCTTTGACACAAGCTCTTCGAACAAAAAAGCTCTCAAGCCTCCTCTTCATTCACGCTTGAAGTCTACAAAAAAAACAAAGTTATGTTAGATTAAACCTAAACGTCTAAACTCATTTTCTTGCAAAACACAAAGTTTGACTTGATTTAATAAATAAATTAAGTCATCACATATCAAATTCAAGGAAAAAAATAAGATTTACTTATTTTTTGTAAGAGTATTTTAAATTGATATTGTACCAATTATATATTTTAATAAAATGAAATATTTAAAGCTTGTTTAATTTTAGTTGCTCAAAATTGTAATTAAAATCAATGGTGTCAATGAGAACAATTTCAGCTACAATTGAACAAGTGATAACTTTGCCTTGCAATCGTCAAATAACCATCCTATTTTAAGTTTTGTTTCTTGGTAATGAATTTCATTATTTTAACATATCAAGTGATAATAAAAGTGCTTAAAAATGTTGGCTTCGTGGGGTTTGACATTGTCAATTCACTAAAAAGGTACTTGTCGCATAACTAATTTATCAAGATAGTAAGTTAAGCTCTTTAATAAAAATACACAAAACCAGAGAAAAATCCACTTTATTGCACCATGGCCATTTTTAAATTATCACCATTATTCTTATTTAAAATTCCTCAAAATTTCCAAGACAAGAAAGCCATGTGATTTTGAATCCTACCATTGAAAGACAAAGTAGTCTGTCTCGTCTCGCCATGCGACCAAGTAAAAATATATGCTCTGACTGTCCAGCATCTATCTTTGCTCGGTTCTCTAATTCAGCATCCCACCTCCAATTCTCATGAGGCGTCTTTGTTAGGATTGATTTCATAACATATTGAAATTATTCATGTCGAATTATAAAAAGGACATAAACAATTAAATGGAAACGGACCTATATCCATATCCAAAAATCACTCTCTAGAGTCGTACAGATGACCTTTCAAATTAACATGTTCTCCTTTTTAGAGCCTTTTGATTCTCTCTACTGTAACTTTATTTTCTCTCTGATGAGCTGTCAAAATAAGAATGAAGTAGCGCGTGTAATCTGGGTACAATGACCATATATATAGGTAATAAGGTACCCTTAGGTATCATGCATTTTAACAATCCCACCCTTTGGTATTCCTATTTTAGCCCATCACAATAATATGAATAACCCTTTAATCTCTACACATTAAAGGCTCATACCTTATTAGATACACCAAAAACTCAGTTGCCTAAAAATACTTAGCAAATCATGTTTAATTAGGCTTCACTTTATTTGACAGTCCACAAACACATAACTATTCTCATATAAGACCAATGTTGCATTAATGATCTAACAATTTCCCACTTGGCCTAGATGTATAACCTTATAATTATGTTTTGCAAAAATAACCAAAATGAGTTCAATCTTTGTTGTCATCAACAAATGTATCTATAACCAATCTGGTCCAGTAATCATACCAATATAGGATTAAAGCGGTCTTCATTACAATTATCATAACTCAATCTATCAAAGATTAGGTATGCCAATACAACTAAATATCATAGATCATGATGTGGATGTGCAGCATGGTAAGTTCATGCAATATGATCTTAACATGCCTATTTCCAATTGGTCTACCCTTAAACCTTTGTGAGATCAAACTATACTAAAATTAGAGTGTAAATTAAACCAAAGACTTTATTTATGTAGAAAATAACCTCATAAATGTCCATAAACTAAAAATATGTCTATATTATAAAAGCATCTAAAATTACAAAGTCCCTTTAAAACTGAATTTTATCAATTGTCGAAACACCCATACAAGTAGTATGCTCATGAAACATTTTAGGTGGCAATCCCTTAGTAAGCGGACCCGCAACCATGGAGATATGCTCTACAGACAACTGTCCACTTTGAACTCTTTATTTAACAACTAGAAACTTGATATCTATGTGTTTCGACTTCGACAAGCTCCTATTGTTATTGAAATATAAAACTATCAAATTATTGTCACAAAATAACTTTAGTGGTCTTTCAATATCATCCATTATACGCAGCCGCATGACAAAATTTTGCATCCATACTCCATGATTGGATGCCTCATAACATGCTAAGAACTCTGTTGTCATGCTGGAAGAGGGTATAAGTGACTGTTTAGCACTCTTCTAGGAAGCATGTAAATACAGCCCGACATAGATTTCATACTATCTTGGCATTCATCAAAATCGGAGTCGCAATACCCAATGATCTTCAAATTAGCCAAACTCTGATATGTGAGCATGTAGTCTTTTGTTCTCTGTAAATATCGTAAGACCCATTTAGCTGCTTTCCAATGGTTATTCCTGGATTGCTTAAATATCCACCCAATTTCTCAGTAATGTATGCAATATCCAGATGCGTACAAACTTGATCATACATTAAAGTCCCTACTATTGAAGCATAAAGAATCTTTTGTATTTCTTTTTTCTCAAAATCATTCTTAGGGCACTGCTCAATATCCTAGTAATGCCATATGTCTTGCATGCCATATGCTTAAGAACCTTTTCAATATAACTCTTTTGCGACTATCCAAAAATACCTCGAGAATGATCTCAGTGTATCTAAATGCCTAATACAAAAGAGGTTTCACCAAGATCTTTCATCTCAAAATTCTTAACTAAATATTTTTTAGATTCGTGCAATAAGCCTATATCGATGTTGGCAAGCAAGATGTCATAACATATAAAACCAGGAAAATATATTTGCTCCCATAGAACTTATTGTATATATAATCATTGACCAAATTCATATCAAAACCGATCAAGATGATTACTTGATGAAACTTGAAATACTATTGTCGAGATGCTTGTTTGAGTCCATAGATGGATTTCTTAAGTTCGCAAACCATATTCTGGTTGCAACATGTATAGATTGTCTCATCAATATTATCATTGAGAAATACTATCTTTACATCCATATGATGTAACTCAAGATTGAAATACTATTGTCGAGATGCTTGTTTGAGTCCATTGATGGATTTCTTAAGTTTGCAAACCATATTCTGGTTGCAACATGTATAGATTGTCTCATCAATGTTATCATTGAGAAACACTGTCTTTACATCCATATGATGTAACTCAAGATTGAAATGTGCCACTAATGTCATTATAATTCTAAAAGATTCTTTCGAAAATACTAGAGAGAAAGTCTCGTTATAGTCGATATCTTCTTTCTGTAAAGCCCTTTTACAACAAGACGTATACTTCTCCACATCACCTTTTAAATCTCTTTTGGTCTTAAATATTCATTTGCAACCAATAGGTTTTACACTTTCAGGTAATAGGACAAGATCACACACGTTGTTGTTTTTCATGGACTTAATCTTCTCATTCATAGCATAAATCCACTTTTGATAATATGGCTTGATGAAAGTTGATAGGATCATATTCAATCATTCCAATATCTACCTAATATTCTTGGACAAAACAATATAATAATATGATATTGCACTTTTCCTCCGGTGTCTGAATCGGTAGCCAGTCGAGCCCCATGTCAGCATGCGAGGGGGCGCTCGCAAGGCTGGGGAAATGGGGGAGGGTTCCGGAGACTTCCATAACCCGAAAAATTCCTAGGATTTTTTCAAACACCACCCTACACACATGATAGCTAAGCGTGCATAATTGCCCAAAAAATAGTTTTAATGACCTTTTTAAGCGTGCAAGTTGCTACAAAATTCAACAACGAAGGTAATGTCAGAGAATTTGGCAGCCTATGAGGCCATGCCATTACGCAGCAAAATTCAGCAACAGAGGCAGTGCTAGTGAATGTGACAGACCAGGGACAGTCTGAATCGCCAGCCAATCGAGCCCCGTGTCAGCCCACGAGGAGGCTGACAACCCTAAGCCCATGAGGAGGCACTCGCAAGGTTGGGGAAATGGGGGAGGGTTCCGGGGACTTCCACAACCTGAAAAATTCTCGAATGTTTTTCCAAAATCACCCGACAAAAATGAAGGATAAGCATGGAAAGTTGCCCCAAAAATAATTTTTAATGAATTTTTGGAGGGGGGATGATTGCTCGGATCTAGTAGTGTCTCCCCCAGTCAGAGCTAAAATTCTAACTTTTGCTCTTTAAGGGGCGCTTTTTTCACCCATAAGCCAGCTTAATGCATTGCCCGCAAAACACACCTAAACACATGCGTCGGGCATTAGGGGCTAGGTCACACGCCTGCTGTCGGGACTGCCCCGCGTGTGAGGTCTAGCCAGCCCCCTACATCCTGCCAATCTCTCGCGCTAGAGAGGCTAGGAAGAGGCACGCAAGGCCCATGAAGCCCCCCGTGTCCTGCCATCCATCGCGCAGGAGAGGCCAAGCACTATAGGGGCCAACCCACTCTGCGCGAAAACATACCGGCTACCACGCATGCGACACCTTGGTAGCCACCTGCGTCCTGTCATCCCCCCATGCAATAGGGGCCACCCGTGCATGAAATGCCACGTATAGGCACGTGAGGCCTTCGCAAACCATGTGCAATAGGGGCCATCTTGCGCGACACAACGACAACACTGTTGCCCCGCTGCGCGCTCGACCATGGCAACCCTTTACGTCCTGCCATCCCCACCACATAGGAGAAGCTAGGAAGAGGAGAGGCACGCGAGATCCTTCCAACCCTAGAGTGGGAGAGCCCAGGGGCAACAAGGGCTTGCCAAGCACAATAGGGGCTAACCCGCTCGGCACAGAGACATATCGGGAGAAGCCACCCGACCAGGAGAGTAGGCAGAGGCGTATGGGGCACTAGCATCCTCCCACCAGCCCGCGCGGCAAAAGCATGCGAGGCCCCCACGCGTGAGAGGTCAGGTAAAATAGATGCTAGCTTACGCGAGGCCCCTGTCTCCCTGCACACAAGGCCTTGACAACTCCGTGTGTCCTGACAACCCCCCCGCTACGGACATGCTAGTAAGAGGTGCGCAATGCCCTCCCAGCTCTTGCGCGAGAGAGGCCAAGCATAGCAGGGGCCAGCCCACTCGACATGGCGACAGCGACAGCCCTATCGCCCCGCACATGAGGCCCTAGCAACCCTATGTGTCTTGCTAGATTCCCACGCTGGAAGGATAAGCAGATGTGCGCGAGGCCCTCGCTACCCCCCGCGCGGGAGAGGATAGGCGTAGTAGGGGCCAACCCTTTGCGTCCTGCCAGCTTCCCACGCGGGAGAGCCTAGGTAGAGGCTCATGAGGCCCTAGTTTCCCTAGGCGTTCTGCGAGCCATCCACGCGAGACAGGCTAGGCAGAAGAGTGCAAGGCCCTCCCAGGCCTATACGGGAAAGGCCAAGCACAATAGGGACAATCCCGCGCGAGGCCCATGTTGTCTCGCGTGTGAGGCCTTAGCAGTCCTGTTTATGCGATCCAACTAACAAAGGAGATATTGGAGGTTCTAGTTGGTCCAGTTACTAGGCTTAGGGATTGGTAGAAGACTACATTCGGACAATTTGACCTTTCATTACTCTTTTAGTCATAAATGGAGCTACATATCTAATTTTGATGTGATTTTAGTTGGAATGAAAACTAGACTTCCATACCTTTCCAACGGTATATGGAACGCCTTCTCATTTATTACGACGAGAGAGAACCATCCATTTTAAGTTGGGCCTTGTTGCTGTCAGAATCACAACGAACTTGTCTTATTTAATTAGTTAGGCTATCAAACTTTAATTATTTTGAGAGGAGACAATTTGTTTGGGTTTTAGATTTGTTTATTTTGATTAGTTTGGGCTAGTTTTATCTTGGGTTAATTATTATTTAAAATGGGTTTATGTGAGGCCTATTAGGAAAACTAGGGTTTTGGCTTGGAGTATAAATACTCTTTAGGAATAATGTTAAGACAACTTTTTTGGACAATATTTTCCAGAATTGTAGCCGACCTTGGTTGCTCCTTGGTTCTTGATCGAACTTTCAACTCTTCAAAGAATTGACCATTCTTTGTTGTGAATTTATACTTCCTTTGCTCGTCTCCAAGTGTAGGCATTATGATCGAGTTGGTTTATAATCTTGTTGCCTTGGAGCAAGTCTTCCATTATGATAAGCTCATTCAAATCTCAACAAACTTGGGTTATATTGATCTTGGCGTCGCAAATACCATTAAATTCCACTAGGGTTCGCATCACTTGTGCGTCCTGCTAGCCCCTCGCTTCGGACAGGCTAGGAAGAGGCGCGCCAGGCCCTCCCAGCTCCTACATGGAAGAGGACAAGCATGGCAGGGGCCAGCCCGCGCGAGGCCCCTATCGCCCTGGTTTGAGGCCCTGCATACGTCCTGCTAACTCCCCGCTCGGGACAGGCTAGGAAGAGGTGTGCAAAGCCCTTCCACCTCCTGCGCGGGAGAGGACAAGCACAGCAGGGGCCAGCCCGCGCGTGAGGCCCTGGTAGCCCCGTGCGTCCTGCTAGACTCCAACGCGAGAGAGACTAGGCAGAGGCGCGCGAGGCCCTCGCAGCCCTCACATGGGAGAGGACAGGCATAGGTGGGGCCAACCCTTGCGGCACGACGACAGCCCTGCTGCCCCGCTCGTGAGGCCTTGGCAGCCCTTTGCGTCCTGCCAACTTCAAAGGGTAATAAGCCTATTGTGTGGCCTGACATTGCACCACCATCATCACTTGGGCGAGAAAACTGACCTTGAAGAGTGCCTGCTTCGAAGGGTAAATAAGCATGTTGTCTGGCCTAACATTGCGCCACCAGCACCGTAGGGTTGATGAATTTCCTTTTTGGAAGTTTCACTTGAAGCATTATCAGATGCCCGAGTATAGGAAGAAGTAATCTAATTTATGGTTGCTGGAGTCTCATGTGAAACCCAAGATGGGTGGCATTCGTGGGATATCATGTCAAGTTTTTCAGCTTTCATCACATCGAATTCAACAAGAGCTTCATTATTATACTCAACTGAGACATCATTGGAGGGTGACACGAGATTACTAGTGACTACCAAGTGATTGGTTGAAAAATAACCGGTTAATGACTGGATATTTTTAGTTTCATGTCTGTTTTCTACATCATGTTGCTGGCATCTTCAACAACTCTTTCTGCATTGCCATTTTTTTCTTTAGCTTCATCTGATTGATTTCTACCAGACTCTTCCACATTTGCAAAGTTTGATTGGAGGTCATAATTGTCATGTCGCTTATCTTCCACAAATTGAGATACTATGAGGGTTGCTGAATCTGACAATAAATGAACAAATATTTAGTCCTGCAAGACTCTAACCATATAGCAAACATCAAAGAAGCACAAAACATAAAAAAAAGACCATCAACACCAAAATTGTGAAGAAGTGAACGGGTGCTTTTAAATTGAAGAAACATAAAATCAGATTTACCGTTGTTGTAAATCAGTTCCTGAGTCACCAGTAATGCCTTCTCTGATCTTTCAACTACAATAGGATTTGAGTTCTCTAAACTCTCATTGTTACTACTGTATTCATCCTGTCCATTTCATAGTCATCACTCCTGTCATCCTCTTCAAGTTCATTTGTTCATTTCACTTGCATTATCCAATGAAAGAACTTCGGAATAAAGATCTTTCTCAGAACCCATTTCCTGTTTTGGGTTGTAATCTTCCAATTCATACCTCTCTTCTTGAAGTTCACACTTGATGTTCCCCAGTAAATTACATTCGTCATACTACAAAACATGACTTCTCTCCTCACTTCATTCATAGTTTCTTTCATGGTAGAATGGAGGGTCTCCCTTCTCATTTTAGCCACCTTCCCTCTTCTTGTCCTTGCCAACTTTGCCCAGGTAAGTTTGAGTCATACTTCACTCGAAAGGGCTCAACAAGGGCAAAAGAGTAAACTAAAAGAAATCCCATACTCCCAAATTTTTGAAGTACTACACTGTATCATCCCATTTCCTGACCTTGGAATTTAATTTAAACTGGTCTCACCACTAGACAACAAAAGCTAGAACACCCCTCTGCCAAGCACGTGCTCTCATCTCCAAACCCTTGTTTCTCACAATAATTGAACATCCTACTTGATAAGCAAGCTGAGTTTATAATGAAGAAACAGCTTGAAGGGAGGAAAAACATCTGAGGGGCTTTGCTTGATCAGAAACTTGACGCAGACAAAAAATGCAAATGTGAATGATGGGGCCGGACCCAGATCAAATGAACACAAGACCATAGTTCACTTAAAACTTCCACTATCACAAATAATGGGTTTACAATATTTTTTTCTCAGATTTAACTAAGGGCTACAACATATATCATCAAGAACAATCTATTTTTAGAATACACAAGATTAAAAAGAACAAAGTTTGAGAAAAGGCTCACAATACTTACAACCTCGGTTTTGTCAAAATGACCAGCTTCTACAGCTCCAATCTTCAATCCAACCGTTCAGAAATAAGATTAATGTGTCTAGAAGCCTCTGTTCAAATCTCAGCCCGATCCAACGGTGAATGAGCTGGAAATCAAAAAAAAAATACAGACTATTCAACTGTCACCACTTCTTTCTTTCTCCCGGTTCTCTTTTCTCTTTTGTCTCTTCAGTTCAAAAACCCTGCTATTTTATGTGATATGACAGCCTCTTTTAATTTGTTCTGCGGTCTCGCATCATGTGATGGTGGGAGCACCACATTTGAATTAAAAGAGGCTGCCACATCACATAAAGTGGCAGTAGGGTTTTTGAACCGAAGAGACAAAAACAAAAGGAGAAAAGAGATTGGTCATGTTAGCAGGGATCTTGTTCTTCTTGCAGAGATCTGGGAGCTCTTTCCTCGAAAGACCGTGGAAATCCATCTTTGAACTGAAAATGAGAACGAAAAACAAGATGCTTTTGCTCACCTCTGGTGCCGGTGCAGTTTCTATGGCTGCTGTCGTGAGAGAAGTGTTGTGGCTATATAGTCGTCTTGAGGGGCTCGGGTGACAAAAACCTAGAGCATATGACCGTTGGAGCATGATTTTGAAATTTGAATTGTCTTTTTTTTTTTAATATAATATCAAAAGAAAGGAGAAATCTAATGACTAATATCAAATTTGTTAGAAAAGGTTCTGTTTAGTTACCCTAATTTTCTTTTTCTTACTCTACCGTGTTTTTAGTTTTTGTAATTTTAAGTTTGGTCTAAAACATAATTTTATTAACCTTTTTAACTATAATATTTGGTATTTTTTATGTTAATAAATTTCATTTCGATGAGAGAAAACTTGAAAAAAAAATTTGAAATCCATAATAACTCTTTTTTCTTCAATATTTATCCTCACATTCTTTAAGAAATTGGTTGTTAATTTTGGACATATAGAATTGCGATTGGAAAGAGCACATTGACCAATCCCAAACTTGGATTTTTCTTCAATTTGTTTTCCAAAAAAGATATATAAAGGGTTTTTTGAATTTATTATTTTTATAACATTAAAAAAGTAGAATAAATGCATTATATAAGCTTATTTTAGTCTCTATAATAAATAATGGAGTAATAAAAACAAAAACATTTTTTTTGTTTTTTTTAAAATGCAATTTTTTTGTGTTTTTTTTCTAAAAAAAAATAACAATAAAAAAAACTCTGGGCCTGGCCCAGCCAAGATGGGCCAAAGCCCAACTCTAAAGGGCTGGGCTGGGCCGAGAGCAGCCCAGCCCAACAAACAAATTCATGCAGCTGCTGGTTAATTCACGCAACCCAACAATTAATTCACGTAGTTGACTTCACGTGAACAGTAACAGGTGGTTGGCCGACAACGACGAGAGGCTGACCTGCTACTGCCGCTAGGTAGAGGAGGGCGAGGTGGTTGTCCTTGTGGTGATGGCGTCGAAAATGGCGACCTGTGGTGGCCGGAGGAAGCACTAGAAGCTGCCGGTCTGTTGCTGGTTTTTAGAGAGAGAGAGGCACCATCAGGGAGAGAGAGAAAGCAGTTGCTGTGTGGCTTGCAAGGGAGGCGATCAAGCTAGCTTGCGAGGGATGGTGGCTGCAGCTGTATGGCCTGCACACCATCGAGGGAGACGAGAGAGAGCTACTGGTTGTGGCTGACGGTGAAGATGGAGAGAGAGGGATGCTAGCGTTGTGGAGGGAGGCTGGCTGTCTGGTTCAGCTGCAAGAGAGAGAGGGGGGGGGATGCCGGAGCTGATGAAGATGATGGCTATGGTTGTATGTATGTGCTAATCATGATGGTTTCTGCAAATTTTCTCCCGAACCCTTCTCGTTCTCCCCTATTTTTTTCTCTTTTTCTGTTCTTTTCCTCATCCTTCCCCTGTCAATATTTTTCCCTATGTTCTGTTACCCTCTGCTCTGTCAATCTCCTCCGTCATTCCCCCAGTGTTCTGCCCAGTTTTCTTTCCCCTCTGCTCCCCCTCCTGCATGCATTTTCATGCATGTATTTATAGGTAGGAGACAACTCTTCAGCTGCCCATTGCGTGCAGCGATGGGTTGCTTCTTCACCTACACCTGCAGTGGGCAATGGCGTGCTGCACTGTTCAGGTAAACTGAACAGTGCAGTCACGTCATGTAATGTCTTTGTGATTTTGGAAGAGGGTAAAAATACGATTTGGTCCCTCAATTTTTAATTGGTTCAATCGCACTCCCAATTAGTTTTAAACTTTTAATTTTGTGCACTTGTATCCCCATCAAAATTTCAACAGCAACCTTAGATTTGCGTGCCTTTTTTATTTTAGTCATTGGCTTTTGATTTATGCGATTTGACCCTTAATTAACCATTAAATTCTTGATGTCTTCAATTTGGCCCCTAACTTCGCACAATTGGATTGGAAAAATTCAATTCAGTCTCCGAAAACTCCAAACTTCTCAATTGAACCCAAATTACACTCAAGAACCGGATTTTTCATCGATTAAGCCCTTAATAAAAGTAATTTGACCAATTTAAAGTATAATTAAGTCCTTGCATTTAATTAAATCCTTCAATTGGACCCTAAATTAATTCCCAAACATAACTATACTTTTAAATTGGCCGACGATTAAATCAAATTGGCCCATAAAAATATAATTATGTCTCTCGACAAAATTTTTACACAGATTTATCCAATGATAAATTATTTTTTCCTTAAATCTGTACTTTCCTCTATTTTTGGGGACAAAAGAGATACGATCGGACTCGCGAAAACAACCAAAATTTCCACATTGATTTTTCTACCCACGCCGCCCCTTTTTATTTTATTTTTGTTATTTTTGGGTGGATTTTGGGGAGTAATCCAGAAATTGGGTTATGACAGCAAGCAACAAATAATGTATCTTTAGTCAATTTACCAATTGCGATTTTTCTATCTACCAATTAAATTATTACCAAAGTAGTTAAAACAAAATCATCAATCAAATTGTTTGGTGCATAAAACAAATCACTCATCTGTGCTAAAATTCAACGATTGTAATTTTACTATTTGATAATTAAAGAATTCATGAAATAAATAAAACATATACAACAATCAATCAGTATGTTACACGGAGCACATGACTCATTTTAACAGAATTTGTTTTATTACAATTGTACAATCTATTGATCAAATAATTATCAAAACATTTTTAACAGTAGCAACATTCAATCACTTTTAGGCGGGAAAAAAACTCATTTCTAATAGATTCTATTAATTACAATTTCACTAATTAAATATTAAAATAACCAATTACAACATGTATAAAATTAATCAATTTCCTACATAGAAAAAAGCTTAGATAAGGCATTCAAAATAATGATAATAATTATTTTTAAAACAAATCTTATAAATATGTGAGACTAATTATATATTTTAATATTTATTTAATATTAGCGCCTTAAAATATATATATAGATAGAAAAAAATGACCTAAGAGTTTTTTAAGAAAAAAAATTAATATCAGTGTTCTTAAATACTTTTAATATAATAATATGAGGAATAAATATTATAAAATAAAATAAAATGATTTTGGCTTTTCATTCTAATTTTGTACTCTTTTATTTAAGTTTATTTCTTAGAAAAATTTGATTCTTGGATTTTAGGTTGTTTTTGTAAGAAAAACAATTTACAACATTTTATGTATAGTATTTCAAATCTAATATTATTAGGGGAAAAAGGCAACTTATAAACAAAATTGGTAGACAAATTTACCCAAGTTATCTACAATTAAAAAATATATGAACCACTTCCCCTGCATTTTATTTACATTGTTCCTTTTAGGCGGAAAAAAAACACATTTCTAATAGATTTTATCTATTACAATTTTATTAATTAAATATTAAAATAACTAAGTACAGCACGCAAAAAATCAATTAGTTTTTTACATAGAAAAAAGTTTAACGCAACGCATGGGCAAATCACCTCGTTATCACTAGTCCACCCCATTCCCTAATATATTCACTACTCCATCAAAATATATGGCTCATTTGTCGTTCATCTCACCATCTTCAATTGCTAACACATCCTTATTAAGAAGGTTATAATCAAAGTATTTAGGCATAATCTATTTTTCTTGAATTTATTTTTCAAAAAAGATATATAAAGAAGGGTTTTTTGAATTTATTATTTTTATGATATTAAAAAAAGTAAATAAGCACATTATATTAGCTTATTTTAGTCTATATAATAAACAATGGAGTAATAAAAATAAAAAAAATGAGTGAAAACAATACCACTAAAAAAGAAGTTAACATCTAATATGCTTCAAATTTTCCAAGTTAAGGAATTTTCTAGTAGTCCAGGCTAAGGTAACTTGTGATGTGATGAATTTGTCACTATAGGAGTTAGATTTCTTTTCTAAGGAAATTATCACTAATCTAACTCCATTCCCTAATATATTCACTATACCATCAAAATATATGGTCCATTAGACATTCATCTCACCATCATCCTCAATTGCTAACACATCGTCATCAAGAAGGTTAAAATCTAGTGGTTCATAATCTTTCACAACATGATCTGTATGGTGTCATATTCAACTAACAAATTATTTTATGTTGTTTCTCATCATATAAATGGTGTTATATTCCACTAACAAATCTTGTCACGTCATTGTCTAGATTGAAAGGTAAGGGTTTTCACATATATATTTGAGTGAGTCTGATTTTGAGATCAGCCACGTTGTCTAATATAACATATACTGCTTGAGTTTTTTTGTACTTCAAACCAAGACACAACATAACCTCTTGATTGTTGTTTACCAGAATTCATTATTGTTGAACTTCTTACTTGAGTAATAGATAATTTATTTCTTTATCCTTAATTTATCATGTTGGCCTAACATATATCCCATAATTATTTTGTCATTGTCAAATATAGGATAAAGGTCTTTATAGTACATGGGGAATTATCAATGGTGGATTTTACAAATACCTTTTAATATTATCAAAAGCTTTTTGGCAATCACTAACCCATACCTTGTGATTTTTCTTTTTGAATAAAAAGAATATAAACTTGTACAATATTGTGAGCTAAAATATGAACTAGGCTATATAGTTGAAACACCAAAAAAAAATTCTTACTTTTTTCTCCTTCTTAGATACTAGTATATCTTGGACTGCCTTTAATTTATTTAGATTAGCTTTTATTCCTCAATTGCTTACAATAAAACCCAAAATTTTCTTGTTCTTACCTTGAACAAAAACCTTGTGGAATTTAATCTTAATTGGAATTTCCATAGCCTCTCAAATAATTTTCTTCAATACATTCACGTGGTATTCTATTTTTATAATTTGGCTAATATATCATCCATATAGACTCTCACTTCTAAATACATCATGTCATGGAACAAAGTGATCATTTCTCTTTGATACATGACACCAATATTCTCCAATCCAAATGACATTATTTTATATTAAAAGCTTCCCTATGATGTGATAAATATAGTTTTTTTCTTTATCTTCTTTTGTTATTCTAATTCGTTTACATCTCAAGAACCCATTAGTGAATAAAGTATATGATATTTTTCATAGCATTATTGACTAAGATGTTTATATAGGGTAAAGGAAAATCATCCTTTAGGATTGCATTGTTTAAGTCTCTATAATCCACACACATTCTGATCTTACCATGTTTTTTGGGAACTACAACTATATTAGTCACTCATTGAGATCAATGGACCACATCCATGAATCCTATATCCTACTACTTTGTATTCCTGCCTTTATCTTAAGATATAGATACATGGATGCTTTTGTCTTGTCTTTTGTTTGAGTGGTTTTTTTTTTCACCAAAGGAATCCTATGTACCATTATATCAGTTTCCAAACCAAGCATGTCCATATAAGTTTAGGTAAAGATGTATGCATATTCATGTAATAGAGAGATTAATCCATATCTTTTATCAACTATAATAAGGCTATCAATCTTCAATTCTTTCTTTTCTTGTTTATTATCTAAATTTATTACTTCTAGTTCTTCACTAACGGGTTTCCAGCAAAGACATTTTAAATATAAAAAATGCATGATCTCATGAAGATAAAAAAACTCGTTGATAAAAAAAGGTCTTGTGGAATCATGAGCCAAATTTCCATTTAGATTAAAAACATGTAGAAATAATAAAACACAACAGAACATCCAAAAAATTGTACAACAAGAAAATAAGACAAAACTCCTCAATAAAAATGTTAAAATAAGACCAATTACTTTTCAAACATAATAAGAGAAGGCTTTGTTTTCCAGTTTTGTTAAGCTTCTCATTCAACTAGCTTATTCAAAAAGACTTTTGCAAGGATTTCATTGATGATGTGCATAGACCTTCATTTCCTTAATTTTTTTATCATCTTTAGATTTCAAAATATTGATATGCTATGCCTAATCTGATCACTTTTGTAGATTTTAGAAAGGTCATTCGTAGTGGAGAGATGACAAACTTTTCCTCTTCTAGCTCTCATCCATAAATTTTCTCTATTATGGCTTCCCTTTTGATCATGATGACCCCGCTTGTATTTATCTTTTTTAGGCTTATATCCAAGTCCAAATCTTTGATCTATATATTATAGATTCATCATACTGACTAGTTTTGGCATCCTAGTATCAAGATCATAATAGAAAAGAATCATGTTTTTTAAAAAGCAATTGCCAACCATCCTTATTGCTTATAAAATTTATAGCTTTCTCAACATTGTACCTTTAGAAACCCATTCAACATTCATGATTTTAAAAGCACAATTTTCTCTTCTATACATTTTTCAGACTTAATGAATGTACAACCATATTTTTTTATCATACAAATTGTCTTCAAAGCCTTAACAATTATCAACATCTCATTCATAATGTATTTCAAGAATTGGTGTAATAAAGAGGCTACAACTCTAATTGCTTGGATTCATAGTCTTCCTGATAATATATTGTAAGAAGAAAGAACATCCATCACCTACAGTGTCGCTAAGAATACTTATGGCCCCATATACAACTCAACTTCTCGGGTCCTAATTATTTACCTCGATGAGCCATCATATGCTCTTACCATTATAGTACTTGACTTATATGATTGACAAATATTTCTCTTAGCTTGTGCTTTGGCAGTACACTCAATGTCAAACCATTATGGGTCAATACCTTTCCTTTTAAGACATATTTGCATTGCATTGGTCAATAGATCGAGTTATAGACATAAATAATCAAAAATAGTCGAAGAAACAAAAAATAAACCACTCACAAAAGATTTAGAGTAGTGGAAGTTAATGAAAATCCAATGTGAAAACACAAAAAGGCCCAAAACCCTTAGAAAATAGTGGAATTTGGCCTTTAGAGGCTGAGGCTAGTATGTTACCAGTCTTTCTCATAATATTTTTTCCTTCATGAAACTAAATATCAAATCTCAATTCCATCAAAAATTTCCTTTTAAACATGCAGTAATAACCCCTTTTCAGTTTTTTTAAATGAAATAAGTAACAATCATATCATAAGAATCACTTTCCCACCAAACGTATGGTACCAAAATTTATTGTGATATTGGGATCAAACTAATTAATTATCATAGCCTAAACAAATAAGATAGTATAAAACAAGTAAGAGATCAATCCTACGAGAAAGATTTAGTTCGAGTCTCTATGTTAAATGATTCAAAGTTAGGGGTTTTAAGGTTATCTACACTATGCTATGATACACAAAATAAAGTAATCTAACTATCTAAATAAACTAAAAAATATTAAGAAAAAAAACATTGTTCTTAAGTAAATGTTCATTTATGAAAATCAAATATGATCATTAAAATGATATCTTAATTTATATTCAAGATATTTATCTTTCTTTAATATTAGTTTGTTAACTCATTCATAATGTAACTAACCCTAACCATTAAACAACCATAATGTTTTTCACAAAATAAAGTAATCTAACTATCTAAATAAACTAAAAATTATTAAGAAAAAAAACCTTGTTCTTAAGTAAATGTTCATTTATGAAAATCAAATATGATCATTAAAATGATACCTCAATTTATATTCAAGATATTTATCTTTCTTTAATATTAGTTTGTTAACTCATTCGTAATGTAACTAACCCTAACCATTAAACAACCATAATGTTTTTGCTAGTAATGTGATTAAATGATAGTCTTAAGAACTAGATAGGTTGGTAAATCTAGACAACATAGTTGTCCACAATCTATGTTTGATTTAATTGAATGTTTTTCATAAGATTAACAATATAGATACACCATAATCATTAAACTTGTTGCTTAGTAAGTTAAATATCACAACTATGGTTTTGATAGCAAACTTAGAAATATATTGGTTAGAATAATAACTTAGAGTCCACTCGAATAGTCAAATTAATCAATCATATGAAATAAGCATAAAAAATCATGCATACTCGTCATATAAACTGAAAAGAAAAGATTAAATAGATCTCATAGTTTTTGAAATTTGAAATCTTCATTATCCTTTCAACCAAGAAAAATAATTCATCCTTGCTCAACTATTAAAAAACTAAGAAAAATAAAGAATGAAAACACAATTTTGGGTATAAGAGAAAATAGTAAATGTTTTTTTTTCTAGCTCTCTCCCCATATCCTCCCTCTTTCTATTTTTTTATTTAATAGGAAACCCTAATTTCCCCATCCCTCCATACTATTTTTATCCTTTCAAACACTAAATATAAAAAAGTTCTTTCCAAAGTAGACAATTTATAATTAAGCAATACAATAACTACTTTCATATAAAGAAGTAAAAGTAGTCTTGTATAAAATCTTCAAGCTTGGACTTTAGACTTAATGAAGTCAATCTTCCCAAATAAAACCTTTTCCAAGTGAAGAAATAATTTTCATATCGGTTTGGATGCTTGGAAAATAAGTTGGACTTGTTTCTTTATATAATATGTTTGCTAGCAAAAATTATAGGTTGACTTAGAAAATTCATATCTACCTCATATAAGCTCTTTATCTTGTGCAATTTTGTACTTTGATAGTACCTTAAGTCAGGAATTTAAACAATTGAGTTTGCATCAAATGAACTTCTCTAACTATATATTCAAGTATGAATGGCCAAAGGTTAAAATTAACATAATACAAGACTTGTTTTTAAGGCTGCGATTTGTATTTTTTTTCTTTCCATATATGTATAGAAAGGCATGGATGTAAGTTTATAATTCCACCAAAATCACTTCATTTTGACCTTTACAACTCAAGTTATGCATAAAACATCGATTGAAGGTCAAATATGCCAATACTCGTTGAAAGCATTCCTAGTCTTCAACTCTCCACTACTGGAGTTCCTATTATTTTGATTACCGATGTAATGTGGTGGCCTATTTAGGTTCACGGATTCTATATGGAAGGCATGCAATTAATAAAAAATTTCAGTAGTGGAGACAGTAAAAGGAAAAGTGATTCTTATTATTTGCATGCCTTCCATACAGAATCCATGAGCCTAAATAGGCCACCACATTACAACGGTAATCAAAATAATAAGAACTCCAGTAGTGGAGAGTTGAAGACTAGGAATGCTTTCAACAATTCCTTTTATCCAGCTTAATTATTCTTTGACTAATTCAACTAATTCAATCAACATAAAAGTAATCCATGTAAGCCCTATACTCCACGTAGTCATCCCCGTGTAGTAGTAAGGATGTCTCTTATCAATGAGTTGGAACACAGTCTGAATTTTCTCCAAATCACTCCTTTTTAATCTTCCATCCAAATTTCTTTAAAACATAGAACAAAGAATACCAAGACATTTTATATATAAACATGGGTAAAATACTAGATAAATATAGATAAAACTATCGAATAATATGGTTGCATCACAAAGTTAATACTGGATATTTTAGAAGACAAAGGCTAATAGCTTTAACTTTGGTAACTTTAGGTTTTGTAATTCATTTTACCCTGATACCTTTATTCCATATTGCTTACCTCAACATCTTTTCTCCTCTCAATAAACCCCTTCTTCTTAGTAGGTTTTGATATTCTTTAAGCTCTTATCCCTTGCTCTATTCTTTCAGCACTAACAACAACATCATAAAAATATTGGGTGGAGCTACCCATTATATACTTATAATATAGGTACTTGAGAGTATTGGAGAATAGATTCACTGTATCTTTCTTTAACAATGGTCATTGTACATGCATTTCCTTGTTTTTCCACCTATAAACATAATTTCCTCATAGTTTCCTTAATACTTTTCTCCATCACCATCAAGGTCGTCCAATCTAGAGCAATGTCAATCTTGAGCTGTATCATTAAGATCACTCCATTTCTTAACTCTTACATTATCTAAAGTCATATACTAGTTTATGATGCAACTATATTATTCGATAGTTTCACCAACATTTAACTAATATTTTCCTTATATTTTATATATAAAATGCCTTGATATTCTTTGTTTTATATTTTAAAGATATTTTTGGATGAAAGATGCATAAATGAGTAAATTTGAGGTAATAGATAGATTTCATCGCCAATCAATGTTTTGTGCAAAGCCTAAGCTTTAGATATCAAAATGAAGTGATTCTAGTGGCATTAAAAAGCTAACATCCATACATTTATAGAAAGCCAAGACAAGAAAATAACATAAGAAAGAGAATGAAAATCGCAGCCTTCAAAGTCAAATATTGAATTTTGTCAATGTTACCTTCGACCACTCCGACCTAAATATCTTGATCTAACAAAGTCCAATTGATGAAAACTCTTTTTTTTTATTTGTGATTCCAAGTCCTATCAAATCTCAACATTTCAAACAAAAAAGATGTCATATGATGGACATATGATTTTTAAGAGATGACAACTGAATTCTGCCACCAAACAGGTTTCGTGAAGAAACATGTCTAAATTGCATTCTAAATCATCCAAACCAACATCCAACTCTTTATTTCAAAAATTTAGCTCCTGTAAGTCAAGTCTTAAAGATTCCAAGCAAGGTTATTTCTCTTTTTTACAAAAATAGTTATTGAAGTGTTTAAATGTATAACTATGAACTTAAGAGAGGACTATTTTCTAAAATAGGAACTAGGGTTTTCTAAGATATAAAAAAGAAAGAGAAAGAAAAAAAGAGAGGGTGGATGACCAGTAGAAGATAAAAAAACACCCCCACTCCTCCATAAACCTGAAATCATGTTTTCTTCTTTGTTTTTGATTAGTTGTTAAACAAACATGCAATGATAAACTCTTTTTTTGTGTTACCTTTTATTTTTTGTTTATATGATGAATATGTTTGTTCTCCTATGCTTATTTTTTCAATGATTGTTTATTTTAATTGTTAGAGCGGACTCTAAGTTATTATTGTAGACAATTTATTCCTAAGTTTGATATCAAATCCAGAGTTGTGGTATATTAATTTGTGAAGTAATTGAGTTTAATAATTGTGGTGAATCTACGTTATTAATCTTAGTGAGAACATGCAATCAAATCAAACATACACAATGACCAATTATTATTTTTTATTAATCAACTTATCTATTCTTAAGACTTCTATTGAATTAAATTAATAGTGCAGACATTGTGGCAGATCCGTTAACTAACCAATGTTAAGAAGAGATAAATATCCATAATATAAATTGATGTTTTGTTTCTATGATCAGTTCTGATTTTTGTAGGTGGATGTAATTACAACCAAGGTTTGTTTTCTTGATAAATTTCAGTTTTATTTAATTTTTGTTTGATAGTTTTATATTTTCTTTTGCTTTAGCCTAGACAACTTCCAAACTCCCCCAAATTGCATATCATATAGCATAAAAATCTAACTTGAACCTTCCTCATGGGATTGACCCCTTGCTTGTTCTATATTATCTTATATGTTTTAAGTTAGGGTAATTAATTTGTACAACCGTGACATCGCAACAAATTTTTGTGTCATTGTTGGGGAAGTAATTTTAGTTGAATCTTGTATTGTTATTTTTATTTTTTGTGATTGATATTCATTTTTTCAAGAAAAAAAAGAGACATATTTTTTGTTGGTGACGGTAATTTTCAAAACAAATTGTTTAGTGGAATTAGGTATCGACATTTTGTTTCATGAAGAAAAACAACCTCTTAAATAGGACTTATGGCCTTTGGCTTCTAACCCCACCCTATCACAACCAAATTTCGTTGTTTTATAGGGGGGTTTAGCAATTTTATTTTTCTAGCGTAAGATTTTCGTACAACTTGCATTGTTTTTTATCTCTTATGTGGTTGATTTTTTTTTAGTTTTCTTGATAATTTATGTCTGTAACTCGTTCTACTAACCACAGTCAAGTGCAAGTGGATTTCGAAAGAGAAAACACTTTACACAGGTTATGAAAGGAAGCTCACATCAACATCATGGTTGTTGCATGACAACAAAAAGAAAACACACAAGGAGCTTGCTGCCTATAACGTGGAAAATCAACCATTATGTATAAACATAGACAATAATGTAAACTTCGAGCTCAAATCTGGCTTTATACATTTGCTGCCAACATTCAATGCTCTTGCAATAGAAGACCTTCATAATCATCTCAAGTAGTTCCATATGGTTTGTGTTGACATTAAACCGAATGGAGTTGACAAAGAACAACTTAAGTTGAAAGCTTTCCCTTTCTTTTTAAAAGGGACAAGGCATGGTTTTTTTTTCTATTCTCCCAGATTCTATTAGAACGTGGAATGCTATTAAGAAGATTTTCCTTGAGAAGTATTTCCCAGCATCTCCTGTTGCCATGTTGCCAATATAAGGAAAGAAATATGTGGGATTCGACAATCTCATAGAGAGACACTTTTTGAATATTGAGAAATATTTGAGTAACTATGCATTCAATGCCTTCATCAACAAATACTTGATCAGCTGCTCATTCAATATTTGGATGAAGTATTAATGTCTACTGGCCATAATATTATTGATGATGCAAGTGGAGGGGGCATTGGTAGATAAGGCACCCGAGACTACACGCCAAGTGGTCTCAAACATGGTAGGCAACTTAAAATAGTTTGGCACCCATGAAAACTTCTCAAGCAAATGATCAATTGAGGTAAATATTTTTAGCCTTGAGAATAAAATTAATTATCTTACTTCTCTTATGCTTTTTGGCTTGTGGAAATGTACAGCAAGTGAAAGTTTATAGCATATACTCCTTACAAGGACTTGTTTTGGATTAGTACCCAACAATGCAAGAAGATTACATTGAATAAGCTAATGCAGTTGATGGAGCATTCAATAGACAACCCTAACTTAAGTATGATCCCCTTTCCAACACTTACAATCCCAGATGGAGAGATCATCCCAACTTACATTATGGGAACCCACCTCAACAAGGCAATCAAGATTGATAGTTTCGTCCCTATGGATTTAAGTCCCAATGAATTATAAAGCAAGACAGCCCCCAACATTCACAAAATCCAATGTTATAGGGTCGTCATCCAATGATGATCTTCGTGAGATGATGAAAACTTTGGGTTCTAACACTATGACCTTGTAATGAAATTTCAGGTCTTTTCAATAGGAAATAAGGTCAAGTATTCAAAACTTAGAGAAGCAAATGGGGCAAATAGCTTCAAGTGTAGGGAAATTGGAAGCACAAATGAATGAAAAATTACCCTCCTCAGCATTGAATCCAAAAGAGAATATTAGTGCGATCATGCAGCAAAGTGGGAAATAAATCGAAAGGCAAAGGTCGAAACAAATCAAGATAGAGGAAGAAGAGGAGATAGAAACCAAATTGACTACAAAGAAGAAACATCCTCTTCCTCCATAAATTGAAACAATGACTAACACTCAAAAGGAAACACCTCACTCAATGAATTCCAGTTTTAAAACAATTCCACCATTTGATGTGAGTTCTTTTAGGTCTAAGTAAGAGGACCAAGAAAAAAAGATTTTAAAGGTTTTCAAGAAAGTGGAACTCAACATTCCTTTAATTGATGCTATCAAACAAATTCCCAAGTATGCCATATTCTTGAAGGAGTTGTGTACTATCAAAAGAAACTACAAGATAAAATGCCATGAAATGATAAGTATGGGTGAAGTTGTATCTGCTATTGCTCAAAAGAATATACCTTTAAAGCAAAAAGACCCAGGAGCATTTACTATCCCAAGTGTTATTGGTAATGCTAATTTTAAAAAGGCCTTATAAGATTTAGGTGCATCCATTAGTGTTATGCCTAAACATGATTAAGATTCTCTTAGTTTGGATCCTTTGAATAAAACTAGCATTGTAATACAACTAATCGTAGTTTTGTTTACACACTTGGTGTGATAGAAGATGTCATGGTCAAGATTAATAGTTTGGTTATTCCACGAAACTTTTATATTCTTGACATGGATCATGATTCTTGTGATTCATCAAACAACACCTCTATATTGTTTAAGAGACCATTCTTGAAAACTATCAATACAAATATTGATTTTGGTAAGGATACTTTGTCCATGGAGGTAGGAGATGAAAACAATGAATTTAATTTTCTTGATTCAATGAAATATCCTTATAGCAATGTTTTATTCTATCACATGTTATGACTAAGTTAATAAGTGTGTGTAACAAGTTTGTGATTTTGATTATAAGGATGGATTAAGCGTAGCTTTGAGCTATAGCTATGATTTTACCAAGATAGAAGAGATGGAAAGGCACATATGTGTTCCCCAAAACATGCACGAATCAGCATTAGCTTTGCAAGCTTTACAAATTGTTCCCCATGGTAATGTCTTTATTGATTTAGTACTTTCACATAAAAAGCTTTTGTCATCTATTTACAGACCCCCAAGTTAGAATTGAAGTATGTGTTCATTGGAGACAACAATACACTTCTTGTTATCATAACAAAGAGTTTGACAAGTATGCAAGAGGAAAACTTATGAAGTTGTTGTATGCTCACAAGATGATCATTTGATGGACTTTAGCTGACATTAAGAGCGTTAGTCTTTCAAAGTGTATGCATCACACTGTTTGGAGGACAATGCGAAACCAACAACAAAAATGCAAAGAAGGTTAAACCCACCTATGATGGAGGTAGTGAAAGATGAAATTTTGAAACTGTTAGATGTAGAGTCATTTACCCCATAACAAAAAGTAAATGGGTGGCGCCAATCCATATGGCCCAAAAAGACCAGAATCACATTAGTGAAAAACAAAAATTATGAGCTCATTCCTACTCGCATCTTGAGTGGATGGATAGTGCGTGTTGATTGCAAAAAGATAAATCTTGCTACACGTAAAGATCATTTCTCATTATTATTCATGGATCAAATGCTTGAACGCGTAGCAGATAAGTCTTTTTATTGTTTTCTTGATGGATATAATAGATACAATCAGATTGTTATTAATCTTGATGATCAAGAAAAGATTACATTTACATGTCAATTTGATATGCATATAAGAAAAATGTCTTTTGTTCTTTTAATGCACCTGCAACTTATCATAGATGCATGATGAATATTTTTTTTAACTATGTTAAAAGAATAATTGAGATTTTCATGGATGATTTCATGGAATATGGTGATTTTTTTGCTAAATATCTAGAAAATTTATCTTTGGTTTTGAAAAGATGCATTAAAACTAACCTTATCTTTAAAATAATAATTATACTATTGGAATCCATAATAATTTATGTCTATATACACAGTTTTTTTTTAATATATATATATATCATGACTAGAGTGGGCTTCGGGGAATATACTTTTTTCTTCAGGGAAAAGGGAGTGGACTGAAAACCATGAGAGGGCCCAAAACGATAGAGATCACATGGAATTCAGAGTCGTTGAGTTTTCCGCGTAAAAAATCAGGGAGCCACCACCGGTACACGCCACTCGTCCTTCAATTTCACTGAATGGAAACCCGATTCTCTTTACCCAGATCATCCACCTACGCCTCTCTCCGGATCAACCGTTTCTCTCTCTTTTCTGGAGGCTGATTGATTGATTTTCCTTTTTTTGTAAAATAAAAATAAAAAACCCGTCTTTTCATTTACTTATAGAGAGAAGGGGTGCGAATGGGGGAGGGTTCGGGGACGGCGGCGGATGGCAACAAAGTTCCGATTGTGTGGGTGCGGAGAAGAAACGGGTCGTGGTGGCCTGGCCAGATAATGGAGGCGGATGAACTTGCAGTCTATAATCTAACATCGCCACGAACAGGGACTCCGGTCAAACTCCTTGGAAGGGATGACGCGAGCGTGTAAGTCTCTCTTATTGGAATTCTAGTAAAGCGTTGTCGTTTTAATTAGATGGTGATGATGATTGCAGAAAAAGAGAGAAGAGAAATGATTTGCTCTGTGGTTGTATTGATAATTGATGAGGAAGTAAATAAAGATAAAATCCAAAATTTAGCCCAAACTCCATTTAGCTTAAGATTGTAGCTGGTTAGTTGGGAGATAATTGCTGCAATTTTTTTGTTGGAGTTCTTGCATTAGGTGTTGAGATTGAGGCTGATTGTTTCAATCCTTTCTTTTGACTTTTGTTTTCATTCAATCCCCTTTCTGCCCAATTTAATCCTAGCAGCCCTTTTGCAAAGTCTTGAAAGCATATTCCCCATTCCGTGTAACAACCCTTTTTGCAAAATCTTAAAAGCATATTTGGACTACTCCGGCAATGATGGGGTGCTAGAATATTTTTATAAAATCATTGATCTGTGATTGCTTCATTTTTTACAGTGACGCAATCACCATAAAATAGTACTATCTTGTACTAGTTTGATCAATCTGCCCTCATTCCTGCCACCTTGCATGGATGGATGTTCCATCTAAGGTTCTTCAAAATCCAATCTTTAAACTCTGCTTCTCTTGATTTGCCACAGGCAGAGGAAGGCAGCCTCCCTGCTTCTCTCCATTGTATTTTTATGATGTAAAAGTCATTGCAAATTTATAAATGCAAATTTTAATGTCAATCTTGAAAGAAAACAAACATGATTTGAGTCCTAAAAGATAACTCTTTGTGTAGAGTCCATGGATTCTGTAATTTTACATGATTTTGTTTCTTGGAAAACAAGCATTGCATTGGTTATCTGATCTTCATTGTGCAATATTTTATGTGTTTATCTTCTTTTCTATGCAGTCAATAACTTATAGAGGCTTAGCTATTCTTAAACTTGGCTTGGAGTAAAAAATGCAATCAATTGGTATTTAAGTTATTGGTATTCCACCAAATGTTTTTTCTAGTTAAACTCAGTGTTCCTTGCCCTTATTCCAAGTTATTTGATTTCCCCCCCTCTCAATATCTGTCTCATCTTCATTCTGATTTCAATATGCTGCTACTTCTTCTCAGGGACTGGTACAATTTAGAAAAGTCAAAGCGTGTGAAGGCATTTCGGTGTGCTGAATTTTCTGATTGCATTGAAAGAGCTGAATCTGCCCTGGGCATGCCAATCAAGAAAAGAGAGAAATATGCACGTCGAGAAGATGCAATTCTACATGCCCTTGAGCTTGAAAAGCAACTCATGAGAAAGCAAGGAACATCGGGTATTGCTTTTGATTGCCCAAGAAGTAAATCATCTGGATCTTTGAAGACCGAGCTGGGTGCATTTTCAGAAGGCTCGATAAATTCTAGTGGAAAACCCAAGGATGTTAAATTGAGCCAACCTTTGAGAGGAGTTGATATAGAGATTCCAGGCATCCCACTGATTCCACTGAAAGCCAAGGACGAAGATCAGTCAGTCTCGGAAGTTCATAGTGAGGCAATGCTGCGGATGAGAGGTTCGCAGGACTTTGGGCGGAGGACTGCCTTGAAGCGAAAATTTTCACCCTCTGTTGATTTAGATGGTTCTTGGAGAAGACCTGCAGCTGAGAACAAATATGAAGATCCTCCTGACACCATCCCTCATGTGGAAGCAACCCCTCATGCAAATGGTAAAACATTCTTTAGGAAAATGAAGTTAGCCACAAGGGTTGGTTGGGGAATATTTAGCCAAGGGATGTGATGGGACCCTCTTGCTTATTGAAGTATGGCAAACTGTGAAAAAATAGGAATCCCTCATCTTTTGCAACTTGACTAGTTTTGTTTCTCTCTTCAGGAGTGGAGAAGACGGGAGCTATTTTCCGGGCAAAGAGGACTAGATGTGCTTACTTGCCAGCTGATTCTAGTGATTCTATGGATGATAAGGATATTCCTTCAAGCCAGAATAAGTTCTTTCCTGCCAGTTATGAAACCGAGTTGCATTCCCATCCCGGTTCATCAAATGAAGAAGACTCTTCATCTGGATTTATAGAAGATGTTGAATCTGATTTGTCTGGTTCTAATTCATCTGAATCCGAGTCTGATTCTTCTCAGACTGAACCAGATGTGGACAAAGAAATGGTTGTTTTTTCAGGTTAAGTATTTACCATTCCTTTCTGACCAAGAAATTGATGGTTTACTTTAGTTTTAATTGTTTGTCTCAATTGTCAGTTGTTTGAGTCATGGTTCATAATATCTCTTCTACTTCAAAAGTCACTATCTATTGTTTTTGTCTCATTAGCATTTATTTATTTATTTATTTATTTGGCTGTCTAGATGTTGCTTTACCCATTGAAGATGAGCAGGATGCTCTGGGACAGCCTAAAGCAACATTAGAACATGTAAGAACAAGCAGCGAGGAGTCTGATGGGTTGATATCTTCTGATGATATGGATGACCTTTACCATGATGAACATTTTCCTGCACACGAAGCAGTGTCCAAATGGCAATTGAAGGGGAAAAGGAACATTCGATATCTCACACAGAAGCCTGTCATTATGGAATATGGAAAAGGTTCTAATGGAGCTTCTCGTGGAACCTTCCATGGGATGAAAGGAAGTATCCCAAGCCAGAGGGCATATGGTGCATATGATGCCAATTTGGGCAGAAAATATATTGGGTCCAAGATTTATCGTCTTGGTAACAGAGGTCACACTTTTCCATCAAAGTTAGTGTCCAGAGATCGAAATAATACTGGTAGTAATATGACAAAATGGGAAGGCATGGGTTTGGGGGATCAACATACTTTCAGGAGACATTGCAAAGACATGGGGGCGCATTCTAATCGAATATTCGGTGGTCATAACCATTTTGGGGGAAGGGCAAGATCTATGTTAGTCGATGTGGATTTGAAGGTCCAATCAAGCTATCAAAAAGATCGTGTACCTATTGTTTCTCTCATCAGCAAATTTGATGGGAAGGCAATAATAGGACATCCAATACCTATTGAAGCTGTGGAAGATGGTTTATCTGAAACCCTGTTTCCGTTGAATGATTATTATAGCAATGAAGCAGTTGACCAAGATGAAAGTACGTCGCTTCAACCAGCATGGCGGACTGCAAGAAGAACCAATTCTAGGGTACCACGCCCACATTTATCATCATTGTCAGGCACCGATGCTGCTGCTGTGGATATTCAATTTATGGATCTAGAAAAGAGAGTTCCATTTAGGAAATCAAGTGGAGGCAGTTTCGGTTACAAGGCAAACCTGGCAAGGAAGAGCCTCCGTCATGTTCCCCAGCCTTCAGCAAACAAGAAGTTCCCTAGACAGATGCCAAAGACAGTAAGCTCACCATCTAATCAAAAAACAAGAACCCTGTCATCAATTGGTATTAAGCAGAATTTTGTTAGGAATCCTGTAAAAGACGCTGGTGATGGAAAAATGGACGGGCTAATCAAACCTGAGACATCCGGGCCAACTACAGTTGCATGCATACCTGTGAAATTAGCATTCAGTAGGTTGCTTGAGAAGATCAATAGACCACCATCAAAAACAGCTACTAAGGTGGTGGTCTTGAACAGGGATGGTGATAGGGAACCTTCATAGAACACATGGCCAATACTGTCTATGCAACAATTGCTAAATTGCTCTTCTGACTACCATATCTGCACCAAAAACCTGAATACCTTGTCAAAGTGGCAATGTGAAGATCATTTGTCTTGAATTAGATGGCGTGGTTTTCAAGAAAAAACCTTTTAATGCTGTGTTGCTATTTTGGCACCGTATCCTGGGCACTGGTGTCCCTAGTATTCAACCAACAGAGCTTCCACTAGGCACAAAAGAGATTAGAAATTTATTGCAGATTATAGAAGCTAGCTTGGCATTCAGATAGATGTGTATATTATTATCTTTATTACTAAATAAGCTAAAGCAGATCCGTCAATCCCTGTGCACATACACTTATATCCACTATTTACTGGATATTTATAATATATTTTACCCATGATAATTTTACTAATAAAATATTAAAATAACTAATTACAGCATATAAAAAATCAATTATTTTTTTACATAGAAAAAAGTCTAGCGCAACGCGGGCAAACATACTTGTCTAAAAGCTAAAACAGGATGCGGTTCAATCACTGTGAACATCAATAATAAAACTCATTTTTCAGTTTATTCGGTTCACTAGTTTATTGTTTTTTATACAGTAAAATAACGACTTTATCCCCAGAAAATGACAAAATATTACTGGATGAAGGGGTTCCACGGTTATTGCACATTTTTTGTCTGGTCGGTTCGGGTAATTGGTTTATTTATTTTTTAATATTTCTTTGCACAGTGAAATAATTATTTTGTCCCTCGAAAAAGACAAAAATCAAATATGGCCGGGAGGGGCGTGCCGGTAATTTTCCGCGCTCACGCGGTTTTCAGACGGCGCGTGTGGTGTATTTCGGCGTCCAAAAATACTCAACTGGTATTTAGAATAATTTTCAGTCATATTATCCTCCTCCTGGAGCGGCACGTGTCATTATAGGGTGGCCAATTGTCGTTTGAATTTTTTTTCCACTTTTCTCTCTCCTGTCTGCGCAAGCACATGTCAGCGCAGCTTTTTATTGTGATATTTTTTTTATCCCTAAACTTTCTATTGATTTTTATAGTCTTTATTGCTATTATATAGGCTTTGATTTGTTTCAATTTGGTCATTCAATTGAAATTGATTATATATTGTTGTTTCATTTAGGTTCTCGGTCTTTGAAATTTCAAATTGGTTTGAAATCTTTAATATTTTCGGTATCAATATTTTAATTTATTTTAATTTTATCATTCCATACAAATTTATTATAAATCATTATATATAAGCTTAACCTTTTTCAGGGTTTCGTTGTTCATTTTCTATTCAAAAGTCAGAGAAGCTTACACATCAGCGAAAATATTTCGAATATGTAGTCGGGTATTAACAGTCATTAGATGTTCAAGAAAAAGGGGCCGTGTGCTCTCTGGTCTGTCTATTTTAGTGCTGTTTGGGAGTGGTTAGCTATAGAATTATTTTTGATATTATTATATTAAAATAATTTTAAAATATTAAAAATTATAATTTAAAATAAAAAATAAAATAAAATTCATTTTTTATATATAAAAAAAAATTGAAACTTAGTGTTAAACTTAAAAGTATGTGTTTGACATTGTTTTTCAAAAGTAATTTAAAAAAATGGAATTTATTTATTTATTTATTAAAAAAATAATTTTTTATTGTATTTAAATCATTTTAATGTGTTGATGTCAAAATTAATTTTAAAAAATTAAAAAAATTTATTTTGATATATTTCTGAACGAAAAATACTTTCAAAAAATAATAGACATTAAATTAAACATTCGATTTAATTTTTTGAGAGTGTTTTTTCACCATCAACCTCGTAACTATTTTGGAAATATATTTCAAACCATGTTTTTTAAAAATTTATAAATATAAATAAAATTTAATAAATATAAATAATTATTGTGGTAATTTTTCCAACTCTATAAGGCATAGTCCACAGGTCTCGGTTTCATTTCTTATTTTATTATATAATTAAACGGTACTATATGTCCATGGTTATCAAAATCGTGATTTTGACACGACACAGAAGGGGTTTTGGAAACTCGGATCGTAAGATCGGATCGTAAAACCGTACCTGAATTTTTCTGTACAAAAATCGTAAAATCACAACTAAAATTGTGTAGGTAGAAAAATCATAAAATCGTAAGTAAAATATTTGCGAATACAATACAATATAATTATAGCCATATAACTCCATTAGTTAAGGTTCATATATAATTCAAAATAACTTAAAAATACATTACAAAACAATTATGTCCATAGAATTTCATTAGGTAAAAACTAACAAATTTAAAATAAATATTTTGCTGATGTGCTATATAAATTAAAATCAGTCTCATTACCTTTATTTTCCTCGTTACTTTTAATACATTCATCAAAGGTATTATTATTGAAAGGATTATCAGCACTAATATCGGTACCAACACCGATATTGCTAGTACTAGCTTCAACTTCAACAAATTATTTTGACATCAGGACATAAAAATGATTTACAAACATCAAAAAAATTTAATTTAAAGTAAAAAATAAAAAAAATAAGTATAAATTTTAAAGTAAAATATTACTGATTTTCAAGAGTGATTCCATGATATATATATATATATATAATTTTTATTTTTTATAAAATCAACACAACAATTTTATTTTTTTATAATATATATTTTTATTTTTATTAATATATATATATATATAACACAATTTGTCCAGCTTTCTGCTAGACAAATTAATTTGTCTGATGTGGGACAATGCATTTGTCCCACATCGGACAAATACCATTTGTCCATTGATATGTCCAATATAAATATTCTTCACTCTTCAGCCGAGAAGCAAAAGTTTTCCTTTCTCAATTTATCCCACATCGGATAAATAATTGAGAAGGCAAAAAAATTTGTGTATAAATATAAGAGGAATGCATTGGCTTGGCTTTAAAATTCTGAAGCATCTGGATCGTAAAATCGGACCGATCCAGTCCAATTTTACGATTTTATGATTTTGACTGATTTTGACCGAGTTTGACCAAAATCAATTTTTCTACCCGAGTTGACAAGGTTTGATGAGTTGACTCGTAAAATCGGATGATTTTACAAGTCAACTTTTTATGCCTCTTACCACCTGTCCATGTTGTAGCTTATTTTTAAAAAACAAGGTAGTACTTCAATCAATTATTTGAGAATTTAAAATTAGACAACTGTTTTAATTTATAATTGGAAAACATATATTAAAGATTGCTCATTATTTTTCTTCGAAAGATTTTCAGCCATGTTAGACATTGAAGTTTTTTTTTACATTTTCATATATATATATATTTAATGTCATAAATATAAATTTTATAAAATATCGAATTAATTTAGCAAGTAAAAAAAATTCATGATAATTTTTAATTAAAAAAATAAATTAATATTTTATAATTAAATTACGATTATGATTATAATTTTTATTCGAGCCATTGTAATGAATTAAACTAGGATGATTAATATTGTAGATAAATCTTAAAATTTACATACTAAAATGCAATTAATTATGATATTTTATAATTAAATTACGATTATGATTACATAAATTTATAAAATTATTCTAAAATAATATGTGATATTTTTCAATTGACAAAGTGATTTTGCTCTATATAGGGCTTCTAAAAAGGTTGTGGAGGTTTCTGATAAAGTGGTATATAAACAAAGTAAAGAAGAAAAAAAGAGTTAGAACTTAAGGCATAACAATCTCCCTCTTCTAGAATAGTTATTGAGTTCTCTATAAATATATAATATAATTGATAGGGGGCATATTATGATTGATAGGAGAGCAATTATGTATAATTAATGTTGACAAGTTAATACTTCTGAAAATATATATATATATAAACAAAAAAAAAACAAAGAGAATGTTGGTTCAAGTTTATGCAATGCTTCTAGTTATGATGAATTAAAATCTTAAAAGGTTATTGATCATTCACTTGAGGTTATATTGATTTAAATTCATTACTATGTTTTAGATCTCAGGGATTATCAATAAAATCTTGAAGTTGTGGTAAAGACATAAAGTTATATTTATAGGGAACTATTTTTATAAGATTACTTAGGATGTTATCGTATATGGCTCAAGTCTTTTCAGGGACTAATTTAACTTCTGAAGTCAACTTTCTATACCAAAAATACTATCTTCAAAAGTTGGCCTTAAAATACTTTTTATCTACACACTAGATGACCATAATAAATATATTTTTAAAGCTTTTTGTAAGATAAACAATATATGGTACATAAATTAACCAAACTAGATATAAGAACTCATAGACAGTTAGTAAATCAGACAACAAACCAGATATAAAAAACCTAAAGACAACTGGTAAATTAGAAATCCTTGCAAGAAAACTTAAACCATGCATTATACAAGAAAATATATTTTTGCCTCATCTAGCTTGGACCATACAATATACCGGCCTTTTAAAACTCAAGTTTTTTAGCCTTTTCTTTATTACTCTAAATGGAACTAGCCTTCTTTTCTTTGTAAATGGGATTTTATTTATAATTTTAAAGGTATTTGCAATTATTGAACTTTTATTCCTACTCTAATATAGCCAATTTATTTCTTCCTAAGCCTATTCTTAATTATTCTTGTAATTATCCATTTCTAGGTTATTCCTAAAATTTACTCAAAATAAAAAAATAAAAAACAAAAATAAAAGGCTGATATGGTGGAAAAATCAAGTTGGAAATTTTGGAAAAATCTGAAAGTCCAATTGTACCTGTATTGTGCCCAAAAATGAAGAAAAATGCATATTCAAAGCTAAAATAAATAATTATCGGATATATCTACATAAAAACTAAGTTGAAAGGTATAATCATATTTTTAACAAGCTTACATAACAAAATTGGAATTTTTGGAGACCAGATTTAATTTTTATCAAGTCAATTGGTTAAAATTAGAGGTAACATTGCAAGAAAATCAGAGTTTTTGAGTCAATTAGGAGCAAAATTGAAAAAATCCGAGACAAAAGATGAAATTGAAACGACGCGTGAATTTAAAGCTTCTATTGGAGTTTGACAAGTGTTCAATTGCACAAAATTAATAGTTTTGAGCCACTTAAGGATAAAATCATAGCAATCATAAGATAAAAGATCAAATTGAACTTTGGCAGAGAAAAAAAAAGAGGACTTGACGACGCATCGTTTTGTCCATCAGTGTGTCCAAACAACACATCATCTTATCTCTATTAATTTTCTTCCCTAAAATTTTGCTGAAAATGTTGCTTTGAATGTGCATATAATGCCTTTATCTTTCATAAAATTTGACAAACATGAACAAAAGTAATCTCCTGACTCTTGATAAACTAGAGTATGGTAAGTTATGGTTTATTGACACCACACTAGCAATGTTTAAGAACCAAAAGTTGACAACTTAGGCATCTTACAATAGCTTTCAAATTTAACAATTAGAACACCTATTTTGAGCCAATGGTTGGGATGTTTCTGCATTGAACCAATGATTTAAATTTTATCCTAGTAAAGACAAGATCTGAATAATTGAGCCAACGGTAGTCACTTCAGCTTCTCATTTTCACCATCTCTGATAGCGTCAACAACTCTATCAAACATCCAAAATCTTCCCTACAACACCGACAACAATTACAGTCATCGCTTGGTGCTGGAAAGTCAAGGTAAACCCTCCATTTTTCAACTCAAAATCATCAAATCAGCAACATACCACCAATAAAAAATGAATTAATTGTTCTCATAATTGTTGGATCCAAGACTGGACTTTACAAGTTACAAATATGATTAGGAGGAAAAGGATAAGTAACAAGGAAGAATTGAGGAAACAACTAGAACAACTCCAAATGAAAGTAAATCCCAGGAAGGTAATTAAGACTTCCCTAGAAAGAAATTAAATATATCATATATATTTTGAGAAATTCAACAAGTGTTACTGTGGGCTTTGCAACTCATTGATATTTAACTTCTAGTAGTTTTTAATTGTGAACCATACAAAACTTCAGTGTCTGTGTTAGGAGTGTGGTTACAGTTGTTTTTTAAAGTATTTTTTTTAGAAATACATCAAAATAATATTTTTATCGCTAAAAAAATATTTTTGATATCATTGTATAAAAATGATCTAAAAATACCAAAAATATTAATTTAAAAAAAATCAAAAATAATTTTAAAACACAATATTAAACAGGGCATAGGTCTCAAGTTCCATGTGATGGCTGGTTGTCTTCATTTGGTCTCGATTATAAATAGTTGAATTCATGTGAATGCCACTAAATATTTTTCATAAATATGCCACTAAATATTTTTCATAAATATATTTGTCATAAATATATTAAAATGATATTTAAAAAAAATTAATTTTAATATCAGTACATAAAAATAATATAAAAATACTAAAAAAAATTAATTTAAAAAAAATCAATTTTTTTTTAAAGAAATTTTAAAACACATTTGCAAGCCCTCCTTTTGACAAGTCAAACAAAGCATAAATTAGGCACAACAATCGAAAAATAAAAAATACAAAGCCATGTAAAAAAGATGAGATCGTTAAGGTAATCTCTCTCTGTCTGTCTTTTATTTTATTTTCATTCTCAGTTGCTTTAGAAGATCAAATTCATCTCTCTATAATTGGGACTCTGGTTTTGTCGAACAAACATGAAATTTGAAGTTCACGGATGTTGTTGACTCGTCCAAAACCTTGAATCTCTGTCGGATTTTGGAGACTGGGTATAATCAGGTTTAAACTAAGCACAGATGAATCATTATTCATTTTATATGTTTTCCAGATTGGGAATGATTTTCTTTCTTCAAATGAAATCGTTCTCTCTGCCCTCAATCTTAATCTTTATTTGCAACATCTAAATTCCCATAATCATGCAGACCATGGATCAGTTTTGCATTGGAATTTTGTGCCTCAAATTATCGCAAGGTGTTTGGAATTCGATTGCCCTCTCATTTCTTTCATACTAATTCCCTGCAGTCACATTCATTTATTCTTTGGCTGGGTTAGAAGGAAACTTTTGTTGGCGTTTGGAGCTGCATACTTTTGTGAAGATTGAGATTGCGCAAGTGTGTGTGTGTGTTTAGCCAAATATGGCTTCTGATCTCCGAGGTCTCTAAATTCAAATGTTTCAAGCATACTTAAATCTTTTATTTTAATCTGTTTTTCCTCATTGTTGCAACCATAGGGATTGTTCTTTGATGATATCCTGATGCTATTCTTTTCTTTTGAGTTTACAGGTAAAGCTATTGTAATCATGGGTGTCAGTGGCGCTGGGAAATCGTAAGTTCTATCCTCATGTATCTTTTTGTTATTACCAGTTCGGAGAAATCATAAAAGCTTTGAACCTCGACCATAATGTTTACGTTTTCCTTGAATTAAAATCCTCTGCGTTTCATTGAATCAACCGCAATCCTTACGCGAAAAGCAAGAAACAAAATGTCCAGGCTTCTAAGTCATACAGTTCATTCCCTTTTGCATCTGAGATAGCTACATGTAAAGTGATATGATTTTGATTATAGGATAACAAGTTTTGGATTAAGGGACTGTAAACCATAGGATAATTTAGAGTTTAAGATGAGAAGATAATGGACTACACACCAGTGGGTTCAACTATTCAAGGAATCGTTCCTTGTTAGAAAGCCTCACACTTTCAACAACATAAACCACACCGCTGAATTGTTCATGAATTTATTGACTGACTGCTGGAAAAAGAAGATCTCAAGTAAGTTGCCAATTACCTTACCTGTATACTGATAAATCATAACCACCCAAACACATTAATACAAATCGTTCAGGTGGATGCAAATAAAATAAAGTAAGACTTCAAAAAAAAAAACCTTAAATGGACCCACAAAATAACAAAATCTGGAAACTGAGGCCGCAATTAAGAGTGTCTTGATAGAGTGACGTGAACAGTAGCAACCCACCACCAAAAGGGACTAGCTTAACTCCCAAGTAGAACCAGCTTCACCATTATCTCACCAATTCAACCATTGATGCTTATAATAAATCTGTCCCTTTTGTTGTAAAGCTTAAGGTAATTTCCATCATCTTTATTGGCTTGGTGAAACCGGTTCTTGTCGAGTGATCAACTAGATATTGCTAGTACAAATCTGAATTTAACCATTCATTGTTTCCCTTTTCATATCATATACTTTGTTCCTTGTTCTCTTGCATTTTATATTCTTAAGCACTTGGCATATATTTCATTTTCTTGATCTTGTGTTGTGAAGTGTGAGTTCGACTTGCATATGGGTTGAATCATGAACTCTTGCTAAAACTACAAATCCTCTGGAAAAATATCTCCCACTCTGCCGTACTTAACCTGTGCTTCAAAACCCTTTATTTAACCAAAAATACTTCTTTACTTCAACAGTACAATAGGTGAGCTTCTGGCCAAAGCTTTGGACTGTAGTTTTCTGGATGCTGATGATTTTCACCCTCAATCAAACAAAGGTACTCACTTCATTTATTAAATTTCTTTATTTGCTTGCTGATAAGAAATCATCTCATCTAAAAGTTTAAGTTGTCAGGTAAGGCTCCAGAATATGATTTATATTATTCTCCAATACACCCCTTCAAGTGAAAGCCTTTGGTCTTGAAACTTGCACAGATTCACGCTACCTTGAGATTCGAACTCGTGACCAGTGAGTCAACAAAGCTCTGATACCATCTCACCTAAAAGTTTAAACTGTTAGGTAAGACTCCAGAATATGATTTATATTACTTGCATCCTAACACACGACATTTTTTTCCCATCACTACAGACAAAATGCATCAAGGAATACCTCTAACAGAGGAAGACCGGATTCCATGGCTTGAAATCCTACAAGATGCTTTAAGGGGGAGCTTGATCAATGGGAAAACTGTAGTGCTCAGCTGTTCTGCTCTGCAGAAACGATATCGAGAAATCCTTAGATCTGCAGACTGTAATTACCATCATGATGGAAGCTTTACAAGTGCAGTTAAGTTCGTGCTGCTGGATGCCAAGGCGGAGGTGCTGGCGGAGCGATTAGATAAAAGAGCTGCAGAAGGGAAGCATTTCATGCCGGCAAAGCTGTTGCAATCTCAGCTGGAGTTGCTTCAAATAGATGATTCTGAAGCAATATGTAAAGTTGACGCAACTCTAAACCCTCAAGCACTTGTAAATTCCATAAAAACTCTGATTTTCGGGCCAGGAAAACCAATCGGATTATAAGGGCAGTGGGAATTCAAGATCAGCCACTTCAAACTTGCTTCGTGATAAGAAAAGCCCCATCCTGGTTCCAGTACAGGTATATGCAGTTTTAATAATCCAAGGAATTGATTAGAAACTTCATATATAGTTATATTAAATCATTGACAAGCTAGGAACTGGCTGTGTGTCATTTGAATTTATTTATTTTTCGGCTTCATGGGCATTTTTATGTTTTGAATCGGCTACTCCATGATTGATAAAGTAAATAATTTATAAATTATTTCAAATAAAGTAAATAATAATTAAAACACTAAGATCAAATATGACAGATAATCCAGTTGAAAGATTATGAAATTAAAAAAAATACAGTATCATAAATTATTTCAAATAAAATAAATTAAAAGAATAGGTATCAAATTTGATAGATACAAAAATTCCAACTAAGAAAAGAATAAGGATCAAAATTGATATAAAGAATCAAATTCTAATGGATGAAATTGAAAGAGAGAGAAAGAATTTAAAACGAAATATATAGCAATCAAAATATTAAGGACCAAATTTAATATAATCAACAAATAAAAAGATATTTTTGAGTTTTTCTAGAAAATATTTTCACCCAAAATTAGAAGAAAAAGGACTTTCTTCAAAACCAATCCAAGATTTTCTCTACTGGAAAGTTTGAAATGTACTATATGAAAGTGTTTTTTATTCAGAAATGCATTAAAATGATTTTTTTATTTTTTTTTAAATTATTTTTGATATCAGCATATGAAAGTAATCTAAAAATACCAAAAAATATAATTTAAAGTACAAAATAAAAAAAATATTTTTTTTCAAAATGCTTTTAAAATAAATAAAATATCATACATGATTGTATTTTTTAAAGAATTACTTTCCTACATTGTCATATAAGTTTCAAACATTAGTAGGATAGGGTATATTTGATCTAGAAAGTGAATCATGATATTAAAATAAAATAAAAAAAGAATGGCGGCTTTTGAATAAATGTAAGGTAACTAAAAATGAAATAGATTATAGTGAGTGGCTTTCATTTTTCTAAATTCAATTTAATTTTTGAAAAAAGCATTGCAACTTGTGCTATACAAACGTCTGGGAAAAGAATTGTCTTTACATTGTGGATCGAGACAAAAGATGAATGTTTGCGAGTGTGATTGTAATTATTTTTTAAAAAATAATATTTTTTAAATATTATTATTGATATTAGTATATTAAAATAATCTAAAAATACTATAAAATTCATTTAAAGCAAAAAAAACAAAATTAAATGTTTTTTAGAAGTATTTGTGGAGTGTTTCCCAAACATCCTGACCGTTTTTTATTAAAAGTTACTAAGGGGTGTGACGTGGTGGCAAAAAGCTTAAGATTTGTACTGTAGGTCTCGAGATCGAGTCAGGGCGTGCACTTCTGGTAAGAGCTTGGAACAGCCAGAATTTTATTCACTCATCTGAGTGCACAAAGTACAGTTTCCGAGAGGTGTGGTTTCCTCGAATAAAAAAAAGAATTAAAAATAAATGCATTGTGAATTTAAGAACAATAATATTTTAATCAGCTAGGAGATTAATATTCACAATACCAATCAACAAATTCCTATACAAAACAATAGTTTTAAGATACGAACACATGCAACAAAAAGGATGTGTGCGAGATTATATTAGAATTAAGATTGTATACTCCTTTTCTACCTTGGATAGTTTTTATAAGAATAAGATTTTTTAGTCATATAGTAGGTGGCCAGGTAGTATAAGCTTGGGATTAAAAAATTTGCTCCCCTGTGGTCTCAATTTGAGACTTGTGGGCTAATATGATATCTACTAGAGATTTATATAATCGTTAACTTTAAAGTCCATGAAATTAGTCAAGGTGCACACAAATTTGACCCGGACATCTACATTAATAAAAAAAAAAGATTTTAAATTTATGTGAAATATCATCTCTATAACATTATAAAAGTTTATCAGCATACATGCATGCATACATACATACATACATACATATATATAATGGTCAACCTTATAATTATAATTTACAAGTTTCTTTCTTTTATTGTATTTTATAGTTTTTGTCACTTTTCCCTATTGTTTTCGTAGTTTTTGGCATCATATTTCTCTTCTCTTAGCTTGTTAAAGTGAAATTAAGAATTCAATGCGAGATTATTCTGACAAATCAATATATTGGCATGCCGGTGAGAGGGATTTTATAAACACAATAACAAATTAGTATTGATACTAGAAATTAAAAACATATTTTGTATGTTCATCGAGGCATAGATGCATCAAAATTGTTATTAAAAAGGCATTACTCAAACGAGAAAAAATGTTCTAAAGCTTTGGTTATAGTAAACCTACAAGTTATCTTATCTAAGTATTAGGGCTTTAACGGTGATCCATATAAGAATGAATGTGTTTATAGAAAAAATAAAAATTTATATATGGACTAAGAAAAAAATTGTTTGCTATAAAACATGGACATGAAAGATACGATTGATCAAATCTAAGAAGAGTGCAAACTTTCCAATGAAAGATAGGACATGATTGACCAAGGAAACTAAGATTCATGATCAATCATGAGAGATAGAGAGTGATCAACTAGGAAAAATCAATCAATCAAATAGACAAGAGTTTGTACGATCGGCTAAAAGATCAACTGTTTTTCTGAATAAAAATTACACTTGCCAAAATTAAAAATTATTTAGCAAATATATAATTACCATGTTGAGATGCATTTATAAGAATTTAATTTATATTAGGATCCATGTTGTGAGTTCCTAATTTGTTATGAACAATTTATATAAGATTAAGAATTGTAGTTTATGTAGGATTTCATTTTTGTAACAACATAAAAAAAGTAATTAATTTATTAAAAATAATGGTCAACTTCATTTAAACAATTTCTTTATGCAATTTATTTCTTTTAAGTCACTGCTTTTTCAATAAGCATTCTTTTACCTTCTTACTCTGTTTACTTTCTTATTTTCCTTTGCTTGTTCTCATTTTTACTTGGAATCAATTGAGATTGTACACATTCTTACCTAGGTATACAATAAGGGTTGAAAGAGTCATTATACAAAACTCTAAATGGTGTCACCAAAACATTGCACACACCATTATTCATTCTCTCATATTTTACTATGGATTCATGATTTAAATTTTTTATGTTTTTCTATTTGGTCCTCAAACCTTATTTTGTATGATTGCATTTTTTTGAGTCAAATTTAAGAACAGTTATATTAAATTTGTTGAATAAGTATGAAATCGAAAGACATATGACCAAAGTTGAAAAGACATCACGATAAGTAATCATTTCATAGTTCATATAAAAAGTTTATTTTAGTTCTTAAACTTCACAAACTATACTTATATGGTCCTTTAGTATTTCTTCAACTCTAAATGGTGTCACCAAAAAATTATATTTTTTTTAGTTCCTGATTTGAGAGAGGAGAGAGGGAGAGATTGTTAGATTCCAATGATAAAGAGAGAATTATCAGTATCATCAATAATGACCATCAAAATTATTGATCCTGGTGTAAAACGGTTTCATTTGATGAGGGGAATTTCATTTAGGTTTTTTACCTTGTAGTTGCATACAAAACAAGATCTAAGCTTAGAAAGATATTTTAATTCAGGTTGATTTTGAGTTTTTATGTTTTTTAATGTCATTTGTAGGTTTCTTAAGGTGTTTAAGCTCTAAGTTTTTAGATTAAAAAAAGCATAGGTTTTATTTTCCCCGCCGCCATAGTGGTCAAGATTTAGGGAATATTAGAAAATGAATTGTCTTGAATTATTTTTTCAAAAAATATGGGGTAGACAACATTTTTGCCCACCTCAATTATGTTTTTTTTTTTATAAATAAAATAAAAATAAAATAGAGCTTGTACGTGGGCCTTTCCTATATGGTCCAGGCTAGACTCTTTTGTTTTTCCTTTTAAAAAACAAATCATGTTTTTCTTATATGATTTTGTTTAAAAAAATCAATTTATATTTAAACTAATACTCATTCCCCATATTTTTTTTAGTTTTTGTATCTCGCCTTTTTTTCTAGTTTTTTTTTCCAATTATTTTGTATCTATTTATTTTATAAAGATATTATTCTAATTTATATATATATTGTATATAATAAAAAATGTTTTTTAAAAATATAAATATTTATATTTAGATAATATTTCTAATAAGTGCAAATTTACAAGATATTTTTTCCCTTTGATATCATTCAGTTAATTTTATGTTTGTGTCTATTTCTATTATTATTTGATTAAATAATTTTTTTTTCATTATTGATTTTTTTAATTATCATTAAAACATATAGTTTTCAATTTATTTAATCAGATACATTAATAATCTTTCCATAAGGTAAAAATACATAGAGGCAGAATCATAGAGCCCTGCTTTCCATAAGGTAAATGTATATACGAATAATTTGTGACGATCAAACCATACAATACAACATATAAAGTTCAATATCACACCTCTGAAAGTAAAGAAAATAGGACGCCACCCCAAAAGAAACCACCCTCCTCAACAATGCGCTTCTTTCAGGATGAACTTCGAAGCCAACACCTGCATATTTTCTAAGAAAAGTAGCAGTATAACACTGAAGGTGGGCTGAGGAATTACCAGTTAAGTGAACTGTCGTCTTATATATGTATCTTCGTGTACAAAAACAGGTTGTTGAGCTTGCGGTCCGAACTGGGGCGGCGGTCCGAACTGGGGCTGCCCCATGGCTATGCCACTTTGATTAGAAACAGGAGGATTCGGCCATGGATCGCTACTCTCCTTGGCAGAATTTAAAACGAGATAACAGAGAATCCCGAGGGTCACGCTTGCAAAGGCCAGGACAGCACCACCTGCAAAAACCCCAGGTTTTACGACATAGCAGGAGTAGTTGCCGAAGTACATTGACTCTTCATCATGCTGATTGTTGAGGGCAGCACCAGACAACAAAAGAAGAAATGCTATAACAAATGTGAACCTGCATGTAGTGTCAATTCAGTCATTATGAACAGAATATAGTTTCAAATTAAGCTCAAGTATAAATATAACATAGAAGGTTTATGTGATTTTGTGATGGTAGAGGGCCTGCGAACTGCACGGCAGGTCTCAAGTTATAGCATTACTTGGGTTAAAAATAAGATCATGGATTTAATTGTGGTGTTAATTTTTTATTCACAAAGAACTGAATTGAATTTGGTTGAAGGGAATTACCTACAAGTTAGTTATAATTTACAATTGGTGCTTGTTTGGCATTGCTGTGTCTCTAAAGCACAACTATTTTTACCTGCTTTTCATCAAAAATCAGTGTTTGATTTAGGCCATCTTAGTTTTGAAATCAAAGCATGTGATATTTTTAAAAGGAAACTGCTTTATTTTTTAATCAAATAGGGTACCATTATGTTCTTAAGAAAAATATATAATTTGTCAAGAGCTCTGCAGCAAATGGGAACCCTACTTGTATTATTATAATTTCAGCTTGAACCACAACACGGCACAGAGAAAAATAGCCAAAGCACACGGCACAGCACAGCACAAAAATATCAAACTGCTCTTTGTAAAATTGAATTAATATAATTGACTTAAATATCCTAAATAAACTTTTCTTTTTTATCATTGCATTCGGTTTTACAAGGGACTAAAAAGTAAAATATATAGATATACACACGATCAAACTTTTTGGAGGTCAGTCTCACCACTCCCCCAGCTAATTTATGAAAATTGACCTAATAGAAAACTCTGGCATCCAAGCAAAAGCACCAATAGTTATGAAGTGAATAGAATACTACACAATTCTTAGCTTTCCAAACAAACTATAAGTTGATTAACAGCTGATATAGTAATTGGCTTAGTTTCCTAGATTCAAGCATGAGGACTTGAAGAAAATGAGAATTTGAAGGTCTTCAGTTACAAGCTGTCCTATATCAGGATCATTTTAGGCCATTCAAAGAAGTCATCATGATTGGTAGCATAGAAAATTTTCAATTCAAAACATGATGCAACATTGTAATATAAGACAATAGGAAAATTACATACTTTACATGATTTGTATTATACTAGCAGTAAATTTTCTGGAAAGAAGTTTGAAATTCAATTAATATCATAGATTCATTTTGTGTTAATAATTTCATTATACAGAAAAGGATCCACTAACACCAGCATCCACATAACTCTGACTATTAGTTTATTGCTAATGATTACTAAATCATCCTTTGGATTTAATATCTTAATGTTTCATGAACTTCAAACTCCAGTTCAATTAGACCTTAATTAATCATTTCAACCATGATCTACATCAATAAAATATAAAAGCACAGATGGTTAAAATAAAAAATCAAATTATAGCAAAACCAATCTCCCTAACATTCAGTACATTGTTACCATTACTAAATCATCCTTCATGACAATCAAAAACCAGGTCAATTTGGTCTCAATAAGTATTCTATATATGCTTTACATGATCTACATCAATACAATATTAACACAAAGATAGGTTAAGAATAAGAAACAAATTAAATTATAGCAAAAGTTATGATCCTGTGTAAGGCTCTATAAAACAGGGCTTTTTCCAATCATTATGAATGGTCTGCAAATCATGATGTTTATCAATTCAAGAAGACACAACAGTGCATTTAGGTCTGAGAAATTTCAAGTAACATGCTCAACAAAGAGAGTGAAGTATGTTTTTTTAATATATATAAAAAAAGGATGTTAAAAATATATGATATTATTAGAAGTGGCCAACGCCACTAAGCATTAAGTTGTTGATCCATTCACAGGAACTCGGGTGCTGCTGGTAATGATCTAACATTTCGAGGACACATTTTAGCTCATTAGTATTACATCTAAAGCATCATAATAGGATAAGCTGCTAGAGGGGGGCTAAACACATTGGTAAAGAGCTAAAGATGTTGACAAAGGAAGGAACAGTCAGTTATTAACCTCAATAACAGAATAAGTAAAGCTGAATTAGAGTTTTAGACACAAATGGCCATTGAGAATTACCAGCAAATAACAAAGCAGACAAAAGCTAATGTCCAATTTGATTTTGAGCTGTGCTGGCTTCTTTTGCAACAAACACACCCAGTTGCAACATTAATAATTACTTGAGCAATAGCAAGAGCCACAGCTGCAGTCAAACCAAGAGCCAGTGCTGGACTCTGAGGATAGGTACATTGTATTGCAGATGTGAACTGAACCTCAGAGCCCTGCAGGAATAGAAAATGATTACATTAGAAAACATTTACAATTGAGTAATTATAACTCCAACAATTCCATGGAGTACAAAAGTAAAGATTCATGTGAAAAAAAGCGAGTTGTATCATGTTGTGGCAAACATAAAGGTCCTGAAGAACAGGAAAATCCACAAAAAGAATATGAAACTAAAATATCTATAGCAAAAGAGAATAAAATTGGCACTCTAGAGCAGTAATTTCTGCAAAACTGAATGACAGACATAGTTATCGTTGTTTCTAGTTACGTCAAGATGGCAGAATAAACTGAAATCTAATTTTTTAGTCACAAATTCACAATTCAAGATTACCAACCACAATTAGCATAAGTTCCACATAATAATAAAAGAGATGTTGTATATAAACATGACATTGGAGATAAGGGAATTCACTACAATGAAACCCTGCAAGACTGGAATACAAAGGAATCATGTAGGTCCATCCTTGTTTAGATGGCTGATAACTTAGACCTGGGAAGGAAGCACAAAAGCAAACAGATTGATAACTGATGGAGACCGAAGATAGTAAGAGGAATCAAGGAAGAGGGGGGCAGAAGGAATAGCATTATCCAGGAAAACTGTCTTGGTCATGTAATATTTCTCTCCCCTTTCACGATGCCAGTGTTTATTGTTATCAGCAAAAAATTCCATCTTCCTCTCAAATCATGGTTGCCATGTTATCAGACTTAATATTATAATCTAAAACTACAGAATGTGATGTCTAAAAAACAATACCAACCACAAGCCACCACATAAGTTAAAATAAATAAATAAAGTCAAAGTGGTAGTAAGTCCATTATTCAAAGTCAATTCAGAAAGTATACAAAATCAAACAGTTTGTTTTTACTTCTTTCATAGTAGCTAATCATTCAGCTGACTGAGCTGGTGGCGAGCAATGCCATTGCCACTGGAGCACGCAAAAGATGAATCATAAACTGACTTTTAATGGAGTTGTTGGGACCCCTGAATTATTTAATATATCACACCGCTCTAACAAAACTCAAAAGGAAGAGGGCACAGCTTCAAAGGCTCAAGCTCTGAGATTAGATGGGGGGGGCATGGTTTCGGTTTTGAGAAAAGAAAAGGGAGAAAAAACAAGGACTTGAGTAGCTAGCAACTTAAGGATTGACACACAAGTGGCCAGCACAAAAATCAGAGGTGATTCTATAAACCAAGCAAATAGATACAAAATTCAGTCGCTGTGATTGAAAAATCAATATAAACACAGTCAAATTGTATGCATAAATAAACTTAAACAAAACTATCGAGTCCTGCAAGTTGAAATTAAAAAGAAAAAAAAAACTTCACCTTAATCCTGGTTGCTTCTGCAGCAAAACCTGTAGCAATTGATAACAGCCCCAGCAGACCCACAACACTGCATAACACCAGGGCCTTCCTTTTCATCTTTCTTCCTCCTCTCTCGCTCTCTCTCGCTCTCTCTCTCTCTCCCCTAAAGAGCCACCAAAAAAAGATAAAGGTAAAGGTGCCTGCGTCTCTTCGTCAGAAGCGTAAAGTTGGTGGAGTTATGTGAAGTACGGATCGTGCGTCTTCGGTGGAGGAACCGTGTTGTCGAAGTACGAGGATGCACACACACACAAAACACGCTCTTCTTTCCTTTCTCCTCAGCTCGACGGGCAGGCTCTATCTTCCGGGGTTTCTGACTTTCTGGTGATCACTTCAAAAATACTTTTTCAGGGGTTTCTGACTTTCCGGTGATCACTTCAAAACTACTTTTTCAAAAACAAATATTTTTTTTAAATAAAAAAATAATATTTTTAGATTTAGATATTAAAAATATATGTTATTATAATATTTTTTAAAAACAAAAATACTTTAAAAAATAATTAAAAATACACTCTCAAGTATTTTCCAGTTGTTTGTGATTTGAAAAAAATAATAATTTTTTTTTTATTGAGGCATGTTTTTGTATTTTAATATGAATTATTTATTATTGTTGACTTTTGTGAAGTGTTTTTATTTATACATTATTTTTTATTAACATTAAAATAATAAAAATACTTCCAAAAGTAAAAAAAAAAAAGTCAATTGTTTCAAAGTTGACTATATAGATATTTTTGGTTTTTAATATATAATTGAATTCCATATATTTTATTGGATATAAAAAATTTAATGAATTAAAATAAGGAGTATTAGAGTCATTGGCTCTAATTGTTTTAATACTTCGTTTGCATGTGGTGGTGTCTTAATTTACTAATAATAAAAATTATTATTATTATTATTATTATAGTTGTAGTGGTAATGTTTTTTATAATAATAATAATAATAATTGTGATGATATTAGTAATTGTGAAAATAATAATGATAATAATTATTATTATGGTAATAACATTAATAACAATAATAATAACATCAATAATAAAAATAAAAATAAAACATTTGTTATCTTGTGCTCACTCTAATTAATGTTGTTACATATTCATAATACCTAGTTTTTTATGTTATTTTTTTACCTCATTTCAATATTTAAAAATTATTTTTTATATAAAAAATGATTCAACTCCGCTGCAAATTATAATAACCAAAGCTAGTTAACACTATCTTTTGTTCATAAGCAAGTGAATAAATAATAATTATTAATTTATATCTATAATGACTAAATCATTGTTTTACTATATAGTTTATTAATTGTCATGTATAAATAGAAATCCATTACATTTATATATGCTTTTTCCTTTTTTTATTTTGTATATCATTTGTTTAGGTACTCAAAGAGAGATGCATTCAATAGTAAAGTAAAATCATCACCATTTTGTTTCTTATTTTTTTATTATTGTGGTATTATTTTTTATATGATCTAAAATAAAAGGAAAATACAAAACATAAATTATTTTGCATTGTGAAATATTCCTAAATAATTAAAAAAATATATAAAACATTAAATTTTAAAAATAGAATCATTTCCAAATCAAACATTCATGACTTACAACTAATATATTACAAAAAGTTAAGGGGCTTGAACATATAAGCCTTGTTAGAAATTTATTTTAAAAATAATTGCTTTATTTAAGATTAAATTAAAAATGGATTCTACTCGTTTTTATATATTGTAAGAAAACTTGTTTCTTTAATTTTCTTTTAGTTTGTTATTAAGTTGTTAGTTTTATATAATTACTTGCATGCAAGTTAAATTTTAATTTTGGCTATTATTTTTTAAAATATCAATTTGCCTTTAACTCAAGATTTGGGTGCTTAAATCAATGTTGGCAAGATCTACTTCAGTAAGAAGGATTCCATCATCACTGTTGTAATGCATGGTAGGAAACTTGAAAAGTTAAATGAATTAAACTTTAAGAGGTGACAATAGAAGATGTTGTTCCATTTAACCATCTTGAACCAGATAAAGTTCTTATCAAAAGAAACATCAAAGTTATTAGATAATGAATTTGATCTCACCATTATAGTAATTATGAATGCATGAAATTATAGTAATTTCATATGCAAGAACTATATCTTAAATGGATTGAACAACATATTGTATAACGGTGTATAGTTCAATCAAGAGTGCAAAGTCACTATGAGAAGCTATGAAGAGAAAATGCAAGGCTAAAGATGTTGGTATTAAAAAAACTCATAGTTGGGGAAATGTTGGTTTTCAAGATGGTCAATTCGAGAACTATGATAAGTCAACTTTAATAGTTTAAGAACATCTTGCATGATATTTGTCGCGACGATGATTTTTTTTCGCACTTTGAGCCTCGCCATCCCCTTGTTCTCGTGCATGGTGCTGCTATTTATACGTGATGGGTTGGGTTGCTTTCGGCGGTGGCATGCCTGCAGTGTGGCTGTCAGCATCGGCGTGCCTGCAATGGTGGCGTGTCGAGCGTCCACTGCGGCGGGACTACAGTTTTGGGAAGGTGGAAGTGCAGTCCCTCAATTTATAATTGTTCTAATTGCACCCTCAATTGGATTTAAACTTGTAATTTTGTGCAATTGTATCCCCGTCAGAATTTCAACAGCAACCTTGGCTTTGCGCGCCTTTTTTATTTTAGTCATTGGCTTCTAATTTATGTGATTTGACCCTTAATTGACCATTAAATTTTGATGTCTTCAATTTGGCCCTTAACTTCGCATAATTGGCTTGGAAAAATTCAATTCGGTCTTCAAAAATTCCAATCTTCTCAATTGAACCCGAATTAAGCTCAAGAATTTGATTTTCCATCGATTAAGCCCTTAATAAAATTAATTTAACCAAATTAAAGTATAATTAAGTGCTTGCACTTGATTAAATCCTTCTATTAGATCCTAAATTAATTCTCAACATAATTACACTTGAAATTGGTCGACGATTAAATCAAATCAACCGATAAAAATATAATTATGTCGCACGACTTAATTTTTACGCAGATTTATCCAATAATAAATTATTTTACCCTTGAATCTGCATTTTCCTCTATTTTTTTGGACAAAAGAGATACCATTGGACTCTCGAAAACAACCAAAATTTTCATATTGATTTTTCTACCAATGCCAGCCCTTTTATTTTATTTTTGTTATTTTTGGGTAGATTTTGGGGAGTAACCCAAAAATTGGGTTATGACAATATTCATACTAAAAAAATAGTTCTTAATGAATCCTTTTAGGTTATTGCAATTATTTAAAAATTATCATCATTTTAGAAAGGCTTCAAAAACTACTTTAAGCAAAAGTTCAAGGAAATGAGAGTTCAAGACCTTATTTTGAGGTTGAGAATATAAAAAACGCAAATTTTTGTAAAAAAAGAGCCATCTTTTCCAATATATCCCTCAAAGCAAGCATTATTAAGTAAATGATGAAGACCTTTAATAAAAACTAAAAAAAAGCATGTTGCAGAAGGTAAAAGAATTGCCAATAAGTTTCATGAAAATGCTTCATATATAATGAAACTAGACATCGAGTCAAGAATTATAAAAATAAGGCTCAACAAGGAAACCCTAAACAAGAAAGAGTTGCTCATGTCAAAACACCAAGGTTGATCATCTTATAAATAAAACGTTTTGGAAATGAATTTGTTTATCAATATTTCAAAAGTCAGTTTGATCAATAATTCTAAATAGTGATGGGTTGATACTAGTATAACAAGGCATGTATGTGTCAAAAAATGATGTTTCTCACTTACAAAAAAAAGGATGGTGAATATTTATAGATGTAGAATTCATCAAACCCCTAAGGTACTTGGCATTGGAAAGGTCATATTGAAGATGACCTTCAAAAAGCTTCTCACCCTTAATAATTATGTTTTTTTTTTATATATTATTGACATTAGAGAAAACTTAGTATTTGACTTATTACTGAGTAAAAATAGTTTTAAGATGGTTTCTTACAATGACAATTTTAGACTCACTAAAAATGGATATATGCATGAAGTAGATATATTTGTGATAGTCTCTTTAAAACTAATATAATGAATATTATAAAGAAGGATAAGATAAATAAAGATAATATTTTTTTCTTTTTACTCATTGAGTCTTGTGATATGTCACATAAGATTGGGACATGTGAATTATAATTCTATATAAAACTTAATTAATCTTGAACTATTACCAAGTGTGTTTTAATAGAAAAATCATGAGTATGAGGTTCACAAAAACTATTTATCAAACAACTATAAAAACTAACGAGCCTCTAGATTTAATTTAGTCAAATATTATTTATTTGTAAATTATATAAACTAAAGATAAAAAATATATGACATTACTTTTATAAATGATTGCACAAATGTTGCGATGTCGCGGATGCTAAATTAATTACCCTAGCTTAAAACACAACACATAAGATAATATAAAGCAAACTAAGGGTCGATCCCACAAGGAAGGTTCAATTCAGATTTTTATGCTATATGATATGCAATTTGGGAGGGAGAGTTGGAAGTTGTCTAGGCTAAAACAAAAGAAAACAAAAATATCAAGTGAAAATTAAATAAACCAAAATTTATCTAGAAAACAAACCTTGGTGGCAAGCAAACATCCACCTATAAAAATTATAACTGGTTATGGAAACAAAATATCAATTTATATTCTGAATATTTATTTTTTCTTAACATTAGTTAGTTAACGGATTCACCATATAACTTACCATATCCATCAAACAAGTACAGTGTCTGCACTATTAATTTAATTCAACAATAGCCTTAAGAACTGAATAAGTTGATTAACCAAGAACATAATTGTCCGTAGTCTATGTTTGATTTGATTGAATGTTGTCTCTAAGATTAATAACGTAGATTCACCATAATTATTAAACTCGGTTATTTCACAAGTTTATATACCATAACTTTGGTTTTGATATCAAACTTAACAATAGATTGTCTACAATAATAACTTGGTCCACTTTAGCAATTAAAATAAACAATCATAGAAAAAAATAAGCATAGAAAAACAAACATCTTCATCATATAAACTTAAAAAAAGGTAAAATGGATCTTACAGTTCTTGAAATCTGAAGGTTTTTGTATCCTTACAACCAAGAAAAAGTGTTTAGTCTTGCATGTTTGTCAAACAACTAATAAAAAAAAATAAGAAAACATGATTTCGGGTTTGTGGAAGAGAAAGGTTGTTTTTTATCTCTTTTGGTTGTCTTCTCTTTTTTCCCCTCTTTCTTTTTATATGTTAAAAAACCCTAGTCCCTATTTTATAAAATAATCCTCCCTTAAGTTGACAGTTTACATTTAAGTACTTTAATAAGTATTTTCCTTAAAAAAAGAAATAGTCTTACATGAAATCTTCAAACTTTGACTTAGAAGAGCTAAATTTATTAAATAAGAATTTGCATGTCAGTTTAGATGTTTCGGAATGCAATTTGAACTCATTTATTCACGAAACCTGTTTGCTAACAGGATTCAGTTGTCATCTTTGAAAGATAGTATATCCATAATATGACATGTTCTTAGGATTAACTTTGTTGTGTTGATAGGTATCTAACACAATTAAGTTTGCATCGATTGGACTTCTGTAGCCCTAGATGTTCAAGTTGGAATAGACAAATGGCAATACTGGCAGATTGCGAGATTTCATTTTGAAAGTTGTGATTTCCATGTTCTTCCTTATTTTATTTTTTTGCCTTATATTTACATAAATTTATGGATATTATCTTTTTAATGCCACTAAAATCATTTTATTTCGACCTCTAGAGCTCACGCTCTACACAAAACATTGACTAATGGTCTAATATGCCAATTACCTTCAATTTACTCTTTTTTGCTTCTTTTTATTCAAAAGTGCTTTTAAAATGTAAAACACATAATATCAAGGAATTTTATATATAAAACATAGAAAAATACTAGTTAAATATGGGTGAAACTATCAAATATTATGGTTTCATCAACAAAGCATTATTATACTTATTTACTTAAAAGTAAATTTAAATATCATGAAACATTTAAACATTACAAGAACAAAATTTAAAATAAACTTAAGAAATGGTGGGAAAGGCCTAAATATCTTGGTCTGATTTTGATTTATAACTCGCTTAATCGTTCTTCTTAAGTCTTGTCTTTTAGAAAGAATGGTATAATATATAAGTTGCATAGCTTAAAAGAAAGCATTTTTTTATATTCCTTTATCATTTTTTACTGTTCTCCACTATATATGTATCTCTTTCTAATTCTTGCATTTATGATCAATTTTATCCCTTGTAGTTATTGATAAAACATTGCTTTTATGAATTTTTTTTCTTTATCAATTAGTCCTTCTAGCTTGGGGTGGTTATTTTGTTGTGACTTCATGGAAAAGGTCATTATCTAGCTTTTTTTTTCTTCTAAAAAATATGTAGCCAACATTTAATGCCTTTTAAAAATTGATTCTTGAAGGTTGTCCAATCATAATGTCATGTTTCTATGAGTAATACAATTTATGGTAATTTTTCCTCTTAATAGGTAATAGGGATTGTATGATTAACAATGATCTTGATTTCCTCTCTATATATTAGTTAGTCAAGAATTTCTTCAATGTTTATAATGTCAAAAGAGTGTTATTTTATCTATATTGACTATTTTAGTAAGTTTTTATTTCTTTGCTATGAATTTTGTTATCCATCTCACACTTCCTCAACGTTTGTAATTTTAAAGGTTGTTTCTTTGTTAATTATTAAATGTGTGTTTACAACATCATTGAAATATCAAATTAAGTATGTCCCTCTCAAATATACATTCTTCATCTTGTTTTAATAACATTTGTTCATAACAAATAACATCATTTATAAGGATATAGATATCCAAGTACTTGGATCCTATAGACCTCTTATAGATATTCCATTATATCATTTCTAAAAGTATTTTCATGCACTTTTACTCTGTTATAATTACGATACACTTAGTTTTTAGAATTATAAATCTAAATGTGTAGCTTTTTATAGACTTTTTTTTATACACTATATTATCCAATGTTATCTTTGGTTTAGTTTTTTTAAAATGAACATGAAAATAAGTCTTGTTTTTTTTTCTAGCCATTGATATAGCTATATGGTAACTAGGGGTGAGCAAAAAAACTGAACAACCGATTAAACCGAGAAAACCGGGAAAAAAAAACCAAAAAAACCGAACCGAAAAAAAAAACCCGATTAAACCGAATATAAAATTCAAAAAAAAATCCGGTTCGGTTCGGTCTCGGTTTTGTACAGACAGAACCGATTAACCCGAACCGAACTGGTTCGGTTCGGTTGAAAATGTTAGTATAAATAGAAACTTAAGAAACCCTAGGATTTTAATCATCCGCCTCTCGCTCGCCTCCTCTGCCTCTCTCTCTGTCGCCTCTCCCCTCCCTCCTCCCTTTGCAAGACTACAACAATTTCCCTGTCTCTCGCCTCTCCTTTCCCACTGCAAAACTAGACCTTAAATCTCCCTCCCTCCCTCTCACCTCCCTCTACAACAATATGAGCTTTGCTGGTTGGAAGATGGATGATGATTCCACTACCCGTCTTGTACGCCTTGCCTACAACCTCAAAGAACTTGACATGTATGTCTCTGCTCCTCTCTCTCTCTCTCTCTATTCGTACCTATGTATTTCAAATAATGAACTCAGTAGTGGTTTTTCTTTGATGGGTTATTCTGTGATTGTTAATTAAACCATTACAAAATTGGAAATTTGTCGATAGAAGAATTTAATGTTTTGCAAGAGATCATGAAAGTTGGTTTCTTATTTCGTTTATGATTTTAGGTTTCTTGAGATTAGGCTAAGATATCTGAGACCGAGTTTCAGTTTTTCCATGTGTGATCATTTGCTTTGGTAGTTGCATGACATGATTTCCTATAAATTTGAGAATTTCTTGAAAGATTCAAGCATGAACAGTTAGGTCTCTAGCTTCGATGTCTTTTGAGATCATAGATAATGTGAATGGCTGGAGAAATGCCCAGTGAACAATAATGCATATTGCATATACACTTGTATTTTTATTTTATTAATTATTAATCAATTTATTTTCAATCTAACATTTCTTTTTTTTTTTTGCAGAATTTGGTGGACAGTTAAATCTAGCAACAGATGATAATTAGTTCAAAACTGGGTGTATTTCTTGAAGTTTTTTATGTTAATGTTGTTATTTGTTTATTAGCCCTTTGAAGGCATTTCTTGTAATTTAGATTTAAATTTGTATATTTGTGTAGTTTTAATTATTTTGCCTCATGCTAAATTAAACAAAATAAAAGTATTAGAAAGGGAAAAAAAACTTAATAAACACTATATTAACAATTTAATACACTAATATTTGGATTAATTGCAAAAAAAATTAAAAAACCTTTTGTTCTTATAAGAAAATTAGATTTTCTGCAAGCCCACCAGATAATTTATTAGAAAGCCCAACAAAAAGCCCATAAAAAAACCCAACAAAAAACCCATCAGATGGCCCAAAAACCAATTTTGGTTTTTTCAATTTTTACTCATAAAAACTGAACCGAATTGAAAGTGGTCGGTTTTAAATGGGTCCGGTTCGGTTTCGGTTTTTTTCTTTAAAAAAAAAATTCGGTTTGGTTACTTTTTTTGATGAAAACCGAACCGAACCGAAAATGCTCACCCCTAATAGTAACGTAGATAAACATAAATAGTCTTAGCTTTTTAGAAGGGATTTGTTACACCATTACTATATTGGTCAATAAATATAATGATGTCCTTCCTATTTATTAGTTTTCTTTTTTAGAGAACTATTTGAAATTAACTATTTTTATGCCTCTAGAAAATATGAATGATTATATGGAAGCCTAGTTACTCATCCAATTTCTAGCCATTACTCTCTCAAGTGCTAGGCTAGATCATTTTGTATATTCTTGTATTTGGTTGTTCTTTAATAATATATTGTTAAAGTGTATAAATATTAACATTACATTTCTAGAAGGCGGCAACCTAAGAGGTGTTGTATTACCCAATAGTAGGTTAGGTTTTTTGTTGGTATGGTTGTTGGGTTGTGTAATTAGCCTAAAGCTATATGGGAATTTGTATAATGGATGACACCTCACGTGTGTTCATACTCTATTGTTATTAGGTTACGGATGTGCCTTCTAGGCAATATATATTACATAGGATATGATTTAGAACCTTTAAAATCTCAATTTAAATATATCCTTTTATAAGGTGCACTAGTACTTACCACTTATGTCGCGACAATGATTTTTTTCGCGCTTCGCGCCCCGCTGTTCCCTCGCGGTTTTGGGGAGACAACGGCGCGCGGTGAAAATGAGGTTGTTTATAGCCGTAAAATTTACGACTATAATTATTAGGAGTCGCCACCTAGTATTAAGGTTACTAGGAAACCTATTGGTCTGCGAGATTCTTGGGTAAGGGGACTTGTTGTGCAAGGAGAAGACACATCACCCCTAGTGCACCCTACCTAAGGTAAGCTGCATTGTTGTTTGATTGTTTTTCTAAGTTAAAATTTTTACACTGCATTTTAAAAAAACTTTTTTTTTGTCTACGGGTGTACTTTACAATGTAATTTTACACCGCAGTTATAAGTTTTTTTTTATCTACGGGTGTACTTTACAATGTAATTTTACACCGTAGTAAAAAAAATTATACGCAGGTGTACTTTACAATGTAATTTTACACCGCGATAGATAAAACAAAATAATTGTTAAATTATTTTTGATATTTTGGCCAAATTCAACGGATAATCATAAACTGGATACGATATCCAATTTTCGTTTCAAAATATGAGAAAGATGCAACATAATTTTTTACGAAAAATATGTATGGAAAAATCATGGAATTCGGCCGTATGCACAAAAACAATATATTTTTATGTTTTTTTTATAATAATAATTATAGTAAAAAAATATTTTTTTTATGTCCACTTGCATTTTTCATTTTTTTTATTTTTCATTTTTTTTGGGCTAGGCTGTCAGCCCAGATGGGCTAACATCCTGCCCTGAGTGGGCTGGGTCGAGCTGACAGTCTAGCCCTGATGGGACGAACTGGCGCCCACCCTCCTGCATTTGGGTCGGGCACAGTGCCCGGCCCACTTCACGCCAACCCAGCTTGCATACAGAGGACACATATTGCGTCCTCCTACATGCAGCGGGATGAAGAAGATGAGGAACATGAGGGTTTTTCAAGTGTAACGAAAGAATTACCTGTTAGTATATTTGGGTAGAGGAGGTCGATGTGATGATTTCTGTGGTGGTGGCGGCGTCAACGGTGGCCTGTGCTGGCCGGAGGAGGCGTCGGAGTCCCACGGGCTGTGCTGGAATCGTGGCTGTTGGCTGCTGCTCTTCGTCGCCGGAGCTGGAGAAGAAGGCTGAGTGGTGGCTGGATGCTGCGTTTTTTCACGGCGAGCTTGTTGCCGGAGCTGGCGAGGAGAGAGAGCTGGAGATGAGAGAGAGACGGTTGATGCTGGTTTTAAAGAGAGAGAGGTATTAACCGCGAAGGAGAGGGACACTACAAAAAAACAGGTGGTTTTGCAACGGATTGATCCGTTGCAAATTACAAAGAAATTCGTTGCTAATATTAATTTGCAACGGCATTTGCAACGGGCACAATCCGTTAGAAAAAAGTCATAGCAAATTTCGTTTGCAATGGATTATCCGTTGCAAAGTATTTTGCAACGGATAATCCGTTGCAATTTCTCCCGTTGCAAATACACATTTTGCAACGAAAATGCCGTTGCATTTGCAACGGGATGTCCGTTGCATTTGCAACGGGTTGGCCGTTGCAATTGCAACGGCAGGACTATTTAAATTTGTATATATTTAAAATCTATTTTTAATATATTTTAATTTTAATTAATCACAACTAAATCTTTTAAAAGCACTAGCAAATATTGAAATATTATTAATATTGAAAATAACATAAATATGGTGGAAATAAAATTTATTATAAATTAAAGCACTACTGATTCGATTACATTTACATGACTAAGTAAATAAACATGAAATTAAAAATACATATTTTAAAGTGTTTAAGGCGGAAATGATCTACGATGTTGTTGATGAGAGGAAGATGGACCATTATATGGCATTTGAGGTCGAGGTCGATATACTTGTGCCATTGTAGGTGATGGCATCGACGGAGCCACAGGTGATGGCATCGACGGAGCCACAGGTGTTGGCATACTTAGACCCATATGTCCTACCAAGAGCTTAAGACAATCTTCAATGGAAGAAATTTTAGTTTCCATTTGATCCAATTGCTCTTGATACCGTCTATTAGTTGTTGTGCTTGGATATGATGAATTTACTGAGTAGGTATGTGAAGAAGAACTCACATCAACTTTAGATTTAGGCATACGGGGTGCACCATATACTCGACCCTTGCTTACTCCTCCTGAAGCCTCACACCAAGCTGCTCCATCAAATGAGGGATGATTGTCCTGATCAGGTCCATATCTTGCAACCATCTCATTTCTATATTTTTCCTGCTAACAGACAAGTCCATGTCAAAATATATTAATTTGAATATGAATGATATTTCATATATATATATAAAATAAAATATAAGTACTTACCACCACTATTTTAGACCGGTTATCTACAAATGTGCCGGTCTCATTTGATTTTTGATGCAAAGCAGAAAAGACCTCATCCTAGGGAAGTTCTTTCCCCCCGGCCTGTTCTTGCTACGAACATGAAAAAAAAAGTTAGCAACAAAAATATTAAACAAATTAAATTACAAGTGTTGAACAACAACATTTCGTACCATACTAGCTCGATATGATGCAAATGACACAGAGCCAGTAGTATGGGTACTTATTTTCCCATCTGTTTGCTTCAATCGATTTTGTTTTGATGTTTTGGATCGTTTGCAAAATCTATCGGTAGACCAAACATCGTTGATCATCGTATTCCAATCTTCATTTTGGATCCAAACAGGTCCTTTATCCAGGCAATCGATGATATTTGTGGTACCTATTATTGACATAGCTTTATTTCGAGCTCTTGCCAATTGTTGGTTCAAGGAAGTTCGAGCTTTATCTTCCCATATTTTACGAACAATTGCTTCATCTTCTTCGGGGAAGGCATATTTTTTCTATCAAATACATATGACAATTAATAAATGTTAACATAAACACACAGATCTCAAACAATCTCATCATTTAACAAAAAACTAGTATCTCGTGCCAATCATTTGCAAAACATCTAGTTATATCAAGTTGCATCAAAATTCCACTTATGCAAGGAAGCATAAACTACATTGGAGCTCCATGCTAAAATAATACATTATAATCGATCAAGTGTGCTAATTATCTGTATGTAAGCTAATTCCAACTATAATACAAAACCAAACTAGTCAAAAACACATCAACAAAACATCTAACCAATCAATCCATCATTCAAAAAGCTTCAAACTTTCCCTTCAATTTCCAAACTACTAAACAAACAAGGCAAATCAATTCTCAATAATCATTCAACTACTGTTAAACATGATTGTCAAATCTCCCTCAAAAATAGTTAACAGAAAAACATACCTTGAACTCCTTAAACTCCTTCTCGATCATCCATATTAATCTAGTAAACATTATAACATAGAAACATTTTAGAATGTAAATTAAAACACTATCTCTAGTTTATGGATTACTAATGGCCAAGACAAAGAAAACAAAAACCAACAACACAAATACTTATAAAAACATCAAACACATAACAGCAAAAACATAGGAGCAACACACACAACAGTAGCATACACAACAATACGCATTTAATCGATACTAATACTAAAAAGACACAATAAACAAATTACACTAACCTTTCAAGCGAATTTAATAAAATTTGAAGTCAAAGGATATTGATCAATGCTTGATGCTCCTTTCGAAATCCCTAAGTAGAGAGATATTGTTAGTATATTCAATAAAAAATTGAATATCAACCAGCAACAATATTAAACTTTATATATATTCGATTGCATCCTTTAGGCCCAGAATCACAATCAGTTTGACAAGAGTTGTTTAAGGTCTATTTGATACTTAACCAACTTTGGAAGAATAACCTTTCAGAAATAATATAATTGATTAATATTTGAGATCAAGATTTATAGAATTCATTAACTTATAAAAAGGATTGTATAACAAAGTCTAATCATATAGAACATTATAATAAAATGTTAATATAATTAAAATAACATTCATTAATAGAAAAGGTGTATATAAGCACTCAACTTGTTCAAAGTGATCAAAGTCCTTCATAATGCTTTCATAGAGGTCATAAAATTATTATCACAACTTTTGGAAACCACCCAACTAAATAAACAGAGAGATTAAGTTATATAAAGATTCAGCCCAACAGATTCAACCAGGTCAAGATTGAAAATTAGTGAATGAACTCCCGTGACCAACTCAGCTAGATAACAAAAACCTCTGCAGGTATGAACATGCAAGCAACCCAAACAGTGTAAGACCATTTTAGATGAATCACTTTCAACATATACTTATGGTGCAGCATCTAATATACAAATTGAGTGAATTGAACACATCGAGGAGTTCCACAATACCATGATTATCAGAAAGACAAGATGCAAATACCAAGAAATGAGATTGACACAGATGCGTGTATTGAGTGAATTGTAGCTAGTACAAGGAATTAAACCACCACATCTGATTTTGCCTTCTTATGATGGTCTCAAAGGTAATTTCAACATGCAATGGTAAGCAGTATATGGCACGCTGCAGCCTCTTGTTTGCGACTTAATTTAAAACAGAGAACATCTATGAATTAATCAAGGAGGAGGTACAGGAGGGAAGGGGTGCGGGAGTTACAAGGATTCCCCTGGTCATACAAACTGCATGTCAATTTACTGCAAGATTTGTGCTACACCAAGAGCATGACAGTATTCTTCACAACCTTATTCAACCATACAATGATGATTTTGCAAAGACCCTATAAAATAACATGTTCAACCATACAAGGATTCCTCGTCGAGAGACTAATAAATTAGGGCACCACCCAAGACGACCCACCCTCCTCCACTGACATCTTCATAAATAAAAAACTCTACACAGCCAGCTCAAACCTCCTCAGGACCTCCACTTGCTTCCAACATTGAAATTCAGTTTCTATGACCATTCAAAGCAACCACAAATCTCCAGAAAATTAACACCATCCTCGACCAAATTTTTTAATGCAAATTTTTTGTGCCTAGCTATGCTAAAAAATTGCAAGAAAATCTAATAGAAAATCTAAGCTCCCCCAAAACTCCCTAAACCCTAACCTAATTTAGAAACTAAGAAAATAAACAAAAAGCTGAGCAGAAATTTGAATTTTGAAATGGTGATCGTACCTTCGTTGTTCCACGGTGGCATTGTAGCTGGGTTTCTGGTGCAGAGGGGAGGATCCCGACAAGGTGGTGCTCGGAGTTGATGGCTGATTTTGCTGAACCGAGAGGGAGAGAGAGAAGGTCTTCTGGTTTTAGAGAGTGAAGGTAACCGAACCGAAAAAGAAGAGAAAAAAGAGAAGAAGGGAAATGGTTTTGCTGTTCGGTTGATGTGAAAAAGGAAGACAGTGGTTTTGCTGTTCGGTTTTGTTGGTCTTCTGGTTTTGCAAGTGGGAGTAAAAGTGACCGGGAAAGAGGAAGACATGGATATTCAATTCCATTGGTAAAACGGTGCGTTTCACATTTGCAACGGCATTTCTGTTGCAATTGCAACGGACAATCCGTTGCAAATGCAATGGCATTTCCGTTGCAAATGCAACAAATGCAACGGCCATTCCGTTGCAATTGCAATGGACAATCCATTGCAATTGCAGCGAAAATGCCGTTGCAAATAAAAACGAACATCCGTTGCAAATGACTTTTGCAATGGATATTCTGTTGCAATACTTATTTCTTTTTTTTTTAATTTTTGCAATTAGTTTAGCAATGGAATATCCGTTGCTAAACAATTTCTGGATGCAAATTTAGCAACGGAATTGTGCCGTTGCAAAATTCCGTTGCTAACGGCACCATTTTTTTGTAGTGGGAGAAGACCTGCGCCGAGGAAGATGAAGGATGGTGATGTAGTTTTTGCGTGATCTTCTTCTTCCTCACGTGTTTGTGCTTATTTTTTTCTGCAAAATTATCTATTTTTCTTTGTAAACTCTCCCCTCTGTTCATAAAATTTCTGCTCCCTCTGTTCTCTGTGTTTTTCCTCTGTCACGTCCCCCTATGTAATTTTTTTTCTCCCCCTTTCTCGTCCCTGCCCCTGCATATTTAGAGCAGAAGAAACAGCCCCTTCGGCTACCCATGGCGTGTAGCCGAGAGGGCACCGCCTGCCTTGCCCAGTAACGGGGCTTTGCTTAGTCGGCATGCATGCTCGCAGGTGGCGTGTTCAGGTGGCGTGTCTACACTGTTCAGTGACTAAACAGTGCAGTCACGCGTAATGATTTGGGAGGAGATGGAAAAAATCAATTTGGTCCTTCAATTTTTAATTAGTTCAATCGCACCCTCGATTGGTTTCAAACTTTTAATTTTGTGTGATTGTGTCCCCGTGAAAAATTCAATGTTAGCCATAAATTTGCGCGCCTTTTTTTATTTTGGTCCCTGACTTCCAATTTATGCTATTTGACCCTCAATTGACCATTAAACTCTCAATTGTTTCCAATTAGACCACTGATTTTGCATAATTGGCTTGAAAAAATTCAATTTAGTCTCCGAAAATTCCCATCTTCTCAATTGAACCCGAATTAAGCTCCCTAACTTGATTTTTCACTTATTAAGCCCTAAACAAAAATAATTTGACCAACTTAAAGTATAATTAAGTCCTTGCACTTAATTAAATCCTTTAATTGGACCCTAAATTAATTCCTGAACACAATTATATTTTTAAATTGGTTGACGATTAAATCACATTGGCCCATAAAAATATAATTACATCTCTTGACTTAATTTTTACACAGATTTATCCGATGATAAATTATTTTTTCCTTGAATCTGTATTTTCCTCTATTTTTAAGGACAAGAGATATGATCGGACTTGCGGAAACAACCAAAAATTCCACATTGATTTTTCTACCAACGTCGACCACCTTTTATTTTATTTTTGTTATTTTTTTTGGTAGATTTTGGGGAGTAACCCAAAAATTGTGTGATGACAACTTATATGTATGTATAGGAGATCAATTCTAAATTAACTTGTTTTGAATCTAATTAAGCTAATTGATCATGGTTTTCATGGTTCTATTGGTTATTGCAATGTTACAATGGTAAGTTATGTTTGTTTTTCTCTATTTCTAATTAGATGACTCTACATCATCATTATATAGGTTCATTTGCTAATAAAAAAAAGATGATTTAAGGGATATTCATGAGTACTCATGTGCAACTTCACAAAGATTGGTCATAATATTTATGTTTATATGGTTACACCATCAATTATTTGAAAACGATATTCATGAGGTTGAGCTAAATGTGTAGAATTACCATTGAATCCTCCAAAAGTTAGTGAAGACAATGACAGCAGAGATATATGTTGTATGAAATCACTATGAATTTAATTAGGTGTGTCTCTTTATTTCTTTTCGAAGTTAAAAGATTAAGAAAAACGACCATATTACTATATATATATATATATATATATATATAAATGGCGCCCTGATTTTACTATTCATTTTTTCATTGGGCATATAGACATAAATTACTATGAATTGCGATAGTAAAATTATCATTTTATCTCAAGGCCGAAAAAATTAACCCTCAGGACCAGGGTCATTTTTGACATTTCTAAGGGACATGGTGGCATTTTTGAATTCTTTGCACGGTAAAACTATTATTTACCCCCTGGACTTTGAAAAAAAGACACAGAACAGTCGGGTTTTTTTTTGTTTTTTCCCAAATTCCTGCATAGTCAAAATACTAAACTAGCCCCCGTAAACGATAAAAAAGAAGCCCTAGAGCCGGGGGTATTACGATACTTTCATTACTGTTTTTTCGTGGTTATCACCAAGTATAAGAGTGTATAGGTAATGTACCATTTTTTATTATTTCTTTTTGGTAAAATTGCAAGCGCCTCGTACAGGCACGCCCGCTGTGCTTCACAAGCATGTGTCTTTAAGGTGGCATGTGTTACGTCTTTCGGTGGTTGAAATCAACTGTCTGTCATGTCACATGGTGCGTCAACATATCATTTGCTTCCCGGTGTGGCGCATGTCGGCTTCCAGTGGTCGTGAACCACCGATGGATGATTTTTGGATTTTTCTCCCTTTTCTCTCTCCTGTCACCGATAAATACAGTTAAGTCCTTAATGTTTATTACTGTTTGCTTTTGGTCCCTGTTTTTTATTTTAGTTTTATTCATGATTTCTTCAATGGAAATTTTCATGTTTCTGCAATTGTGCCCTTCAATTGAAACTGATTATATATGTTGGTTTTCAATTCAGTCCTTATTCTTTTGAATTTTAGTTCCTTTAATTTTTCAGTATGCAGGTTTTAATTTGTTTTAATTGTGTCCTCCAATTGAAATTGGTCATATATGCTACTTTTCATTTTGGTCCTTATTCTTTTAATTTTTTAACAAAATTACACTGCAATTTATTTTAAAATACCTTTATTTATTTAGTCCCAAGGTTTTAAATTGTTTCAATTTTGTCCTTAGATTGGAACTAATTATATATTTTGTTTTAATTTGTTTCGGACACAGTTTTTATTTATTACAATTTTTTCCTTTGATTGGAATTAATTATATATTTTGATATGATTTTTTTTAATTATTTCCTCCAATTGAAATTAGTCATATATGCTAATTTTCATTTTAGTCCTTATTCTTTTAATTTTTTAACAAAATTACACTGTATTTTTTTAAATACCTTTATTTGTTTCGGTCCCAAGGTTTTTTTTGTTTCAATTTTGTTCTTCAATTGAAGTTAATTATATATTTTATTTTTTTATTTTGGCCCTTATTATTTGAATGTTTTATTTGATATTAGTTCCTTTGGTTTTTTCGGTCCTTCTTGGACAATGTTTATTTTTTATCTGCATCTATGCTTTTAGTTTTTGTTTTTAATTTTTGTCGTTTTATTTTTTATTGGGGTTTTATTTTTATTCAGTTTAGTCTTGAAATTTTAATTTATGTTGGTGATCACTTTAAAATTAATATTGCTCTCCTTTTCTCTTTATTCTTTTTTTTTTTGTGTTTTCTGATATTTTTATTTTTTTCGGATCAAATGATTTTATGATTTCATTATTTGCGGAATAATAATAATAATAATTGTAGTGATTATTTTTAAAAATGTTCATCTTTTTTTTATTCTTTTGGGCAATTTAATGATTTTAATTGTTTGGGCAGTAATGTTGATAATAATTTTAACTATTATAGTCATGATAATAATGGTAATGCAGGGATGGATTTTCAATGAAGTTTTCTTCTTTTTATAGATAGAAAATTAATTATTATTTTTGTTATTTGATTATTGTAGGTGTTTTCACAATTCATATTTTGTTTGTTGTGTTTAATTTTGGATTATAAAATGAACTAATTCTAATAGGTGAATTCGAGAATTCAGGTATCCGAATCTTCTTGCTTTTATAGAAAACTCACACTCCATAGGAATTCTGCACATATTTATTATTTTTCTCAAATTATATTATAAAAAATCTCACATAATTAATATTTTTTGCGTTGAAAAAAATATGGTTCCAACCACGGCTAGAATATATCTAATCGAGGTTCCTCAATCAGTTTTTAAATTGGCGATTGACCGGTAGATTATTTATTACCATGTAATTAGCATATATTCGTGGCTAATATTGATTGTTCACAAATCATAATAATGATTATAAACTTAATCCCTATAGAAGTTATATAGTAACCTCACAAATCAAATGGAGGGCGAGTGTCTAAAATTCCAATCCTTGAGAAAGAAATATTGTTTTGGTAAAAATGACAAGAAAAAAATAAACTAACTAGAATGTAAAAAAAAAATGTAAATAAAACAATAAGGGAAAAAATTGCAATAAAGTTTTTTTTAATCTCAGTTTGAACCACAATACCAAATACTCACCCATTAGATGACTTATTTATATTATTACAAATTCTAAATCTTACCCAAAGTATAATTCCAAACTCTATATAAACTATTCATGGAAGATCAAGAGATTATAATAAGAATTATATTATATTATATTATATTATATTATAATTCCATCTTCATGTTTTATTAATTATATAACTCATTTGAATTTTTCTTTTAGTCCCTTGAATTAGTCTCTCTCACAAACACAATCTAAGATTATTTTTGTAACTATATATAAGTAGTAATAATTATTTTTTATTTTTTTATTTAAAAATATATTAAAATAATATGTATTTTTATTTTAAAAAAATATTTTTCACATTACATATTAAAGCAAAAACATAAAAAAATAAAATAAAATTTTAATTATAAGAAAAAGCAATTCAATCAACCAAACAAACACACCGTGTTCCAATGATGTCCAAACTCCCCTCCCAACAACACGTGCGTGTCTTCTTCGTTCTGGAAGCACGACGTCTTCCCTGTCTGATACTGCTACCTGTGGAGGAGAGACCCTAATTTGAAAGGGGAAAAAATCAGTCATCGAATTAAGAATGACCAAATATCATTTTTCCTTACAACTGCTCATCCTTTTTCAATTCTCGTCTATAATCTCAGCAATCAGGTAGGCTAATTTCTTATGCCGGCTGATAAAGACGAGGGGAAGAAATCTCAGACCTCATAATTTTGTTGGCATTGTTATAGGAAGGATATTGGGTTCCAACAAATCAGAAGTTGCAGGAATACAGTTCAAGGAAGATACTTGCTCTCTGATGATAATGGTCTGTCTGTCTGTTTCTCATCGATCTTTCCCATTCTATGAGTTCTTCGGTTAAGAAAGCTTGCTATCAATAAACTAAAGCAGACATACTTTTTTTTTTGTAGGGCATGTATGTGATGCTCTATCAGTGGATCCACAATCTCGTTGCTGCCCTGAAAACGGATCGAGATTTTCTTGTCAGTGAGTTTTTTTTTCTTATTAATTCTTGTTTAATTTGATGGCAATCAGAGAAAATTAAAAAAGAAAAAGGGTGATGATTAAAATTTATTATTGCAGGGGATGCAACCTTGTTTCACAGTGTTGCAACTCCTATGAATTTTGTGTTTCTTGCTGCCTCCATCCTTCAAGGGTATTTCTTCTTCAATTCTTGTTTTTTGGGATGGTGGGTAATGGGGTTGCTTTTATCTTGTCATTCATGATCTATTTGTTAATCCGCAGACACAAGAGGCACAAGTTCTCAGGGTCAAGATAGCCAAGCCTTCAACTGCAGGTAAACTTTTCTTTCCAGCCCTTCCAACATTCTCATTTCTAGTCCGCCTATATTGTTAGCTTCCAATTGTTCATGCATCTCATACAATCAACTTTAAATTCTAGTCCGCCTATATGGTTAGCTTCCAATTGTTCATGCATCTCATACAATCAACCTTTAAATTCAATTCATTTTTTTGACTAAAACTGGATGATTGTATCTAATCGACACAGCACTGAATATTTAGACTGGCCTCTGTATCAATCCTTCTTCAGATTGTATTTTGCCGAGTCAGTCAATTTGCTATTCATGCCTGCAATTTTTTAGGTTTTATGTAATACAACAAACTGAATATTCCCTCTTATGAAATTTCAAATTTTATGCGAGTATCATTTGACAATAGGTGTTGGTTACATTTCTTTTTTGCAGTGAGTTATACAAGTGTTTTTGATTTCTGTGCTGGGAGGTGCCGACATAATTCAGAGAGCGTGGTAAGCTGTCTTTTGACATATTTGATTTTTCTCAAGTTTTATCTTTATGTTGCATAGAATGATGGGGCTGCAATCATATTGAAATCATGAAACCTGGAGTGACCAGATTTAGAAAAGATTTGGAATAATGAACATTGCATTGTTTGACAAAGTACAACAATAGAGAAAACTCTTACAAAACAAAGCTTCAGTATGGAATAGGAAAACATGCCAAGAGATTAGAATTGAATAATAATGAAAAATGAGTGGTTATACAAATAGTCTTTGATCTGAATGTGTCAAAACAATTTCCAAGGTCCTGATACCTATATCAAAACTGTCAATACCTTTTTGGATTATTTATTCCTATGAGATATATGTATGCATTTGTTGCCTATCCATTTTGATCAAATTCTAAAGTTGATGGGTGGAGAAGAAGACATAACCTTATGATTTCAAATTGACAGGAGTTACAAAAAATGCACTTATTCTCTTGAAAAAAATTATTACGGTTGTTTAAATAAACACACCAGTGAAAATAACCGTTCTGCTAAAACAATTTGAAGATAAAAAGAACCAACAGAGAGATAGAAACTGTTTTGCGTGGTCATCTTGATTTGACATTAGCAGTGCAACAGAACTATAAAATATTTGTAAAGTTAAAATGGATGGGAATTCAGAAAGTGTTACTGTTAAATAAGCTTGCTAGCTGGACACATTTTCCTTTCCTCTTAAACTACACTATTGTCTTTTCACTGTCTTCGAGACGGAATGAGATCAGCTTTGCATATCAGAGACCTTCCAGTTGGAACTTGGCTGGAATTTCCAAGATAACCCAACATCTCAAACGAGATTAAATGGAGTGCTCAATGTTCCAATTTAAGCACAGATATGAGATAATCTAGTCATTTTGGGTGGAAAGGAACGGATCTAACAACACTGACCTGTATATCTTCCATCGTGTCACCTTTATTAAATTCTAATGTAGAGGCTGAGATTTTTAGCTGCTTTGTTTTTATCCTAATCTGACCAGTTTGCTTTGGTCTAATAGTGGTATACTGCACCTGAAATTGGTATGAACATTGCAGGTTCATGAAAATGCTTATCTTAGTGATTTCCATCATTGCTTTTCCCTGCCATCAAATTCTTCAGGTAATCTATATTTTTATCTTGTCAAAGTTTGTTTACTTACAAATTATGAGTTGCACTCTTGCCCTTTCCCTTGTTTGTCAGATTTGAACTATGTCACTCCTTAGTAACATAGTTTTGTTGAGCAGAATATATTTTTTTAGATTCTGCTTATCTGTAACCTTTATTGCTGCTCTCATTGTTTTGGAGATTTGGACCTGTCCCCATGTCATCTTTATTCTCTTTAGCTTCAGTTGGTTTCATGTCCTAAAAGCTTTGATATTGAGTGACTTGGAGATTTTGTTAATGTATAGAATGTGCTGATGGTAAGCTCATTCTAAAAGAATCAAGTTTCAATCTCCTTTTCCATTATTTAATTTACCACTTAGAGAAATTACTGGGCCCATTTATGTCTTTGATATAAGAGATTTGAGATTGAATAATGAATCATACTATTCTTTAATTCTCATCTTGGAATTGCTCCCTCATTTTTTTTCACATTAATCTTTTCTTCAGTCTACTAACCTTTCTTTCTTTTTTTCTCCTGTGCAAATGCATGGCTGTGAATTTTTTTTGTTCTTTTCTGTCCTGAATTTTCATGTCAGGGGCCAATTATACACAATTAGAAGCAAGGCTGGGTGGAATTAACGTTGTAATTGGAAAGTGAGTTATCATCGTAGTTGTGTCTGTTTGTTAATTTCACTAAATTAAATTCTCTTATGGAGCTTATTCCTTTCAAATTTCTCATCACTGGTTGATAGGCAAGGCGAGTCCTGTGATTCAGCTTGCAAGTCAAATGGACAGTCATGCGTCTTAAATAAGCTCCTGGTGCTTAATCATTGTGACATGTAAGTAGCATTCTTTTTAAACATATCTGTTCAAGTAGGTTTGTTTTGATATTGTAATAGAATATTTGAACAATTTTCTCCAAAGAAGAAAAAATTTGGGAATATTGTTTACAATATTGAACTACTTAAGGTATTACAGCTTGGGGCGAGGCTTAAACATGTTATTATTGACATTTGGTGAATTCAATCATATTTCCTTCAATGTAAATGTTTCTGTAACCAATTTTGTGATCACTCCTTCAAATTCTCTCTTTTGGACAAAAGAGAATTGGAATTTTTACTTTGTTCCTTGATGCAGGAGCTTTGTTCATAATTTCTTTTATTATTATTTCTGATATTAGTGTTACTAAGGGTCATGTGAACTTTTTAAAGTGTTCCCTTCTACTTAGGGACTTAGACTAGGATGTAGGGCTTAAAGTAATGTAAATAGGCTGCCAGGTTACTCTAAAAAGTAGTTCTTTGTTATTTTATCAATCTATTCAGATTTTAGAGGTTTCTTATAAACCCTAAATTCTATTATCTTGTTCCAACTTCATTTTTATCCTAGTTTTAACCATTCTTCTGCTGTAATTTCCGTTTGTACTGATTCCCTCTTCCCCACACTACATCATTCCTACTAGTAATGTATACCATGTTTTGACACAAAAGCAGATGTCGTGTTATCCTCAATCCTACCTGTCTATTAATTTGTGAGATGTCAAGCATACTTAATAGTTAGGCCAACATGGAACTCATTATTAAACACAATAATTTTCTAGTTAAAAACAAAAGGCAGTTTTTATAAAGACAAAAAAAAACACTTCCCTCGACAATAATAGTCATGCCAAAAATAAAACCTTCACTCTCTTTCTCCCTTTTGTTTGATCTTCAATTTCCAATTTCATCTCAGCACCGGAAATAAATTCCCAATCAACATCATCCTGTCCTCAAGCAAACAACAAATCTCATACAAGCGGCAAAAATCTCTCAACGACCCTTCGCCCTTTCTCTATTGAATAAAAAGAAGTGTTGGCTATGTGTGGTGGTGGCTATAGAGGATAAGGCGAGGTTGTTGAGATGTGGTTGTTGATGAGTAGGTTGTGGGTGAAAAGGGGAATTGATGAAAAGGTGCTCTTCTTTTATTATTTAGATCTGCTAATTTATGGTGGATCAGCAATGAACATGAGATAGAAGTGGTGGTGGAGGTGTTGGTAGTTGAGATGGGCTTCTGTTGGCTTGGTAAAAAAGAGATTGAGCATGGTTTTATTTTTTCAAAATGTTTGTGGTTTTAGCAGTTTGATATGGTGGAGGGGGTTAAAGTTAATGAGGAAGAGGGTGTTGCAAGCGAGAGGGGTGTTTTTGTACTGTTTTTTAATTTAATTTAATTTAATTTAATTTAATTTTATCTTTATCATATAAAAAATGATTTTGAAATGGTAGAAAATTACAGGTGGGTCTATAGTTATATCTGATCTCATAAATCAATGTCACCACTTAACAACACATCAACCTTTAACTTCACAGGCTTCCAATTTTGCACTGAATTATATACTTTTAAAATGCTGACAACCGTAATTGCTAAAAATTAAAGCTGAAACACTTGATTATGAATTTGGTAAAGGTTGAGACATTGAAATTTGAAAAATGCCTTTTCTCAAGGGTTAAGTTTTAGCAATTAAACATCAAATGTTGTAATGATTGAGATATTGTTAGTTATTACTATTTTCTTCATCTCAATTTTGTTTTCTAATTACTCGATTGTGAATAGTGAGTTTTTCATTATTTTTTTCTGTCAATGCTATGGACACATAAAAATGATGCCCTGGTTTCATCTTCCCATGGATTGTAACTGGTAGAGAGCACAATTTGGACTCCAATGTGATGCAAGTCTCATTTTGCTTTATGTTTTTTTATATAAGATGTTTTTCTGGAATTTTTCTTTGTGGACAGTATGCGGAAATATATGGGTTGCAAAGGAGCTTGTTTAGCAAGCATTGGAACAGATCAACCTGCTGAAGTTGTTGAAGATGCTCCAAGACACTTGGTATATTTTCCCTTCTTGACAAAGTTATAGCAACTTACTACAAGGGAAAATTTGCAGTACCTTTTGAGCAGTCTAATTCAGCAACTCCTGTTTAAACCTCTGACCACTTGGCAATTTAACAATGGTGTTAGAACTGGCAGAGGTGGAAAGATCTTAGATCAATTTGCATAGAACATTATAAATTATTGTTTTTCAAACCCTGTACTATTTACAATCAAAGAAGAATTGATGTTGTCAAAATGAGAAGTTAGGATTCTAAAAATGAATTGATTTCTTGAAGCAAATGTATTAATTATGTTTTTTTCTGTGTTTCATCAGAATCCAGGAGCATGCTTGTATACTCGAACACAATCATTGCTTTCCTGTGATGGTTCACTTTGGCATACCAGGAGACTTTGCCCATGTGCTTAGTGTATTCGTGGTAAGTTTCTCAGTCTGAGCTATAGTGGATATCGTAGATTCATTATATATGGTACTTCAAGCCCTCTACAAGATCAGCATTATTCTTGTTAATAGGAGCATATTGATTCTTAATGCAATATAAGATAAGCATGGGCATGAATGCAGATGTGTTCTCACATGGACACGCATTCAGGTATTGATTTCATGGACTATCTTTCTTGCAATACATTTGACATGAGTTATTACTTGAGGGCTTTCTTCAACATTAAACCAAGACATAGGTAGTTTAATCTAGGTAATATGGTTCCAAATGATAAATATGCTGTTTTAGAGTGAATGAAATGTGACTTCTGAAGACTGAAAGCACATCTCAAATTTGGTTCCATTACCATGATTGTTTGAATTTTCTTTATATGATAATAATAATTGCATGATGTGCTGGCCAACTATTCTGATTCTTAGTTTTGAAAACCATCAAAAAGTTTTACCCATCTTCACTCCTTATTTCCAGGAAATTCTCTTGGTGTCTTGATTCTAGGGCATGTAGGGTTGTGATCACTATTGTAAACTTCGTGAATGTTACTGTTTAAGTTTCGCGGAAATGGGTGGCTGAAGGAAAGGCAGGATGATTGTTTAAAGAAGCTTCTGTTATCCTTGTTGTTTTTTATCAAGATAATGTGCACCACCTCCTAAAGAGATGTGGGATTGGCTAGGAGCTTAAAATATTTGTCCTTGAAAGGTTTTACGAAGAACATTAATGAGGTTTGATTCTGATGGAGTAGGATTTTATTTTTCTTAAAAAAAAAATAAGAACACATACAACCGCAAATGCCATATGTTTCGATGCAGCTGGAGTATTCTAGCTCTTTGATTCTGCTGTGAACTTTCTATCTCTGCAATCGTGGATTGGCTTTCAACTTGATTTGGCTTTGTGGGAAGACCAAAGTAGTTTGCTTGTGGCAAACTAGTTATACCTACCTGATCTCAGGTTATTGGCACATTTTGCTCCTGTGTTTTTGTTTTTTCTTGTTTATACACGTGTGTGAGTGGTCCAAAGGCATATGTCGTGATGATGAAGGGTTTGAGATCTGCATAGCAGGTCTCGAGTTTAAGTCAGGACGTGTATCTCTTGTAAAAACTTGTGATAGCAGTGTTTAATTCGCGGATCAGTTTTTCTCGAATTCAAAAAAAAAAAAAAGTGTGTCCATGTCAAGGATTTTAATGGATTTTGCTATTGTATTATAAGCTCTGCTGAGGATTCCCCCCATCCCTGGTCTAATTTTATTAGATTGCATAGCACGTGTCAAAAATCCACGTGCTTTATTTTAACAAGTTGAAATAAATAAAGATCTTAACTGAATGGAAAAATTATTTTGTTTAGAACAAGCGGGTTGAAAAATAAATAAATAAGAATGATGTTACTCCTATTTCACTTTTTTTTATACTCACTCTATTACTTTAATGTGTTCCTTCTATTTTAGTAATATCTATGAAGTAATTAATTTTAAAATTGATCCTTTATATTAAGAGAAGGTGGTGTAGAAAAATAGTAAGTGTATTATGATTACTATTTTATTTTTCAAAAATATAATTCATTTAGGTTTATTTTTTTTTACAAATTTAATGTTGAGTTGATGGTTATAACAAAGTTTTAAGAATAATGTTTTCAATAAATTATTATTATAAGTTTTTATATATGTATAAATATCATAAATAATATATTATTACTAATATTCTTGTGTTGTTTCATGACATAATGACTTTATAACTAAATTTGTGTTAGAAACTAAAACTATGATGATTATAGATATTATTCTTTATTTGACAAGTTACATCATTAAAATATGTAAATCTTAAGTAATTTATTAATATTAAATTGAAAATATGCTATATAATTATGATATTAACCATTTATATATTAGTACATTTAAGTCTTAATTAATTTATTAAAAAAATTGAACAACCCACTATACTACTCTTGCTAAAAGAAATAAAAAACATTAATATAAAATTTTAAAAAGAGAAGAATTAAGGATTTTTTTACTAAATATTATGAATCACTTTTTAGTTTAGGTTAATTGTAAATTATTATGACTAAAACTAATTGAAACCTCGTAATTATATATACATCAATTCTATTTAGCAAAGTTTTTAAACATGATATAAGGTTAACTTAGAGAAAGTCTCTAATTACAAGTCAATTAGGTTGACTCGGGTGAACCCAATTTATTATTTTATTTTATAAACAATATAGTACCATTTTGAAAGAAAAAAAATCAATAGGTTTTGATTATATCTTGATTGGTTTTTTTTTTAATTGACTTGGTCACAAGTTAGCCTAGGTTTTTTTTCTAAATGACTAGGTCATGGGTCAACTTGGATTTTTAATTGAGTTATATCAAGTTGATTCTCCTCTATTTTTATTAAGACTCAGCCTAAGCTAGACCCCTGGTTACCCGAATCACTAGACAATCTACAAGATAAGATTTGATTTTAAAACAATATTATTTAGCAAGCTAAGATCCTCTTAGATACACCACTTAAATATTATAAAATATAGAATTTAAACCAGCCAGAGATAAAATAAAATAATCAAATTATAGGGTTTTTTAGTCTTTTTATCCTAAAATTATCAAGTTAGGATTATTCTAGTTGTTACAAACACTAACACAAAGTAAGAATAACAAGTTGAGAAATGAGAATAATATCATACTAGAACATATCTTTACAAATTTTCTTATCTCTTCAAAACTCGATTTCCTTCTAATATTTCAATAAAAGTTGAAACCTTTTGGGTTTTAAAGTATAGATGGCCCTTAGATTTAGTTGATTTTCATCGCAAAAAACCATCTCCACTCCTCTTTGCTACAAACCTAAGTTTGATTTACCTTGAATTGTTGTTTGCTTGCTTATTAATGGGCTTACTTGGTACAATCTTGAAAACAATTTTCTTGTTTATACACAGGCATAATGAATTTTTCATCTTAGGTTATGTTTGATTTGAAGTTAAATATTGGGTATAAAAAACAATGATGGAAGGTTATATCTTTGACTTTAATGAAAACATTACATTTATCAAAGTGTAAAAAAATATTTTTCTAGATTAATTATAATGATGGTTTTTTCAAAGCATGGTTGGGATTTCTTTTCAAAGTATTTTTTATTTAGAAATGCATCAAAATTATGGTTTTTTATTTTTTTAAAATTATTTTTGACATCAGCACATCATAATGATATGAAAACACCCAAAAAATTAATTTCAAATAAAAAAATAAAATTATTTTTTTAGTTTTTTTCAAAAACATTTTTGAAATGCAATGTCAAACAGGCACTAAAAGCATATCCTCCTATGTACAAAAGAGAGGAGTTTTCTTCCAGACTAGCATAGCTAAAAAATAATAATTTTAAAATTATAATAGTAGGTAGTACATCTTTTAGCGTGTATAATTAAGAGTGTTGTATAAGTAGTGCAACTAATAAATTTCAATTCCAAGTTTTTATTTTCTCAAATAATTCACTTATGCAAGAGTCAAGAGTCAACATGATTTTTTATAAAGATTCATTGGCATGATAAAATCCAAAATAATCTAATGCCTATAAAAAAAATAACATGAAAGGAGAGAGAAATGAAAGAAAGAGGAATGGGAACACATCGGAGCTCTAATGATGAAACACAATACCACCAAAAATATATCGACAAGAAAAACTTATAGACATCATGAAAAGCCAATTTTAGAGTTGGTGATGAAATACTAACAAGTGAAAATGTTGTTGCCTTTACACTGTATATGTGACTTACCACTAGTTTTTAAATTAATTTTCCATGGTATCTACAGATTCCTCTTATCAATATATTTTTGGTGATAAATAGATTTTTATTATCAGAGCTCTAACATACTTCAACACCTGATTTTTTCTTTCTTTCTTTGATGCAAACCTCTTAGTCACATGGTCAAGCAAAATACACGCAAACGATTTAACTCCTATAAAGCTAAGTAAATCAAGTTTGATAGGAGTGTGACACAAAAATAACTTATATCTAGACACCAATACTATTGAATTCAAACCCTTATCTAATAAATAACAATTTGTGAACGAAAATTATAAATTGACACCACGAAATCAGTTGAACCTCGATAAGTTGTTTTTAATCCTTTAAAGAACCAAGAAAAAAAAGAAATATTACTCTCACAAGCACACAAAGTTGTGGCATGTAATTTGAATATCATTAAGCAAAAACATAATCTGCAACTTAGGTTACATGTGTTTTTAACATAAATTAAACCCTAAAATACCCAAAGATATGGACTTGTATAATATTCATTTGCAATCAGACTCAAATTCCTAAGTATATAAGCTCAATTGATGTTTATTAACCCTAAATTATAAAATTTAAATTTAAAATAAAGACTTTAAGTTGTTGTCATATATAAATAAGACAAAAGAAGTCTGATTTGGTTTTCAATGTTGTTGCCTCTTTGTCTACTTGTTAGCTTGGATTTCCTTGTAAGACTTTGATAAATAATAATGCATATAACCTCTTTTAGTTGTTGACTTTCATGTTTCCTTTCTAAATTAAAAGAACCATTAAGTAATCCCTTTAGTTTAGAAAACAAATTTGATAGCTCATTAGTTTTCTTTGTAGACTTGGAAACTTCTTTTTTTTTAACGCTAAAAATCATTCCTTCTTAGGAAGTTATTTGGCCGAATGTCCTTGCTTCCTTGGAAGAATAATGTATTGGCTTGGACTCCATGTAACACTAGGGAAAATAAGCTCAAATCAAGATTGATTTGCGGCGGAACACATCAATTCTTTTTAGAACTTGGATGAGACCCTTCTTGGACTTGAATTAGATGAATTAAATGTACTTTTTA